>CM073002.1:128589855-129220855 GCA_037038555.1 Rhynchonycteris naso | reverse complement strand
ATCTCTTCAAGTATTGTGTAATTATTTTATCACAGATCACTTTGTTAAGTTACTTTATCTTAATGCATTCATCTAAATTATGACTAAAATATATGTGCATTATAGTGTTCAGATAATTGAATGAAACCAGAAAACTATAGCCAGATTATCCGTATCTAATACTGGAGTGAGCAAAAAATAAGTCTACGATAGCAAGTATGCAAAGCAGTTTATTCTTGTATTATTAATTATTTTAATTACTGTATTATTTATTATTATTATTAAACTACTATATCCCACCCCTGTATCTAATGCTCAATTACCCGAGCACTGTTGAATACAGTTTGCATTATTGAATTTTTCAGTTTTACTTAAATAAATCCCAAAATATAATATACTAATTTATAGAAACAAAAATGGAAATTTACCCATTTGACTTTGAAATAGAGACCCTAAGCACTAGGTTCACTGAGATATTTGAATGTCTAGGCAAGTGTGAGTGCTTTCTGAATAAAAATGTAGCCAGACATATGTATATTAAAATATGTAACACATAGCATGATTTTCACAGGATTTTCCAACAGCAGCAAAATCTATATGAGAAACTCATGTCGCTCTGTTGACAAAGAGAAATATCAAGTGTTGAAATCCATTTCAAACTCCGGTTGGAGACAGCTTCGTTTCTGACACAGATAAATTTTGAAAAGGTGCATTTGCTTGTTTTCCACACATGTTTTTCTTTGCTAAAAACATGCTGTGCACTAGGGAAAAAGAAAAGATTGCTTATTTGCAAAATCCTATAGTGCCTTTCTCATTTCAGGGATGCTTGAAAGCATATGAAGACATTAAAATCCAACAGTAATATTTATTTCCAGATTCGCTGTAGCCAATAATCACATAGAAAAGCTGTGGCTGACTTGTAATTGAAGACCCTGCTGTGGCCCTATAGCCTTTTCTGTTTATGCTAATACCAGAGTAGATAAACACTCACTTGTTTTATGTGTGAGAGTTTTGTATAAATAACTTTGGAAATCTAAAAAGCAATATGATGGCCACCACAAAAGTGTAAAAGGCACATTCTTTTCTTTCTGAAACATGCAGTGCATATATTTAAATATATAATGTTTGGTTTAGTGATATGACCCACAGACTTTTATGTTGATTTTGGTTTAGTAATGCTTGGAAAATCAATTCCGTAGCTGCCAGGGTCCACTTCATGGGGTGATACCATGAATACGCATTTGAAATGAAAATACATTTCCAAAGTAAAATTGCGAAGGCAATGCTATATTCTTTTAAATAACAGACATACTCAAAGCAGTTTGAATATTTTAATGGAGTCTTATAATAAAATGTGTAAAAAAGTTACTGCAAATATGTGTTAACACAAATTATTTGATAATCTATTTCAAGTTAATGAGGCATCTGAGAGTATCCAATATAAATTTGGAAACTGATTTTTATAGTTTTACATTACGCTGTACTCTGTAAAACATTATGGGCACTGAAATTTTGTACCAAATGTTTTCATGTTGACTTGTTTTAACAGACCTTTAGTAAAAAAGAAAAAAAAATCAGTGCATTTAGTTGTACTCTCATAAAAGAGAGTGTCACTTGCACAAATTCAATCTAGTTTAGGTCCTATATGAAAACTTTCAAGTCCATATCCTCTGTGTACTGTTTTCTTCCAGTGCAGCCCATTGGGATTTAATTTAATTTCCTAAAGTTTTTAGGTGGTAACCGAAGTAATGTGAAAAAAATGAAATGTGAGCCAAAATGTGCATCAATTATGACTTAAAGCCACAAAATGAATGTAATAAATGTATAGTAAAGGAAGGATATTAACAAAAATTGCCTTACTACTACTAATAATAAGCATAGACTCCAGGAATTTAGAAAAGTGATCACCGTGAGTTCAAATGAAAACTATAATTTTCCCCTATATTGAAATATAATAAAGTAGGAAAGTGCACATTAAAAGTGTCATATACATCAAATAATGAAATATTAATTGTGAAATTAAATATATCTTTATACTATTACTCCTGTCCCCAAATATGGTCAGTATCAGGCAGTTCCTTTAACAATTCTCATCCAATAACAATCAACTCTAAAATGCTTATAATTTAAATTATAACCTCATTTTGATTTATTAAAATGCATGTAAAAATTAGATATTTTATTTCAGATTTGGAAACTCCAAATTTAAATGCACAGTTGCTTGGAGTCATATTTCCTTAATAAAGTTAATACTCATGAAAAGCAAGTTTGTCTCTCTGATGCTGTCTTTTATTGTCTCTCTCTTTTTTACTCTCTCCCTTTTTTATTTTGGGGAATGGCAGAAGGGTATATAGCTTGGGTTTCTACTTGTACTCTCTGAGTTGCGGTCTAGAAACTGTCTCAAGGAAGTAAGCTGGGGCAATAGCAGAGGTCATGTCATTTAGACCCCATGTTCCTGGCATTCTGATCTTTGTTGAATTGTATTCAGTGTCTTAGTTGTTTCAAACATATTGTTGTGTTCTGGTTATTTTTCTCTTTTTTTATTATTATTTTTTTCATGTAGGAGTATAAACCAGCCCTTGCTTCTCTATTTTATTGGTTGCACTTTTTTTTTTAATTTATTGATTTTACGAGAGATGAGAGAGAGAGACAGGAACATAGATCTGCTCTTGTATGTTCCCTGACCAGAGATCAAACCAGCAACCTGTGTGCTTCGGGACAATGCTCCAACCAACTGAGCTATCTGTCCAGGGTGCACATTTATTTTTTAACAGAGTGTAATCATAGTTTAAAATATAACTGTCACATGACTATTCTTCAAGTATTTGATTGAAGTTTTTAAGATGTATGTATAATCTTGCTTCTATTTCTTACAAAATTTCATGAAAATGCAAGAACCCCATATCTGTTCAATGCTTCTGAATATTCATTATATATTTTAGCTGATATATTTTCACCTGTGGTATATTTATTTTGTATTCTTCTTGTTTGAATTCTAAAAAAAAATGTTGAAATCATATTTATTTTTGTATGTTTCAATAGTAACTAACTAGAGTTTTTGGAAATTGAGAAAAAAAAAGTATAGTCAATCTGACAAAATTTTTAAAGAATAAGATCTTTTTTCAAGATAGATTTTTGAGATCCACATGGAATTATTAATAGCATTGTGGTATCACCTAGGGTTCTGTTCTTGTTCTTTTCTATATTGTAATACTGTGAAGCGTCTTCAAGCATTCAATTTCAGCATGACTAACCCAGCAGCTCCAGACATCTGGAAGGTGGAGCCCTCTGAGTCATAAGGATCACAGCCCAGCGGGTGTCCCAGTGAACTCAATCTGCCTCCTCCTCCTCTGGAGGTTACGGACAGACGCAGGTTTAAGAATGTGATGATTCTGATCTCATTTTAAAGAGATTGGGAAGTTGAGCATTTTGAATTAAAATGATGACTTTAGTAGTCCTTCTCAGACACCTTTTAGGGAAACTTCTAAACATGCCCCACATTGCTATATTAATTACAATCAGGACTTTTTCCCCCCTTTAGAATAAAATCATTTAAAAAAATTATCAAATCATCTTTGACAATACACAAAGTTCAATAAGAATAATTTTTATATAAAAGATATGATTATTTTAGGACATAGTTTATGAGAATGATAGTTCCTGTTGTAAAATTTATCAGATTCGGAAAATAATAAAAGTAGTTATATTGACCACCAGAGTTTTTCCATAGAATGGTAAAAGGGTGAAAGATTCATATATTAGACTAGATTGCAGGGGGTTACTATATTACCCATGTATAAGATGCTCCCATGTATAATACACACCTTAATTTGGGGGGCCCAAAATTTGAAAATAAAATAGTATTACGTAAAGTTTTTAAACTCAACTTTCATTCATCATAAAATTCATACAACTACTCATCACTGTCACCTGCAAATAAAAAAAATTTACAACCACTGTGTAAGACACACCCAGTTTTTAGACCCAAATTTTTCAAAAAAGGGTGCATCTTATACACAGGGAAATGCGCTAGTATGATAATTGGGTATGTTATATACGTGTCAGCACTTTATTCTATGACTCTGTGCTTATTCTAATAGAGATTTGAAGTTCCTGGAGGGTTTAGAGCATCAGAGTGATATGACATGACAAGTTTTAAAGGGATAACTAGTTATGTGGCAGGGGTGGAAGGCCATGTTAGCTGGACACACAGTTTTAGAAGTGGAGATCGTAGTTAAAAGGGCATTTTAATCATGGCAGAGATACAGTTGGAGTGAAATGGTACTAGTCGTACTGTTCATAACGTATCTTTGTATCTTTACTCTGAATATATTTCTAATGTAAAATATCAAATACAAAGATAAATGGTGACATTTGTTTTCAATGTATTAGACGAAGAGAAGAAGTCAGGGAGACTAAGAGTCAGGGGTAAGCCACGGGTTGTTGGCTTGAGTGAGTGAGAAACTGGAGATGGCATTCCTAAAATGGGGAAAACAGCAAGGTTACTTGTGGATGAGGAAGTTCAGACAGGGTTGTAGATAAACTAAGTCTCAGATGCCTATTAACCAACTAGAGGTATTGAGGAGGCAGCTGGCATGGTATTGGTATGGTTTTCACTCTGACTTCTGCAGCCAGGTAGTAATTTGTAGAAAGAGGTGTTCCTTTTTTTTTTCTTTGTCCAGGAATTACAAGTTCTCTAAACAAAACAGAAAATGCATTTTTTTTTCTGTCTCTGAATTTCTTGTGATATTTGTAATAGCTAATGAACCTTTTATCTGTGCTTTTTATTTTATTGTAATTAATTAAGATTAATATAAGTGCCATTTGGAAAATTGAGATAGGCTGAACATAGCAATAATGATTATCTCTATGACCATTAATCCACTTCTTACTTTATACCAAGCACTATTTTAAATACTTTATTGTAGTCCTTGCCAAACTCCCATTTTATTTCAAATGTACAAAATATATAATTTGCCCATCTTTATGTGGCTGAATGGTTCACATTATTCAAAACTCTATATACTTTTTTTTTAATTTTTTTAAATTTCTTTATTTTAGAGAGGAGAGGAGAGAGAGAGAGAGAGAGAGAGAGAGAGAGAGAGAGAGAAAGGGGGGAGGAGCTAGAAGCATCAACTCCCATATGTGCCTTGACCAGACCAGTCAGTGCAGGGTTTTGAACTGGCGACCTCAGTGTTCCCAGGTCGACGCTTTATCCACTGCGCCACCACAGGTCAGGCAAAACTCTATATTCTTATGAAGCATTTAAAAACATGCTTTAGGCCTGACCTCTCTCTCACTCTGTGTCTCCTCTCTAAAATGAATAAATAAAAAGAAAAAATAAAAAGATCAAAAAAAGTTCTATATTTAAAAAAAAAACACGCTTTAGTTTTGGGGTACATCTCATTTCTCCCTTCATATGAATTTTCCCCTAAAAAATAAAAATGAGGACATAATGGTAAAACTTTTTTTCTTTACTGACAAAATGTTTCCCTTAAGCACACATTTATCTATTCAGGCATACTGATTTCTTCTACCATCAAGAAAATATTTTTCTGGTACTTTTTGCTTTACTGTCCCAGAGCAGTCACTGCTGAATTTAACATATCCAAATAGCACTCTCCTGCTCTCTACTAAATCATCTGGTGTCTAGTCTCTCCCCATCCTGTGTCTGATATCTAACACTGTCCCCACGTTTCTAAACATTCGACATTTTTGTTATTGTTGTTCAGATTTTTGACCACTCAGCAGTATTTTTCTCAATTATTGCTTTGGAGGGTTTAAAATCTCTTGGCAATTTTAGGTATTATCCCAGGCATATGGATAAAAGAGGTGTTAGAAATTGGTCAAGAGAATAGGGCTGACTTATACCATGGTATGGAGCTTGGATGTAAGATGTGAATAGTAATTACAGCTGGTGGCTTTTGCTGTTTATAAATTTGAACAAATGCAATTTAGTTTTAGGTACGTATTCTAGCTAATAATGAGTTGAAATTACCTCTAGTTGTTTCAGGAAAAATAAAAGAGGGAATGAAAATGTTCATGTAATATTTTGATCACTATTTTAGTCAATCTGTTATATTATTAATACATTCTGGTGTTCTCATAAAGATGAAACAAACACCATCAATAAGTAGTAAAAATAACTAGGGGCTATGTATCCAACTCTTCGCTTTTTCTGATCCCACATACAATCTAGAGCAGTGTTTGTCCCACCCTAAGTGTTATCTATGTAACTATAATCTAGATCTCTGCCCCTGTTCCCTTGAAGCTTGTTGCTCAGGAATGTTGTACCATTGTCGTACTTTGATCCAAAAGGTGTCAGGAAGGTCTAGTTTGAATGTCATGGCATCGTTTATTTCTGGGTGACGATGGAAAAGTAACTAAATCTTTTGATTCCCAGTTTCTTTTCTCAGATATGAAGTAGATATACTGAAAAAGTTTGTTGGAACTATAGAAAGGATTGCAGTGCATGAAACAAATAGCATAGAAACTATAAAATACTAAGTCTTCAATAAACGCTATTATTATTTTTGACATATAAACAATATTAATTTATAATTATGACAAAACTGTTGTTACTATAACTCAAAAGATAATGTCTTTGACATAACATATAAATATATAGATTTTACCAAATACGAGTGAGAGTGCATGTGAAACCTCTTTCATATCTGTGTTTTACTCTTAAACAAATTCTCCTTTAAATATTTTCTGTATTAAAGACAGCTTTATGTTTAAAACCATTAAAAATTGGTCATTTAAAAAATAGCTATTGGAAAGCGATGTTTATTCACAAAAATCTAAGTGATTTTTCTCTATACATGTGGGCATAGGTACTTCAAAGAATTATAAAAGTCAAATTTAAAGGGGAGTTTTGTGAAAAAAACTCTTAAGTAAGATATCATACAATTGTCTAATTCATTCTTTAAGGATCCAATGAGATAAATAAGTGACATGAGGAAAACCCAAATGTCCTCTTTCTGAAAATGTCAACCTCTTTGAAAAATGTCAGTGACAAATGGTGTAACATAAAATACAATTTAGAGGTGTTTTCCATATCAGCTTTAAATTCTAATGCACCTTCTAACTCTTTAAAAAATCTGGTGGTCTGTGTGTTTGTTTGACAGGCACTGACACAGGTCACCCTCCTTCTGAGGGTTTGCTTCATTATTCTGACCTTGACCTCCATTGGATTTCTTCTGGATCAAAGGCAAGATGTGAAATTCTTTCATTTTATATAAATTTTAATGTAGTTTTCAAATTATATGTGAAACTTCAATATTCGCCAAACATTTGTGATTGAAAAAATAAAGTTGAAACTACAATTTCACACCTTTATTTTAAATGAAACAGAGTAGCAGTTTATCTGCTTTTATATCAAGGGTACATTTTAAATCTAAGCCTTTAAAATGCAAGAATTTTCAAGTTTATTAAAGAAAAACCTATAAATATAATGATTAATCTGGCAAAACATAGACCATAACTCTCAATAGTCAATAAACTATAAAACATATTTCAGTATTTTTTTCTTTGCCATTGAAGAGTTAATAATATGTGTCTAAAAGTGTGTATATTTAAAGTTTATGTGCTTTACCCCTCACACAGCCTTTTATTTAAGAATCTGTTTTAAAAGCTACCCTGGCCAGAAAATATATTCGCTTGAACAATTTTAAATTGCTCTTTTGGCATTACGTATATTTAAAAATACTTATTCATTATTGCGTGGTATTTATCAATCATTAATATTAATACTAATACCAATATTTATGCAATTAATATGTATGATGGAATATGTTATTAATGCTTACAACAATAATCAGAGATAATAATTGTTATAAAGTCCATTTTACAGATTAAGAGAGTCAGACCAAGCCCTGGTCGTTTGGCTCAGCGGTAGAGTGTTGGCCCTGCATATGAATATCCTGGGTTCGATTCCCACCCAGGGCACACAGGAGAAGCGCTCATCTGCTTCTCCGCCGTTTCTCTTCTCCTTCCTCTCTATCTCTCTCTTCCCCTCCCACAACCAAGCTCCACTGGAGCAAAGTTGGCCTGGACCCTGTGGAAGATGGCTCCATGTCCTCCACCTCAGGTGCTAGAATGGCTCCAGTTGCAATAGAGCAACAGGCCAGATGGGTAGAGCATCGCTCCCTAGTGGGCATGCTGGATAGATCCCAGTCGGGTGCATGCAGGAGTCTGTATCTCAGCCTCCCTACTTCTCATTTCAAAATATATAAAGAAAAAAAATTGAAAATTAGACCGACAGACAGTAAAAGATAGAACAGATCACAAACCCAAGCCATGTGACCCAAATTATAGAATTTACATATTTTGTAACTATGAAAAACTCAGTCATTTATTATTATTATTATTATTATTATGTTTTTTATTGATTTGAGAGAAGAGAGAAAATCATCAAGTTGTTGTTTCACTTACTTGTTCCATTTAGTTGTGTACTCATTGACTGCTTCTCTTCTACATATCCTGAACAGGGGTTGAACCCTTGGCATCTGGCACACAGGGTTGATACTTTATCCTCTGGGCTACCCAGTCAGGGCACACTCAGTCATTTGTGAAGCATTATCATTGTTGTACTGTTATTATTTTTCAAGTAGGTAAACAATCATCATTACTTTCAGTAAATGTTAAATATTCAAGTTCAGTAAATCTACATTTAACTTATATTGAATGTGTGTCACATTCAACTTAATGGATGTTCTGGAATAGCAAAGGATTCTGGAGTTTCATTAAGATCCAGCTCCAAATAAACCTTCTAGTTAATGACATTGTTTATGATAATCATTCCCTATAAAGCTTTAGTCAAAAAATAAATAAAAAACCAAAATGAAACAAAACAAACAAAACGATGCAGCTGGAACATTTCAGACAGCCATATGTAAACAATGTGTAGAATTTTAAGCCTGTTTTCTTCAGTATTTCTAAAATGGTGTTTATTTTATCATTCATTTTGTTTGGCTCTCTATCCTTGCTTTTTTATACTGGAAATACATACTGAGCAATAAACCGAGAAAATGGAAAAATGAGTCTCAAGTGCACCTGAAATACCCAGATCCAAAGAATCAGAATCACATATTAAATATCACAATTTCATTATTTGCATACATTTGATACAATTACCAACCAGCCAACAGCAATAATGTAGTTTTATTTTTTATGACAATTTATTTTGTCTCCATGGATATAGATAATAGACCAAATAAGATAGCTAGCCTGACCAGATGGTGGCGCAGTGGATAGAGCATTGGACTGGGATGCGGAAGACCCAGGTTCAAGTCCCTGAGCTCGCCAGCTTGAGCGGGCCCATCTGGCTTGAGCAAAAGCTTGCCAGTTTGGACCCAAGGTCGCTGGCTCCAGCAAGGGGTGGTTCGGTCTGCTGAAGGCCCGCATTCAAGGCACATGTGAGAAAGCAATCAATGAAAAACTATGGTGTCGTGACAGCAACAAAAAACTAATGATTGATGCTTCTCATCTCTCTCTGTTCCTGTCTGTCTATCCCTCTATCTGAATCTCTCTCTGTCCCTGTATAAAAAAAGGCTATCCATTTTATCACAATAATAGCCAAATATAGTGGCTCAGTGGATGAAGTGTGGACCTGGAATGCTGAGATTGCCAGTTCAAAGCCCTGGACTTCCTGGACTTGCCTGGTCAAGGCCAATATGGGAGCTGATGCTTCCTGCTTCTCCCCTCTTCTCTCTCTCTCTCTCACTCTCTCTCCCTCTCTCCTTCCTCTTTCTAAAATGAATTTAAAAAAATCATAAAAAAATAGTAGCCAAATATTCTTATTTTATTTAGTAACCTTGAAGTCTAATCACCTTCAGTCTTATTCAGGAACTCATACTGAATTACATGTGCCATTAGAAAACTTGTCTCTGGGCAAGTTTTTATAGAGTGTACTTACATAAACCTACATGGTTAATTCTGTCACTGTAATTTGATGTGCTATGTTTTTATATGACTGGCAGCATAGTGAGTTTATTGACTCCAGCATAGTGTGAACATGTGACTAATTGTTGTATAAACATCAAGAGCTGACTTTTCTTGTTGTATCAAAATCCTTAAGTGAATGACTTAATAATTGATTGCTGAGGCATTCACTTCAAGGAAGGACATCTGGAGTAGTCACCTGCAGGCACATCCTACTAGATAAAAGAGTCAGGTTCTGGTCTCTAATGAGTCTCCTTTGTTTCAAAGATCCTGGTTGATTTGGATAACTGACCATTTGTATGCTTGTTTCTTCTCTTCCCATACTTTAAATTTACCTAAAAGAGTGAGCCCATGAAACTCTAGGCCCCCACCCTGGACCCCAATAAAAGCAGAAGAACCCCAGGCCCATGTTTCTCTCCCTCTCTCTCTCTTTCTCACTCAGTTGTGTTTGTGTCCTGTGTTTATCTCTTTCTCTCTCTGCCCAAGACATCCTTGTGTGCCTTGTATACTCCAGGGCCCGTATGTAAGTCAAAGGTTCCTACAGATTATTGCCAAATGGTGTGTTGCGAAGTAGTAAGATATGTGAGAGTCCCTTCTGTTGCAACATTGATTTAGAAAGGGGAGATGTCAGTTAGAAGCTCACCAAGGGCAGGTGAGTACCCCCCAGATATTTCTAGCCAATCGCTTTACTATTGATAGACTAAGACCAGCACAAAACAGTAATGCATTGTACTAAAACTTACATGGGCTAACACTCACAAGGCAAGAGGAATTTTTCATCTCCTCTATAATATTATGGTATCACCATCCTACATGTTGACCAAAATGTCATTTGTGACATGTGGCTAAATAAGCAATAACATCAACTATATCAACAGGGATGGGGGAAATGTATTCGGTGGGACGCTTGAATCTATGTAAACATAATAAATTTAAATCAGTTTAAGAAAAAGAAAATAAAATGAGTTTAATATCTCCTAAAAGAACACTATACTATTAAAATAGTGTGAAAAATAAATAACTAAATGAATGAAGAGTGTACTATCTTTATAGATTAGAATGCTCAGTATTATAAAGATTTTAATATTACCAAATTGACTTACATATTCAATGCAATATGAACTAAAATTGTGAAAGTTTCTTTCTAGAATTTGACAAGCTCTTTCAAAAATATATTTAGATAGCCCAATAATAGCCAACACAGTCTTGAGGTTAAAAAAATGGCAGGCCTTGAATAACTTGCTATCAAGATTTATTATAAAACTACAGTAATTAGACATGTTTTATTGGCACAAAGATTAGAACAGAAAACCTAGAAAGAGATCTATGCTTATATTTAGACTTGATTTGTGACAAAGTTTTCCCTACAGAGATGTGGGGAACGACTGGCTTTTCAATAAATGGCCTTAGAAAAATTGGATTTCCACATAGGAATAAGAAAAATAAACTTGACAAATATTTCACACCATAAAAATTAGTTCTGGGGTCAGGGGATTACAGATTGAAAGTGAGAAGAAAGCAAATTCAGATTCCAGCAGAGAACTGGTAATGTATCTCTGTGACCTTGGAGCCTGTAAAAATATTAAGTGATACATAAAAAGTTTTAATTATAAAGATAAATTGATTAATTAGAGTACACTCATAGTAAGAAAGTCAGTTTTTCTCAAATTATCTCTCATTAATACAGTAATAACTAAATCCAAAATCGGAGATGCTTTGGGCAAATTTGATAAGCAGCAAAGTCCTTGTATCCCAAGTGACTAAAATTAGAAGGATTGATAATACCCACTGTTAGAATGCTCACAGTAGAGAGGGGTTTATATTGTGATACTTAAGTTTAAAAACTGTTTGGAATTTTTTTTAGCATAAATTTAACATGTTGAGCATAGAATCCAGTATTTCAATTCTAGTGAAATACTAAACAATACACCTAAAGGCATGTAAGGAAATGTACAAACAAGATAGTTCATAAACGAGTATGGCCAACCATCCAAATGCTCTTCACAAGGTGAATGGATATAAGCATATTGAATATCTACACAACGGGATACTACACAGCAGAGAAAGAATCCCTGCTACGTGCAGCACCATAGATCTATTTCACTTAACTGACAACACTGAGTGGAAGATGTTATAATAATGTGCATATATTATAATCTCATTTATAAAAAGTAAAATAGAGATAAAACTTTAGTTTTAAGCAATATGCTAAAATGGTAATATATATAAATATATAGTTCAAGAAAGCATATGATTGCCAAAAAAAGAAAAAAATCAGGGGATTGAATTTATTGAGCTAGTCGGAGAATAAAAATAGTAGAGAAGTAAGAGTTATCTTTAAGGGTACTTATTATGGGGGGTAATTACATGGTTGCTTATTTGTTGAGAATCACCATGCTGCATATTTCTGATTTGTATAGTTTCATTTCATAACAAAAGTTTAAAAGTAAAACATAAGGAAATTAACAACAACCATATGTTTTAAAATAGAAACCTTATTTTGTTTTTTAATTGACAATTACCTACGTATCATTTTTATAAATCAGTTATAATAATGAGTTATAACATTTTTTTACAATAGGAAATCATTCTTAATATATTTCAAAAAAAATAAATATGTACTTGAATGCAAACAAATCATAAACTATTATCCTGTTTCTATTGGGTTTAAAATAAATGCATCCTTTTTCTTTGTACTAAAAGGCTGTTATAGTCAATTTTATCATTTTATTTATTGAGTCTACAAAAAGAGGAGAGAGGGGAGAGGAAGCAAGAAGTAGTAACTCATAGTTGTTTCACTTTAGTTGTTCACTGATTGCTTGAGTAGAGGAAAGATTTAAGTTAAAACATACTACTTTAGATTTTCTTCACTTTTTTCTCTACCTCTATACTCTAAAATAAATATAGATGTGTTATAATGATATTAATTCAGGAATATTTCAGTTAGAAAATTTACCTTTCATAACTATTTGTCTTTTACAAAAATATTTAATTTTTCAACAAATGTTAGTTGAATATTATTAGTTTAAGTAGATTAAGTAGCTATTGTATTAGTATCATTTTAAGGCAATCAATAAATGCTTATCTGCATGTGACATTCAACTCTGTTTCAAATACATCAAGACATTTATTTCATATATTTATAGATTCCATATATGCATACATATTCATCACAAAATATTTAACAAAGTTCTATATTTTTGCTACTTATCGAATTAGGTATAACTGTACATATATCATGTTCCAAGTATTTCAGAATAAGACTTTATTATTTTAGAGTAACAGTGTCAGTCCTTCAAACAAGTCACTTTTTAAATGAATAAAGTGTAAAGGTAAAGGTATTGAGTGAGGGAAATGTCGTTTACTCTAAAACCTTAGAATTGTAGTTATCTAATATTTTATTTATTGGTTGAGAATATGTTCCACCCTAACTCATCAATGCTTAAACGAAGCAAAAACATTGATAAAGAACAGATTGTCTCAAGTATATGGAAATACTCAGTATTCTTTGAACATCCAAAGAAATATGTATCACTGTATTCATTATAGCATGTAAACATGTTAGAAGCATATTTAAAGCTAATTTATGTTAATAACACTTCTTTCAGACCTAAGGCAGATGTTTTGGAAACTTCCCGTTGCTTGGTGCTTCTAATGCTGTATAAATTTGGTCACCTGAAGCCTCTCATCCCTTCCTTGTCATCTGCTTTTGAAGTAAGTCATTTCCTTTAGGTGCCTGTAGCAGGATTATACATCTATCGCATATTTAATTCATTCATTTGACAATGTTTTTGTACTTTGTGACTGGTTCTTATGGACAATTTTTACCTGTTCACCTACTTACATACTAAATATTATTGACTGTGTCACCTTGAGCTAGTTAATAGTGTTGAGCCTCCGCCTTCTGGTCTCTAAAGTGGGATTGATCTGACTGATCTCATGCAATTGCTGGATACGTTACATTGCATGCTGTTCATGAAGAATTTGGGCTCCCTAGTTGTTTCTTCACAAGCAGTAGAAGTTATTTACAAAGAGTTCTGGGCAGAGACTTTGCCATTTGAGATTGGAAAGCCGTTTTAAGTTTAGGTACTGAAGAAAATAATGCCACGTAATGAATCTTTTCTTGAATTTCATATGGTAGCTTAAATTCTTTAGAAGCAAGTGGAGAATGTGGCTCTTTATGTTGTTATTGGTGTAAACAAGTGGTAAAGGTACTTACAGAAACATTCTGTATTTGGGTTTTTTTAAAAATATTTATTTTATTTTATTCATTTTAGAGAGGAGACATAGAGTGTGTGAGAGAGAGAGAGAAAGAGAGAAGGGGGGGAGGAGCTGGAAGCATCAACTCCCATATGTGCCTTGACCAGACCAGTGCAGGGTTTTGAACTGGCGACCTCAGTGTTCCCAGGCCGATGCTTTATCCACTGCGCCACCACAGGTCAGGCTATATTTGGGTTTCTTAGATGATGGAATAGTGGAGGACATTGGAGCCTGTCAGACCATTAAATATGTGATGAAAATTAGTGGTGAAATGCTGTTCACTTACTTATATAGTCAGTAAATAATACGATTGAAAATGAGTGAGTAATAAGACTTAAGCTTTGAAACCATATTGCCTGAATTTGATTTCTGCCTCCAAAACTGATTAACTGTGTGTCCTGGGGCAGTTAGTTGATCACTTACATATTTTTAGGTTTGTCTTCCTTATCAGTAAACAAATTAAGTAACAATTATTATCTAATTATTAAATTAAGAATTAATAATTGAATTTTTATGGTTACAATTGAACAATTCTTCTCTGAACAGAAGTTAATAATGCTATGGTAAACATTGGGTGAGCAAGTATTTGATTAACATTTTTACATGTAAAGCCATCTTTTCTTACACTTCTTTTTTTTATTAATTCTAATGGGGTGACACCAATAAGTCAGGGTACATATGTTCAAAGAAAACATCTCCAGGTTATCTTATTATTCAATTATGTTGCATACCCATCACCCAAAGTCAAATTGTCCTCTGTCACCTTCTATCTGGTTTTCTTTGTGCCCCTCCCCTCCTCCCTATTACCCCCTCTCCTCCCTCCCCCAACCCCCTTACACTCCTTTTTAATGTTCAAAATCTTAAAAATTACAACCTGTTACAAATTCGTATTTCCTAATTGTGAACTTCAAATTTGTATTTCTCTCACATATTTTATTTTTTAGAACGTTTTGCAAATCTTTGCCCTTTATCATAATTTTATAGAATTTTTCTTTGCACTGCACCAAGAGTATGAAAACCTAATAAATGACCTCAGTAACTCCATTCAATATGAATTAGGCCTGACTGACTAGGAGTGATTATATTACAAGAACACAATATTCTCATCATTTCTCTTTGAAGCTATCATTAAAATCAATGCAATTGAAGCCATTAATCCTCTTTCTTTTGTAAATCAACATTGTCTATATTTGTAACATCAATTATTGACTCTTATTTATCTAGAAGATTGGTTGGAGTTTTTCCTGTTATGTTGCTTTATTATATAAGTCAAATTTCATAGGTTTGAATGATACCAGTTCTTCTAACTATGCAAGCATATTGTTGGCTACATTTACAATTTAAGACAGACACACAAGTATACACAGACTGGGTAATCGACTTCAAATTATTTTTCACATAGATTATAAAACATCTCTTAGGTGGTTACAATTCTGAGTCAAAAATATAGAGTATAGTTTGAATTTGAACCTGTGTCCTGTATGTGAAAGTTTTATTCCCTTTAGCGTACATCCCCAATAATAGTTAGGCTGTGGTTCTCTTGCATTTATAAATAGAATGTACTGCTACACAAGTACACAATTGTCCATGTAGTATGTGCAACGATTACTCCATGCTCTTGTACATTTACCCCTAAGTAGGTCTATCAATGTTTTGAACACCAACTCACACATCTTTTTAGCTTGCTTTTTCATTCATAAAAATTTTGACAGAAAAAGAATCCCTTAATTTTTCTCTTCACTCATTTCTCACTCACATACACAGATTTGTTTTTTGTTTTGAGATGGTTTTGTTTCTATGCTAGCTCAGGAATATTTTGAACTTTCTTTCTAAGATGTACCTGCAAAGTTGTGAATGATTGGATTGTCTCAAAAGAGTAGCTTTAAAAACATCTAATCTGATAACCCCTTAAAGAGAAGATAGGAAGGGCAAAGATAATTGGCTAGTTTTAATCAGTATCTAGGTATACGATATAATGGGAAATGCTTGTTTGCATATGTTTTGATTCTATGTGTATTTTGTTTTATATAATTTTTTGCAGAATGGCAGAGATAGTTTAGGGTTCTGAGAAAGCACTAATTTTTAAGTCACACAAAATCAATGCCATTCTTAGCTCTGCCGATTGCTGTGTGGCCATGGGCAAGTTATCTAAAATAACCTTAGTTTTTTTAGCTTACTTTTCTCCCCCAAAAAAGAGAGTATAAAAACCTTATGGGAGTTGTTTTAGTATTCAAAGGAGAAAAACAGAGTCTATATAACCTAACATAATATCTTCCATGTAACTAGTATCGTTAATAATAATTATATCACTTAATTATATTATATATACTCATATACACAGACTACATGGAGGGATGGGGCACACACACAATGCAATATTAGATGATGTATTGTAGAATTGTGCACCTGAGACCTGTATAATTTTATTAACCAATGTTAACCCAATACATTTGATACAGATTTAAATAATGTTTTGAGATAGTGCATTAAAAGCAATGAAAATATAAACCTTAGAATATCTGCTTATTAGTAGCTAAATGATTTGAGTTAATTCCAAATGAACATGCAATGGATTTAAATTTAGACCTCAGAAGAATTCTAAATTGTAGTATACAGTTTTCAGTTTAAATCATTGAAATGGAAGCACATCACTCCTAAATGGTAAAGCAACTTGTGTCTGCAGAGGGTATGCACTAGAAATGGGTAGAATTTGGACAAGTAGAGCAGACAGTGAGAGAACTTCACAGAAGGGAGAGCACAGTGAAAAGCCAGAAGCAGGGATGACCATTGACTGCATAAGTGATGAGGAGAACCAGTGACCATAGCCCAAGGGGTGGGTCCTAAGAAGAGAACAATCAACACCCACAGAAGTTAGAACCAACTTGTCATATGTTTTAAATAGCAGACATAAACGTTTATTCAGTATTTACTGAATGTCTGCTTCAGCAGAAACAGAGCAAGATCAGGTATATTTTTGCTTGATACTGTGTTCAGGCCTCAAAAGACTGCATTTAAGATATTGGCCAGATTATATTCTCCTTTATAGTCTCAACTATGGAAAAATTAATTTCCTAACTCACTCAGGTTGTTGATAGAATTCATTTCCTTGCAACTGTAGGACTTTAGACCCCAGCTTTTTGCTGGCTTTTCGTCCCAGAGACCTCCTGCAGGTCCCCATCACATTGGCTCCCTCAACATGACTGTTTATAGTCATCAAGCCAGCAAACAGGGCTTCAGAGATGCTGAGTCATTCTTTCAATGGCTTTCACCTGATTAGGCCAGGCTCATCAAGGATAATCTTATTTTAGCAAATGAAAATCTACTGACCCCTGTTACTGCTCTGAACATATTTTCTATTATTTCCCTCTTGCTTATTCAGTTTCAGACATGTGCAGTTTTCTAGAAACGTGTTTAGTACACCCTACCTCAGGACATTTGCACTTCATTTTGGCTTTAACTGCTTTTTCCTAGGAATTCACATGGTTTTTGCCTTATGTCAGGCCTTAACTCAATCCCACCAGCCTTCCCTAGGTACTGTTTCAATATTGTTATTGTTTTCTAATTTTATCTCCTTTAAGCTGGGATATTTTTCAGCATAGTTCTAATCATTTTCATATATATAATTTGCTCTACTTGTCCAAATTCTACCAATCTCTTGTATACATCCTGTGCAGACACAAGTTAGTTGCTTTACCATTTAGGAGTGATGTGCTTCCATTACAATGATTTAAACTGAAAACTGTAAACCACAACTTAGAATTCTTCTGAGGTCTAAATTTAAATCCAAAGCTTAATGGCATAAAATAACTAAATATTTTTTACAATTCTGAAGGGATTTTACTGTTGTCTTTCCCTGAACTCATGCACTGTTTCATATTAAGCTTAGTGGTCAGCGGGACTGGGTGGTCACATGGGTTTTCAGCAAGGATGTATTTTGGCTGTCAAAGAGAACATCTTTAATTTCCTCCACATGACCTCTCAGTTTCCAAGAGGCCAGACCAGGTCTTTGCCTAGCAATCTCAGAATCATGACAGCTGAATCTGTAAAGCTTCTTGAAGTGTTAGCTCTGGACCTCAAAACAAGGTCACTTCTGCCACATTCTATTGATCATAGAGCATCACCAACCCAGCCAGTGGTAAAGAAATGGAGAATAGGCTTCATATCTTGATTGAAAGAGCAGTCAATTCAATTTTAAAAGGGTACATTTGAATTTATGGCCATCTACCACACTTGGGTTTTATATTATTTAGGTTCATCTCAGAATAATGATTAGTATACATATCACAGAATATAGACACACATGTCTGAAGCCATCCTAGATGACTGATCTTAACTGTATATCTGGGCATATGATGAATATAAGGAAAAGACTGGACCCAACTTTTTAATGAGGTGTATGCTAACTTGTCATAAACATACTTATGGATTAAAGGGGAACAGAAAGCAAACACATACACACTGACCTGTGAATATTTATAGTATACAGCCATTGTGAGTAATCTAGTTCAATATTATTCAAACTTCAAATATTTTTATCAATTGCACAATGTTTGCTTATGAGCATGTTTCATTATGTAGTATTTGTTGTATACTTAATAATACAAAATATCCTTACTATATAATGAAATGAAAACCACACATATTAAACTGTACAATTAAATATTGAAACTATAATATTACAATACCTGTGAAGTATTATTAAGACTGTGTGATCTGTTTGCTACCTGTGTGATCCTCCTCTATTTCAAATTCCCACAGTTACAACCATTCTTTTCCACTTTGAGCTTATCATATTCAGGTTTTTTTCTAAACAAATTCTATTTTTTCATATATACATAAATTTATCATTACACAATATTTGATTTGTTTTTTTTAAATTTTATGGCACTACAATGATGTCATACCATATATAATTTCCTGCTCTTTTTTTAATGTATTGAATGTTTATCTTTTGTGTTGCAAGTAGTTGTGGTTTATTTATTTTTCTTGCTATAAATATTTCATTGTATGACTACATCAAAATATCCATCCTTTAGTGTTTGTTTCTAGTGTTTGCTTTCAAAATGCTGCAATGAAAATTCATGCTCAAAATTTCTAGTGCGCATGGCATACATGGAGTTTTTCTAGCTTACACAGCTCAGTGTGGAATTGCTGGGTTGTAGAAAATGTGTATGATTAATTACATCCTTGGAAGAATACCAGGTTGCTTTAGAAAGTTGCAAAATTTACTATCAAAGTATAAGTTCCCTCACTGAAGTCAGAATTGTCAGATTTCTTCATTTTTGTTTGTCTTGGAAATTTGTTGATATTTTATTGTATTTCTAATTACCATTTTCTGTTTACCACTGAAGTAGATCATCATTTCATCTTCGTTGGCCATTTATGTTTATTTTCCTGTGATATGCTTTTTCATCTCACCCATTTTTCTATTTGGTTATTTTCTTCTGCTTTTTTAGAAATTCTGTACATAATGATATCAATGCTTTGTCATTTATACTTTTTTAGCAAGGGTTAATGACAATTTGAATTTTAAATATGTAGATCAGGATTGCCAATATCCTTTAGTAGGGGAGAGTACTCAAATTTATGTCTACTTTATAACATACAAAAACTAATAAATGTATTGAATATCTCCTATATCCAGAATGCTATATTACCAAGCACATATCAATCTTCTGTTGAACAATCCCAGTATTAGCCATTTTCTCTGTGTATCAGCCATGTATCTAATAAATGAATATGTCACTTCTCCCTCCGGATTGTAAACCCTCTTCTATTCTATACATTAAAGTTGAAAGTAACCTACATGTGACATGGAAAATGTTTCATAGGATATATGAGATTTTTATATTTAGCAAAAAATAAAAAAATTATTGGAATTGCATAAATACACAAAAATTGAAGTTTTTAGCAAATCCCTTTTAAGATTTTTTGTGTGTTCCAGTAATAAAGCTTTGTTATTCTTCGTCCTTCACTTCTTTTCTTTTTCTTTTTTGACAGAGACAGAGAGAGGGGAAGGGACAGACAGACAGAAAGGGAGAGAGATGAGAAGCATCAATTCTTCATTGAAGCTCCTTAGTTGTTCACTGATTGCTTTCTCATATGTGCCTTGCTGGGGGTGGGGGGCCACAGCAGAGCAAGTGACCCCTTGCTCAAACCAGTGACCTTGGGCTCAAGCCAGCTACCTTTGAGCTCAAGCCAGAGATCATGGGGTCATGTCTATGATCCCATGATTAAGCCATTGACCCTGCGCTTAAGCCAGCAACCTTGGGATTTCAAACCTGAGTCCTCCGCGTCCCTGTCCAATGCTCTATTCACTGTACCACCACCTGGTCAGGTTGTCCTTTACTTCTAACTCAAAATATCACTGCTAACTTCTTTTAAAATATTATATTCTCTCACCCTCTCTTACCATCCTTGTACTTTTGGAATCTAAAGATATTATTTTTCAAGGTTTATCATTACATACAATTATAAATGTTCACTCTGTTCCATATCTTGTGCACAGAGCTTCCTCTCTGTAAACTCATTCACAATGCACATATATCTTTCATGTCCATATCATGTACTACATATTTTATAAGAGTGGATAGAAAAATAACTCATGCACTGAGTATGTAGCAGGCTAAGTAGCAGGTGAAAATAAGGTATTTGCGGAGATTTATATGAGCCCCCATCCCTTTAAAAAAATACTATCAATTCCCTGTGCTTATTCTAAAAAACTAATTACTTTCTATGCGCAACAAAATACTTGGGAAAAAAACCTAAAGCAATATTAGAATATAGTGCTGCCTTTTTGTTTTATGAGAAGAGAAAAAGACTAGTTTTTACACAGTTGATTGTAAATTATCGCCTTATAACTTCCTGCAATGTATTGGCCCTTGTGTAGGATTTTTCTAGTATAAATCTGCATACTAGAAAATATTAATCTATAATAGCTTTCTACATATCTTAATTTTTGAATAAAACTGGTTAAAAATTAAGAGACATAAATATTTCTCATCCTCTTGCCCATCCATCCCTTCTCCCGCAGACTCTTACTTGAAAAGTCTTCACATGGATATCCATTTAGGGCACTTGCTTTGTCAAATGCTTAGGTTCAGAGTTTTCATCATCAAGCACTTTTCTCCCCACTTTAACATTATGCATATTATGAGGAACACACATTTTATATATTTCTGATTAATTTATACCAAAATCATCAAAACATACCATGTTTTGAGAATTTTACATTAAAAATTAAGTTTTTTAAAAATATTTTAAATGAATGTTAATTTTTGTTCTGTTTACCTTGTCCTGTTTTTTTGTGTGTGTGTGTGTGTGTATTGTTGTTGTTGTTTTTGCTTGGTTTTCTTTCCTTGTTTGAAAACAGGAAGTGATTCTTTGCCAAGAGTAAATTAACCAGAAGAGCACCCATAGTGACTTTAGTTCACCGTTGCAAACTATGGGATTTTAAGTTAGTTTGAAAATGGATACGATCTCTCTTAATTATATTGTTTGGATAAAAATAGAAATTCAGGAATGTTAGTAGTCTAGTTTTCTGCACAACCCATTTCTGACCACTGAACCAGTTTCCATCCTGTTGACTCAAGTCCCTCTGCATTTTTCATGGCTGTCCTTTCACCTAACTTATTTGTGGGTCTGAGCTACCAGTGGCAGCCTGGTGAATTACAAGCAGCAGTTTAAGGTAAACATTTACTCCTAAGAAATTATTTCCACATCACCTAGCTTTTATGCTTGGCATTAAAACAAAGAAAAAAGAAAAGACCCTGCCCCTTTTTATAATCACGTGTCCTACATTTGAAAAAACAAAGAACATTCTGCATCCTGAGTGTGCCACGCGCTGTGCTATGATTTATGACCTGAGCATCCGACACTGCAACCACTAACAAGATGGCCCGCTGCGTTTGAAATATATCCCCGAATGAAAGCAAACACAACCTTGTGATATAAAGCCTTGTCAGCAAGCAAGGAATTAAACTCATACAACTTCTAATTTTTAGTCTTTCTTTGTGCGTTGCCTTCATGAATAGCTACAATAGGTTAAGATCCCTGGGCGGACAGGATTTTGTATCTTAGGCCAGGACTCTAAGGGGAATCCTGACCCTGAGAAAAAGGTGCAGGGATATTTGGCAGAACGTCAACGTGGTTTCCACTAGTACATGACAGGGACTCATTATGGGCTTGCTGTTGCCTGTAAGCTGGTTTCACTACCATCAACTACGAGGCCCCGAATGCCTGGTTCCAGATGCTCTCGCCAATTGACCGTAAAATTGCTATGCATTTCTGGCCAAGCCCGGGATCTTAAAAGCTCCCCTCCCCCTTTCCTCAACACCCTAACCCCCAACTCCCTCTAAAAAGCTGCTCATTATTCTTCCTTTGCCCCCTGATCTCGGCAAAAGAAATACTTCTGGAATCAATTAGAAATGTCTGCCCTTGATGAGGTTTGCACGTGAGTTTGGAGTTGTGAGGCTTTGATAGTGGCAGCCAGCAGCTGCAGTTTCAGGTGGTAAAAGCTAGGAAGGAATTTTCCAGGGTTTATTTACCATCGTAAAAATTTTAAAAATAGGCAAGACAACTTAGGGAGATTGTCTTATATGCCTTTGAAAGTGAGGTTAAATTTGGATTATGTATTTATTTTATTCACAATGAGCAAAATGGAGATCTCTGTTTGGGGGACTCTTTCCATTGCCTTAATAGATTGTGTCAAATGGTTATAAATACTGGAAAGGAGGTCTCCTTTCTGAAGCTTAATGGTAAAAGAGCATCTGTTATTTCTTCTGTTGTAGTAATTGCTTGACAAGTAAAGATAGTCAAGGTTAATGGAAATCAAAACCCATCTTCTGAAAATAATGTGATTGCTGTGTAATACATTGGCCTACTCTCTTTATAGCTATGTAAATCGATAAGGTATTAAATAAAAACTTACACTCTTTTTTCTTTTTAAATGAAGCTAGTTGGTAATCTTGTATTAATACTTATTACTATGATGTTATAAACTTTTTTATGTTTACTTGTCTGATTCAAGTGCATTATCCATTCTAGCCCGAAAATCACATGCTTTTCCTAAAGCCAAATCAAAAAGTGGAGTAACAATCCAGATATCCAAATGATGTCCTTTCTAGCACATAGCCTTTCCTTTCCTTGAATATATGATGTGCTTCTTGGAAGTCTGCTTTTGTTTCTCCTGATGCCTAAAAAGCAGGGACAATTTCATACAAACTATTTTTATTACTAAAATTTTCACTCATGCCTTCAAGTAATGCTATCAAACAGAATCACTCTTAGGGAATTTTAGTTTCCAGAACTACTTCTTACTTTTATAATCAAATGAATTTTTAAGCACCTGTAACTTCCCCTTAAAGTATTGCAACTACTACTTTTATAATGGTGGAGCAGAATTTTGTGTCTGTGGGTAGTCTCTCCGTGACAGCGGTAAGTTGAAATTTGCATTTTCATGAGCAGTTTTTGTGCACATGCAGACAATTGCTCATGCATCCGTCTGATTTCTAGATTGAAGAATTTTAGTAAAGTACATGGATAAATAACTTTATCAACCGTACCCAAAATATAGTGAATTTTATTATATCCATGGAATAATTTTATAGGCTGAAATATTCATTTACTTAGAATACCTACTGTTCTCATGAATGCTGCAGTGTGATAAAGGTTAAAAAGACGTTTTACATAATAATTTCCTAGGCAAAGTTGCATACTACCAATGACAGGAACAGAAAGTAACAAGGCTGAACAACTTTTAATTATTATATTTCCAGAATCATGCCTCATTTATCTCTCTCAATATCCTCCATATGCTCTGCATGTCACTGGTGAACCAAGCTTCCTTTTATTGAATAAAACAATTATGCCTCCCCCCCAAAAAAGCTATTTACAACCTTTAACAATATTCTGGAAGTTACTTTGCTGTGATCAAATTGCTATAGAAAGGAAAAGCTGGATAATTGGTCCATTCCTTTTCTCTGACATGAAACATCCCATGTGCCAGCTTTTCCTAAGCTAATGTTTGGTATTAAACCCAGTAACAGCAGAAACATTCTCTCCAGGGAGGAAGTGGAGTTGTACTCTCTGACTCTCGAGCGTTAGGTGTCTTCCTAGGTCTCAGGTGAGACTGCAAGATCACTAAAAACCATTTGGATAAGTAATCACAGATAAAACCGTCTAGCTGATGGAAAAATTACTGCCTACCACTGTCACTTGCCAGTCCTAAGTTTGCTGTTTAAGGGGTATCATATCTGCATGCTTATGTAACAAATCCAGGGGAATTGGCTAATACAAATTAAGAGTTAATATGGCCTGACCAGGAGGTGGCGCAGTGGATAGAGCGTTGGACTGGGATGCGAAAGACCCAGGTTTGAGACCCCGAGCTCGCCAGTTGAGCGCGGGCACATCTGGCTTGAGCAAAAGCTTGTCAGCTTGGATCCAAGGTCCCTGGCTCCAGCAAGGGGTTGCTTGGTCTGCTGAAGGCCCGCAGTCAAGGCACATGTGAGAAAGCAATCAATGAACAACTAAGGTGTTGCAATGGCAATGAAAAACTAATGATTGATGCTTCTCACCTCTCTTCATTCCTGTCTGTCTGTCCCTATCTATCCTTCTCTCTGACTCTCTCTCTGTGCCTGTAAAAAAGAAAGAAAGAAAGAAAGAAAGAAAGAAAGAAAGAAAGAAAGAATTAATATAGATTTTTCCACCCAGTTTAAGCTGGCATTTATATTATTTCTACCAAAATTCAATTATTTTCATGGCTTTTGATCTACTGTACTGCACAAGAAGGCAATACCTCTGTTAAATTTTGTTTGTTTATGGCAGTGTCTGACACTGCCTTGGCCTCGTTTTATACCGGTATTTAAATTACTTGTGATGAGATGGAGAAAAAATTGGACTCACATTCCAGACATATGCTGTTATGAATTAACAATGTGAGGAAAGTCACTTGATTCTCAGTTTCACCATCTGTAAAGTCAAGAAAGTGAAGTAGATTTCTAAAGTTACTTCAGTGTTTAAGATTTTATAATGGCTGTGTGGTTTTAAAATAAAACATTAAATAGTTGTTGTTGGTTTACATTCATAAAATTAATTCACTAAGAAGAATGAGATTCTGAGGAATCACTGAGAAATAAGAGTTGAATCTAGGAGATTTTTCAGTACATGGTTCATGAGAACACAAACTACTAGGACAGTTATGATCCTAATTGTGCTTTGTGTGAATTTGTACCACCCTGCTCTTTCGAACCACAAAGTCACTCCAAACAAATAAATCATTGAAGTCAGGTAAAAAAAAAAATTGCTTGTTATGAATCCATTTTCTTGCTATAAATCCATCATCTAGCCAAGTCTTCTTACTGGTAAGGATGAAGATTAGAGGAATTAGAATTGGCCAGTAGAAATGGAGTCAGGTCATTGGAGTGGAGTCTGGAAAAAATTTGTGATTGGGAGAACATTGGATATAAGAATACTAAAACCAATATCTTTGATGTAAATGACAGCAAGTCTTTAAGAAGGCTCTTTGAATATCAGTGTGCCAAGAACCAGTCATTGCTCTACGCAAAAAATGGTACCAATATTCAGCAAGATTAAATTTTTGTCAATGTGCCTAGAGTAAAGCCAATAGAGACATATAATTCTTCCACTTTGTTCTCATAAAGTGTTAATTATAAAAAACTGGATGTCACTCAAAGAAGTCTTAGTGTGGGACATACCAGTGGTTTACAATAAACATGTGAAAGTGTTTAATCAAAATGCATTAGGCAGATAATTTAGAAAAACTTGAAGCCTCGCTCTTCTAGTTTTGATAGCGATGCACTGTGGAAATCACAGGGCAAAAAATATTTTTTTCAGTTTGTTCTATATTTATGTGATTGCTAAAGGCTGTGGATAATTTTCTATGAGATTAAATCCAGCTCTACCACTGCTAAAATGGTGGACTTATTTCAACCTGCAGTGGAACTTTTCACCCAGGTATATTCCATTATTTCAAATGAAAATCTACACGTGAAAAAGAGGAAGATACTTTACTGATACTTAGCTTCAGTAATAATGGCCATAAAATAGAGATTCTTGATTGTAGAAATTCACTAACGTTACAAAGGAGCAAAGAGAAAGGCATCTAGCCAAAGCTATAGCAGAATAGCACATATTTGAGAATACCTGTTTTCAAAAAACATGCAGTATTATTTCAAGGCATTTTGTTTTATTTAAAAGTTTGAAATTCTTGTTACTCTCTTCGTACAGCCTTCTGTTGGCTGATCCTTAATTCTTTTCTTTAATTTTTTTGAGAAAGGTAGTTTCATCCATTATTCAGTACATTTTTACTTATTTCTAGCCAGCATCATTTTAAACATGTATTTGACCTTAAATATATATAGATGTGTGTTGATGGGAAATTTTTTTCAAGAGAGATGAAATAGATGAATGAGTTCAGGTATCCTTTGGATGGAGTTGGGTCATTGTAATGTGGACCTTTGGAGAAAATCAGACTTTAAAATGCTCAACTGTTCTCTTTGGATTACATACAGGTTACAAGGCATCTTACAGGTTGTGACAAATGTAGGTTTACAGTTGTGAGTATGTAAAACAATTTATTATTGTATTATTATTTCTTAATTATTGTATTATTTTGCATATGATGAACCATAAACCTACTTTTGCTTCACCCTGTATTAGCTCTCATTTATGATAAAATATAGTTATAAAACATTATTATGCATTATAATATAATAGTATATATAATATAGTCACACTAATAATTATGTTATAAAACATTATTAAAAATGTCAAACTTATTTTAGAATAACAAATGTGACAAAGAGTAATAGTTCATCTCAGAGAAATGTTTTTGAGAGCAAGAACTATGAATGAAATTTATTTTGTAAGAGTAAAGACAATAAAAGTTCTAAGGAGTTACTTTTGACATAAGGATAAGTCTAATACCCAGTAATAGTCTCCCTTTTGTATAAAGGTGGGTAGATAACAGACTTTGTTTTCCTTAGGGACCTGCCAGGGAGCAGGGTCTATGTTGAAAATGCAGAGTACATAAAGCTGAATCCAACCTCTGGTTGTACTTTGTTTGACCTGCACAGAACTGTTTGTTTTTAATTTAAAATTTGATAAGTTACCAACATTTTTAAACCAGGAGACTTTAGGAAACGGGATTAATGGTTTTTCTTGAATAATATAAAAATTTGGCCACTCTGAGCCCTCATTCCCTCAAGACATCAATGAGTTGGAGCCAAGGAACAGTTTGAGTCCACGAATAGTCATCTCGGTAGGGTTTGGATTTTTTCAGGTCATAAGCATCATGCAGGGGAGGTTCGTAGATCGCATGTGAATACCTGTAACTTTGTGCCATAAAATGAAATGCTAGATTTTCTATTGCAGGTTAAAGAAGGATGCTTAAACTTTGAGATGAAAATAAATGCAGGGATAAACTGATGTTCTTAGATTTCATCATTTGAGTTATTTTAGAATTGGGAGAAACCTATTCATCCTTTTAGCACTCTATAGATATGCCCTACATCTAAGAGATTAAGTGACTTGTTCTGAGTTACATGGTTAGTGCAGAGGCAGGGCATGGATCTAGGTCTTTCAGTATGTATACATACACAGTTTTATGTACTTAAAGTTATCAGGAAGTACACACACACACACACACACACACACACACACACACACACGGTAACACTGGAATCCTAAGGGAGAAGAATTGCATGGCTAGAGGACAAAAGTGGAAGGAAACTTTTCACAGAATCTTTTTAAGTTTGAATCATGTGAATGTACTACCTATTTTTTTAAATAACCTATGTTGACACTTCAAAGAGTAATATTTCCATGAATTTATAGAAAATAAATATAATACATAAAAGCATGTAAATTTAGATATAGAAAATAGTTAGCTGAAAATGCATTTTTTAACAAGTGGATTTAATTTTTAGAAACTAAAGTACAGTTTAATTCTGACAACCTTGTTTTTTGCTTATCAGCCACACTAACATAACTATTTTCCAAAGCCATATGTTGCATATTGTCAACTCATTTTTTTTTATATTTTAACCCTTAAATATCTATTTAAACAGTCACTTATCTACAATCTAATTGTTGAATTTTTCTATGTATAACTTTTAAAGTGTCTTTTGTTTTACTTTTAGTTCTATGGTTAAAAAAAGGAACAGGAGACTTGAAATATAAGAAAAGGTTACAATGCAATGTTCCTCTTATTATTTAGGAGTTATGCAAGAAAGAGTACTTAAAGTAAATTATCCCCATAACTGTCAAATAAAAACTGCCTGATGAAGGAAGATTAACAAATGTCATGTTTTACCATTGCATCCTAAGCCCAGAACACTTGAAACACTTTGTAATGTTTAAATGTTGGAAATAGGTGTTATGAAGAAATGAATATACAAAGCCCAAGTTATTTACTAACTAAACTACTTGAGACCTAGACCAAATAATGCTGTTACCTCTTTCCCAATAGATTTTGAGTGCTTACATCTGTCTTGGCAAAAGTAGTTTGGTTTATCTTAATGCAGAGTCCATGTAATGCTTATATTACATTGTTTACATTGCTGATTGAAAGCTAATATATAGTATGTGCAGTTTAGGTTGCCTGTTCCTGGTTTGAAATGTATAGTTTTTATATGGCCGAAAATTCTGTCAATGGGGTATTGAAATTTTCCTGAATATAATGCACTGTTTTTTTTTACTACATCTATTAAGAATTAGTATTTTTCTTTCTATTACTGACAAAATATATTTAAATTACCCTCTCTTTGATTTATAAGAAAATGTTCATCTATACTGAATAATAATTATATTAGTACTTTTAATAAGAATTAACATTTTATTGTTAAAACATTGATATTTCTTTCACCTTTCTTGGATTTAATAGGCCCATCAATCACTTCATACTCAACAACTAGTTAAAAGTACCAGCTTTTTGATGGAATTGCTAATAGCGGTTAGGAACAGGGACTCTGGACTTATACAAATTTTTTTTGGGTCCTGACTTTGACATTTACCAGCTGTGTGAATATTGGTAGGTTTGCAAGCTTTCGGAGGTTAATAATAGAATTGTTGCAAGAATTAAATGAAGTATTGTATGTAAAGTACTTAGGATGATATTTGCTACATCATAAATATTTAACAGTCCCTAGCTGTTGTTGATGATGAAATAACAATAACATTATCAGCATCAAGTACTGAGACAATTAATGGGGAGAAATGGCAAATGCGATATTATCCCAGTCTTTAAGAACTGGGAGGCGATGAGCAAACAAATTAATAATTCCTGTGGAGTTTGATAAATGTTACATTAAAGAACACTCAGAGAACATAGAAGAAAAACAAATAACCCAGCTGTGGTGTGTGATACGATTTCCTGTGGTGGCAATGTGCGTCAAGTATGAATGGACATTTACCAACTGAAGGATTGTGAGCAAGTGCATTTCCAGGAGACCAAACAACTTGGGCCGATGCCAGTAGGTAAGAAAATTCCTACCATGTTGGAAAATTAACAATATTTTTTATGGCTGTAGTGTTGACAGTACAGAAAAACACAATGGATAACATAAGGAAAATGAACATAAGAGCCAATAAAGATGTGTGGAAAGTGCACGTATGAAGTTTGGGACTTGGTCCTCAGGGTATTACCACTGGTGCCATTGAAGAGTTTGTAAGCCTAGGAGCCATTTGTTTAAATTCTCAGTTTAGTATAATCACTGAACTGGTTTTGTAAGGAAGATGTTGGTAGAGAACAGATGACAGACAGAACACATTAGGGATGAATTTTAATAATTCTGGTGAGATGTGGCAGTGACTTGAACTAGGATAGTCCTCTAAGAATAGAAGCATAGAATCAGAAAACGCTGAGAGGGTTAGGATGATTTATCTCTTTCTTTGCATTTCAAGAAAATGACAGTCTTCCCAGAAAGATAAACTAATAGCTATAAAAAAGGAGAATAGGTATTTAATTCATATAAAATGTTGAGAGATGCCATACCTTTAGAGGTTTATTCAACCAAGGAAAAATATCATACCATTCAGGTGGCCCAGCTGTATTGCTAATGCCAAAATCTTCTCTCTAATGCAAAGAAAATATGCCCCCATATTCCCAATTTCAAATTAAAGTATTTTTACTAAGCACATTAATTCTAGATCTGAAATCATTAGCCCATTGCAAAATTAACTATGCTCATAATTCTGTTAGTAATTGTTGCTTTAGCTTTGCAGAGAAAAGCCCAAATTCTTTAAGGAAATTAGGGTATAAATATTTGTAAATGTACATATTTATACATTTATTTATTTTATAAATATTGAGTATCTATTATGTGTCATACTAAATTTGGTGCTTTATATATCAGTGACAATAATACATATGCATTATTTTCTAAATGGGTAATCATAAAAATCCTGACTAATTCTTTACCTTGGGATTGTATCTTTTTTTCTATACAACAACCAAACTGACCACCAAGTTGCTTTATTTTCTTTAAATTCCTAAATCTGTAAGAAGTTACAGGTAGCCAATATCTTTCTGTGAATTATATGGGTATTTGAAGGAAAAAAATATTATTTTCTAAATCTTGTTTTCACTGTGTGCATGAGTGAGGACATATTTCAACTTTGTACTGTGTTTAAGACAGGTTACCAGAAGGATAAATTTTGGTTACAATTCTAGTATTAAGTAATTAATGGGTCTCTCTCTTCCTCTTTTCATGATTCAGAATCTTTTTTGAAAGGCAAGTACTAATATCAGATACAAATTTTGCAAAGCTTTTGTGGTTAATATGATAGCAAAATGAAAGCAGAAATTATAAAGTTCGTGTTATTTTCAGCTGTATGCCAATAAAAACAAAACATCAGTGAAGGGGATGAAGCAAGGAGGTTGGTAAGGAACGACTCAGAGCTTCCTGTGTTACTTTTGTAATTCGGTCCTTTGAATTATATTTCTTCTTTGCACGTTTTATTCCTGCCTTACTCACCACCTCTTTTCAGCTGCTGGAAATAACTTTCCTTCGTTACCTCAATTTTTATAGTACCTGGGTGGGGTTCAGTCTTATTACTTTCTCTGGGTTATCTACCATCAACCTGAGACCAGTTACCCAGTCTCATGGGTTTAAATGTCTTCTGTAATGCAATTGACATAAAATTTTATGTGCACTTCTCTGGTGTCTCCACTGAACTTCAGACGTATATATCTACTTGCCTACTTGATATCTATCTGTGGAAATGTAATGGGAAATAATAACAGTTGTCAAAACTGGAGATGTAAATTTGGGAGACATCTGTCTAAAGATCCCTAGAAATTGATGAGTTTGGAGAGAAAGGATAGGTTTCTTTTATTATGCTAACTGCAGAAATACAAACATAAAACAAATTCAGCACTAACTCATTACTTTATGTCTAATTTCAATCTAATTAGTGATTATTTTATTAATAATATAATGATTATTTCTAATCAAAACATTTTCTATTTGAGAACCACCAGGTAGGATTTACTTTTCAAAGACTTCACTCTAACCAATTATTTAAATGAGACAGGTTAGACAACTTAGTATCAATACCAAGTCTTTAATTATTTATGAAGCAGCTGTGATTCAACCTCCTAGAACCAAACATTGGTCTGTATTTATGATTCATTCTGTAATATATATTTAATAAAAGATGGAGTGTAGAGGTTCTCATCAAATCTCCTTTTTTTGTGAAATAAACTTCCATTTATCCCTTTATTTGATCATTCATTGACATACTGAACGATAAACTTAAAGCTGGTTTAATTTTCAGGATGGGTAGAGTACTAGGTCTTCTGGTCCTGAGTGGAGATTGCAGTAAGGAAGAGAAGGCTTGTGGAGATATGTACCCGTGGATGATCTTTCAAGTACATCTCCAACAGATCTTGCGCTTCAAATTAGATCACTTAAGAAGGTCAGAGCTTCACAGCTATCAAATCGAAAAACAAATACAGTGGCAAAATATTTTTGCAACAATAATTTAAATGATTAAAATACAATTATATCGCCTGACCTGTGGTGGCGCAGTGGATAAAGTGTCGACCTGGGAACACTGAGGTCGCCAGTTCAAAATCCTGCACTGGTCTGGTCAAGGCACATATGGGAGTTGAGCTTCCAGCTCCTCCCCCCTTTCTCTCTCTCTCTCTCTCTCTCTCTCTCTCTCTCACTCCGTGTCTCCTCTCTAAAATGAATAAAATAAAAAGAAAAAAATTTTTAAATACAATTATATCATTCTTATCTACATTTAAAAATAAATTTGTATAACTTTTAAATATTTGCCTGGCATAAGAATGTGTGAAAATTCACCCTTTTCTTTTGGAGTGATAAAAATGTTTTGAACTTGCTAGAGGTGGTGCTTGCAGGACATTGGGATAAATACCTCTAAATAGTATACCTTAAAATATTAATCTTTTGTTATGTGAATTTCACCTCAATTTCAAAAAAAGAGAAAAAGTTACATGGAGAAAGTATATTCAATCAACATATTGAAATGTCTATAGATGGTTAAAAAGTGAAACTTGATTCATTTACATACATAAAAATATTTCTAAAGTACTTAGAAAATAGTCTTCCACACAAGAGATAAAATTTTTATGACATATTTCCTCCAGCCAGCCCGAGTCACTGCTTAATTACAACCCCAGATTCGCTATTGTGTCTGCCATGGTGCCTTTAATCGCTTTCTTCAGTTAATTGCTGGAGCTAAGAATCCACTGGAGAGTAGCTTCCTCTTGCTGTTCAGAATTGGGAAGGTGGAGCCCAGGTGCCTAATTTATCTTTCCCCGGTCAAAAGGCTAGCAATCTGGTAAATGTAAGAAACAGCTGGCAGGACTCAGCCAGTTGCTGAACTCAGAGACAGGTGGACAAAGACTGCTAAAGAGATTTGGTCCCTGAGACCTCAGCTGCTGCTGTTGCTGTATTTTGTGTACGTATTGCTAGCAAGCTTTAAGATTGTGCAGGGTGAGCAGGTGGGTTGTAATTGGCCCTCCCATTTCCCCTGGCAGAATTATAAAGAGCTCTTCTCTGGGGAGATTCTGCATGCCTTGCAGGTAAGGTTGAATTTATCTACCTTCCCATATGCCCCGTTCTCCAAAATTCTTTGCTCAGCTTAGAAGGCCTCTGACAAAGCAGAGATAAGCAGCTGGGGTAGACTGTTATCAAATGTTCTGTTCAACTATGCTAAACTGCAGGGCACACCCTTATTTTATGGGTAATCACTGCTTTCATGGCTTTTCTTCCCTTCTTACTTTGTTTTATTTTTTTTTTTCTTCAATGATTAGTGATATGAATTATGTAATTATAAAATGGGCTCTGTAATTGAAATGTGATTTTTGGCCTAAGGGTTTTCCTTTTGTGAACTATTTATGGGCTTTGAATGAAAGAAATTTTAGAAAGAGTGGATAGGCTTTAGAAAGCCTGTGGTGGCCATTAGCATATTTGTCAAAGTCCTTGCTCCTTATCTCCGATTCAGAGATGTGACATCTTGTTGCCCTGATAAAAGAACCCAGTTACTTTCTTTCAAGGAAACTTGATGTCATGTGACATTGTGATATACACGGGTACATGTGTTTGGGTGCCCCAGAGAGGGCTTTGGAATGTTTGACAATCCTGCACATGTTTTTAGATGTTGAAGTTCATGAACTTTAAAGGACCAGGTGTCAAAGTGGTTTTGTTTATGTGGTTTGGAGAAATTATAGTCTAAATGTAAATAATATCTAGGTCATCTTGATTTGCTGAAATAATGTATAGGGCCTGATAAGAAATTGCTGAATAAAGGTCTTCTTAATCATGTAAAGGCTACAACCTAGGACTTAATTAGGTGAGCCTAAATTGGAAATAACATGTAGTTTAATTTCTCTATGGCCTTCCTAGTGTGTTTCAAAACACACACAGTAGTCATATTACAAGCTCCTGAATATGAGTATAACAGCCCAGATCCTAGAATCGAAAGAATGCAAACAATATATTCAATGACATACATTTAAATGGAAATTAAATTTTTCCAAAATCTTTAACTCAGAACACATAACTTCACAAAATATTTTTTATTCAACAGCAATCCTTACACATGAATCAGTAAGATTAATTTGGGGATTCAAGATGAAGAATAACAAGTGGGTATGCTAAAAGTTAATGGTGGGTATTTTTTTCCGTATTGAGTCAACCAATTTTATAGGAAAGAACAGTGTCCGCCAAATTTAAAGAAAACAAATAAACCTTAAAATAGTATGGTTGCTTTGATTCAGCTGGCAGTGAGGTTTTCTAAATAAAGGAAAGAACTGGGTGGACATATATTCGTGGTGAGAGCATAGTTTTTTTTTCCCCCCTTGGTGGATGTGAAGGATTTCTTTTGCTGTCATAATTGTGAATTGGATGTAATAGAAGTGATGACCTGTGGAATTTTTTGATGTGTTTTGTACGTGTGTTTGTGTGAGTAGAGGTTCCTTTTCACATGAATGCAAGGATTTAAATAATAGACTACAGGAGTAGTTGATTTAGCCTGGTTTAGCACTTAGTGTTAAGATTATTGTGTATTTTTAAAGGGCCCTAGTTCTTCTCTTCTGTATTTTGGAGTAAATCTTCTATTTATTATGATGTATTTTCTCATAATAGGGATGTATTTAAAAGTTAAACTAATTTTGCTGTCAATATATATATATATATATATATATATATATATATATATATATATATATATAATTTCTACATTGCATTTAATGTGAATATTTAAAGTAACATAAAGTCTCCTGTTAAGTTTTTGGTGAGAAATCTGAATATTATGAGTGGCTACTGAAACCATAACTGAAGACAGGTAATATATAGAATGTAGACGGCTACTGTATTATCTAAGTTATGGATATGAAAGCTTAAATATATTTATCTACACATGCTGCAATAAATCTTAACAGTAACTGGTATGCAGAGAACATTTGAAAGGTAGTGCTGGCCAGACACAAGTCATTTGGCAGTGGCCTTGCCTAGTATATATTTTCAGGGCCTGTCTGCACAAGGATGCTGGCACGTTAACCATGATTTCTATTCCAGGTGATGGATTTCTATCCAAGTAAGCGAGTGACTAAATATTTTCCGGTGGAATCTAGGCACCATAAAAATCACTGAAGCTGAATAAAAAAGTTGTCGACCTTCCTAAAAAAGTAATTATGATAGCTTTGCATACCACTATGACAGAAAAATTATTTCCACTTAGATCACCAAATAATGAAATGGGTAGAAGCTAATTAGAAAAAAAAAGTAACATGAGTATACTGCTAACATTTCTTTTTATCGCACTAATGAGCGTCTTGCTGCGTTTTCATGAATTTCCAGAAACTTCCCGATCATTAACAATAACTGAATGCATGGATTCTACATCCAACTCTATCAAAGAAAAGAAATCCAATCTGAACCAACTGAAAACCCAGCCCATCATCACTTCATCTGATTTATTCTACACAAAACCAGTTAAGAAACTGAACACTTTACATTAGTTTATTTGTGTTACCCTAAGCAATTAGAGATGAATATGCTTTCCCAAGCGATACAAATGTGAGTCTCCCTTTGTGGCAGGTTGTTTAAATTTATAACATAAAGCTAGCATTTCCATCTCCAATAAAATCCAAACAGACATTTAATTTCAGTGCATGACATTTCTGACTAAAATGGAGCCAGAAAAGCCTCTCGGACAGCTCTTATTGTTCATGAGTTCGAACAAATTGGGGATCTGTGAATTTATGGCCAGGTTTTGCTCTACTATTGTTTAAAATAGCACACATGGAAAACACGCCATGGGTGTGTTGTAATTCAGCTTTAATGATGTAACACTTGGTTTCAGTCAATTGTTGGAGGGCTGTAAGTGACATTGGTTTTGTGCTTCAGACGTTGCATGTAACTTAGCAATTATGGTAAGGCTTTCAATAATGGCTGTTGGCGGGATATTCGCAAGTGAAGTCATAGCAATTTTGAAAGAGAAAGCTAATAAAAATACACCTGCTTGTAGTGGAAAGTGAGCCTTTAATATCTCTGCTTTGAAGTTGGGTGAAGCCTTTGGTATTACTAACAGATATTATGATGTAGGAATAATCCACTGCCCCAGGGGAAAGCAAGGCTGAAGTTACAACAGATTGTTATTTTCTAATCACCTACTTTTTAGTCACTCTGCTATCACAAAAGAATGAAGTGAGGTGACAGTTTTCTCCTAAAGTGCCTCAAAGATATTACTATTGGAAAGCAAATCATTGTAGTTGTAAATATACACACTAGCACATACATATTCCTTAAATTAATCACAAAGATGTAAATAACACTTTTTGAGAAGTGTTTTTTGTTGTCAGAAACTTCAGAATGGTTTAAAATTGTACGTTCCTGTGTATCATTCCAAAGTGATGTTTAGAGTTTCAAATTAGCTTTGTGTGTCCTTCTTTCCTGTTTGCCTCTTTTCCTTGGCCACTTTTAAAGTTATTTATTGATAGTGCTTTATATGAAAAGATGAGAAAATACAGGTACTTGTGAAACTTCCTCTGATTTCATCTGGAGCATCACTCCGCTCAGGAACCCTCTTTGTGCTATGGGAAATAACTTCCTTCCCTTGGTGACTGGTTTCCTTCACACTTACCTGTGCTAACTTGTAGGCTATAGCAACTTTTATAGGATATTGAACATATTAAGTTGATAGGAAATGTTGATATATTGAGAGCACTGGAGAAAGAGATTTTATTGGGATAAATACTGTTGCAACTTGGAAATTCTGCAAATAAAAATGACTATTAAGTATCAAAGTAAAATTATTTTACTCGCTACTTCTCCGAGTTATTTATTGCGATCATCTTTTTTAATGATTAATTTTGATGTCTACATAATGTGAAATCATTTCCATAATCAGTATTTTCCAAACACTTTCAATATTGTTGGTTTTCTGGAGTCATTTCCTTGACAAGTAAATGTTTAAACCCATGGCAGTGATTTCTTTATTTCTTCGTGTTTTTTTTTTTTAAATTCAGTAGTGCATCTCTATAGAGTATCAAGTAACCCAAAGGGTATATACATTAGCATTTGTCAGGGCCACATTTAACATCAACATGCTAGGCACACTGAAACTTACTCCCAAGTTCAAAGGAAATATATGAACTGTAAATTCCTTGTTAATGTGGTAAAGAATCAGCATCAAGGTGTTTGTTTTGTTGAAAGGAAGTCACATTTTATTTCTCATTTATGAAATGAACTTTGATGTTTCTTTAAGTCTGAAAGGATTTTTTTCTGAGATTCATTTACTGTATCAGTTAAGTTCAATCTCATCTATTTAGAGAATATTGTACAAGAAGTTTTGGGGAGCAGGAGGGAGGAAGGAGTAGAATTGTTTTCTTTATAGAATTTCAGTGTGCAATTTGCATTTAACTTTGAAAGTGGGTTGTTGTTGAGTCTTGACACCTGCTGGGATGAGTATCCATTTCAGGCTACAAAGTGGTGCTCTGAAATAAGTATCAGCCAGCTTGTTTAATTCTGTCTGGTGTATCATCACGTTTGTACAAAATATTATGGAAAATAAAGTTGAGTTTAATTTTCTGGTTATGTGTTTGAGCTATAAGCTTTTCCTTCTAGTGTTCATGAGGAGTTTGTACAACAGAGAAATTTTAAGGTTAAAAAAATATATAAATGGGACCAATCCATTTAATTTTTATATGCCCAGAATGCATTATATAATTTACCATAATTTGAGAAATTGATTTTCTTCTGTAATATCTGTCAGAGAGCTGGAATATAAAAATATAGATTTTAAAATATCATTATATATTGAAAAAAAGTGAAATGCATTTATAGTTTGGTACTAAATATAAATATAAGAAATTTTGTTAAATTTTTTTGAATAATAATACTTATTTATTAAGCCCCTAAGTACCAGGTACTCTTATAGACTCCTAGATCTCTTTACTTTATCTCATTTCATGTCAGTTACTAGAATTATACAAGAAAGGTCTTGTTTTATATTTTGATTTGTCAAAGTTTATATGTTAATAAATGAGAAAATCAGAATGCCAAATTATATTGGAGGAGAAGCTGTAGCCAAGCTGAATAACTGCAAAGAGAAAATTAGGTAAAATATCAGAAAGAGAATATAATGAGAGAATATATTAGAATAGAGGGAACTGTATGGAAAGTATACTAGATCTGATGCTTGAAGATGTGATCTCTTTTATTTTCATTTAGTGAAACTTCCTGATGAGACAGATTTTTTTCTCAGTAGGACTTTTAACAGTTGAGATAAATTCAATTCCTTATATATTAAGTTCCTACAATATACCAGAATCAGACACAGATTAGCCTGCCAATACAAGGGTGGGTGAGAGTCCTGATAAAAAGGAAGATATCAGTGACCAGTAACAGTTTATAGTAATAAACATCATGCTACCTACTGCAATGGATAAACTCTAAAGTACCACTGGCTTACAAAAAAATAGAAGTTTTGCCTGACCAGGCAGTGGCTCAGTGGATAGAGCATTAGCCTGGGATGTTGACAACCCAGGTTTGAAGCTTCGAGGGTGCTGGCTTGAGTGCGGGCTCATCCGCCTTAAGTGTGGGGTCTCCAGCTTGTGTGTGAGATCTTAGATGTGACCCCATGGTTGCTGATTGAAAATCAAGGTCACTGGCTTGAGCAGGGGGTCACTCACTCTGCTGGAGCCACCCAGTCAAGGCACATATGAGTAAGCAATCAATGAACAACTAAGGTGCCACAATGAAGAATTGATGCTTCTTATCTCTCTTCCTTCTTGTTGATCTATCTCTGTCTGTCTGTCTGTCTGTCTGTCTCTCGCTTAAAAAAATGGAAGTTTGTTTTGGCTCACAAAGACCAATCTTAGTGTTCTCATTTGGTCCATAGCCTCTTAGGCAGTCTTTTAGAAACCCGGCTCCTTCTGTCTTATGGTTTCGCCCTCCTCTCCATTCTGAAAGAAGAGTTGAAGGAGCATAGAAAATTGTCCATTGATGGGTTTTCAAGCCATGGTGGAAGCATCATATATAATCTTGGTTCTCATTTTACTGGCATCATTAGTCACACAGCCTGAACTAAAATGAGGCTCAGAAATACAATTTTGCCCAGCAAAAGAGACAATATGTTTTAGTGAACACTTAGTCTGGTCTACAAGTTGCAAAAACTTATATGGTACCACAGCCTTTGCTGAAACAGGGCTTTTTCCCTTTCCCTGGGTTTAAGCATCACCAGCCCCCTTCCCACAACACACCATTTTAGTAGCACCTACTTCCATATTTTTAAGCATACACTGTGCACTAGTCATTATATACACCACTGGAGAGACATGTCCTCATCTCATCCCCACGACATTTAACCAGATGTGTTACTGCTATTATAGTTATTTGGGCTCCATAACAAATTATCCTAAGCATTAGTGGCTTAAACAATAAAAAACGAGAATTCAAGAAAGGCTTAACTGGGCAGGTCTTGCATGGTATCTCCTTTGCAGACACAATCAGCTGAAGTCTCCTGAAGGCTTGATGAGGACAGTACGACCCACTTCCAAGGCTAGCAAGGTGCTACTGGCCTTTGACTTGGTGAGCTCTGTGACACATAGACCTCTGTGCTTGCTTACTGAAGGTTCTTTAAAACATGGCTTCGGGCTTTCCCAGAGGAACAATGTAAGTGGCTAAAGGAAGGCTGTAATGCCTCTGTAATCTCAATGTAGAGTTACACAGCATCACTCCCCCAGGAGTGCTCTTATAGAACAGTGTGTATATCAGAAGGTATAGATAGATCATTGGGACCATTTGGCAAACTTATTACTATACATCTATTTGGCAGGTAAAGAAAGTAAGGCTTAGAGGAAGGTTAAGTTTATTGCCCAATGTGACTTAACTAAAAAGCCCAGACCTGCACACAGTATCTGAGTTTAAAATCCATGCTATTGGCAATGAAAAGATGTTGTCTGTATGAGAAGATACAGTATATAGGCATGCCTTTCTCCCAGGAAAATGCGTGTAGTGTAAACACTACTGTAGAAATTCAGTTACAACACTAAATTTTGAAGTAGAGGAAATGTGTAGAATCAGAAAAACTCAAACTTCCTATGAACTCAGATTCAGAAATTAGCACATACATGAATGTAACAAATATTATTTTTTAGTACATACAGATAGTCCTACTAAGTCATCAGGTCCTTTTTTGATATTGAAATTAGCAGAGGGGGAGATACCAGGTGAGAGCTGCAGCTCGAATTAAAATTTACCACATACCAAAAGGCCCTTTCTGAGACCAGGAAAATTGCTCCTACATTTTGCTCCTCTCCCAAAGATAAAGTGAATTTTTACCAATAGTTACGTGACATACAATTAAGCTATGAGCCTAGGATTCTACTATTGTTATTACTAGTAGTAATTGGCAGGTGAATATTTTAGTTTTATAATACTTTGAAATGATTCAGTTTATTATTATTGGTGACTACAGTGAAAAAAAGTATAGTGTTTAGAAAACAGTAGCCTCAAAACTATTTAGGAGCTCATTCTATAAGTTCACACTTTACTGTATCAAAACTAAATGATGCCCTAAAATTTTATAAATTAGTGACATTTTTTTCTCCAACATCCATTAGTGACTTGAACACAAAATGTCTTGTTTTATTTTTAGCCTTCTGACCTAAAGCACAATGCTGACGCTCCATTTATGTTAATAAGCTGTTTCTGCACCTTGTATCAAACTCAGAAAGGAAATAATATGTTTATAGGATATGGATCCCTCCCTTATGCTCCTCCAGCAAATAGCATCTAACCTACAGAGGGAGGTTAAGTCCAGAGCTATTATTTCTATTTCATGGTCACTCAGTCTCCTTCTCTCTAAAAAGGGGAAATGGAGGAAATCTCACTGATATGAGGGGACAAAATGTCATAATAAATAGAGCATATCAAACAGAGATATCAATAAGTGGCAACTATAGCGCCAATGAATATTAATTGTATAAAAATGGCACCTGTTAGTTGCTAGATTATTCCTCTCTGAAAATACAAGAACATTGTTTTCCTGAAATTTTCATTTGAAAACAAATATTTTTCCATTAGTTAGTATTAATTGTTTACCAGGCCCTAGGCTGCATGAGGATAGACCAGTAGTTCTCAAACGTTTTGAAGTCGGGGCACATTTAAAATCCTACAAATAATTGTAGGTACACTATATACAAATTTCTGAGAACTATGTTACAATAATTAAGTCAAATATTAAAGAAAAAATATATAAAGTCCAAGCGTGCTTTTATGGCAATTAAATGAAATAAATACGACAAAATTAAATTTATTCTGACATTAAAAAACATTTTTATGTTACATTTTTTGAGTTATGCTTTTTAGAATTTGTAAAAGAGAGGTGTTAAAAAATAATAAAACAACCAAAAAGTTATATTTTTATATATATAGATACATTCTTAGTAAGATTTAGTAAATTTGGCAGGTCCCAGCATGAATGTGTTAAGTTTTTTCATTCTTGTGTTTATGAGAAACATGAGCCAGATGTGTCCTATCAATTTCTTCAATGTTCAGGCATATAATTTGAAAGGCAAACTCTCATTTCCTTGTCAATACATTGAAGAATTCCTCTCTTTTTATTCTTAATTGCGTTGAGTCCAGAAAAACCCACTGTACATATCATCTTAACTTTACACCAAACAAAGGATAGCAGAAAACTTGCCTCTAGTCTTTCCAGGGAACATGGGGGGTAGTGTAAACAATCTAGCACCACAGCTTAACAGCCTTTTGCAATCTAATCAGGCAAGTGAGGTGAGGGATTGGGCAGACTGTCAGCTTACAGCCAATTCCCCACACCTCTGTCCCCCCAAAATCTAAACTCCAAAAACCCTGTTAATTTTTTGGTCCCCAACAGGCACATATTTCTCTGGAATACCATAGGGCACACCTGGAAATCTTCTAGGGTGCACCAGTGTGCCCTGGCACACACTTTGAGAACCATTGGAATAGACAATGTTTTGTCATGTTCTTTGGGAGCTCCCAATTTAATTGGGAAGGTTTTCTATCTCTGTACTATTAAATACTAATTAGAGGTCCTTATAACTTCTGTTGTTATATTTTTGAAATTTTCAATAAATTGTTTTCATCACCAATGATTAAATTCATTGAAAAAATACTTAATGGGCAGAACTTTATTCTAGGAATTGTCTTAGGTTCTAAAGATATAGCAAAATCAATAAAAACAAAATTAGAGTCCTTGGGGAACTTACATCTTAGTAGAGAAAGACAGACTATAGAAATAAGTTAATAAAATATGTATGTATGCTAGTAAGTCAGATAGGAGGAGCAACGAAGCAATGGGATTGAAGGAGAGTGGGGTGTGGGGCAGGAAGGACGACAGTGGATGAGGGTGTTTCCTGTGACCTCTCAGCAAGATACACTGTTATTTCAGGAAACAGGGGTCCAGGTAGCAGGAAGAGATGGTCCCACATGCTGCTGTGGGAGCGTGATTGATGTGCTCCAGGAAGGGCCCGATCAATGGAAAGGATTTATGGAAGGAGAGAGGATTAGAAGATGCCTCAAAGAACAAAATCTGTAGAGACTTGTTAACGGGAATTTTAAAAATACCCAAGAAATTACAAAATATTTTTGAGGAGAGGAGTAATGTGGTTTGATTTAACCTTTAAAAGATGCACTTAAAATTTATTTATTTTATTTTTTTTTAATTTATTCAGTTTTGGAGAGAGGAGGGAGAAAGCGAGTGAGTGAGTGAGAGAGAGAGAGAGAAAGAGAGAGAGAGAGAAAGAAAGAAGGGGGAGGAGCAGGAAGCATCAACTCCCATATGCGCCTTGACCAGGGGTTTTGAATCGCGACCTTACGTTCCAAGTTGATGCTTTATATACTGCGCCACCACAGGTCAGGCTTAATATTTACATTTAAAGGGAATATGTTAGGACCATTTTGAAATAAAGAATATAATGAGCTTCCTGCACCTGTCTAAAACCCCCAGTGACTGCTTCCAGACATCGGGTGTAGTGTCATAAGATCCTTTTTGATTAGCTTCTCCGCCTCCAGACTTTGAATTCTTCTGCCACTTTCCTCTCTGAAGGGAATTTTGCACAGTGCACTCCATCCTGCCTCCAGGCTATTTATGTAGGAAGACTCTCCTTTCCCTGCTCTTAGTCACAATCTTTCTTCCTTAGTTTGCCTAAATTGTAATAGTTTAAGAAATCAGCACTTTATTTTCTCTCGGGAGACCCTTCTGTCTTTCTGTCACATCCAAAATGCATACACCACAAAAGCAAATAAACTTCTAATATTCTCCCATTGTACTTTATATTTTTTATATCACTGTTAAAATTGTCTGTTTCCTTTTATCGTCTTTTCCCTTATTAAACTCCTAGGACTTTCCCTTGCTTTCATTTATGGATATTCAGCTCTCTCTACTCAATGGCTGATACCCTGCACCTCCCGAACAAATCACCTTTACAGGTGAGCCAGTAAGTAAATTGCTAAGAAGATGCCGCTGGCTCTTGTTCTTTTCTCTTTGGTGTGCAGGTCCAAGTACTCTTTCTGGTAGCTGACTGGTATAGTTCCCCTACTAACTGCAAATATAAAACAGAAAAAAAAAGCAAAATTGAGATTTTAGAAAATGTTGCCAGAGAAGTCCATTTTTTTTTCTTTCATAGCATGTTCAAAGCCACAAAACTGAGTTAGCACACACACTCTAGACACTGAATTAGACCAACTCTTAAACCAAGAGGCTCATGATGACACAGCTGCTTCATAACATAAAATGAGACTCTAGTCTCTGCCTTCACAAAATTACAATTACTGTACACTGTGAAACTTCAGGACTTATCAAAAACAATGGAAATAGTTTACATTAAAGACTACAAATACCAAAATTCTATTCTCTGGAGAATGGTAAACTTTGACACCATTCACAAAAACTTGCCTATCTTGGTCCTGGGACTACATGTTTTTAATTTTTTGCAAGATTATTATACCTGGCAATCTGACCAGTTTAATTATTGAAGACGGGATGCACCTAATGTCTAATTTTCCCCCTTGCTGAGCCATTTGCACGTAGGAACCTTTCATCTATGATTGGCCTATTTCCCAAGGCCTAAATATGTAACCCACTACAAAATGATGGTATCTGTTCGACACAAGTAGGCCATTTGTATTTTTGAAGTTGATATTTATGAGGATGGTCATAGAGTTAGTTTTGTCATTTCTCAAATAGTGAAGGCAGCTTTGTTAAATGAAATCATTGTAACCAGATATAAAGGATATATATGAACAAGAATAAGTGTTTTATATAATCAGTAGTTTCAGAAACAAAAATTTAAAAATATCTAGAATAATCTTAAGAGTATTATTGATAATTCTACAGCAGGCTTTACAGAATAAAATATTGTGTGGCAGGTACACAAGTAAAAGGGTCTGTGTGTTTTGTGTTTTGGAAAATCTGAATTTAGAAAAGAGGACCCTAAATTAAAGAAGTAATGTCGACTTTTCATTCATTTACACTGCCAAGATACTGTAGTCTATAAAACATCTCCCCCTGCCCCCTTTCTGATCACATAGCTCGTTTGTCAGTTTCTAAATAATCAAATATAGCCAATTGTAAAGGTAATGAGGATTTTGCGATGTAGATGCCTCGGCTCCATCTAGTGGCAGAAAAAATCCTGCAGGTTTTTATCATTTTCCCAAACTGCTTATTTATTCTCCTCCAAATGTATTTGATTGGGTTTGCAGTTGAGACCATCATGAATTAAGTTCTATATTCTTTCAAGGAAACAGTAATGTCTAAGGTTTAAAACTTTTGTTCATCATTTTAGCTTGTGCTTTTCATAATGAGAATATTTTAATTCCTCATACTGTTATTGCACTTAAACTATTATTGCAGTGAAGTTACATGTTTTTATTCTTTTTTTTTTTTTTTTGTCATTCAAGAGGACAGATACAAATGTAGATCCATCAAAATTATAACAAATTAGTGAAAGAAAGGTAGGGTTTTAAAAAATTAAAATTGGATAAAATAAACCTAAGATGTCTAGCTAAAAGTAAAAATGTAATGTGGTAAATTACAATAGATATATTTTTCATTTAATCATTTTACATTCTCCTTATGTTTTTTTTTCTTTTGTGTTTTTTAAAATATATTTGAAAGGTCTGATGTATTATAAAGTACTGTCATTTGACTGTGTGAGTTGGATATGTATATGAGAATATTAACTTTTCATTAAATCAATTTGAATGTGAATTTTGTGAGATTATTTATTTTAAAAAATGCTTACAAACATTTTACAGTAAATTTTAATCTGAGATGCTTTAAAGTCCTGTTTATTAAATTATTGGTAACACTATTTATTAAATTACATATAAAGTTACTATATATAACTTTTTACATAATGTATATTATGTGAAAATATATAGTATATATAATGGATATAATATATTCATTTTTAATACCTTCCCAATGAAAGTTGGATTGCAAATTTAAAATGTACTTTAGTTTGGATATAAAATTTCAACATCATTGCAAAAGACCAACTGTGTATATCCAGTATATATTTCTCAAGGATCGACCTTCTTTTAAAGATACTATTGCCCTCACACAAGCATAGCCTCCTCCATTATCAACATTCTATACCAGTCACACATTTGTTAGAACTGATGGCCCACATTGACACATTATTATCATTCTAAGGTCATAGTGTACATTAAGGTTCACTCTTTTTTTTTTTTCTTTTACAGGGACAGAGAGAGAGTCAGAGAGAGGGATAGATAGGGACAGACTGACAGGAGCGGAGAGAGGTGAGAAGCATCAATCATCAGTTTTTCGTTGCAGTTGCGACACCTTAGTTGTTCATTGATTGCTTTCTCACATGTGCCTTGACTGTGGGCCTTCAGCAGACTGAGCAACCCCTTGCTGGAGCCATCGACCTTGGGTCCAAGCTGATGAGCTTTTTGCTCAAGCTAGATGGGCCCGCGCTCAAGCTGGCGACCTCGGGGTCTCGAACCTGAGTCTTCTGCATCCCAGTCTGACTCTCTATCCACTGCGCCACTGCCTGGTCAGGCAGGTTCACTCTTTATGTAAATTCTATGCATTTGGACAAATGTGTAATGATACATGTTCATCCTTATTGTATCATACAGAATATTTTCATTGTTCTAAAAATTCTTTGTGCCCTATTTATTCATCCTTTTTCCCTAACACCTGGCCAGCACTGATCTTTTAACTGTCTCCATATTTTTTCCTTTTCTTGATGTGTCTTTTTCAAATATTTCTCCCAGTCTGTGTTTTTTCTTTCCATTTTTTTGGCTTGCCTTTCACAGAACAGAAGGCCTGTGGTAGTAGTGGTGAGTTACTCCTGTGTGGTGATAAACACAATTATTTGAAAGAAATGGCAAAAACAAAATTCAATCAAGTAAATTTGAAGACCTCATTGGCTTAATGAAATGATTGATGAATCATTAGTATCCCATGTAACCACTAGAAGGGCACCACAGGGTGTTGTAACACAGTGGAAGGTTCTTGTAGGAAGAAGGGCAAGACAAGGGTGCTCTTAAATAATAAAAAAGATTCATTTTAGACCAGGAACTTATTTTGAAGGAAAGGGAATAGCCAGGTTGTTTATCCTGCAAATTGCCTCTTTTTCTATGGGGGGTACACAGGGGCCAAGTGACAGTTTCCCTCACTGGTGTTGACCATAAAACTCCAGACTGGCTGATTAAGATTATGTTCCGGGAGAAGTTGAAATAGCAATTAGGTTGGTATGAAGTCTAGATTTGGTATCTTGGGCTTTAGCGCAAGTGACACCATTTTGGACCTGAGGTTTTCTCTTTAAAAGAAAAATACATTGACCTAAAGTAGTCTTCTTTTAACATTCAAATTATAATTCATTGTTTTAGCAATATATAGTAATATATACAGCCATTGTGTATGTGTGTATATATATATGTGTGTGTGTGTGTGTATCTGTGTGTGTGTGTATATATATATTTTAATACAAAATAAAGAACTTTAATGAAAGCAGCACTTTGGAAAATGTTGCTAAAGATGTCTGCAGCAACCTTGAGTTTCAAAGTTGCCTCAATCTAAGGTAGTAGCAAGAAATATTTGCTTTTAGGCATTTGGGCTCAATTAAATAAATTTAAAACCAAGAAAGTATATGTTTGGCAACATCTCATGATTTTTTAATAATATTTCTATTTTTAAATAATTTTAAATTAACAACAGTAACTAGTTCAATATCATAGGGCTGTTTTCTTGTTGCCCACTGCAAAGGTGTTTAAAGCCCAGAGTCTGGAGGCACGTTTTTCCATCATATAACCATTAGCTCTGGTGAAAGATTCCAAGCTCCAAAGAGAGCCCTGAATAATCCATGGAATTTTATTTTAAAAATAGGATATGCTTTAATGTCCTGCCTTGGTATGTCACCCGTGTTCTATAATATGAAATCAGAGATATATGAATTGTTCACTGAAACAAACCATAAAGAATAAGTGCTATAAAACAAAGCTCCAAATATCAGTATAATTTTGACATTTCTCCTCGTACATATTGTGTTTCTGTTCTCATAATGAGTTTGTCTCTTATCCCCTTGAAAGTAAGGTAAAGGGATTACTCCCTTGCTGGGTATTTATTCCTGTCTGCCTTCCTCAAAGTCTTTCATATCAAAGAATTAAGAAAAGAAATATATGTATATAAACAAACACTTGAACAGTTTAAATTGATGTGTCTCTGATTATTGAAACTTTTCTTAGGGTAAATTGCCTGTGTCTATTTGTAGCGATTTTTTAATAAATAAATTTATCTTGCTTTTATGGATAACATGATCATTCTAAACTTGTATATTAGCTTATTGTCCCTTTATAATGGAAATTAAAAAGAATTATTATTACTTCAATGTCTGTATTGTATTTTAAATAAATTTATTTTAACATTATGTATCCCGCCTGACCAGGCGGTAGCTCAGTGGATAGAGCGTTGGACAGTCACATGGCGGAACCAGGTATGAAGGTCACTGGCTTGAGCACAGGCCCATCAGGCTTGAGTATGGGCTCACCAACTTAAGAGTAGGGTCACTGGCTGGAAAGTGAGATCATAGCCCCATGGTAGCTGGTTTGAGCCAAAAGGTCGCTGACTTGAAGCCCAAGGTTGCTGGCTTGAGCCCTAGGTCACTGGCTTGAGCAAGGAATCACTCGTTCTGTTGTGGATACCTGGTCAAGGCACATATGAGAATGAACAACTGAGGTGCCACAATAAAGAATTGATGCTTCTCATCTTTCTCCCTTTCTGCCTGTCCATATCTGTCCTTCTCTCTGTCACACACATGCACACACACACACACACACACACGCACACACACCACATTAGATATTCCTAGACTCTGTTCTTTGATATTTACTTACCAAGGTAATCTTCACAGTTGTGTATATATGATCTATTATCTCCTTTATACATTATATATATATATATATATGCATTATATATACACATTATATATTTTATAGATAAAAATCAGAACTTATCTGTCTTAGTAACTTGTGATATTATTCTCTTCACCCTTTATTGATCCATCCCCTTCCCAACTAATATGGCATAAATCTGTCAACTTTTCATCAAGATGCATTAAGTGCATTTGATTTTTGAAATAATGTCTGATAATGATATAAGGTATCATTTTTCTTGTTAGTTATATATTTCTATTTAACAAGAATATGACGTTGTCTGTAGTAGTTAGAGTCTTTGTTAAAACGTCTAACTTATTTTTCTTAGTGTATCCCATCTTAATGACTTTTTAATTCTAGAAAATCCAGCAGGAAAATAAATATTACATAAACTCCTCATTTTCCACTGTCATAGCCCAAGATTTTAGGCTCTGAAAAGTGGGTCTGGTATAAAGGTTAAAGTAGAGAAAAATAACTAGTTTAGTAGCCTATGGAGAGTAATAAGCCATCTACCCATGTTTTTGAAACCTCCTTTAGTTTAAGTTACAGAAGGAAAAAAAAGAAGGACCAAAACAAAATCTCAAGACACTATTGTCTTTCCTTTTCCTATTAAAATTTAAATTTGATAATTATTGGGTAGTTGTTTTCTTCTAAATGTAGCAGTGATATATGTCTTTTTGAAATGTAGATCTTACACTGTAAATGCAAAACATTAAGCAAACTGTCTTATCTAAAAGGTAAACTGTAGAGATAGGAATACTTTCTATTTTCTCATTGTTTTCTGCTCCCCATCCCTAAAAGAAACCCTCAAGAACTGCACACTTATAATTTGTTACCTCTGGATATATGTGACCTTGTGTGGAGGTGACGATGTATTTATAAACATTTGCCACCAACAGATCCTCACTACTGCTCTGTATAAGTGTATATTCCACTTGGAAAGGTTTAGAGACAAATGTGTTTAGAATCTGGTATATTTTAGAGTTTTATAAAGATGCATGTGCCATGTATTATGAAACACTCCTAGGTTGTCTATGGAAGCACCCTTATTCCAACAACAAATATTTTTGTAGCAAATTGGGTAGCAAAAAAGATTTGTAACACATTTACATTAAATTATATAAATGAAGTTTAGAAATAGCCTTCTGACATTCCTGTTAAGTGCCATGGCAAAATTAAATAAGGAAAGAAAAAGGTGGATTTTAAAGCTTTTGAATTTCAGAGTTGCATAAAAAATTGATAAATTGTACCAAAGATGTCTATCAAAATTTTCTTTACTCCACCCCATCCCTCTTTCTCACCAGGACAGGTGCTTGAATTAAATGGGTGATTGGATTTTGAAAGTGTTTCCTAGCAGAACTATTTCAGACAATTTGCCATAACATTTAAATTCACCTTTAAAAATACAAGTCATAAACCATTTATATTTTAATTGTTTTAAGATGAAAAAACCAAGCTATATAACCAAAATGTAACATATATCTGACAATTATGTTAAACATAATAGTTCTCTTAACTTGATTTCCCTGATCGGAAAGGGAAATCATTTTTTGTTTTTATTTCTAATGTGGAATTTGTTTTCTCAAGCTGATTTATATTCATGCATTTAATAGGACATACATAACACTCTGTGACATCTATCATCTCTTTTAATAATGGTTGTAAGTTCATTTCTCAGTACAGGTAGGGGGAAAAATGAAAATCTAACCTTTTGGAAATAAATTCTAAGTTTATATTGATGCTCACTTTTATTATTTTTCAATTATAAAAATGCAATGTGAAATTCCTAATATAAAATGTAGAGTTGAGAGATTTAAATTCCTTTGTTTCTTTTCATAAACGTAACCATAATTCATTTATAATACTCAGAAGAAAAATCTCTACTGAAACTAGTATGATAAGCCATCTGAAAGAATCTAAGTATTAGAAATTTCATGTAGACAGGTGACTATGTTTTGGCTTCTTCCTAGCTACTTTGAAAATGTTTTATGTATTTGGTTTTCTGTGGTTTCACTGGGATGCATCTCATTTTATATTGTTTCATTTATCTTGTTTAAGATATTTAAGTTTCTTGAAATTATGATTTTGTGTATTTTATCCATTTGGGAAATTCTTACTTTAAATCTCTTCAAATACTAAGCCTCTTCTCATTCTGAAATTCTAATTAAACATATTTAAACACTTCATTATAATATACTTTTATACTCTCACTGTTTCCTCCTCCCACCTCCACTTCTGTCCCCAGTTCCTGGAATTCATTATGGATTGTTCTGTTCTGCTTTTTAGGTCTGCATTCTGCTTTGCTAGATTTTGCTCTGTGTATGTCAAATGTTTTCAAAGCAAGCCAGTGAATTTTTAATTTCAGTTCATGTATTTTTTATTTCTATGGACTTATTTTTATAGATAGTTCTTTTGCAAATCCTTTATGAAACTTTACCATTGTTAGCCCTCAAATTAAAGCTTGGCATATATATTCTTAAAAATATTAAAGATATACATTTATAATCTATGTCAAATAATTCCAGTACCTTTCAGTGCCTGATAGTCTCTTTTGTTGCATATCATTTCTCTTGCTTCTCACTAAGGAAAGAAACTAAAGAAGGTACAAAAAGTGAAAGCATATACTGTGTTCATGGATAGGAGGAACTAACATCATTAAAATGTCTATGTTACCCAAAGTAATCTATGGATTCAACGTATTTCTTGTCAAGATACCAAGGGTGTGTTAAACAGAACTAGAACAAATATTTTAAAATTTTACATGGAACTACAAAAAATCCTTACTAGCCATAGTAATCTTGAGAAAGAAGAACAAAGTTGGAGAAATCACACCACCTAATATCAAACTGTAACTCATATAGCATGATACTTGCGTAAAAACAGACATATAGATCAGTGAAACAGAAGAGAGAGCCCAGAGATCATCCCACACCTATATGATCAATTAATATTTGACAAAGAAGGCAAGAACATACAAAGTAATAAAGGCAGTCTATTCAATAAATGTTGGAAAAATTGGACAGATAAACATACAAAAAGAGTGAAACTAGACCACCTTCTTATACCATACAGTAGAATAAACTCAAAATGTATTAAACACTTTAATGTTAGACAAGAAACTCTAAAAATCCTAGAAGAAAACATAACAGTAAAATCTTGGGCATATCTCATAGCAATATATTTTCATATATTTCTCCTTGGGCAAGTGAAAAAAGAGAAAAGATAAAAAGAAATAGGACTACATCAAACTAAAAAGTTTTTGCAAAGCAAAGAAAACCATTAACAAAGTGAAAAGACAGCCCACTAAATGGGACAACATATTTGCCGATACATCTGATAAGGAATTAATATCCAAAATTTATAAAGAACTTATAAGACTCAACACACAAAAAAACAAACAAACCATCCAATTAAAAAATGGGCAAAGATCTGAATAGGCACTTTGCTAAGGAGGACATACTCATGGCCAATTGACAGATGAATAGATATTAAACATCACTAATCATTAGAGAAATGTAAATTAAAATCACAAAGAGATATCATCACACACCTGTTAGAATGACTTACCATCAAAAAATGCACAAACAACAAGTGCTGGCCAGAATGTGGAGAAAAAGATATCCTCATGCACGATTGGTGGAATGCAGATTGGTTCAGCCACTCTGGAAAGCAGTATAGAGGGTTCTCAAAAAATTTAAAATTAAACTGCCTATATGAGAAAAATTTATGTTGAGCTTGAACATACATAGATCTTCTGTATTTTTCTTAATTTCATCATATTTAATTTTTATGAATTCAAAGATCATCTTTTGATACTTAATTGTGAATTCATCTGGGACAATTATATAAGCTTGTTTGAACAGGTGGTCTAGGATTTCAAGCAAAAGATATTTTCATCTTTAAACTGATCCATTTTCAAATACTTTGTTTTTGAGAGACACTATATCCAGGGCTCTGTCTTTTATCAGTAGAAGCCTAAACCTGATTTTGATGTGTTAGAATAAATCTGACTTGAGATACAATTCTAAGACTTTGTAATTCTTTATTTAGGTATAATGAAGAATATAAACCATTATGAGTCACTCCCATTGGAAGTTCAATGGTGTTATTGATTAAATGCAACCATTGTCTTACTGGGTGGCAAATTCACTTCTACTGCTTGCTATACCAGATACTTGTATCAATTTACTTCTGGCTTTGTGTTTGGAAATTAATGAATGAATAAAAGTCTTCTGGGATATTTTATTTTACTGGTAGCAGCTTTAATAATAATGTGTTCATGTTCACGCCAATCAAGTTTATAAGAGGATTTAACAGGTGTTTAAAATGGTAAGAAAGTTTAGACCAACCAATGATTTGGGAAAGTTCTCTTATTACAAGATGATATTGTTCCCAATAATTTAAGTAGAATTTGAACCTCTTTACCTATCCCCACTCCTGACTTGATATAGAAAACTGGATTACTCTTTTATGATTTATTCTAGTCTACATTTATTTTTATGTCCCAACACTAAATATAAGCATCTGGTTTCATCTAGACATCTGTCAATGGTCAGGTTACAGTTGGTTAAGAAAGCTTTTACAGTGTCTTGGGATTATGGAATTGACTACTTTTCAGGATCATAAGTTCATTCCTAATATATGTTAGATACAGTGCATATCCACAGTTTCAATCAAACCTAATATTAACATAAAGGACAAAGATTCAAGTTAATATTGATCCCCAATAGATTGAACTATTTCCCTGATTTATGTTAAACAATGACACAAAATTTACTAAAATGAAAGTCAGCTTACTACTTGGAGATCCTGAGTCACAAGGAAGATTCACTTGAGTAATGGGGAAAAACAGTTGTAAACTGAAGACTTTTGTGAAGTACTTGAAGTTTAATAACAATGCCACATGTGTACATGCTTGATGCATTTCATTTTTCCTGTGTCCATCCTGCTAGTTATAAAGAGTAAAGAGCTAAAAATTCTCTTTATATGGAGACAGTTTGTTTTTACCACCAAAAATTTGGAGCCCATTGGCATACAATGAATTATGTGCTCTATAGACTACCTCAAATAATAAAATAACTTAAGTGTCATATACTAGTCAATAAACCTGTAAAGTGGGATGATTTATTCAGTTACACAAAAATCTGATTTGAAACTGTTTTTTATTTAATTTTTCTTGGCTAAAAATTATATTGCTTGCCTGACCAGGCGGTGGCACATGGATAGAGCGTTGGATTGGGATGTGGAAGACCCGGGTTCGAGACCCTGAGCTCGCCAGCTTGAGTGCAGGCCCATCTGGCTTGGGCAAAAAGCTCGTCAGCTTGGACCCAAGGTCGATGGCTCTGCAAGGGGTTGCTCGGTATGCTGAAGGCCCGCGGTCAAGGCACATGTGAGAGGGCAATCAATGAACAACTAAGGTGTTGCGACAGCAATGAAAATACTAATGATTGATGCTCCTCACCTCTCTCCGTTCCTGTCTGTCCAAAAGTTACTAAAAATTATATTACTAACAAAGTTGGAGAGTAAATATACCCAATTATCTCTCTTTCATCTTGGAACTCTGATTAAATCTATGTTAGACCTTCTCACTCTGTCTTCTGGTATTTCTTAACTTCATTCTCTCTCTCTCTCTCTCTCTCTCTCTCTCTCTCTCTCTGTTATTTAAAATATTTTTTTTTCATTATATTTTTCTCAGGGCTTCATTTGGATAAAATTTTCTTAATAATTTATAAATACTTTCTTCTTGTTTCTAATCTGATATATATGATTTGATGATAAATTTATCCATTTAGTTTACAAATATATTATATTTTTATTACCAGAAGCTCTATTTTCCTAAAGTATATTTCTTTATTGTTCCTTGTTTTCTAAAAAAAAAAAAATTCAACTTAATTTTTTTTGTTCTTTAAAATATGGCAAAAAGAGTTATTTTAGAATATATAGCTGATAATTTCAGTGAATCTGTTTCAACTTTTTACTCTGTCTTCTTTTCTCACTCAAGATGTTTTATTTACTTGTGAACTTGATCAATTTTATTATGTGTTGGTCATTGCCTTTAAGAGATTACATTTAGTCATTCATTAAAGGGCTAAGATAAAGGCGACTTCCTCCAGCAAGAATGTGTATTTGCTGTGTGTGGCAAGGCAGCTGGAGGTTCTACCAGACCAGTTATTGTCTCAACTATTTGATATAAAGTGATATAAACTTGAACATTTGAGCAAGGCATGGCTTGTGATTGCACCTGCCTGGGGATACTTTTTCTCCACCTCTGCTTAGGGCCTGAGCAACTTTCCTTCTAGACTTCTTAAAGGGGTAGGTAGAATTATTTGGAATTCCAGATTAATACAGAGAAGGTTTTCTGTTAGATTCCCCACCTTTCATGATTTCTAAATTTTCATTTATTTTCCCCTTCACCCAGAGTGAGGATGTCAACGATGTAGTCACATTTGATAGACTACAGATGTCCTTGGCCCAAAGCTAGTTCTCACACTCTCTTAGTTTTCTTTTTCCCTGGGAGTTTTGGTTCTGTACTTTTATGAGCTTCTCTGTGCTTTTAAATAAATTTTATATATATTTATAATATTTGGGGGGGAGGGGTTCTAGCATTTTTTTTTTCATTTTTGTTTGTCATAACAGGATTGTTTAATCCTTTGTGGTAGTCAGAATGATGACCAACTAAATATGTCTATGTTCTAATTCCTAGAACCTGTGGCCATTATGTTACATGGCAAGGAGTTATTAGTGTCCCATTGGGAATCAACATTGCTAATCATCTGATGGGGACATTATCGGGAATGTTCTGGGTGGACCCAGTGTAATCACAAGGGTTTTAATAAGTGAAAGATTGAAACAGGAGAATCAGAGTGAGGTGATATAAGAAGTACTCAACTGGTTATTACTGGCTTTGAAAATGGAGGAGGGCCTTGGGCCAAAGAATGTGGGCAGACTCAGAAGCTGGAAAAATCAAGGAAATGGATTATCCCTTAGAGCCTCCAGCAAGAAAGGTGGCCCTGCCAACATACTCGATGTTAGGACAGTCAGACCCATTATAGACCTCTGAACTCCGGCAGAGGACAATAATTAATTAGTGTTTATTTTAAGCTAATAGATTGGTGGCCATTTATAACAACAGCAATTAGCAAAATTGTTTAAAAATCTTATGTCTGTCTCATGAAAAGCAGAAGTTCCCCATCATTTTATAAAGTGTAATTAAATATTAAAATAGCAAAATAACAATAGTGATAGCACCATATTTATGGTTTCTTTACACATTCAATATTATTTACAACACTATAAGAATGAAATATCATAATAGTAAAGAGAGTAAGGTCATTTTGCCTGGCCCAATTTGTTTTATTATTAGTGATTGATGTTTTCTACCTTAATTCTTGATTGATTTGAAGCTGAAAGACAAAAATATTCCAAATGGTTACTAAATATGCTCATTTCTGGCAAAGTGATAGAAACTTAAATTTTAACTGACTCCCTTCCTCCAAAGTTGTTATAGTTAAGAATGGAATGGAAATTTTTGCTAAAAATATTATCTTGACATTTTTAACAAATAAAAACCTAAATAACCACAGCTTTGATCATTTACTACATGTGAGAGGTTTTACAGTTGTTTAAATAACATTACTGAATCAAATTATTCTTTAAATTAAAACCAAACTTGATCTATTTAAAGTGTGCCAAGTTACTCAGCCTAACTGCTATGCGTTTGCTCATAGCAGCTGCTAATTCTGAAAGGGCTGGAAAGGACCATGTGAGGAGCTTGAGGATAGTATCCTATGACAAACCATGATGAGCAAACGTTTTCCTTCCAGACAGCATATTATGTATATTTGTTTCATCATAAAATTTACATGGAACTGAAGGAATATAGATGTATACAGCGTTAATTTGGAAACCTTCAGAGATGCAATTGGGAGAATTGAACCTCACTTCAGCAGAATCTGGAGCCAGTATACTTTCCAATAGTAATGTTTATTTAATATAGAGAACAATCTTCATTAACTAGAGTGAAGATCACTAATTGAGAGACCTTATTCAAGTCAATTACTCCTTTGTTTTTATATATATTATGTCTAAAATGATAATAAGTAAATAGGTATAATAGTATTCTCTCTCTAACATTCTGGCTCTTTTAGAGAGGGTGTACACATACAAACACACACACACACACATATATATGCATAGATAATATTATTTTCTGTATAGTATCATGATAAATAAGAACTCTTCTGTAACATTCTGAATATATCTTTTTAAATAAAATTCAATAAAAACAACAGCAGAGTGACATTGGCTAGATGAGTTCTTATGTTGGGGAAAAGAAATGAAAAATGGTGCATAGTATTGTGACTAGGACAATGAGCTTCAAAGTGGCCTTTGTTTCTTCCAACCCATAAAGTATATTTTATAATTCTTTTGGTATAGTTGAAGATCGTTATTATTACAGAATGATGTTTAGAAACTATAAAGAATTTTTCTCCTGTTGATCATCTTTAATTGGTACCTATTCAAAAATTTGGAGATGTCCTCCTATGGAAAAAATGTTGGCTCTACTCATCTTGCCTGTCTGTAAAAGAGCTCAAGTGAGGATAATGATGATTCTTCATAAAGTGTGCCTGTAGTTGCAATTAACATGCTCCCCCAAAGAACTTTTAGCAGGGCCTGTCTTTCAATAATAGACTATGTCTCTTTTTTACTGAGCTTTTGGTAAATAACTGCTTTAAGGGACTATTGATTGATGTGGTTGTTGCAACGAGTGTTTTGAGCCCTATACCTGGGATAATGGAATGTGTTGTAAAGCTGCTTAAAATTAAAACATAGTAAGCTTGGTAGAGGGGAATAAAAGGTACAAATTTCCAGTTACAAAATCAATTAGTCATGGGGATGTAATGTACAACATAGGGAATGTATTCAATAACATAGTAACATTGTATGGTGTCAGATGGCTACTGGACTTATTCTGGTGCTCATTTTGTTAGGCAGATGAGCATTAAATAACTATATTGTACATCTAAAATCAATACAATATTGTATAATAACTATATTTTAAAGAAAAAATAGTAAGCTTTTAAGTTTTTAATTTAAGACAAATCACTTATTTGACCCGTTACAAGTCAATGATATTGAAATCGAAATTTGGATTGAATATTAATTTTACGACAAACTGACTGAAAGACTTTGGATAAATTATTTAAATATGGTTGAAACTTGGTTTTTTTGAGCCAGAATATGTAGGAAACATAGCCTGCTTCCAATAGTTACGGGAAATCTTTTGTAAACTATCAAGCATATCATAATAATTGTTATATTCTCATTACATATGATATAATAATATGATTATCAACAAATACAGGCATGTCAAAGAGCTTTGCTTAACAGGAAAGTACTGTAAGATTTTATTTATTGAAAGTGTTGACCTATAATTTGGAAAGCTCTGGTGAAATAAATTTAAAGGTATAAAATTTGTCCTTAAGAAGCTTACAGTAAATCAATATGTACAATGGGGAACAGTTGCTGAGCATAGTGAACAACTCTATAATATGAGAAGCTATGAAGTGGATGCTGAAAAAACAGTAGAAGAAACAATCACTCTTGCCTGTAATTCAGAAAGGACTTCTCAAATGAGGTACGTTTGATCAAAGGTTTAAAGAAGAATAAGAGTAAATTAAGCAGAAGAAGGGGTGAAGAACATAGTTTAAACAGGAAGAAGGACATTTGAAAAGTTATGGCAAATTTTCTAAATCCACAAAGTAACAAATGGCTTGGAGTGGTGGATGTCTGTGGGAGAAATGAAAGAGGGATAAGACATGCATACAGGATAAGCAGAATTTACTCCATTGTAGTTACAAGAACTAAAATTCTTTAAATAGAGAAGTACATAAATTGATTCACTCTTTTGAAAATTTTTTCTGGCTGTGAAAAAAAGGGCAATCAAGACTGGAAGCATGGGATCTTTTAGAGAAATTCTAGATATTTTGACAGTAGAAATAAATATAAATTGAGAGAAATGGGATTGGCTAGTAAGAGATTTCAGGGATAACCTCTATCAGGCTTTTTTGCTGATTGGTCAGAACTTGGGAATGAATGAGAGAAGAGTCTTATATAAAATCTAAATTTCTGGATTGGTCATCTCATACTGTCATTGAGATCGGAAGCTGGGAAAATGCGAAGATTTGAAGGGAGAGAGAGAGATACTGAGTTCATTTGTTAATATCTTTAAACTGAGATTTAGTGAGTCTGAAATTTAAGAAATAGGTCAGACCTGAAGTTGTAGACTTCGGTGTCATTTTGAAGAGTTAATTATAACCATCTGCATAAAAGCAATCAACTTGGGAAAGTATTTTATTGGTCCTCACTTTGATATAATTATCTGATTATGTAATTTTAATGTCTCTCTCTCTCTCTCTCCCCCATAGGTTTTGAAAGAAAAAAAAGTCTAGTATATGTTAGTGATGTATTCTGAAACATCCACATTAGTTTTTTGTTTAAATTTTTATTTTTAAATATTTTATTTTTAATTTATTGTGTTGACTTGGTTTCAAGTGTTCCACTCAATATAACACCCTCTACACAATGCATTGTGCCCCCATGACTCAAGAAAAGTCTCTTTCCACCCCCATTTCCTCCTCTTTTCCCCCCTCCCATTACTTCACCTCCTCTCCCTCTGGCTATTGCTGCCCTGTTGTCTATATAAATGTATTATGTATATATGGTTTTTGCTAAACCCTTCACCTTCTTTAATCCAGTCATCTTTTCCCCCTTCCCTCTAAGAGTTGTCCTTCTGTTCCCTGTGGCCCAGACTCTGTTTCTATTTTTTCTTCAGTTTATTGTGATCATTAGATTCTACATATTAGTGAGATCATATGGTATTTGTCTTTCTCTGGCTGGCTTATTTTACTTAGCTTAATAATCTCCCAGTCCACCCAGGCTGGCACACATTGTAAGATTTCCTTCTTTTTTTATGGCCATGTAGTATTTCATTGTGTAAATGTACATACTACAGCTTTATCCACTCATCCACTGATGGACGTTGGGCTGTTTCCAGATCTTGGCTATTGCAGACAAAACTATAATGAACTTGGGGGTGCATATCTTCTTTTGAATTAGTGTTTTGAGATTCTAAGGACATATACCTAGAAATGGGACAGTTGGGTCATGAGGAACTCCCATGTTTAATATTTTGAGGAAATACCATAATCTTTTCCACCGTGGCAGCATAAGTCGGCATATACACAAACAGGGCAGGAGGATTCCTGTTTCTCCACAACCTCACCAGCACTTGTTGCTTGTTGATTTCTTAATAAAATCTGGCAGGTATGAGGTGATATTTCATTGTGGTTTTAATTTCCATTGCTCTGATGTTTTGTAACATTAAGCATATTATTATATGCCTATTGGCCATCTGTATGTCATTTTTGGAGAAAAAAAATGTCTATTCAGGTCTTCATATTTTTTGTTTTAAGATTTTATTTATTGATTTAACAGAGAGAAGGTGGGTAGTGAGAAGTATCAACTTGTAGTTGCTTCACTTTCGCTGTTCATTACTTGTCATATATGCCTTGACCAGGCAAGCCCAAGGTTTTGAACTAATGACCTCAGTGTTCCAGGTCGATGCTATATCTCAGGGGTCCCCAAACATTTTACACAGGGAGCCAGTTCACTGTCCCTCAGACTGTTGGAGGGCCACCACATACAGTAGTATTCCATACACTGACCACCAATGAAAAAGGTGCCCCTTCTGGAAGTGCAGCAGGGCTGGATAAATGGCCTCAGGTCACAGCAATTTGGCCCACGGGCCATAGTTTGGGGACCTCTGCTTTATCTACTGCACCACCAGAGGCACAGATAGAGATTTTTTTTTATGTGACAAAGACAGAGAAAGGGACAGATAGGGGCAGACAGACAGGAAGGGAGAGATATGAGAAGCATCAATTTTTTATTGTGGCACCTTAGGTGTTCATGTATTGCTGTCTCATATGTGCCTTGACTGGGGGGCTATAGAAACCTCTTGCTCAAGCCAGTGACATTGACCTCAAGCTAGTGACCTTGGGCTTCAGCCAGTGACTTTGGGCTCAAGCCAGTGACCATGGGGTCATGTCTATGATCCCACACTCAAGCCAGCAACCCTGTGCTCAAGCTGGTGAGCCCACGCTCAAGCTAAGGAGACCTCAGGGTTTCAAACCTGAGTCCTCTGTGTCCCAAAATGATGCTCTATCCACTGTGCTACCGTCTGGTCAGGCAGGTCTTTGACCATTTTTAATTGGATTTTTATCTTCCTGGTTATGAGTTTTATAAGTTCTTTATAAATTTTGAGTATTAATGCCTTATAAGATCTATCAGAAAATATGCTGTCCCATTCAGTAGGTTGTCTTTTCATTTTGTTAATAGTGTCTTTTGCTTTGCAAAATATTTTAGTTTGATATATTCTCATTTGTTTATTTTTCCCTTATTTCACTTGCCTGAGGAGCTCTTTTGGCAAAAGTATTGCTAGGAGAGAAGTCTGGGAGTGCACTGCCTCTGTTTTCTAGTGGGATTTTCATGCTTTTATATTTACATTTAAGTCTTTTATCCATTTTGAATTTATTTCAATAAATGGTGTAAGTTGGTGGCCTAATGTAACATCCACATTACTTTTAAAACAAGTAAATTTGGAGTCATATTATTAGATTTTTAAATTGATTTATTCCTCTAAGAAAACAAGTTCAGTGTCAGCCACTGCTACTATCACTTTCAGATTCCATATTTTGAATTATGAGCAAAGGTGTATATACCTTTATTAACATTTTACCAAGTAATAAAATTGTTGATTCAATTTATTTTTCCAAATAAGTGCATTTTGTTGGAATACAAGTCACATCAAACAAGAAGTTTTGCATGATAGAATCCTAGAGTAATCTGTCATGACAAAATATAAATTATGTCCTGATCTTTCATAGGACTATTAGAGTAAGGTGACAAAGATAGGCATTAAGATAATGTAGTATCTGAATTGCATCACCATTGCTGGTAGAGTTGTTTTATTAATGATGGGGAAATTATATAATTATAAGTTAAAATTATTATATTTTTCTTTTTGGAGTAACATTATTATTTTATGGGTGAATAACTTGAAATATTGATTCTATGTGGCTTTTAATATGCAAGCTACTGCAAATTTGATGTGTTTTATGACTTTTATTTCTCATGATTTTAACCTACACATTTAGAAATGGTGAAATATTTTATATAAAAACCTCATTCTATTTGTTATGATTATTTATTTTAATAATACTTTATATATCAAAAATATGACTTATATTTCTTCACTAGCCTTTCCCAATGTGGCCTGTGCAGCATAATAAAGTAGAAATCTTAGTTTGGAGACATATTGTTCAGTCTACAAGAATTAATACAACCAAGAATAGTAGGTGAAAATTTAAATTGTGCTAATTCTAAACAGTAAAATCTAATCATTTGAAGCATTAGCAATCCTGAACAGTGTCATAAATCATTTTAACTTTTTAGAAAAGTGACAAAAATTGCTCTATTTTGTTAGGCTATTTTTACAGTCATATTCTGTTATAAATAAATTTGGGCTCCAGGCCAAGGAGAACTTTAGAGAACTTTTAAGTTTGAGAGACTGTCTCACAGCTGGAAAGCACCCCAATGTGGATTGATCACAGGAAAGTATGTTTTTCATTATCCAACTCTCCACCAAACTATTTCTTGTAGTTTGAAAATAATAAAGATTTTGTAAGCCTCAAGAGGTCTTTTTTGATCCATGAATGAAGTTACCCTGGATTCATATAACTAAAATCTGACTTCCTTTTAGTCATTGAAATTCAAAACCCTTCCATTTATTAGTGTGGAATAAAGAAAATTCTTCCAAAAAATGTCAAAAACTTTGTATTATAATAAAGTCAATGTCAGTGAACAGCAAAAATTCTTACTCCATTTAAAGCTAGTACTGTATGATGTGAAAGGAAATACAGAGTGAATACTGAAAGTGGCTTAATTAAAACAGAGTATTAGAGGATGCATTCAAGTAGCCTTCAAATTATTCTTTACAGTTTTCTGTAATCAAAAGTTACACTTTTTTCCTTTTACTTATCACAAAGAAAACATTTTTGTTCATATTTCAATGTTTAGATTATGAATTTTCAGAAAATAATGTATTTGATATTTTACTCCTTTAGATTTTTATTTTTTTACAGGGACAGAGAAAGAGAGTCAGAGAGAGGGATAGACAGGGACAAACAGACAGGAATGGAGAGAGGTGAGAAGCATCAATCATTAGTTTTTCATTGCCGTTGCGACACCTTAGTTGTTCATTGATTGCTTTCTCACATGTGCCTTGACCGCGGACCTTCAGCAGACAGAGTAACCCCTTGCTGGAGCCAGCGACCTTGGGTCTAAGCTGGCGAGCCTTCGCTCAAGCCAGATGGGCCCGCGCTCAAGCTAGCGACCTCAGGTCTTGAACCTGGGTCCTCTGCATCCCAGAGTCCAACGCTCTATCCACTGCGCCACTGCTTGGTCAGGCTCCTTTAGAATTTATTATGCGGTATTTTAAGATAAAAACAACTTTAAAAATTGACATGTTCTTTTAGCCCATTCACGAATCCATAATGTCATTTTACCCTTTATGCATTGCACAATCCTAGACCTTTTCATAGAGAAAACCAAGTGTAATTTATAGAATCTTTTATATCACTTCTCTAGAACTAGTACCTCCATTTGCAATAAGAAAGGAGGAAAATGTGCCACCCTAGTAAATTACTAGCATATCTAAAGTAAAATTCAAATCACGATTTTAAATTCTAGATTACATATCTATCCAGACCACATATATGTATACACACACACACATGTATATGTAATTTTGAAGTGATTAGTGATTTTTCTCATATTAAAATTAGAAATTATTATTAAGAATTATTTTCTAGGACTATCTGAGTCAAAAGGAAATAACTATAGAATCAGGAGTTTTAAAATGTGGCACTATCGCCCATATTGCCAGGTGAAAAGAAATTGATGCAATATGTTGAACTTTGATCATTCATGTTTCATCAATGAACCCACCACAAAAGAAATACTTGACTCAAATTGCTTAAAATAAGTGCCAATCCTCATTGCTTTATATCAAGGAGAGATGGGGTTTGGAAGAATATTAAAAATCTGCAGATAATCTTCAAATCTCATTTTAGACACTATTATTCACTTCCTGTCCTATCAAAAAATTTTTTAACCATATTTTTAAACAGAATTGCCTTCTCCTTGCCCCTGCCTGCCCTCTTGTGGAGAGCTCAGGAGGATAAAAAGAAAGGGGAAAAGACACAGGGCAGAGCATCCATGTGAGATGACATGTTCTTAAGACAGGTGTAACCACATGTCACCAGATAAGAGAATTTGTATATTTCAAAAATAATGCCCTAATTTTAATATTGATTTTTTTTAAGTACTGAATGTCAGCTGGCTCACTCTGCTTTAAGATTGCAGGAGGGAATCCCAGAGGAAAGGATAAGCAGCAGGAAATTGTTATCCAATGTGCTTTCCAGGGTTGAACTAAATCATGGGCCAGAGTTGACTTTCTTATTAAATGTTGTTGTTTTGTGTAAGTGAAAGAGTAGCAATGCCTTGTACTGTCATGAGAATATTTTTTGTGTGGGGGGATGTAAGAAGATGTATCACTTCCCAGATCTGTTTAAATTATTTGATTAATAGCTTCATCTTATTTCATGTAGGCAGCATCTCAAAAAACTAAAAGTTTTTGTGTCTTTGGGTCCATTGGAATAGTAAAAAAAAAATCACAGCTCAGCAAATACTCAAGAAGGGACTTTTTAAACAGATAAACAGAACCTTTGATTCATAACCAATAACTGAATTAATAAGATTTTTATTATAAAATTGCCAGAAAAAACCTCAAATTCTTCAATTGTAAAATCTTTCCATAATAAAACTGATGTGGCAAACACTAAGTCATCACTATTTTTTAAAAAAATGTCATTGAGAACTCAAAATTGTTCAGTTTTCCATATATCAATGTTTGAGATTGTACCCAAAATTTCCATCCTTGTTTGGCCTAGTGCCTCAGTCCAATTCATTCCATCCACAGCTGTTTGCTATGTGCATTCTTACTTAAATAATGGGGCTCTGTGGAGAAGACTTCAAGGAAATTGGGGGAATAGTGCTGGGGAATATAGGGAGAAAAAAGACTTTAAAAGATGAAACAAATGTTAGGGATTTATGTAGTTCACAATATTTATGTTTCCTTTTATTAATATTGTAATGTGGGGATTTTTCTGCTACTTTGGTCAGAGAGTCCATTTCTTTAATAGATTTTTTAAATTTCTGAAAATACCATCAAGCATTAGATGAGTGTTAACTTGGCGTATTTTCTGTAAAAGGACTGAAAGCTGAACTCATATATTGTTGGTGTCTTAGACTTGAAACTCTAGGAGGACCTAGTTACGATTAATTACATTATTTCTAGGAAATAATGTTAGATGTTTCGAGCTATTAAATACATACTCATCAGCCTGTTCTCTTCCGGGTAAACATTATTTTAATACATGAAAGAGACTATCAGAAAAATAATTGATCCCACAATTAGACAAAAAATTAAAAGGATTAAAAAGTATTTGTGTATATAGAAGTATATATGCACATACTTACTTGCTTTTATCTTTTTTTTCTACCTACCATTTTTGAAAGGCTGGGCCAACAACATGAGATTCCATTTTCTCCAGCCTGAGTCAAGTTCCCATCCCCGACTTCTTTCTTCTGCTTTTCAGCACCTTTGTATCCCTCACATTCTTTTATGGCAAAGCACAATTCTCTCACTTTTCCTAACAAGAAACACACATCGCAGTGAAACAGACGAGGTCATCCCCATGGTCGCGTCACAGGTCAAGCAAGATCACTTACATTTTTTAGGAGGTCACTTCTTCTCACTGGGTGGGATATGACCTTTTCCTTTTCATGGAAAAGAAACCACCCCAGATGTTCAGCACCCCTTCTCCCGTTTTCCCCATTCTTTTCCACATTTGCTGCCAAGCCAACATACTTAAACATCATTCATCTTGCTTGTTATCTTTCACTGTTGACAAAAGATTGATCTTATTTCTATCTAATGTGTTTAATTTTTTTTTAAAGCACCAACGGTGGTTTAGAATAAACGTTAGGTCACGTATGTTCATTTTAAACATTTGAATGTATAATCCTGAAAACTCCTTGACAATTTCAATATATTGAAAAGTCGTTAGTAAGGTGCATCTCTCTGTGTTTCTGTGATACCATCTTCATGTCACCTGAGGGCCCACTTTTCTCATAACCATCTCTTCATTGAGCTGTCTTGAGGAGTAGCTCTAAGAATGTTTTGTTTCTTCTGTTCTTCCTGTGTGCATTGTTCTTCCTGTTTCTTTACTGATTATCCCAGATAACTTGTTTCTTTTGAGGTCCTTCATAATTTTTTATCTTATACAACCAAGTTTGTAAGGGTTTTGGAAATATATAGATAATACTCCTGTTTTTATCTTTCCTGATAATTGGAATATCTGCAGAAATAATTGTTACTATCAATAACAATTTCATGGCCTGAACTCTGCCATCTTTATGAGGCTCAACACTAGTTGATTGGTTCATTTGGCACATATTAATTAAAAGCATACTACATGACAGTTACTACTCCAGATGTTAGAGGTACCACAGTGAAAAAAATAATAATTAAAAAAAAAGAATTCTCTTTATGTAGCTTATAGTCTAGTGAAAACAGACTTTCTAAATGAAAACAAGTCAATAAATTAGAAAATTAATGTCCTGTTAGCACTACCAAACTGAAAACTCATTACCTTTCAGCTTGATTAATATATTTTTTTTCATTCTCATTTCCAGTGATTTTAATTTTTAATAACTTAAAAATATTTTATCTCTCTTACATCCCTTGGTTTGTTTTCAGTAAGTTCTAGACTTGGAACAAAATAATACTATTTTAAATAAAATAATCTGGCAAAAGTATCGCATACCTTTTGTCACCATACAAATTTTATTAGGGAGAATTAATACTCTATAAAAAATCCATAACCAACCTGATTTTCAAAAGAAAAAGTTTATTAACATTTTAGTTAGAAGAATAATTCTATAAATTAAAATCATAGTTCTCTTGAGATGAAACATTTTTTTCCCAAGGAAAGCGTGTTCATTTCAGAGGCATAAATCTTTATGAAAACCAAACAAAGAGCTTATCTTAATTCCAAAATTTCAGACCTAATAATTCTAATGATAAGTAGCAATTAATTCATTTCATCAGAGAGTTCAATTATTAATATTTTAACGGGAATTATTAAAAACTAAAATACAATGATATAATAAGCATAACAAAAGATATACCCAAGAGAGTTTTATCAAATCTCATATCACATTCACTTAATATTCTTAAGTAAATAAAATATTACAAAAAAGCTTGAGGAGCTTTCTATATGTATTCTTCTTTAATACCATTTTTTCTCTTTTCATCTCTAGAAATAACTTCTACCGTAAATTCTGACTTTCATACCCCCTTTTCACTTTTTCCTTCCTAATTCCCTGTCTTTATGACAAAATCTGAAAATAATCAGACTTATAATTGTGTTGGTACAAAGATGGATATAACTCAGAATAGATTCAGTGTTATATATTAAATGTTATTATATTCATTTATTTCTTCTGGTTTTGAAATAAATTAAAACACATTCATGGGTTCCTAAAGTGATTATGGGTCCTTGGCACTGTGACTATTATATCAGGTAGAGAAGTCAGTTCTTCAATGTTTTTATTTTATTTTTATTTTATTCATTTTAGAGAGGAGACACAGAGTGAGAGAGAAAGAGAGAAAGGGGGGAGGAGCTGGAAGCATCAACTCCCATATGTGCCTTGACCGGACCAGTGCAGGGTTTTGAACTGGCGACCTCAGTGTTCCCAGGTCGACGCTTTATCCACTGCGCCACCACAGGTCAGGCCGAGAAGTCAGTTCTTAACTCAGACTTTATCATTCCTATGCCCTGGCTTATATATTGATTTATAAATATTAATTATTAACTTCCCATTTGTTGAATTGCTTTTACATCATGTTAGAGAACTGGTTGCATAGTCTTGGTTGTCATGCTCTGATGTGTTTTAAAATAAGACATTTGCTTTTATTTTGTGTATTCATCATCTGCATTTGAGTTGCTTTCGTGATAGTTTGAATTTCACCCGCGAATTCATACAATCACTGAAACAGTATAAATACAGGAAAGGTTTCTTAAATATACAGTTATTTCTTAGAACATAAGAAGTTGTTTTCCTATGTTCTGCTTTGGAAAATTTGTGTGTCTGTGTATCTGTATCTGTGTGTGTGTGTGTGTGTGTGTGTGTGTGTGTGTGTGTGTGCTTGTTTAAAACAAAGCAAGGAGAGAGCAAGATTCAACTGACTCCTGAGGGTAACTTTTAATATACTGCAGACTTACACTTAAATGTTGGCATGTATAGAGACTAATCCCTGGAAAAAGTGCATTTGCCATGGAGAGAATGTCTGCTGCTGCTTGGCTTTAGAGTTCAGTGCCATAATTTGTGTCATTTTTTTTGGACAAGCAATACTACAGAATGTCATCCACACCTTTAAGATTTGCTAATTTCCTCCCAGAGTTTTGCTCTTTCTCATGCCAGTTAGTGGTAGAAAAATAGCTTCTTCCACTCATCAGATGAGGTAATTCTCTGTGAGTATTCACATTTGAATATACTATGATTTTTATATTTTAGTGATATCAGCAAGGAAACAAAAATGGCTTCTTTCTTTTGACAACTATTTCTGTGCTTTTACGCTTTAAGGTTTAAGGTGGCTGTTCCAAACTATTTTCTTGAAAACTCTTAATTTTTTCTACCTTATTTAATTAATTAATTAATGAAAAATGGCTGAATAAGCTACTGTGTTAAGTCATTAAAAATGCCAATGCCACTCTAATAAATTAACCTATGTCGTGTAGCTACTATGTCTGAAAATTTATTCTTGAGTATGTTCAATGTATCCAAATCTGGTTAAACTATGGAAACATCAATCTAGTTTCCCCATTTCCTGGTAGAAGACACTCACCACTTTTGACATCATGAAATTCAATCCAGTGAACCTGTTTACTAAACATGCCAGCAGTCCCTTGCTGTGTTTTTATTCGTACCACCTGGACCTCTCTATGTTCAAATTCTAATGACCTTCCCAAATGTCAATTCAGATGGCACAAATTCCTTAAAATTTCCCTCATTCCTTACTCTGTTACCATCGCCTCTTCCTTAAAATTTCCCTCATTCCTTACTCTGTTACCATCGCCTCTATTTTTCGCCATTTCTATCAAGATGGAAGGAAGTAATTTTTATCTCTTGAAACCTCACATCTTTGTCATTGTTAATGTAATGATACTCACATATATTTTCTTTAGGTTTGTCCATATCTTCTTTATATGTTCTTATCTGCTAAGTCAGGGTAAAGGATATGGTCAATATATACTTCTAATTCATAAAACTCTGAGCACAGCCTTAACAGTTAATGCTGACATTAGAAATAGATATTAGCCCTACCTAGTCCTAGATTATGTGTTGAAATACAGCATTGAGTAATACACTTTTCTCTCAAGAAGTTTACAGTCTACTTGAGAACATCAACAAAATAAAATTATGTCAAAGCACTCTAATTATTGTTTTAGAATAGGGAAAACAGAACAGAGAAGGGAAAATGAAATGATATGCGCTGTAAAATTTACTTTACTTTCATTGCAACAATACTGTGTATGTATATATTTATATTATCATATTTTATATTATATTTATTATACAGATATAACTGGATGTTAGTGAGGGTAGCTTGCTCAATGTAAATAACTCATAAGTAACAAGGACAGGCTGTGAATCTAGGTTATCATAAATTAAAAGAAACATGAGAAGAAGAACCTAACAATTTAGAGTGATGATGAGAAAGTGGCTAGAAATGAATTCCAAGAGAAGGTCGCACTTGAGCCATGAAAGATGAGTAGGAATAGCAAAGTATGAAAGTCTGGAGGACAATGACAAGAGCAGACATGAGGTGTGAAATTTCATGGGGGGTTAGCAGAAATGAACACATTTCAGTGCGAGTGAGACACAGAGTGATGAAGTAAGAAATGGACAAGAATAAAATTGTTGAGGATATTTAGTCCTAAAAGAGTTGAATTTCAACCCAATAATCATGAAAAATTTTAAGCAGAAGAATAAAATTGTTAATGTTGCTCTAGTAGATTGGAAGCAAGTATTAAAATTAAGAGAATATAGCTTTAAATGACTGAGTGACAAAGGTGATAAACACATGGAAGATACATGAATTAATTAGAAGTAGGAGTGGTCAGACATGATAAAGAACTGGAGTAGTATGAAAGCAAATTATTAAGAGGGGGAGAAATCAGATTTAGTGGGCAGATGGTAATATAAAAATATATACAGTAACTAAATAAATACACTATAAATTTTACATCACATTAATAAAAGGATAAAGAAAATGGATTAGCTTATTATCTTCCAATATGCTTATATATATATATATATATATATATAGCTTGTTTGTGTATTTCTTATCTTTAAACATCTATTCTTCAAATGCCCAGAGGATATGAATCTGTGAGGCCCCCTTTATGGATTTAATTATCTATTTTATATCACATGTGTCTTGATACTTATTGACTTATCTTGAATTAGGGTGTTGCTTTTAGAGCATCATCGTGTCAAAAATACATGAACTAAAATGTTTTCTTTTAACATTAAAGTTCATATCCCCCATCCAAATAAATTATTAAACAATTGGAAGATCCTTCCCGACTATTTAAATTTCATGTTGATTCATTAACTATCACTTATTCTGTATACAAAGCTCATTCACTCATATCTTCCTACTCTCCTGCCAACTCTTTAAATGAAGATAATTCTCTAGTCATACATGACAATGATTTAATGAAAATATTTATGGAGTAACTACTTGTTATGATTATTTGAAAATCTCTTACATTCTCATACAGTTGTGATCCATGTTGCTCAGGGAAGGGAATATACCAGTTGGATGTTTTTCTTTTGCTCATTTGTATGTTTTATTCTCAAGCCCTGAGCCAAATGCAACACTAACTTGTCTGTAATTTGCTCTGTAGTAAATCAAGAAGGAGGTAAACCTTTTCCTTCAAAATCTGCATGTTTTGGCAAGCTTTCATGAGTCATTAGTTGCTGAAAATTTACCACACTGTATAATTATAGCTCCATTTCTATTAAGATATTTGACTTGAAAAAAGTCCATTTCAAACCGTATTCCATAATGCCAATAACTACAATAATAAAATGTAGCACCACCTAGAATTTATATACTCTCATCCTTTAGAAGTATTAAAAGTATTTTCCGTTTTCACTGCTCTACATTTTTATAGCCCTGTGTCATTGTGGTTGGTCTCTAATTGTATATTCCAGGTATTTCATGCCCATGTTATCTTTTTTTTTCTTCTTTTCCAAGTGAGAGGAGGGGAGATAAAGAAACAGACTTTTGTTTGTGCCCCAACCAGGATCCACCCAGCAACCCTGTCTTGGCCAATACTTGCAATTGAGCTATTTTTAGTGCCTGAGGTGGAAGTTCCACAAAGCCATCCTCAGTGCCCAGGGCAATACACTTGAACCAATCAAGCCATAGCTGTGGGAAAAGAGGAAGGGAGGGGTGAAGAAGCAGATGGTCACATCTGTGTGCCCTGACCGGGAATTGAACCCAGAATATCCACAGGCTGGGCAGATGCTCCACCACTGTGCCAACTGGCCAGGGCTCCATCTTATCTTTAATACTAGAATTAGAAATGTTACTAAAGGCTCACTAGTGCTGGGTTAAACTGGGATTCTCATTATATCAGTTTAGTACTCACTAGCATTTGTTGAGCAGTTACTTCTGTGGACTAATCGTGTGTGTGTGTGTGTGTGTTTGTGTGTGTGTGTGAAAAGAGACAAAGATAGAGGTCACTGGGAAATATGGGGAAGAAAAGCATAGATACACACCTATGATAGAAGGTAGTCTCTAAAATCAGTGCTGTACCCAAGTTCAAAGCACAATTGAAAAACAGGGAAGGGAGAAGTTTATTTCATTTGCAGGGTCTTAGGAAGACTGTGGTAATGTGGGAAGGTAGGGAATAGAAATACAATGCTAATTTGGGCTTCTTTGAGACCCAAATTCTTGCTCAACTAATTTTAAAATTATGTTTCTATGGCAAGTTATTTGATCTTTCTGAACTCCAGTTTCCTAATTTGGAAAAGAGAAATAAAAATACCCACTTTGTGGTTTGGAGTGGAGAGAGACTATTACAGAATTAATATGTATAAAAATCTGCACTAGTAATCTCTCAATTATGTTCCTTTTATGATGTGTTTTATTGCTTTTATCACTATGCTTAGCATTACAATTGCTTATTTTACTATTGAATACGGTGTTCCTGGAAAGAGTGGTTATGTATCAAAAAGCTTCTAGTTGGAAAACTTCTCTTTTGTTAGACAAGATGATGTTAGTCACCTTATCTATCTGGGACTTTTAATTTAGCCTGACCAGCTCTGGGCCTTTCAGAGGGTAAAGCTATATAAAAGTTCTCTGACATTAACTAAATTTTCTAGGCATATGCTAGGGTGCCTTTTTTTTATTGGTGGAGAAGCTAAAGTTGGTAATTGTATAGTATCGTTTGCTATGAATATTTGTAGTTCTGAATATATGATCATCATTTTTTTAATTGAATTTTCCTGGGGGACACTGGTTAACAAAGTTATACAGGTTTTAGGAGCACAATTCTACAACACACCTCTATACAGCGTATTGTGGGCTCACCCTCCATCAAGTCAAGTCTTTGTCTATCCCCATTTATCGCCCCTATTACTCTTGTCCACCTTCCTGTCCCCCCAGCAATCTCCACACTGTGGTCCATGTCCATGAGTGATTTTTTTTGTCCTTTTTTGCTCTATGAACTTAAATCAGATTATGTCTATATATTTAATTTTATGCAATCTTTTTTGTTTTGTTCATTCTTGTTTGTATATGTCAGGATAATTGAATATATATATATATATATATTCAATTACTTACATCATGATATGTAAAAGAACTTACATCATGATATGTATATCCCCTATTTGTGGACATTCAGGTTTTCAAACTCTTTTTCAAATTTCATTTGATACAAACTTTGTTGAGCATTGCAGTTCCTAAGAGCTATTTCAATATTTTTTACTATTTCCTCCAAATAGCTTTCCAGAATTGAAATTCCTGAGTGAAATATTATTAAACATTCTTCAGAATTCTGATAAATATGCTATCCTGCCTTATGAAAGCATTATAACTTTATATTTTTCTGTGAATGACAGGAGTTTACTAACTTTCTGTGTTTTCATGATGTCCACATATTATTTTAATTCAAAATTATGGTGTTAAGAGTTAAGCTTAAATTTGAGATCACACAGTCAACACCTTTAAATAATGAGTCTTTCCATCCACAAATGTTATTTGCCTTAAACTATTCACAGTCTAAAGGATATATTTTAGTATTATTTTTAAATTATCTTCATATATACCATACACATTTTTTTTCACCAGGGTTATCCCCATGAGATTCAATGAGGCCTATATATCAAATAGTTTTGTAAATTTCTTTTTCAGAGATTATGTACTGTTGGTGAGCCACAAAGCATATATTCTCAAAGTAATGACTAAACCAAAGTTATTGGAGTAAAACTGTGTGCCTATTAGTAATATTTTAGATATTTGTCTATAAAATATCAGCTTAAATATTGTTCTTAAAATGTGTTTACTATGCTTAAAAAAGCAAACTCAGAATTTTAACCATAGAGATGGTTATATGTTTTCAATTTTGATAACAAATCCTATTTTATCACTTAGTTCTATAAGTGAAAATAATTAACATTTAAAAATCTACTTCATGCAAATGGCTGAAAGATGAAAAAACTGTAATTTCTCTTTTGATATAATGTAAAACAAAAGATCAGAAAGTTTTTAATGATTTGAATTATGATTTCAAGTAAATTACTTGTATATAAAGATACAGAATTAAAATTTTAGTTTTTTGTAAATAAGAAGAAAGAAGCAGCTCTTTCATTACTCTTAAGATTCAACAATAGGAAAAGAAAATATAAAGAGTGAATAAAAAGTGTTTCAAATTGAGCCAAAAGTGTCAGGTAATGGAGCAACAACACACTAAGCAGATCTCTGACTGCCAGAGATTTGGATCAAGTCTCAGGTTCAGGAGTTGGATGAATCTGGTATGGTGTTTGCCGAAACTGATGGGGGCTCTAAAACTGTAAAAATAATAAATAAATAAAAATTAATAATCAAACACCTTCTGTTTATAAAGATGGAAATGTTATTTCTTATCCATACATAGTGTTTCTTTCATTTTTAGAGTGATTTAATTCCCAAAATCTATTACCATAGCATATTTAAGAACTTATTTTGAAGACATGTGAAAATGGTAATAAAATCAAATTTAAAAATTGTACATCTGAGCCTGACCTGTGGTGGCACAGTGGATAAAGCGTCGACCTGGGAACACTGAGGTCTCCAGTTCAAAACCCTGCACTGGTTCGGTCAAGGCACATATGGGAGTTGATGCTTCCAGTTCCTCCCCCCTTTCTCTCTTTCTCTCTCTCTTTCTCTCTCTCTCTCTCACTCTGTGTCTTCTCTCTAAAATGAATAAAATAAAAATAAAGTAAAAAAAAATTGTAAATCTGAATATTTATGAAAGCATAATAAAATTTTAGATATATAAGGACAAAATAGAATTGCTATTCACTTTTCATGTCTAAATTATTTAGAAAGTAAATATGTATAAATATTAGGATACAAAGAAATCTGCCTTTATCAATTCATAGATTTGTTCATTTATCCACTTCTACTTAAGAGAAACAACCAAAAAGATAGTTGCGTGCAGATTCATTATGTCACATGCTACTATTGGAAAGAAGTGAATCACAATAAGATATTGGTGCACAAATACAATTTTAGCTCACTATATAAAATTGATTATATGTTTGTATATTTTAAGTTTCTTTAAAATCAGGGAAACATAATTAAAAATTTAAAAAGATATTGTTTAAACACATACTATATTTAAAAACTATGTTTAAATATATTATTTCTTAAAACAGGAATTTAACTAAAATTAATTCTTTTTCAAAATTATTCTCATGGTTTGGAAAGTGACAAAGAGCACTTCAAGGAGACTCATGATTCCTGTTGTACCTAGAAAATATATATGGGTACAAAAGAGTTGCTGGACTGAAAAAACATACCAATATTTTAAAAGGCAGGAATTCTGGGAAAGAACATTTTATATTGAAAACATATCTGGAAGAAACCAGATTTAACAAATATACAATTATTTTAATTGTGCTAAAAAGCACCTAAAATTTGCATTGATTCCAATGTAGACACTTGATAAGTCAATGGAATATTTTGAAAATTTTGTGCCTTTATGTAAGTATTCTTAGATACCAGCACATTGGTGCCAAATTCTTTTTGTATTTAGGATTAAGTTGATATAATTCACATTTAAAGTAGAGTCAATAACCTCAATATTGTATTTATGATTGTTCTCACCTATTCAAAAATTGAATAAAATCTATCATGATGACACAAGATAGGGAAAATAGTCCAGGACAGGTATAAGATCAAATTATAAATTATCTTGAAAACCAAGTAGAAAACTTCAGAGTTATTGTTTTATATTCTTAAACAAGGCAAATGACAATAAAAATATTGCTTTGTCCAGGTATGGGACATTTATAGTAATAAAATGGTTGAGTTATCTTGTTTCCAATGTTTTGATACTTACTCTTAATTTTGCCAATGGTTTTATGCTTTAAAAAGCTTATTTTAAAAATCCCTGTTTATTAAGTAATTTATTTACTTTTTTCTTTTAGTATTTGGCAACTACACATTGAGTTATTGTAACTATAGCCACCTCTAAAACCAAACAAGTGAAAAACAAAAAAGATGCCTGATCATTGTATGATCATATATAATGCATACATAAAATTTCCCAGTAAGCTTCTTGAAATATTCTATTTAAAGCATTAAAGACCCAAAAGGACACATGAACAGAAGTGAGAGCAGAAATGACAAACAGAAACTAAAGAAAGTTTAATTTTGAAGCAAGTGATCTTGAAAAGAAATAAGAAGAAATGATTTTAAAAATAGAATGTCAGTTACATAAACAAACAAAATAAATTGAAGAAGATTTAATTAAGTGGAAGTATATGCAGTGTCCATGTAATAGGAAGAATTAATGTCATTAAAATGTTCATACTACCCAAAGTAATCTATAGATTCAATGTAATTCCTATCAAGATACCAATAGCGTATTACACAAAACTAGAACAAATATTCCAAAAACTTAAAAAGAATCACAAGACTCTACACTGGTGGTGGGAATACAGATTGGTGCAGCTACTGTGAAAAACAGGATAGAGTTTATCCAAATAATTAAAAATGGAACTGCCTTCTGACCCAGCAATTCCAATTCTGAGAATATATTCAAAGAAACCTGAAACACTAATTTGAAAAAATATATACACCCTTATCTTTGTTTCTGTAATATTTACAATAGCCAAGATTTAGAAGCAGCTGAAGTGCCATCATTAGATGAGTGGATAAAGAAACTGTTACATTTACACAATGGAATGCTACTAAGCCATAAAAATAAAAAAGAAAATCTTACCTTTTGTGACAGCATAGATAGACCTGGAAAGTATTATGCTAATTGAAATAAGACACTCAGAGAAAAACAAATACCATATAATTTCACTCATATGTGGAATCTAATGAACAAAAGACACTGACAAAATAGAAACAAACTCATAGATAAAGAGAACAGACTGACAGCTGTCAGAGTGGAGGGGTCTTGGGAGACTGAGTGAAAAAAAGTGAAGAGATTGAGAAAAAAATAAAGTAATAAAAAACCCACAGACACAGACAACAATATGGTGATTACCAGGAGGAATGGAGAGTGGGGTAGGCAGAAGAAGGTAAAGGGGAGATAAATAAGGACACAGCATTGAACACACAATACAATATGCAGACGATGTATTATAGAATTGTAACCTATAATAATTGAAACCTATATTACAGTGACTTTTGTTTTCTCCCTATTACATAATCAGACTAAGCAACTAAAAATAAATAAATAAATAACATACATAGACAAAGCATAAATATATAAATAAATAAAACATAATAGGACTTTTGTCATTAATCAGAGATTCAGAAAGAAATATTCCACTAGGTATGATCACATCAGTGTGTCTGTTAAGAAAAAAATACCTTCTTTTTGTCATGCAACCAATGTATAACACTCATAATAACTGCAATAAATATTTGATTATGGTTTTGTGGTGGATAATATAGAAATTTATTTTAGAGAGTATTTTAAAAGATTGATTATCTTTAGTACATTATCTCTTGCATTAACTCAAAGCTATTACAAAATTAATTTATTATGTTTCTTAGGATTGAAAATACTTGTAACTTCTTTTAATATACTGCTTTTGCATTTTTGGCTCAAGCATGATTAAATTTTGACCATTCATTCTAAATTTCACCTTTAGTCCATATAATCACTGTCTTTAAATGTTTTTAGTTTCTGAACATCTGTACATCTATTTTTATCTTCTAATTTCTGTTCCTGGTTGAAATACATAAATAAGAAGCAATATGGCCTCTTTCTTGAGAAAATATGCCATAATGAGCCACTAAGAAAAGGTTGGTGTCAGGGGAAAAATTATGAACTGTTGTACTGAACTGTATAATTTAGTTTGTCACTGAATGAAAGCAAATATGGGTTGTTTTAGATGAAATAGCTATTGGAACATCCCAATGTAGTAATTCTAATGTCTTTTTACCTTTAAAGTTTAGTATGACTTAAGAAGAAAGTCACTTTTTAAATGATATGTTTGAAAATACTTAAAGTTTATTTTCTAAGTTTTTAAAATTTATTTAATGAATCTAGCTTTCTTTAGATTAATGTATAGAACACATTTTGGTATAGTAAATATATCCAACAATAATTATATGTAACATATTTTTTAAGAAACAAAAGAGAAATAAGTTTGAAAATAATTTTTAAGTAAGAAAATAATGAGGATTAGCTACACATAAAATATTTGCCAATTTTCTGCATATGTTTTTAAACAAATCCCAAGTGATTTCCTCTTAATGGGAAGCAACTTCCCACATACTAACATTTTCTGAAACAAAGTACTTCTAATAGAATGGTTTTATCCAAGAGATTAAAGAAAGAACCTTTTCCGTTTTCTCTAAATTATCTCTTCAATTATGTGACAGTTTCAGCAAAAGTAAAGAAGGTCATTGTCAACTTATGTCAATGTTTTAGACATCAGAATGCCTCTTTCTTGGTATTTCCCAAACTGACTAGCCTAGTTTGAGATTGACTGCTTTTTTCTGTTTGTTTGTTTCTCTAGATATTTTGATGTCATCAGTGTATGTTTTTTAACCTCATCAGTTACAAAAAGAGTCTTAATTTTTTTAAAACTGTTAATCATAGGTTACAAATGTATATGAAAAATATAAAAATATTTTATTTGTAATATGAATGCTACTGAGGGTAATGCTTTCATAAAAACTAATAAAGGAAAGCTCCCTATATTGTAAAACTTTGTATTTCCTTCTTAGACTTCTCTAGAATATTTTTATGAAGCTGTGAGTACCTAGGAAAAAATCTGAAAATTACAAACACTGAGCAGAGGACAAATAGAAGTAGCACTAAACCATATGAGTAAAGAAATAAATCACATCCAGAAAGAAAAGACATATTTAGTAAAAATTTCATATAAGAGATTCACAAGGAAAAAACCTTCTGTAATAATTGCCCCTTTGAAGTAACTTAAAATTACTTTTTAAATGGGGATTGAACTAATGGTTAAACTATCTAATTGAAAATCTGCCTTATTAAATTTAAAACTAATTAAAACCACAGAAAAGGCTTACTGGTGATTTAAGTCAAGGTGCATTTTTCTTTCCCAAATTAAATTTAAGATATCTTTTGGATAGGTCTATTCATATCTTTGGTTTTATTGCAGACAATTTAAGATAGAATGCGTGTGAATTATTTTGCTATAAAGAAATTCTTTTTATACCATTTGACTAAGTTACGGTGTATGGCTAAAGGCGTTAAAATATATCTTTTGAACTTTCCTAAAATACCATTTGAAAATGAATAATTATTAATCTTTTAAAAGGCCATTTTTAGTTATTATGAATGTATACACATTATAACTTAATATAACCCTCAAATAATTTTTGCTTTCTTCTCTTTTCTGATATGTCAGAACTTCATCTTAATTTATTTTTTCAACTTTGATTTTCTATTTTATACCTCATTTTTTTCTGCCTAGAAATAATCTGTAGGACAATGTTTTGTTTCATTATTTCATTTACAAACAGTCTTTATGATTTCTGGATATTATATTTATCAATGAAAACTACAGGAATTTTCAAAAAGTATTAATCTTGTATTTGTTATCTCTTATTTGTCAAAAAAGTAAGTAAATAAAAATTGAAGATGCACTAGGTAGATATAGAAATTTTGTAGCATACTAAAACAAAAAATTTGTATAACCACTATTTTTATTGACATGTAGGTAATTTAATTATCTAAAAATTAAAAGAAGAAAAAAGAAAAGAGAAAAGATTAAAAAATAATAATATGCAAAGTCTGGAACAAGAAAAACTATCTTTGGTCAAACATAATGTATACCCACTTCAAGAATTCATTTCAGAGTGTGTGCTTCAAAATTAGATGCCATAACAAAGGAAAGACATATTGATTTATAACTAAACATGATAACTTAATTTCTCTAAAATTATAACCTAAAACAGCACTTTGATACCAGGAATTTATGTGGATAGTATAAATCGCATTGTTAAGATGTCAGTTTGGTTAGGAACGTTATAAATTTAATGAAGATTGGAGAATCATGTGTTTTTAGTTTATTATTTTGTCTTTTCAGATTATGCTAAACAGATTATTTAAAATAAAGTTTTGGTTAACTACAAAGAAAAATTCCATAAAAGAAATCTGCTTGGGATATGTGATTGGGTATAGTGCTAAACAGCAGGTTTATGTTTTAGCATAAATTGTTAAATGGGTGGTAATCTCCACTGCCCACACCAGTTATACACAGAAGTTGGAAAAAGTGGGATGAAAGCATGATTTCACTTTAGATGGAGCAGCTATTAAAACCTTTCTTCTCAGGTCTTCCCCACCTCCACCCACTGCTCTTTTAATTGCCTTTCATATCACCATAACTTCTTGAACAGATAGTGTTTCAGGTAAACTGTGTTTGTAAAATATTTATAACATACTTTGCATCATTTATTCTTGTTATGAGCTTCTCTTGAGAAGTTCTGTACCATAAAGAAATTGTATCTCGCCTGACCAGTGGTGGTACAGTGGATAGTGCATTGACCTGGAATGCTGAGGACCAGGTTTGAAACCCCAAGGTCACTGGCTTTAGCGTAAGCTCATCCGGGTTGAGTGGGGGCTCAGCTTTAGCATGGGATCATAAACATGACCCCATGATTGCTGGCTTGAGCCCAAAGGTCACTGGCTTGAGCCCAAGGCTTCGGGCTTGAGCAAGGGTTCACTGGCATGGCTTAAGCCCTTCAGTCAAGGCACATATAAGAAGCTATCAATGAACAACCAAAGTGCTACAAATACGAGTGACACTTCTCATCTCTCTGCCTTCCTGTCTTTCTTTCTCTCTCACTCTCTTTCACATTAAAAAAAAAACAGAAAATGAAAAAGAGAAAGAAATTTTATTTATAATTATTGGGGTGATTTTTGAAAAAGTATTCTGTGACTTAAGTGGAAAGTCATGTTCTTTATATTTTACAATCAGTAAAAACTTATATTCGGTAAAATTTATTTTTTCATGACCCAAATTGTCAACATAATATAAATAATAAATCCTGCATTGTTATAAGGACACAGATAAATTGGTATTTCAAATAATTCATCCCAAATTTTGTCTCATTATAATAGCATTGAACAATTATAATGTGTCTATTACAGTTACCCAATTCATACCTTAATAGTTGAATTATATAAAATTCTACCTGACATCATAAAAGTTCTGTGTTGTATATTATAATTCTCTTTGCCACTCATTCTATTTTTGTTCATGGGGTTTATTTGACTAATGTGTTTAAAACATTCTCTTTCTTCTTTTGAGTTCATAGATTATCATTCATTCATGTCGTGGTTTAAAGAATTCCTTTAAAAATAAAATTTATACTAAAACCAACCAAACAATAAAACTATGTTAAAAAGTTAAGTCATTTTCTTTTATGATTCTCACCTTTAAAAAGTATAAAATCTTGGAAATACAAATGTAAAATTCTCCTGTCCCTTTTTATCTTGAGACTTGCTAGGAAAATGTTGTGGAGTACTTATTTATTTATTTTCTCTGGTATTTTCATAGAAATTTGGGGGTCAGTTAAACAGTTTTTACTTTTCCAATTTTTACCCATCTGAGTTTATACCCATTTTTTAAAAAATGATCTTCACTGTGTGTTCAGTAGAACTTGAGTAACACATTAAGACCTCTAATCCTCTATATTTCTACATGGCATTTATTTGTATGTAAATATGTTGAAAGTTCAGGAAATTGCTTCTTTTTCCCTGACAATTTTTTAAATTAATACACAGATATGTATTCCATCAACCATTCATACCTTCAACCATTGCATATTAAGCACCTGCTACTTATTAGGCACAGTGTTCAATATTGGGTTTACAAGAATACACTTGATAGGCATGGTACCTGCTCAAGAAATTTAGAGTTTGCTTAGAAAAGTAACTGAATGGAGATATACATGTTGTTTTAGAAGAATATAGGTGGGACACTAGCCTGACTGAGAGAATCATGGAAAAAAATGCGCTAGAGGAAATAATCTTCAAAGAAGTGAAGAAGTGTTAGCAAATGAAATGGATGATAAGGATCATAGAACTAGGGAGGTTCAATGAGCATTTTAGGGAAAAGAAAGGACCAGTATATTTGTGAAGATTAGAAGGCAAAAGATTATGACTAGAATTTTCGGGTAACTCTATATATTTCAGGGAACTCAGTGTTTCAGTGTTCTCAGTCTATAGTGTGGAAATGGCAATATTGTAGGAGTTGAGGTTGGAGATGTGAGCAAGGGCCAAACTCTGCTGGATTGTTTAAACTTTGGGGTTTGAGATTTATTCTGAAAGGAATTAAAATCAATTAAGATATTTTAAAGGAAGGATTCCCACAGTCATAGTTGCTTTATAAAAATATTGTCCTACAGTTCTATGGAGAAAGGATTGGTAGGTTTAAGGGACATTGTGAAGTATAACATCTGAACAAGGCAACCTAAAAATTTGTTTCTCTTTTCTCATTAACTTTATTAGGGTGACATTGGTTAATAAAATTATGTAGGCTTCAAGTGTACAACTCCATGATATGTGATCTGTATATTGCGTTGTATGCCCACAATACAAAGTTAAATCATCTTCCATCACCAAATATTTGATGACCTTGACCCTTTACTAACCTCTTTCCCATCCCTCTTGTAACCATCATACTGTTATCTTTGTTTAAGAGTTTTATTTGTTTTTTCTTGTTTGCTTGTTTCCTGCTTTCAGTATTATATCCCACATATGATTAAAATCATATGGTTCCTGACTTTTCCTTTTTGACTTGTTCTACTGAGCATGATCTTGTTCTAAGTAAAATCAGGTCTGTCGTGGGGACACTGCTTCACCCAGAGCCCTGGCAGATGAGGTTCTTTCTTCCACATCAGTTGAATGAGTGGGTCTAAGAGTTAAGTAGATGGATTTTTTGCTCTTCACTGATCCCTTGAGTCCATTATTTCTCTCTCCTTCATAAAACACTCAGTTTTGTATCTCATTCCATAAGACTATATCAAACACTACCCCTAATTCTTGCCTTTCCATAGGCTACCAGTGCCTGACCTCTCATTTCTTTAAAATAGTTTTTAGCTATGCATTCTTCTCAATACTATTCTCAACTAAATTTTGGGCAACTTTATTATATATGAGCATATTCTTTTCAAATCTTTGTACTACTCTCCTTCAATGATCCAGCTCTACACACCACCTGAACACTTAACTCCTGTGGATACAACAGAATCTTTGTCACTACCAATAAGTTCTGGCACCTCCAAAGTCTCAATTTCATGTATCTCACTCACTGACTACCACCTATTTTATAAATTCACTTCCTCCTATATCTCTTCTATAACAATCTTTCTATGTCAAGGCAATGAATTGATGGACTGTTTTGCTTGTCCATTACCTAATATCTTCTCTTTCCCTTCTTCAGCTTAAATCCCATGGTCAATCACTATAATAAACTCTTTATACATATATTCTCAACCCTCTTGCCTACATTAGTCTGTCATGATGCTTTGTGAAGCCCTGACCCTGATTAATTCCAAATCCTCACCTATCCCATTTCTCTATCTGACCAACTGAGTGTGGATTTAAAAAATAAAAAAAGAAAAATAAGAAAAGCATATTATGATCTTGAATCACTTAACTTCAAATTCATGATTAGAAAATGCGAGTTAGCTCTTTCTTCACGCTGCTCAGAAATCATTCTGCCTTTTCCATGCATTCTCTCTGCCATTCTCCAGTTGATAATGGTATGTCATATACCTTCTACTAGAATCGTTAACAGTTACACTCCATCCTCATTCTTAGCTAATAATCTTACTTCCTGTTTAACTGACTGAAGCAATAAGGAAACAATTTTGGTAAACTTTTACCTACCAGCACTGGTTTCTTCATCCTCTGCCACCTCTTCTATTCTGAGAAACAGACTTTCTTTGTTCCTACCTAGGCCTTTGCTTTTGATAACAACCTGTCCTTTTTCATCTACACAAAAACATGCCTCCCAAGAAGTCCTCAGTTTGTATTCCACATGGTCAATTTTCCAGTGCTTACTCTTATCTCAAAGCAACTTTGATAAAATAATCTTGGCTCTTTCTTCCATGAGCTGCTGCACATTTATCAAATTTAACCTCACTACAGTTCTAAATCTGTTCTTAGGAGGTTTATCAATGACTTCTGCTGAACCAATTGATCTCAATTTATTTTCTCTCTCAGCAGCATTTGACATAGGGGATCACATCCTCCTCTTGAAAACATTCTCTGCAAGTGGCTCTCTTTTGTTTTGCTTTCTACTCTATTGATCTCCTTTTCTCAGTCTCTGTTGCTCATTCCCTCTTTTGTTAAAACTGTTTAACCTTGGCGTACACAGTCCAGGGCACCCTCCTCTCTCTACATGCATTCACTCCCTTGGTAAGCTTATCTAGCCTCCCAGTTTTAAATACCTAAATGTCTCTTCTGGGCTGTAACTCCTCTCTGAACTAATTAATAATCATACAACAATACTGATACAAAACTTATAGTTGAATGCTTAGTAGATGTTTCAAATGTCATGTGTTCTTTTTTTTTTAATTTATTTTTTATTTTTATTTTATTCATTTTAGAGAGGAGACACAGAGAGAGAGAGAGAGAGAGTGAGAGACAGAGAGACAGAGAGACAGAGACAGAGAGAAGAGGAGGAGCTGGAAGCATTAACTCCCATATGTGCCTTGACCAGACCAGTGCAGGGTTTTGAACTGGCAACCTCAGTGTTCCCAGGTCGACGCTTGATCCACTGCGCCACCACAGGTCAGGCAAATGTCACATGTTCTTCATGAAGCTTCTGGTATTTACCACTCTCTCACTGAAAAACAAAGCAAATAAAAATAAAATACCTATTCATTCTTGTCTAAACCTTGGAGCCATGTTTGAGCTTTCTTTTTCTTAGATTCCATGTCTAATTCATCTTGAATTCCTGCTGGCTTATAGTTTCTGCATATAACCAGAACCCACCACATTTTACTACTTATAGTATCATTCACTCTGATCCAAGTCACCCTCACATCTCTCAGCTAGATTATTATAATAGCCTCCTAACTGGTCTCTTTTTACTATTTTGATTTCCTACAGCTTGTTCTCACCACATAGCCAGTATAAAACTATTATTTTTTTTTTTTTACAGAGACACAGAGAGAGTCAGAGAGAGGGATAGATAGGGACAGACAGAAACGGAGAAAGATAAGCATCAATTATCAGTTTTTTGTTGCGACACCTTAGTTGTTCATTGATTGCTTTCTCATATGTGCCTTGACCACGGGCCGTCAGCAGACTGAGTAACCCCTTGCTGGAGCCAGCGACCTTGGGCTCAAGCTGGTGAGCCTTGCTCAAACCAGATGAGCCTGCACTCTAGCTGGTGACCTTGGGGTCTCGAACCTGGATCCTCTGCATCCCAGTCTGACGCTCTATCCATTGCACTACCACATGGGCAGGCTAAAGCTATTAAAATGTTAACTTATGGCATGTTACTTTGTTCAAATCCTCTTGCTAAACCACTCAAAATTTCAAAGTCTTTACTAGTAAGTTTATAAAATTTCTACTTACTTTTCTCTCTTTTTAACCTCTTATTCTCTCTCTCTTGCACATTCAATTCCAACTGCACTGGCTCCTTGCTAGTCCTAAAATATTCTTATTCCAATGTATTTTCACTCTGTTTCCTCTGCCCCTAATACTCTTTGTTCTTGTTAATGGAAACTACATTGATGTATTAGTTATCTGTTGCTGCATAATAATATTAACACAAATTTACAGCTAAAAATACCACGTTTATGTTCTTCCAGTTTCTGTGAGTTAACGATCAAGTCATATCTTGACTGTGTCCTCTTACAAAGGTGCAGTCAAGCTGCCAGGGTTTCAGTCACACCCAAGGTTTGATTGGGGAAGGATCTATACCATTGCTCATATTTTATTGGCAACATTGAAATCTTCATGGGCTTTTGGAATGACAGACTTATTTTCTTGGCTGGAGTCTGTCCTCAGCCTATTTCCTCATAGGCCTTTCTGACATAGCCACTTTCTTTCTCAAAGACAGAAATGGAAAGACTTTACAATCATATGTAATATGGTCATATAAATGACATTCTGCCACCTTTGGAATATTTCATTTGTTATAACAAAGTCATAGGCTTCACCCACATGCAAAGAGAGTGGCCATCACTAGTATAAGAGTACTAGAAGTAGAGGTAATGGGGTTCATCTTAGAGTATGTTTATTATACTTAACCACCTGGAATTTCTATATTTCCTTATTGTCTCCAATTTTATTTTCTCCACAATACTTACTATACTATATAATTTATTTTTATGGTGATTCTTTTGAGTAAAAGAGTTAAGGAAGCTCCCCATTCTGTGGGAATTATATCTTCAGTTAAACTCCTGGCTCTGTTTCCCTGAAAAGAGCTAAAGATGGTATCGACTATCTTACTAAACGCTATTGCTAATAATGATCTTTGATTGGTAAATTCTTTTAACCTGGGTAGAAACTAGAATGAACTCTGAACACCTGACGAGGGCATCATACTTTGGCTTCTATGAACATTTTGAGCCTTGTTATAAGAAGGCAGAGCCATACTAGAAGTTCATGCACCTGCTCCATGTGGACCTCAAATCTTTCAACCTCAACTGTCTGCTATGTGGTTGCTGCAAGGACTGCCCTGGGAGGAACATCTACACTGCCCTTCCATCAGGCTGTGATTTCTGTCTCACAGCCTTCTCTATAGATGGGCAGACTGAGTCAGAATATTTAGTAGAGACTAAGAAGGGCCCCTGATAAGCTTTGCTGATTATTATCTATCTCCTTTTCTAGAACATTCACTCCACAAGGACAAGGAATTTTGACTGTTTTATTCCCCAGTAGCTCTGGCAATACCACTCCCTCCCTTTGTTCCTTCGACCTAGGTAGGGTTGTAGTGGCTTCTTTTTGGTATCGAGTTACTCTCTCCTATTCAGCGTCAGAGATCTTTCAGCACAGATGTAACAAATGCCCTGCATTAAATTCCCTTTATTTTATTACTCAGGATATTATTATTTTTCTGGTTAGTGCCTCATGGGTACACCCCCACCCCAACCCAGTCTCTGGTTAAGTTTAAAATCTAACTTATTTTGAGAGACAATCTAATTCTCTCATACTTGGTCAGGGGTCTACCCCTGAATTTGTCAACAATGAATAAACAAGGCCATGTAGTATGAGAATAGCTCATGGGAATAATGAAGGGCTATTTAAAAAATATATTAAATTGTGAGCTGGACCTGGGTATTTAATATCTTAACTGAGCTGTCAGATATTCTGATAATATATTCAAGCAAACCAAGCATAGATCAAAAGCACATAAATATGTGTATGAACAGACATCATTGGTTCTGAAATACTTTTTCTGGCTTAGACATTCATGCTTAAATTCTTTATTTCCACATCTTACTGTGTTCTGTCTGTTTAATCCTACAGTAAAATTCAGAGGAAAAACTTTTGAAATGGTTTCAAGTGGTCATCTCAGAAGTTTCTTTAACCTCATAAATATATCTGCAGATCAATTCAGTGATATAAATCTGTGTGTGTGTGTGTGTGTGTGTGTGTGTAATTCAGTTTCCTTTTAGGCCTTCCACTTACTGGAATATATTATCAGAGCATTAGACAGTCTGAAAAATTCTTAATGCTAACATACAGTGGTTCTATTTATTACAGAATAAACAGATCATTCATTTTTACATTGCGAACATGCTTTGAACATGCAAAATAACTTTTTGTTAATATTGCATGCCTTAATTTTTTAAGTGTATGACTATGATTCCTTAACAAGAAAAACTAGTCACTCCTTAAGTGTCTTAGAATTCATTCTATTGTACTGGAAATATTACAATAAATACGTTTTAACAACCAACTGGATCACAGAAAAAGAATTAATAAATGGTGATGGTTTAAACCAGAACTTCACAGACATTATTCCCTAGAGATCATCTAAATGAGCCTAGGTCAGCCAAATAATATAAATACTGAACTTTACTGAATAATCATTTCACAAAATGTGGTAACTCAGCACAATTATATTACATTGTTGAAGGCTTCAAGAACAATTACTAAAACACTGAGCACAAATCCTTGAGAGGAAGGCAATCACTGTCTCCTGGCTCTGAGTAATACAGACAAATGCAAACTTATGAAGAGTCTGTACATCAAAAGATGCATTCCAAGTCAGAATTTCAAACCTTTCTTTGGACATTTTCCTAAGAGAAAAGCTTGTCAGTCTAATGTTCTTAAGCTAAATGTTAAAAACTGTTAAGCCTGTGATACTAGGTTGTGATTCTTTCCTAAATTAACATGTGTGGAAAAAGTTTTGAGTAAATTCCCTACCCCTTTCTCTGCTCTAGAAATTTTGTGAAGTGGGTAGCTTATCTCCTGCATCTTAACCGCTCCTTTCTGTTCATTGCTTCACATCTTTATAAGGCTCTCTTCTAAATACCCATGGCCTTCATACTAACCTAAGACTTGGTTTATCTCAGTGCACACATGAACTGATGACTAAATTCTCCAGTGTACCAAAAAATATGTTTTTTGCTGATCTGAAAAAAAATAACTTGGTATAATTTTGATTAATTTACACTGAACAGCTATTGTTGTGTTGCTGTAATCAGACAAATAGAAACAAAGAGAGGTGAGAAGCATCAATCATTAGTTTTTCACTGCCGTTACAACATCTTAGTTGTTCATTGGTTGCTTTCTCACATGTGCCTTGACCGCGGGCCTCAGCAGACCTAGCAATTCTTTGCTGGAGCCAGTGACCTTGGGTCCAAGGAGGCGAGGTTTGCTCAAGTCAGATGGGCCCGTGCTCAAGCTGGCGAGCTTGAGGTCTCGAACCTGGGTCTTCCACATCCCAGTCTGATGCTCTACCCACTGCGCCACCGCCTGGTCAGGCTCTTTTTTATTTTTTATTTTTTTACTTGACAATCTAAGGGAAAAGAGGTCAGTGACCATAACTAAATAACCAGGTATTGCATGTTTAAAAATTCTTGCAGCTCTGGCACATTCTAATTAGACTTGCCTTCAGCAGAGGATGTCATTCTATGAAAAAGTGTATCATGCTTCAAAATTATCTTTTAAGTTCACCTTTATCCTGATTAAAACTACCACTTCTTTAATACAACATATACAGGCTGGCAGGTAAACAATGACAAATCAGGGTATTGTACATTCTAAAAAAGGTAAATAATTTGCATCATTTCATTAATACTCTAATATTAAGGAAACTCTTATTAATTCAAATAATCTTACCCTCAACTTATGGGTTCCCTTAGTTACCATTATTTTTCATGTAATACCTTCATATGAGACTAGGCTAAACTCTCACCTACTTATTCATTCCTAAACCCACTGCAGGACATATTCCACTCTTGCATCCTTATTGCTACTCTATCATGAAGATCAGCAATAACTTTTCAATTGCTAAATTCTGTAGCCATTATTTATCTCTGTACATGACTTTTCTGAAATTTTTCACAAAGTTAAATACTAGCTCTTCCTTGAGAAAAACAATCTCTTGTCTCTTGGTTGCTGTGACACCTAAAGCTCATCCTATTTCTCTGGACATTCTGGTAAAGTCTCATAGTCTTCACCATATTATCAGTTTTCTGGTGTCTTTAAATGATTTTTCTCCTAAATACTACAAAGAAAGCTTATTAATATTATTCACAAAATTGAGCTTTTTCATTGAGGATACAGAAAAATATATTCTCTTTTTATCAAAGAGAACCCAGTGAGTAAAATCAGACCATAAAACAGACATTTACTACAGGATGGTGAGTGCTATTATAGAAATGGGAATATCAAGCGATTTCTTTAAAGTTTTTTAATAGAATTGTACTATGCTCAAGTCAAGACTCCTGAAGATAACCTCCCAAATCAGTATCTTTTATTACCACTTCCCCAAAATGCATCTTGTCTTGTGGCCCAGAAATAGCTGCAAGATAATATGTGTCCTGCATGTCACCACTCTCAAATGCAGTTTTCATGACGAGTGTAATGAATTGCTTACAGTACCCATTCCTACTGAATCTGCATCAGTAGCAGTGACAACATTTCTACAGTTACGGGTGGCACTAAATTCTTGCAGGCCACCCCTTGGCCCTACCAGGGGTCCAGATGGAAACGGAAACTTTTCTCAGCACAGCTATTTCCAATTACTAGAAGTCGGCATTCAAGTTGAAACTCTTTGCCATCCCTGTTGTCGTTAGCCTCTAAACTACTTAATGTGCGGTAGCCTTTCGTCTCTCTATGGGATCTATGATCATCCCCTAACTACCTCCTTTGTATTCTGTGTAGTACTCACTTTAGCCCCAATTTTGATGGCAAGGGAAATTGTATCAACAGAATCTTCAGAAAGAAAAGAATTGTTTCTCGACTAGGAATTGAGTTGGAAAAGGGGGAAACATTATACCAGGTCATGGAGTTTGTGATACTTATTTATGACATGGTTAAGCTCTTCTGCCCACAGCAGCTAATGATTTTCCTGTCCCCTCTTGTGTGGTCTCCATTCATACATATGACTTCTTCTGTTTAGAACATTCTTTTACTCCTCTGCTTGGCTAATTCCTTCCTTCTTTTTAAGAGTGCAACTCTCCAGTTTCTCTTCAAAGCTTTCTTGGAACCTATTCTCTACTAAGGCATACTCTACCTCAGCCCACTTTAGTTACTCTACTGTCAAAAAAATTTCTACCTGACCAGATGGTGGCTCAGTCAATAGAGCGTCGGACTGGGATCCAGAAGGACCCAGGTTCGAGACCCCGAGGTCGCCAGCTTGAGTGTTGGCTCATTTGGTTTAAGCAAAAGCTCGCCAGCTTGGACCCAAGGTCGCTAACTCAAGCAAGGGGTTACTCAGTCTGTGAAGGCTCACGGTCAAGGTCCATATGAGAAAGCAATCAATGAACAAGTAAAGTGTCACAACGAAAAACTGATGATTGATGCTTCTCATCTCTCTCCTTTCCTATATGTCTTTTCTTCTCTCTGACTCTCTGTCTATTTATGTTAAAAAAAAAAAAAAAAAACTGAGTCATTGTTAATACCTCTGCCTCTGACATTAAGCTCAATTTTGTTTTTTGTTTTTTTTTTACCGGTATATACCACAGTTTGGCATATATGGAGATTTTCATTGAATAAAATTGTGAATAATTGGGTCTGTAACTGAGAGTATAAAACAATGAAGTTAAAAAATTTGATCTTGTTAGAAAAAACATTTAGTACTTTTTAAAAATATAGTCATGTGCTATATAACAACAGGCTGCAGAGATGATGGTGGTCCCATAAGATTATAATAGAGCTGAAGAGTTCCCACTGCCCAGTGAATGGTATTTCTTATAAGATTGTTGTACAACACATTACTGTTTATGTTGATCTCAGTCTATGGATTGCAATGCTGTTGACTAGAAATGCCTGGGGCACTCACCTAGGCCCTAGTGAGCTTCCCACAGACATGACCTCTTTCTAAACCTGTGTACAAGTGGACCAAACCTTGTGGTTCATATCACAATTGCAAGACACATTCAGCAATAACTACTAGAAACTGAAGAAAACTAGAGTTTATTACTTATAGGTCCCAGAGTTTACAAGGCATACAAGGGGTCATCCAGCAATATCATGTGTAGAGAAAGGGAAGAAAGAGAGGGTGTCCAGGCCTGGGGTTCTGCTTTTATTGGAGTCAAGAATGGGGACCTACAAATTTACAGGTCCACTGTTTATAGGTGAATTTAAATCATAAGAGTGGGAATTCAAAATGTGGGGAGAAAGAATAAAAACTAGTAGCCCAATGATCAGTTGTCCTAATGAACTAGGATGTCTAAAACAAAGGAAGCCTGGTGAGGGGGAGGTTCTTTATCTAGTCTTGAAGTAGGCAATGTGTTTGTTTGAGATAGCCTTTCTCACATTGGCTGCCTCTTTGAAATGGATTCCTTGGCAATGATAGCTTCAGGCAAAGACTTGTGTTACAGAAAGAAAAGCCAACTGTAAGCTTTTATACAACAATTACTCACCAATAACTGATGTAAATAAACTTTCTGTAATGTCTGCCCTGTAAAACAAAGGTTATCTCATCTGCTATCATCTGGTTTTACATAAATTCAATCTATGATGTAAGTACAAAACTAAAATCACTTAATGGTGCATTTTTCAGAATGTATTATATGGTACATGACTGTACAATCTTCTTATATTTGGTTTCACAATATATTCAAATAGAACTGTGTGTCTGGTAATATTGCAGCTAATTAAACTATGTGACAGTGGCTATTCATCTGTGTGGAAAAAGATATATATGTGTGTGGCTATATCTCATATATACATATATGTATATATATAGTATGTGTGTGTGGGTATGTGTGTGGAGAGACAGAGAGAGAGAGAGCTCCAAAATTATCCATGTTAACAAAAATTTAACTATAATTATAATTTGAGGACTATCATTGTTTCATCATATTTCATCACCTCATTTGAAATTTTAATGAATTTTTAAGAAAAATATTTTCCATTTTAATAAAAGGATATATAAAAGAATGATAATTAAAACTATAAATGCCATTTATACTTTTCTGCTTTCTAAAACTCGTTCATATATGAGAACTTTTGGTAATGGTAATTCCTCTCTAGATATTATAGCTGTGAAGACACAGACTCTGGAATCAGATTAGGTTCAAAAGCCACTCACCTATCTGCACGTCCATAAATATGTCCATTGATCTCTCTCTCTTTGGCTCCCTTTCCCTGTGTGTGTGTGTGTGTGTGTGTGTGTGTGTGTGTGTGTGTGCGCATGTGTGTGTGATGGAGACAGAGAGAGAAACAGAGAGAGAGAGATAGACAGGAAAGGAGATAAGAAACATCAATTCTTTGTTGTGATTGCTTTCCCATATGTGCCTTGACTGGGGGGCTGCAGCAGAGCGAGTGACCCCTTGCTCACGCCAGCGACCTTGGGCTCAAGCCAGCGACCTTTGGGCTCAAACCAGTGACCATGAGGTCACATCTATGATCCCATGCTCAAGCCGGCAACCCTGCACTCAAGTTGGTGAGCCCACGATCAAGCCGGCAATCTCGGGCTTTTGAATCTGGGTCCTCCACGTCCCAGTTTGACTCTCTATCCACTTCACCACCACCTGGTCAGGTTCACTTCCTTTCATTATCTTTTACTTTAAAATTTTAAAATTAAATTTATTGGGATAACATTAGTCAATAAATTTACATGGTTTTTTCTCGTGCACCATTCTGTAATACATCATCTGTACATCGCTCTGTGTGTTCATGCCAAGTCAAGTCCCCTAACATCACCATTTGTCCCCCTTTACCCTCTTCTATGTCCCCAAACTCCTTCTCTCATCATCTTAAAAATTCAAATAATAATGACTTCTAACTTAGAATTTTGTTATAAGGAACAAACAGATGATTCATGTAACAAGAACAATGTGTACAGTACTTGCACATATTGTTCTGTAAATATTAGTGACTGGTGTTGGTAGAATAAAAATATAATTCAGTCCATATAATACTTTGTACCTTCTTTGATAGCTCTGATAACCCTGTTAAATTTATTTTTCCCTGCCATCTCTTAAAGACTACTGTTTTATAATGTAAAATTTCCCAAGCCTTCATGCCAAACCTTTTATTTTCAATTCTATTCAATGTGCAACAAATAATAGAACATTTTAAAGCAACAATGTTCACTTATTTTATTAATACCATAATATCTGTCTGAAGAGAATTGATTAAAAATCATTCAGATTAATAAGCTTGAAGTTCAAAATTAACATTATTACTGTGTTTAATTCATTCACATACAAATACTTTTGGAAATATTTTTATTGTTATTCTTGTCTGGTAAATATAATGCTTGCTTATTGTAGACATATTTTTAAATAAAAATTATTTTAAATTACCTGTGCTTGTACCAACCAGAAAAAAACAGTAATCAACACTTAAATTGATAATCTTTCAATAAATTGTGGGTTTGTACTTTCATGTTTGTATACACATGCATTTATAAGCTTAGCTTTCAAGGAGAGAAATGAATGCTACCTAGAAGAAGGACAAAAGGGGAAAGAAGCAAATGAGGATGTCTATAGAGACTTAAGCTTTTTAAAAGATGAAATAGAAAGTGATGAGCTCTAAGAAGTTTGAGGAGATAAATGAGGCATGTGATAGCAAATAGGTATGCGATGACGTATTTGGATATTTGGTTCAGAGCACAGGGAGAGCCTGTCCCTTGGAGATTCCCTCACCATGAAAAGTAGAGACAAGACAGTAAAAACATATAATATATAACTTATAAAACATATATAACATATATGTAACATGTCTGTTGTTTATGGAGGGGAAGCTATAAGAATTGAGAAAGCTCCATTTTGTAGCTTTTGCTAAAAAGAATGCAGCATAATTTGTGGAAAGTGAATAAACACCAGGTCATCACCTGTTAACTGGCAATTTTTAAAAATTTACCAAGAAATATAAGAAACAGGGTCAATATACATATAAAACAAATTTTGGAATTGGGTTGTTTAAATTAACGCCCAGTGGCATTTACTACCATGGATGCCAATTTATTAGTTAAAAAGAAATTTCTGCTGAGTACTAAATTCAGTTTATCCAGTTTGGAAATGTTTATCTTAACCACTGGAAGCTATCTTGTAAAACCAGTATCCGTAGAGAGCTATTGTTGGAATAGGTAATAATTTTGGCATAAAACTGAATCCCTAAAACTGCAGTTTGATTTATTGCATGATTTCTTTATCTCTAGTAAGTGAGGGTTTGTGATGAAACAGATGAGCCATTTAATCAGCTTTAAAAAATGTTTGCAATGATGTATTCTAGGAAAATGCCTCTATTTTCTATGGCAAGACATCTCTTAATCATATTGGACAGTTTCATTGTATCTGCAATAAAGGAAATGAACAATGGAAACATTTATGTAGTGTCTGATTGTCTGGGGATGATGATCTGTAAGATGCAGACCTATTATTTAATGCTTTGGGGATTCCCTTCTCTTCCTCCATCATTCTTTTGAGCTCTGGTTTCTGTACTAATCATAGGGAGAAAACACAAGCATTTATGTTATTTCTGGATTGGAAAATTAGACTTGTACTTAACAGTTAAATAATATTCTTAATTAACTAAAAATAGAGTTGGTTAAATTACCCTGAGTAATCACTGTGGCATTTTCTCCTTTTTAGTAGAGAAAATGGTCCATAACTCTGGGTACTCAGGACATATATATGAAACCCTTCCAATTTGCAGATTTGTGATTCTAGGTTTTGAATATTTATGGTGCACAATACCTCTGTGATGCTGATTTATTTTTACTGAGTCTCATGGGTTACAAATTGTCTTGCCAAGTTCGAGGGAGGATCAGAAGAGGAAAGGAAGGCTGAATGGTATTTTGTTCCCTGTTGAGCTAATTAGGAATCTAAGGCTTATTTAGAAGGCTGGAAATCTCAGACTCCCTCTCAGTCAATTAGTCTAGCCCAGGCTCCAATTTAGACTATATTTAGTGTTTCCTCAGGTAAAAGGGGAAAGAGTAATGTATACTTAAGTCCAAGGCATCAGTGGAAAAAAAAAAAGACAAGAGAGGATGACATTGGGAATCTGGTGGAGTGGGAAATTAGTTGGGAGAGAGGATGTCTTTTATTGTAGTAAAGTAAAAGGAAGTGAAGGATTTGTAATGGAGAGTGTCATATAATATACAGTAAAGTGATCTACTAGAGAGCTGGAAATTCCATGTGATATGAAATACTGAGAGCATCTGCTGTTGACATGGTTTTCCTTATAATTCACAAGCTAACTTTTATTTTGAAATTTATAGACTCTGAGATACCTTTTAATATTCTAACAGTGGTGAATATTATTATGATTTTGAAGATAATAAATTAATATTCATTATATGTTCATCTCTTTAAGCATTGGTGAATACTTTATTGAGTTTGAGAGAAGTAGAAAAGAAGTCTGGTCTCATTGTCAGCACAATGGTGTAAACTATTATGTCTACATAATGGAAAGATTATCTTTCTTTGTGTTGTTTTTATCCGTTTCTGCTTTAGAATACAAATGAACAGGCTGAATTGGTGACAGGGGTTTATGCAGTGTCTTTAATGCATGCACTATACAGTCATATAAGGAATTTAAAAAAGGTGAACATATATAGGCCTGTTCTAGGAGAAATTACCAAAAAATAAGAGAGAGAATGTTCATAAGCATAAAACAATGATGCAATATTTCTTTTTATATTTAAACACACCTTAAACAGGTAATCACCTGGTTCCTAATATTAAGTTGATAGAGGTACAGATTAAGAATGTTAATTCCCTCTTACTTTTTATTAAATTTTATTTTATTAATTTAGTGGGGTGACATTAATAAATCAGGGTACATATGTTCAAAGAAATCATCTCTAGGTTATCTTGTCATTCAGTTATGTTGCATACCCATCACCCAAAGTCAAATTGTCCTCTGTCACCTTCTATCTGGTTTTATTTGTGTCTCCCCACCCCTCCCCTTAGCCCCTCCCCCGGTAACCACCACACTCATGTCCATGTCTCTTAGTCTCTTTTTTATGTCCTACCTATGTATGGAATCATGCAGTTCTTAGTTTTTTCTGATTTACTTATTTAACTCCGTATAATGTTATCAAGATCCAACCATTTTGTTGTAAATGATCTGATGTCACCATTTCTTATGGCTGAGTAGTATTCCATAGTATATATGTACCTCATCTTCTTTATCCAGTCATCTATTGAAGTGCTTTTTGGTTGTTTCCATGTCTTGGCTGCTATAAACAATGCTGCTATGAACATGGGGCTGCATGTGTCTTTAAGTACCAATGTTTTTGAGTTTTGGGGGTATATACCCAGTAGAGAGATTGCTGGGTCATATGGTAGTTCTATTTTTAGTTTTTTGAGGAACCAACATACTTTCTTCCATAATAGTTGTATTACTTTACATTCCCACCAAGAGTGGATGAGGATTTCTTTTTCTCCACAGCCTCTCCAACACTTGTTATTACCTGTCTTGTTGCTAATGGCTAATCTAACAGGCATGAGGTGGTATCTCGTAGTTTTGATTTGCATTTCTCTAATAGCTAGTGAAGATGAGCATCTTTTCATGTATCTGTTGGCCATTTGTATTTCTTCCTATGAGAAGTGTCTGTTCACGTCCTCTTCCCATTTTTTTATTGGATTGATTGTTTGTTGTTGAGTTTTATGAGTTCTTTGTATATTTTGGATATTGGCCCCTTTTCTGAGTTGTTGTTTGAAAATATCATCTCCCATTTAGTTGGTTGTCTGTTTATTTTGTTGTCAGTTTCTCTTGCTGTGCAAAAACTTCTTAGTCTGATGTGGTCCCATTCATTTATCTTTGCCTTCACTTCCCTTACCTTTGGAGTCAAATTCATAAAGTGCTCTTTATAACCAAGGTCCATGAGTTTAGTACTTTTGTTTTCTTCTATGTACTTTATTGTTTCAAGTCTTATATTTAGGTCTTTGATCCATTTTGAATTAATTTTAGTACAAGGAGACAAACTGTAATTGAGTTTCGTTCCTTTGTATGTGGCTTTCCAATTTTCCCAGCACCATTTGTTGAAGAGGTTTTCTTTTCTCCATTGTGTGTTGTTGGCTCTTTTATCAAAAATTATTTGACCATATATATGTGGTTTTATTTCTGGACTTTCTATTCTGTTCCTTTGGTCTGAGTGCCTATTTTTCTGCCAATACCATGCTGTTTTGATTTTCATGGCTCTATAATATATTTTGAAGTCAGGTATTGTAATGCCCCAGCTTCATTCTTTTTCCTTAGGATTTCTTTGGCTATTCGGGTTTTTATATAGTTTCATATTAATCTGATGATTTTTTATTCCATTTCTTTAAAAAACGTCATTGGAATTTTGATGGGAATTGCATTAAACTTGTATATTGCTTTGGGTAATATGATCATTTTGATTATATTTATTCTTCCTATCCAAGAACAAAATATACTTTTCCATTTCATTGTATCTTTTTTGATTTCCCTTAACAATGCTTTGTAGTTTTCATTATATAGGTCCTTTACATTCTTTGTTATGTTTATTCCTAGGTATTTTTGTTGTTGTTGCAACTGTGAACGGGATTAATTTTTTGAGTTCATTTTCTAATGTTTTATTGTTGGCATATAGAAATGCTATGGACTTTTGTATATTTATTTTGTATCCTGCGACCTTAGTATATTGGTTTATTGTTTCTAGCAGTCTTTTTGTGGAGACTTTGCAGTTTTCAATGTATAGGATCATATCATCTGTGAAAAGTGAAACCTTTACTTCTTCTTTTCCAATATGAATGGCTTTTATTTCTTTGTCTTTTATATTGCTCTGGCTAGAACTTCTAGCACCATGTTAAATAAGAGTGGAGAGAGTAGACACCCCTGTCTTGTTCCTGATTTACGGAGGAAAGTCCTCAGTTTTATGCCATTTAATATGATTTTAGCTGATGGTTTATCATAAATGGCCTTTATAATGTTGAGATATTTTCCTTCTATACCCATTTTGTTGAGTGTTTTAAACATAAATGATGTCGTATTTTATCAAATGCCTTCTATGCATCGATTGATAAGATCATGTGGTTTTTGTCCTTTGTTTTGTTGATATGGTGTATTATGTTAACCGTTTTACATATGTTGAACCATCCTTGAGATTCTAGGGTGAATCCCACTTGATCATGGTGTATTATTTTTTTAATATGTTGTTGTATTTGATTTGCTAGTATTTTGTTTAGTATTTTAGAATCTGTAGTCATTAAAGATACTGGTCTGTAGTTTTCCTTTATTGTGCCATCCTTACCAGGTTTTGGTATGAGGGTTATGTTGACCTCATAAAATGTGTTTGGAAGTATTGCTTCTTCTTCAATGTTTTGGAAGACTTTGAGTAGAATAGGAATTAACTCTTCTTTGACTGTTTGATAGAATTCACTAGTATACTAGTGAATTCCCTCTTACTTTTTAAGCTTCATATATATTCTTTTCACCATTCCTTTTTCAAACATTAATATGTGTATTATTTGTTTCCTACTTTCTTCTATACCTAACTTACCATGTATATACCATTTGCTACTTATACAGGACTTGCTATGAGTTGTGAGCAAAATATTTACAAAGAGACAAAAGAGGAAAATTACTTTTAGCTAAGAAGAGTTGAGGGATGTTTCAAGAATGAGTTTTTGTTTGGTTTGTGACCTAAAATATGGTGATTCAGGGATAGAGTGTTTTATACAGAAATAATATCAAAAGCCCAGAGGCAGAAAAGTAGAAGTTCAGAGAATGAATGATTAGAAAATATCAAACAGCTGACTGAACTATAAATGAAGAGTGTTGGTGGGAGACAAAACTGTCTGAATGATATAGGGAGGATTGTGGGCTTTTTTACCTTTTGTAGCCTTGAAACTTTCTGTGCTTTGTAAAAAACATAATTGTCCATTCTGGGACTTGGTGGATTTCTGGTTTTGAGGACTGTTTAAATTTCATTTGATTAAACAACTCAAAAGTCTTTATATTACTATGTAAAATATTTAAAACTCAACTTAAAGCTTCATTGGACTATGTTTTCATCACAGCATAGTTCTTTTTTTGAAATCTTCAGCCATAGCCTAACCAGGAAGTGACACAATAGATACAGCATTGGCCTGGGATGTTGAAGACCCAGGTTTGAAACCCTGAGGTTGCTGGCCTGAGCACAGGCTCATCTGGCTTGAGCACGGGCTCACCAGCTTAAGTGTGGGGTCACTGGTTTGAGTGTGGAGTCATAGACATAACCCCCATCATCTGTGGCTTGAAGCCCAAGGTCACTGGCTTGAGCAAGGGGTCACTAGCTCAGCTGGAGCCCTCCAGTCAAGACATGTATGAGAATGTAATCAATGAAAAACTAAAGTGTGGCAATTATGAGTTGATGCTTTTCATTTCTCTTCCTGTCTGTCTGTCCCTATTGACCCCCCATCACTAAAAAATAAAATAAAATAAACTCATCAGCCATAATCACTGAAAACTCTTCTCATCTAAGTGTCAAATGATGTTCATACTATCCATAGCAGGTCATGAGCCAACACTGAAAAACAAGTCCCAAACAAAGAATAAAATAGATAGATCTGGATTGATTTAACTTTTTGTTCTATCTTTTGGGGGGAAATCTCACTCATAACAAGGGTCCATCTGTTTTAATCAGGTACACTATGGGTCCCCAGATGATATTATAAACATAGGGTAGTCTAGAGAATAATAATTATGTCGCTGTTTAGGAGAATAAAAAGCCTTTGATAAATGTTTACCACCCTAATTTAAAAAGATGTGTTGCTTAGATTTAATTGGAAGATTGCCTTCCTGATCATGTAGATCTACTTAACAGGTTTGTTGAAGTGATCCCTTCAGATCTGACCATTGTCTGCTTATTTAGACTAAAGATATTTTTATATCTCAATCTCTGATATTTTAGAGTATATAAAATTATAAATACCACCTAAAAAAGTGAGCTTTTAAAATGATATAAGAAATTTCTTTCAGCTGTTCTCACACTTTCCCAAATTCCTATCCTTCCAAACAGTGCTTGTTTCTTTAAATTCTTCTTCCAGCTCAGATTAGTGAATTTGGTTCAAAGTTGTAGTAGCATCTGTCATTATCTATAATTAATGTAACTTGCAGTATTTCTATAGTTCAAGAAATTAAATCATTTTATTTTTTAAATATAGCTAAGATGATATAATTTACATGATTATTTTATATTGTACCTTTTTGGCTTATCATGCATTTTTTTCCTAAAGCTTTTTACCCTATTATGGGGAAGGTTGTAATTACGTAAATATTTAGCTCCTTCTCTAATATAATCTCAGTTTTTTTATTAGTCATGGATACTCATTCTAACTAAGTTGTTCAATGAGCTACTGGCCTCTGAAACTAATACATGTGCAGGATGGGGAGTGGATCTTTGCAACCACTCCTTAGCAGCTCAGCATCATCAGTCTCTTATATTTCTCTTCAGCATTTAGCCCAAAAACCATTGATCTTACCAATTACTAAGTGATCATTTACTCCAAACACTGTGATTAATAATATATATTAGTTTCAATATCTGATTTAATTTCTATAAGCTTATGATATAAAATATTGGTTAGTGGAAAGAATTAGAATTTGAATCAAGTTCTCCATATTTTAAATAAAAATATCCATCCAAAATTTTGTCTGCCAATGAAACTGTAAACCACCTCACTTATTTACTAAGACTAACACTTCTTCATCATGTCTCATTTCCAATTCAAACCTGTAGCCACCCATCCAAACTTATTTCATATGAACTTGGTTCAATACTAAATAGTCCTCTACCTTTACAGACTTACTTTAAAAAATCACCTAACCCTGAAGTCCTGGCTAGTTAGATCAGTTAGTTAGAGCATTATCCCAATACACCAAGGTCATGTGTTCAATCCCTGGCCGGACAAATAAAAGAATCAACCAATGAATGCATGGATAAGTGGAACAACAAATCAGTGTCTATCTCACTCTCTCCCTTCTACTCTCTCTAAAATCAATAAATAAAAGAAAAAATTTTAATCCTTTCTATTGTAAAATCAGTAAGAGTCTAGGAGATTGACATCACAAAGGGGCAGAGAAAGAATTTACAAATGCAAGTTTTCTAAAGTAACTGCTCTAAGAGAAGAGAGGCCAGAGGCATATATTCAGGGTGAAGACTATCTCTAAAGTTTAGTCAAACTGAGGGGACTAAGGCTCAATTGGTCTATATACAGGATGAGGCAAAAGTAGTTTTACACTTGTGAGTACGTGAAATAAAGTGCTTATTTTTGTATTATTATTTATTAATGAGTGTATTATTTTCCACAGGAATACCATAAACCTACTTTTGCCCCACCCTGTATATGTATATAACTATTATTTAAGAAAAGCTGTGGATCTTTCACACCTATATAAAAAGTTTCACCTTATCTTTTATCTTTATTTTTAAAGAAGCTTAACTTTTATTTTTCCTGCCTTCCTATATCCCACCTCTTAAAACAGTTGAAATTCTGTTCTGTGTAGACAAATTTCAAATGTAAATTATTATTTTATTTTATTTTTTTACAGGGACAGAGAGAGGGATAGATAGGGACAGACAGACAGGAACGAAGAGAGGTGAGAAGCATCAATCATTAGTTTTCTGTTGCGTTGCAACACCTTAGTTGTTCATTGATTGCTTTCTCACATGTGCCTTGACCATGGGCCTTCAGCAGACTGAGCAACCCCTTGCTGGAGCCAGCGACCTTGGGTCAAAGCTGGCGAGCTTTTTGCTCAAACCAGATGGGTCCGTGCTCAAGCTGGTGAGCTCGGGGTCTCGAACCTGGGTCTTCTGCATCCCAGTCCGACGCTCTATCCACTGCATCACCACCTGGTCAGGAGAATGTAAATTATTTTAAATGCACGGAAAATATCTTTCTCTAGGTGTACCCCAAGTATGTTAAATAGACATTGTCAGAAAACTGGACACAAGGTATTAAATACCAAGGAGACCTAGTTCTTCTTTTCACAAATGAAGAGAACACAGGGATAGTAAAAGGAAAAAGAAGTCTGTATGAGCTTAATGTTAGTTAATGTTTTTGAAAACTTTGTCATAAGCCTGACGCTACAATGAGGAAAGAACATGCAATATTGGGAGACATAGTTTCCCCACCCACATGTTCTGGATCTCAGCTGCTGCTTCTGAAAGCTTCCTCTTCTTGTTCTCTCCCCATTATCTGTTCTGAATATGTGCAGAAATAAAGCTTCATAGCAAAATCATCTTTCAGGAAGTTCCAAGAATTATAAGGCAGATTTGAGGTTGATTCCCAATGGTCATAAAAGAAACGTATTAAAGTTTTCAAAGGCTTTTTTTTTGCCATAATTATAGAGATTTCTTCATTTTTCATGCTGAGATTTAAATCTTTTCTATTTTTTAGATAACTATTTTCTAGTTGTTTAGGTCAGAGGTGATAGTTGCACTTGCCTCACCCTTCACTTTAGTTTACATGTAATCTTAGTGTTTGAGAAATTTTTAAGAGGACTTTGATGATGGAATTTGAAGTCGTATGAAATTCTGATGTATATGAACAGCCCTAGGTCAAGTTCTTGCAGCTAACCAGTAATTAGACTTCAATTTTTAAAATTAGGACAGCTTCCAATAGACAACAGGAGGTCAGCAAGCCAAATTTCTTGGTATTTAAATTCTATATCCCCAATTTACATCCTACTTGATGGTCTTTCAGTTCATTGCACCTGCCAAAAGATTTAAGCTTTTGAATTACACATGTCAGTGCTGGGGCCGATTATTGTCTCCATACCCACTTCTTCTGTCCCAGTCAGAGCAGGGGTCTTAGACAGGCATTTGCACATCTAATATTTAATATAGATAATTCAAGACAGGAATCTTTATCTTCTTTAGCCATACTTCCCTATCAAAAGCTGTATCATTTGTTCCCTGACTAACTTGTTAATAAACGTATGAATATTATCTAACTTTATGAAGAATATGATAACATTTTACTTATAAACAGCTATGGATGTTTGTTTTTGACAAGCCTATAATATCATATCTTAGTACATGAAATTTCCTTAATTATTTCTAGAGAGAATATTTTCTACTCAACCTACACTATAGTTTTTCTTTTGTTTTAAATCTTCAGAATAACCATGTTCAATTAAAAAATCCTTACAATGATTTAAAATCTTTACACACTGGTAATATTTTACAATATGTAACTGAAATTCCTTAGAGTTGACCCTCTTGCTCAAGACACAGTGAAGGGTATCTCATTTTCCTTTTTAAAATATTGCTTTATAGAATTTAAGGGCTGTTACAGAGTTCTCTGCAGATTCCCCATTCACTAATAATGATGCTTATAGGATTATTGAACACAGATTTTCTCTCCTAAAGAACACCAAAGGCCAGCAACCTGTGGTGTGGCATTTCTTTACAATCTCCCAACTTATTCTATAAAAATACAAATTTTGCATTCTGAAATACAATATTTCTTGTTTACCATTGTTTTTTAAATAAGTAATATTTTAAATTACTTACCAAAGTGAATTAGTTTCTTCTTCTATCCAGAATGTATGTGTAAACCTACCATAAGGTCACAAAGTGTGGTGCCTCAATTTCATCTCCAAGTCACCAGAGATGACCCAGATGGTCCTTGGCTATTGGTAACCTTAGTGACCTCAATCTCTCTCTCTCTCTCTCTCTCTCTCTCTCCATTCTTTAAAAACTATTATTAATTAGTCTCTAAGAAAAACAAAACAAAATGAAAACAAAACAACTTGTTTTTCTAATAGCTACCTTAACAGGAATCACTACTTTCCAATCACTGTAGTAGTTGTATATGAACAGAGTCAAGTTTGAAGTGAACTTTTACCAGTGATATTCTGGATGAATCTTAATCACCAGTAGATAGAGGAAGAAAGACTACTATTAAGATCAAACTATATAGTGGTTATTTATATGATGATTTAATTTTATTTTAGGTAATTGGCAATATTTTTTCATTCATGGACAACCCTTCATTAGGTATTTGCCATATTATAGGCATTTTATATACTTCTAGGGATGATAACAAATAAAGCAAGGTCTTTGTCTTCATGAAACAGAATGTCAATAGGAAAGACAATATACAGATAATGTCAGTACAGTGAGAACCATGTTTGGATACATATATTGTATATAGTGAGGGGTTATAAGAGAAATGTTGGCTAATACAGCCAAGAAAGGCCTGGGTGGGCCTCTCAGCACAGGACCTCTGTGAGCATGGATTTGCAGAATTCATAGAAGAAAGTGGATCATTCCAGGAAGAGAAAAACTGTGGCAAAGGGCTTACTGTACTCAGGGAATGATACGTTGCTGAGCATTACTAAACCATGGGGCTGAGAGGAGGATGTGAAAGAGTAAGAATGGAAAAGGAAGGCAGTACACAGGTTTTAGAAAGTGTACCAAGTATGTGACACTCAACCTAAATTTTTAAGCTCTATCCAGCTTTATTAATGATACTTTTCATAAAAAATCATGATATTTCTTGCAGGATGTAGGCAGACAATTGTTAACAGTCTACAACAACTTTCAACTTCCCTTCTTCGATGAACTACCCAAATCAGAGAGCCACTATAAAGCTCAATTAAATCTTCATTTAATGCTCTGAACAGGGAAAATTTAGAATGAGAAAATTCTTCATTTTTATAAAACTTGATTAAAATAGTATTTCAAACTGTACAGTCATCAGAAATACACAGTGATCAAAAATGCCCACGCTGCACTTGGCATCTCCAGCATCTTCAGCTCTCTGTGCCTGGTCTGTTTGGCATCTCCATTTCTGCAGGATTATTCCCATCCTTGCCTGCATCAGCTCTTTCCTTTTGGGGCCTTCTCTCCCTTCTCCGCAGAGGCCTTCTGAGGCTTGGGCTCTGGCTTCGGAGGAGCAGGTTTAGCTGACAAGTTGGAGGATCTTCTCTGTGGTACGTTCTTCAGCTTGGCTTTAGCTCCTTTAGCATCCTTGCTGCCTTTCTCTTGGGCATAATGGGGACAGTGACAGAACATATGGACTGGATGCAAGGATGCAGCAGCACGAGGGGCTTGGGCTGTCCAGGGGTCATTCTTGTCTCTTCTTCACACTGCTCTTGCCCATCTTAATTTTTGCACCCCCACATTCTAAGCATGGTTTTTACATGTCTAAATAGTAGAATAAAATGGAATAGCAGAAAAAAAATAGAATAAAATGAAGAATAATGTTTTGTGACTTGAAATTACATTAAATTCAATTTTAATAAAGTTTTGTTGGAACTTAGCCACTCCCATTAGTTCACAGATCATCTGTGGCTGCTTTTGCACTAGGAGGGCAGTAATAAGTGGTTGTCACAGAAACCATATGGCCTTGCTATTTGTTCCCTTCCAGAAAAAGTTTACTGACCATTTCAGTAGACCAAACACTTGAAGAATTTATGCTGTCAGAGGAAAAGAAGCCACAGATGAATTTTAAAGAAGAAAGTGTCTTGTTAAGAGATGTTGTGTAAACTATTTTTTTAGGTGGCATATTTTGAAAATAATTTGCATGAAGGCAACATGAGTGTCCAGGCCAACTAAGGCATCAGCCAATGAGCATGTCAAGACCTTTTTTGTCCTTTGCTGAACTGGAAAGGTGGAGAAGATATACAATATGACACACTTACCTTGGAGAGATAAACATTCATGCAGAATAATATGCCCAGAGATGATGAAAAAACCATTGTGTCCCATGAGCCTCACATTGCAAGAGTTAAGTTGTAACTTTTTCAGTAAACATAAATTTACCTGTGGTCCAAAAAATAAGTAAATGGAAGGACTACTTTTAATCCTTTTGCAGAGGTGGTACTTACTGGTTGAGTTTTAGGTGAAGATTTTTTTGTTTGAGACTTCTTTCTTTTATAATTTAGTCAAACTGTAATATAATATTTTATAATATCTTTTTATCAGAGTTCTTTGAGACATGCTCAACTACACCATCAGCAATAAATGTTGTATGTAGGTGACTTGCTGGTATCTCCAGATCCATTTTCTGCCTTTTTCTGGCTCCGCTCTGGATTGTGGGAACTACACTACACTGCTGGATGCTTAACCTCTGTCTTCCACCTCCTAGTTCTGGCCACTGCCCGGCAGCAGTGGGAAATGATGAATGGAAGGTAGAAGCCAGAGTTTTTCCCTCTGGCTGCTTTGGGCAGCACGTTCCGTGGTGGTTGCATTCCCTTCTTGGGTCCACCTCCCATTAGAAAGCTTCCACTGATGTTCCAGTCCTCCAAAAACCTTGATTCCAAGATTGTGGTAGTCTCCCCCCACCCCCAACTCTCTCCAACCCTGGAAACAAAGCTTCTTACTATGGTTCGTCTATCGCTATTTCTTTTTATTGAATTTATTGGGTGACATTGGTTTACAAAACCATATAGTTTTCAATTGTACAACGCAACAAAACATATGGACAGTGCATTTTGTACCCATCATCCAAAGCAGTCTCTTCCCATCCCTGTTCACCCTGCTGCCCTTAGCCCTTGTCCACTCCCCCTCACCTCCCTTTCCCTCTGGTTATCACACTTGTCTGTGTATATATACATTTTTTCTTAATCCTTTTACTTTTCACCCAGCTCCCAAATTCTTCCCTTCTGACAGCTGTCAGCCTGTTTCATGCCTCTGCCTCAATTTTGTTAATAAGTTTATTTTGTTCATTAGATTGCATGTATAAGTCAGATTATATGCTATTTCTCTTTCTCTGATTGACTTATTTCACTTAGTATAATATGCTCCAGGTCCATCCATGTTGTCACAAAACATAAGATTTTCTTTTTTTTTACAACCAAGTAGCATTGCTTGTGTAAATGTACTATAGCTTTTTAAACCACTCATCTACTAATGGGCACATTGGCTGCTTTCACATCTTGACTATTGTAAATAATGCTGCACATATTCTTTAAAATTTGTATTTCAGATTTCTTTGCATATATTTCCAGAAGTAAAATTGCTGGGTCAAAAAGCAGTTCTATTTTTAATTTTTGAGAAACCTCTATACTGTTTCAATAGTGGCTATACCAAGTTTCATTCCCACCAACAGTGCATGATGGTTCTTTTCTCTGCATCCTCACCAGCACGCAGTTTTTGATTTATTGATAGCCATTTTGACAGACCTGAGGTGATATCTCATTGTGGTTTTAATTTGCATTTCTCTAATGATTAGTGACATTGAGCCTCTTTTCATATATCTTTTAGTCATCTGTATATTCTCTTTGGAGAAGGGTCTATTCAGGTCCTTTGCCCATTTTATAATTGAATTATTTGTCTTTCTGGTATTGAGGTGTATATTTTAGAAATTAACCTCTTATCAGATGTATTATTGGTAAGTATGTTCTCCATTCAGTGGATTCCTTTTTATTTTGTTGATAGTTTCTTTTGCTGTGCAAAAACTTTTTAGTTTGATGTAGTCCATTTGTTAGTTTTCCTATTGTTTCTCTTCCACAAGGAGATATTTCAGAAAAATATTACTAAAAGTTACTTTGAAAAGGCTATTTGGGGTATTTTGTGGTTCCATATAAATTTCTGGAATATTTGTTCTAAGATCTGTGATATAGGCCATTGGTATATTAATAGTAATTGCTGTGAATCTGTAGAATGCTTGGGGTAGTATGGACACTGTAAAGATGTTGATTTTTCCTGTCCATGAATACAGTATATACTTCCACTTCTTTTTTTCAGTGTCTTACGATTTTTCAAAGTATGGGTCTTTTACCTCTTTGATTAAATTTATTTCTAGGTACTCTATTTTTTGTTGTTGTTTTTTCTCAATAGTAAATGGGATTGTTTTCTTAATTTGTCTTTCTGCTAGCTTATTATTGGTGTATAAAAATACCACCAATTGTTAATTATTAATTTTGTATTATGCTAATTTGCTAAATTTATTCACTGGATATAGTAGTTTTATGATAGAGCCTTTAGGGTTTTTTAATTTTTCTTTTTATACAGGGACAGAGAGAGAATCAGAGAGAGGGATAGATAGGGACAGACAGACAGGAACAGAGAGAGATGAGAAGCACTAATCATTAGTTTTTTGTTGCTGTTGTGATACCTTAGTTGTTCATTGATTGCTTTCTCACTTGTGCCTTGACTGTGGACCTTCAGCAGACCGAGCAATCCCTTGCTGGAGCCAGCGACCCTGGGTCCAAGCTGGTGAGCTTTTGCTCAAGCCAGATGAACCCGCACTCAAGCTGGCGACCTCGGGGTCTCGAACCTCGGTCTTTTGCATCCCAGTCCGAGCTCTATCCACTGCACCACTGCCTGGTCAGGCGCCCTTAGGGCTTTTGATATACAATATCCTGTCATCTGAGAATAATGACAGTTTTACTTATTCCTTTCCAATTTTGATGCATGTTATTTCTTTTTCCTGTCTGATTGCTGTGGCTAGTAGTCCCAGTACTACATTGAATAAGAGTGATAAACATTGATACTCCTGTCTTATTCCTGATTTTAAGGGAAATGCTTTTGGTTTTTGCCTTTTGAGTATGATGTTGACTATGGGTTTTCATATATGGCCTTTATTGTGTTGAAGTATGGTCCCTCTATTTCCACTTTGCTGAGAATTTTTATCATAAATGGGTGCTAGATTTTATCAAGTGCTTTTTCTGCATCTATTAATAAAATCTTGTGATTTTTGTACTTCATTTTATGGATGTGTTGAATCACATTTATTGATTTACAAATATTGTACCAACCTTGCATTCTTGGAATAAATCCCACTTGATTCTGTTTTTAGTTTTAATTTATAAATTGTGGCACTGTCTTCTTTTGATATTTATGCTCTGCCATCACTTTTTTAAATTTTGTATTGGCTGCTTCTTTTTACTTCTTTTATTTTTTTTAATTGTGATAAAATATATACAACTGAAGCTGATTAATTTGACAATTTCAAAAGTACAATTTAGTGGCATTAACTATGCTTATGAAGTTATGTAACTAACATTACTATCTACTTCCAGAAGATTTGCATCACCTGAAACAAAAACACTAACTTTTAAGCAGTCACTCCCTAATCCCTGCTCCTTGGCCACTGCTAACCTGTATTCTCTGTTGTCACTGTGATAACTGGCTATTGGTACTTAAATCCCTCTCTGAAGCTCCCTGGAGTGGCCATGATTTCTTGCCTAATTCACATTGTGAATTGACTCTGTGAGAGTTTCCTTACACCCATCCAGACAAGTGTGCACAACACCATTCTATTGCCGCACTTTAGATGGATTTGTTTTACACATATATTTTTGATCTACTTTTCATCAAATTTCTTCTGAGTGTCCAGAACTAAAAAGCAACATGTTTTTATACATGTTAAAATCTATAGATTTAGAAACTCTTAATTCACTTTATCTTTTCCTGTTATCTACAATTTTTTCCTTTGACTTCTTGTTCCTTTTTTTAAGAGTTGATAGGAATCAAAAATGATGAGCGGCTACTTCTTCAGAATAATAACTTTGTGATAGGAATTATGACATGAACCTGTATCTCTATCAGTATTTGATACTTTATCGTCTCTACAATTTAAAATTCTTTGTTTAGTAATCTCTTAGCGCCACTGTGCTCTTCCTTCTCCTCCATGCCTTTCCTCCTAGTCAGTATTGCTAGCATACCTAGTTATGTGATAGGCTGAATCAGATCGATTTTTTGTGGTTTGCACATTTAAAGTTAAACATCAGTGTAATTACTGCGTTTTGATAGAGTACCGAAGTGTTGGATTGTAAATGAGGCAACCTTGTCAGCTTAAACTTCCTTTGATTCAGGTTCTACTCACTGCCAGATGTTTTCTTCACTGCTGTGTAGCACACATTCTTCAAATTATAGTGCAAAAAGACAAATACTCATTTCTCGGTAAAATTCTTTGACATTCATTATGTAATCATGCCCAGCTCATCCCTAGTCCTCTTGTCCATCAAGTTAACGGTGGTGCAAAACTCACATTTTGAATATCTTGTGTATTCTGACATGTTGGTGCAGGATGAAGGTAGTCTGGTTTATGAAAAGAGAGCACTGTGGCAGGGAAGTGGGGAGATGGAGAGAAGTAAGGAGGAAGGAAAAGTGAATGATAGATCTTTCTCAGATAAAATCTGTGATCTCGTGCAATTCATTTAGCTCCAAAAACCCTAAGTGCATATATACTCAACATCTCCAACTCCCATGTCTAGTAAAAAACTGATTGGTATGGCCAGCTGGATTCTTGGACCATTGTATAGAGTATGCAAATGAGTAAAGGAAGGAGCAGAATGATTTTTATTGAAGAGGTTGATGTGTTAGCTCAGAAAAAGAGAAGAAAACATTCAGCAGGTGGCTGAGAATTTTGTTTTTCAAAATCACTGGAAATCTTTGTGAGAGCTTGAGAGCAGATACACATATGAGATGATGAAAGGGATTTTAAGAGCATTTTTTTTCTATGCTCTTAAAATAACCCCCTTTGGAATTTTTCTAAGAATCTGTAATGAATATATGAATTACCTCTCTTATTTTTCATTGTTAGATTGGTGTTACTTTGGCCATGACACCATGCTATGTCTGGGCAACAAAGTAGAGCAGCTCCTTAACCAGTTACATATGAAAAGAAGTGTAGAAGAAAGGAAAGAAATAGGTGTTGAATATCACATTATTTTATTTTAACCTCCCAGAACCTTGTAAGACCGGTAATATATCCCCACAGATAGTGCAGCCAAGTCCTTAGATATAGGATTTTAACCCAGGTCTGATGGGCTCCACCACATTTTGCCTTGCAAAATGTAATATGTACATCAATTGACTAGGGTCACTCATTATGCAAAGCTGTTAGATAAGCAAGGATACATACTTCCTTAACTGGCATCATATTTAACACATTTTTATCTTAAACTGACTGCATATGGCTCTTCAAAGAAAGTTCACGATGTGAGAAATGACAGTTTGATCTATGCCGTCAGATAAGGTTGGAAATGCTGACGACCAACAGAGCCCACTCTGGCTTACATTGCTGGGGTACTGAGAGAGAAATAGAGACAGCATTCATCAAACCGTCTTCTTTATAGGTTTGATGGCAAAACTAAAAAGATAAAAAGGTATTAGAAGCAGAGCAAGCTTCCCTGTGACCATATTTTTGTCCAATCGGAACCTCTGTTTGCCCTACTGCAAACGGCAAACTAATCTATTCTGAATCAATGAGAAAGTAAGGGGAACCACTTTATATTTTGTAATGCTTTTAAAAGCACCTCTTCTGATGGTGCTTTAAATTGTAAAGGAGTAAATTTTGCTCATTATTACTGAACGGGGATCAGCTGAGCTTGGAAAGAGAGCTGAGCTGCCAGGTGTCAGAGTAGCTGAATAAAACCAGGAGCCCAAATGAGGGAGTCCAGCCTTTAATACTACTATGGTATAGGCAGGAGTCTAAGACCTGAGACAGCTCCGCTCATTCCATTTTCCCCACACAGATGGAGCTTCAGGGGAAACAGCACAGATGTGAAGGCTGCTTCTCTGCCAAATGAAATGCCCCAGAAGTTTTACTGACCCCGGGTTGGGCAGACAGCAAATAGGGGAGGGCTAGGAGTGGAAAGGGACTGGGTACTGAGTCGGAGAGAAGTCCTCCAAGTTCCCGGGCCTTCCGCCCTTAAGGACGTCTCAGCAGAAGTACCTGAAGACGCCTCAGATAAGGAAGCTGAAGACGAAGTTATCTGGGCTAACGATGTCCCATGGGAGAGAAAATACCCTGGGGAGGGTGTCATGAGAGTGGATGCTGAGTCCTTGCAGGGGACTCCCTCTAGAGACTGCAGCACATGCGTGGTGCACGGGATGTGCGTCAAGACTGGTGTGGGGAGGGCAGCATCCCCCGGGAAGGGGCCAGATAAAGCCTTTGTTAAAACCCAAGCATCAGGACTGGGAAATGACACATCAGCGTTTTTAAGCAGGAGCAGGACACCTCAATTATCTTTATTATAAACCTTTCTGACCTTACAATTTTTTTCTAGAATCTTTGCATTTCTTTGCAAGGAAAAAGGACAACACTGCTTTAGCTGTTAATGATTTTTTTTTCACCTTTTTATGGCACAGACTTCTCAAAGCTCTGCAGCCAGCCGTCAATAATCCAGCCCCTTTGGTTCCTGATGCTTCTTCTTAACCTTTTCCTCCTGCTCCTCCTCCTCCTCTTCCTTCTCCTCCCCCTCCTCCTCTTCCTCCTCCGCTTCTTCCTCCTCTTCCTTCTCCACCTCTTCTTCCTATTCGTTTTCTTCCTCTTCCTCTTCCTCCTCCTCCACTTCCTCTTCCTCCTTTTCTTCCTACTCCTTTTTCTCCTCTTCCTCTTTCTTCTCCTCTTCCTCCTTTTCCTCCTCTTCCTCCTCCTCCTCTTTCTTCTCCTCCTCCTCTTCTTCCTCCTCTTTCTCATCTTCCTCCTCTTCCTCCTCCTCCTCTTCTTCCTCCTCCTTCTCTTTCTTCTTCTTGTCAGCTTTTAAAATGGAGAGCAATCATTACAGAAAACGGGGCTTGAAATTGGGTGTGTCTATGTGTAGACACATACTGTTTCACAATGAGAAATTAAGGTAAACTGTATAAATTTTAACATGAATTTGGGTTTCAGGAATTCAAAATGGAAAATATGGTTTGTATTTAACTGTTGTTAGGAGTTGCAAATTAATCATAGGAGGCAAAACCTTCAAGTATCAAGTATCAAGAGATTATTTCTAATTCCTTTTTCAGAATAGCATATAGCGTATTTTGAATCCTACAGGAGTAGTAACTATTGTGTCAGAGAATGTGAGCATTAGTTTGATTTGCAAGATGCACAAAATAACCTGGTTCAAATTATAATTATTTTATATATTAATTTCTTTTATTTTTTCATTAGCATTGTCATTTCTTACATTTTACAAAGTTTCCATTTCCTGTCCTCTCTCCTCTTCTTCAGGCACCCCTATGATGCGAATGTTGTTTCTCTTCATGTTGTCACAAAGCTCCCTTAGAGTTTCCTCACATATTTTAAGTCTCTTTTCCTTTTTCTTCTCTGCTTCTGTGCCTTTGTTTATTGTGTCCTCTAACTCGCTTATTCGATCCTCAGCGTCATCCATCCTGCTTTTAATTCCTTCCATTGTGGTCTTCAGTTCTGATACTGTATTTGTCATTTCTGTCTGATTCTTTTTTATTATTTCAATTTCATTTTTTATACTTGTTATCTCTTTGTTTAGGTGTTCATAATGACTATCCATTGTTGCTCTAATTTCTTTGAGCATCCTAACTATCATTATTCTAAATTCTGCTTCTGGTAATTTGGTTATATCTGGTTCATTCAGGTCCTTCTCTGGGGATTTCTCTTGGTTCATTTGGTTTGCATTCCTCTGCCTGCCCATTTTTTCTGTGTATAAGCAAGTTGTGGCCACTGGCGTCCAGTAGGTGTTGCCTTTGTGTTCTCTAGGTGTGGTCTATCTGCAGGCCCCCCACCCCCTCTGCCGGTGCCTAGGGTGTTTGGGTATGAGCGTTGCCAGCGCCGGCCCACTGTGGCTTTTGCTATGATTTCTGCCTCTCCTCCGTGGGAGGGGCTGTGACTGAAGCCACAAGATTAGCACCAAGGGTAGAGGCGAGCACCTTTCCTCAGCTGCGGACCCAGCCTATTTCCGGACTTCCGCCCAGAACCAGCAGTCGGAGCCTGCTCGCTACAGTTCCGCGGGTTAGGCGGGGCTTTTGACGTGCTCTCAGCTGTAAGCTTTTGCCCGTCCGGAGCTTTAGCCCCGCCCTCAAGGCCAGGGCCCTTTGCGCAGGGTCGGAAACCAAGGTTTATTGGGGCGGGCGTGTTTGCTGGCTTCCGCCGAGCTGCGTACTTCCGCTCGTCCCGGACTCTACCCCGCCCCCGCGTTCGGAGCCCGCTCGTGCACGTATGAATGCTGTTCGCGTTTTCTCCGGCCGGATGGGGACGGCAGCGTGGTCTCAGCTGCGAGCCTCCACTTGTCTCGGGGTCCACCCCGTTCCCGCGCTCGGAGCCCGCTCGCGCACATATACTGGCCAACCGCGGTTTCTCCGGCCCGGGTGGGGGGGTGGGGGACTGTTAGCGTCAGCTCAGCCACAGCCCCTGCCTGTCCCTGGTCCTAGCCCGGTCCCCGCGGTCAGGGCCGGCTTGCGCAGGGCCTGCCTGTTCCTGGCCTCCCGCTTTGTCCCCGTAATTGGGATTAAAGGCGGGCCCGCAGCTTCCGGACCGCTCTCGCGCTTCCCCTCCGACCCTCTGGGCTAGACCGAGCTCCCACCGGCTTGGCCTCTGCCCACGCCGACAGAACCGCCTTTCAGCGTCCTGCCGCCCCAAAACCTTAAGCAGCCCTCAGCAGAGTAGGAAGGGACCTAATACTCCACACTGTAGGCCTGGGAGCTCCCTCACTTGTTTCACAGCTCAATACTGTCCATACGCCTCTTCTAGGCTCTGGGACTGCAGGCTGGGGCTTGGTTCCTGGGACCCAGGTCCCTCCCTCTCCGCCAAACTCTCCTCCCGCCCCGCGGGTCTCTCCAGGCTGCCGTTTGCTCCGGGGAGCTGGGCAGCCCTCTTCACGTTTTCGCTATTCCTACCAGGCTCAATGTGGCTTCTTCTGTGTTCCTTGGTTGAAGAGTCCACTTAGTTTTGTTCAAAGTTGGTTTATCTCGGTGATGGTTCTTAAAATTGAGTTGTAATCCACTTTGGTTCTGGGAGTTGGAAGCTGGTACGTCCGCCTACTCCGTCGCCATCTTGCTCCTTCTCCATTTCTTACATTTTAGTTGTACAGTAGAACCTGACCAGGTGGTGGCGCAGTGGATAGAGCATCGAACTGGGATTTAGAGGACCCAGGTTCAAGACCCCAAGGTTGCCAGCTTAACCACGGGCTTATCTGATTTAAGCAAGGCTCACCAGCTTGATCCCAAGGTCGCTGGCTCGAGCAAAGGGTTACTCGGTCTGCTGTAGCCCCCTTGTCAAGGCACATATAAGAAATCAATCAATGAACAACTAAGGAACCACAACAAAGAATTGATGCTTCTCATCTCTCTCCCTTCCTGTCTGTCTGTCCCTTTCTCTTACTCTCTCTGTCTCTGAAAATAAATAAATAGATAAAAAACTGTACAGTAGAATAAATTCCTTTTAATTTGACCTTAAAATGAGTGAAATGGGCAAAATTCTCATCCCTACTTTCCCCCTTCCCATTATAGAGTATGTACTTTGCAGAGAACTGTTTATCTTTCTTTCCTTCCTTTAACTTTATTTTTTGGAAGGACTCAGGGAATGTGTAGATGAAGAGAAATTTCTAGTATAAAGGATTAAGGCAGTAGCAAGCAAGACAAAAGCTCCACCCTGTTGGATAGACTTTTATTTGGTTTTCTAATTCTAACCACTAAAATTCACCTTTTATTTTAACTATATTATCTATGCTTGTATGAACACTGTGCAAAGGAATTTTGTGGATTGAATACGTGCCATGTTTGCATACAGTATCTCTGCTTGTAAACATGATAAAATTATCAATGCAACTCCCTAATTTGATCTTGAAGTGAAGGGAGGTTGTCCAATGAATCATTTGTGTTTGTAGGAGGCAACGTTGTGGCTAATAGAGCAGGAATGGGACCCAGATGTTTTCTGAAAAGTGAGTTGCATTGGAGGCAAGGAGCATTACCTAAAGTGTAGGCGGCCATATGGGAGTGAAGGTTGGAAACATCCCATTACAAGTCATATATCACTAAGCTGACAGCAAGGGTTTCAGCTTGTTTTTATTTAAATCATGAAAGCAGCTGCTCAGCTGTCTAGCTGTATTAAATTTAACCCCTTTTCCTGCCAATTGAATTCTGTAATTTATGCAATTTTGATTGGACCACTGCATAAATATCATTTGGAGAGCTTTCACTTATTCTCGTCCCTTAAATTTACATCCAGATCCATGACTGGCTAATTTTTCTCCTGAATGAGAATGCCTACAGATAATGCACCTGGCTGAGTCTATTAAGGTGAATCACAGAGGAATACTGTAATTTCAGCTTTGGCAGGTAATTGGTATGGCAAAACGTGAATAAATGCCAGATAGTCTTTTTTTAATAATCTCTTTTTTTAAAACCTCTTGGTATCATTTTTTTTTAATTTTCATTATTTTTTTCTTCCTCTTTTTCTCCTGGCGACTTGCTCTTTCACTTCTCTGTCCTGTGTACATTCCCAATAAGTGATTCTGCCTAACTCTTGACATTTTATTTTGTAGTTGTGAATCTTGGCTGTTTTAACGGACCCTTTCCCAATTCTTTTCCAGCGCCTTTTCTTTGGTCTTTGTTTCTTTCTCCTCTGTGTTGCTCTCTTTCATACGCAGACTTCCTTTAAAAACCTTTATAGCTTGCAGGGTTTGTTTTAATGACTTTTCCTTGAGCTCTATAGATCTTTTGGGATGTTCCATGCCCTCCATGAAGCATGTTTTGTCATCATTTGGAGAGCCTTCAACTCAGGTTTTGGCCATATGTGCTTCAAGCTACCTGTTAATTTAAGATATATTTTAGCACCTGGTCACCAAAGTAGAGACTTGTACTATTGCCTGTTGAGAAAGTATAGACTTTAATTTCCTGTGGGAAGAAGCACTATAAAAGGAACAGAAGTTCTATCTAAAACAATAGCAGAGACTGGTAAAATAGAAGCAAGTTGCTTCTAGGACAAAAAAGATAAAGTTAAGGTAGGGTTTTTACACTTGTCTAGATCTTTCAGTTTTTTGTTTTTTTTTTCACAGACAGAGAGAGAGTCAGAGAGAGGGATAGATAGGGACAGATAGACAGGAACGAAGAGAGGCGGGAAGAATCAATCATTAGTTTCTCATTGTCATTGCGACATCATAGTTGTTCATTGATTGCTTTCTCACATGTGCCTTGACCACGGGCCTTCAGCAGACCGAGCAACCCCTTGCTGGAGCCAGCGACCTTGGGTCCAAGCTGGCAAGCTTTTGCTCAAGCCAGATGAACCCGCGCTCAAGCTGGCGAGCTCGTGGTCTCGAACCTGGGTCTTCCTCATCCCAGTCCGATGCTCTATCCACTGCACCACTGCCTGGTCAGGCCAGTTAATTTTTCAAGTAATATTTCAGTGTTCTTCCCTAACTGCAGTGAAGGGTTCTTGCCTTTCCTCTGATTGGTGATATTTTGTTGGAGATATTTCATCTGGGGTTGTGTTCCTTAGTTTTTCTTTTTATTGATTTTATAATGATGCTGTCTGTTGGATTAGTTTTATGGACATGGAACTGTTCAGAAGGTGACTCTAATAATGAGTTATACCTGATTCAATCAGGCTCCAATGTTTTCCCTCTAAAAATAGGTGAAAATTAAGGTTTGAGAGCAATTTAGTGTGCCGTTAGGTAACAAAATGATTTTCTATGGGTCACTGAACAAGCTGACATTCTGCAGGGCTGTTTTCTCCAGAATAATAATAAAGTTTAGGTCCTATGCAGAGAAATAATTTTTCTTCATTAAACACCAACTCTAAACAGTCATTCGGATCCCATATGTCCACTCTACAAATGTAGCATGGCTCAGTAATGTAAGTAATGGACTTAACCATCAAGTATTATTTGTTAACTTAGGACCTGTAGTAAATTTTGGTATGAATAATTTTATAACTGCTATTTTCTTATCAGAAATCAACTCAGAATATTATCCTCTGAACTAATGCCAGAATATAATTGCCATTTCACAGCATAACTGACTTTCTAAAGTCATGTTGGACATGGACAAACAACATGGTGTCCCTGTAATCAAAGAGCTAACTGTTTAGCTTGTTTCAGTGCAGGTCAACTCCTTGGTGTGTCAGCCTGAGTTTAAATATGGACCTAGTCCAGTGACATTTAAAGTAAAGTGTGCATTATCAGATGTTATGAAGAAGTAACATAGAACTCAAAGTTCTGCTTTTTGGATATCTTCCAGATCCAGGTTTGATAAGACTTTAGCCAATAAAAACTGATGTGTGAAAATCTGGTTTTTATTCGGGTGAAAGATGAACAGGATTGGGCAAATAAAGCTAGGACACACTCAGCCACATTTACACATGTGAAATATTCAATGAGAAACCACATATCACAATAGAGGCTGACTTGTCTCTTTCATTCATTCAATAACTATTTATTGAGAATGTACTATGAATCAAACAGTGGGCTCAGTGCCTAGATGTCCAGGCAAGAGGAAAACTATGGAAAAAAAAGTGCTAAGAAAAAGCCAGGTTTCACAAAATAAGTATAAGAATTTGGATCAATCAGTTAAATCAGTACTCAAATAATAAGATGCATTAAAATATTTACTATGTCAGTGCTTGTCTCTCTGAAATATTATATAAACCAATATTATATTTATTTATTCATTTGAAAAAGAAATTACCTTAAAGATGAATGTGTTTTTATTCTGAGTTAGTATGAGTAACAATTCTAATAGAAGCTAAATGAAATAAGCAATTATCCAAAACAAAAAAAGGTCTCATTAAAACCATTAGTGTGTCTTTTTCATTTCTTGGATTAACATATATTTTTTAAAACTGACAGAAAGGTGAAGGGATTAAGAAGTACAAATTGGTTGTCACAAAGTAGTCGTGAGGATGGATGAAAAGCAAAGCTTAGGGAAATAGTCAATAACATTCTAATAACTATGTATGGTGTCATAATGGTCCAAGACTTAACAGGATGAGCACCTAGTACGTTATATAATGTCTAATTACTGGGTTGTTCATCTAAAACTAATATAATATTATATGTCAACTATAAATCAAAAAAATGAGTTTAAGAAATTATTTTTAAAATAAAATAAAATTAAACCAGGTATAATGTTATCAAGGTCCATAACATTATATGGAATGAAATAAGTAAAACAGAAAAAAACTGAGAATAGCGTGATTTCATACATAGGTGAGACATAAAAGTGAGAGTATGAGACATGAATAAGAGTGTGGTGGTTATGGGGTGGGGGGAGGGGGAGAGGGTGGGAGAGAGGGGAGGGAAGGGACACAAAGAAAACCAGATAGAAGGTGACAGAGGACAATTTGACTTTGGGTGATGGATGCAACATAATTGAATGATAAGATAACGTGGAGATGTTTTCTTTGAACATATGTACCCTGATTTATTAATTTCACCCCATTAAAATTAATAAAAAAATAAAATAAAATAAAACCAGGTAATACCTAAGTTGGTGAAAGTGTAGTGAGCTGTGCGTACTTTTACACTACTGGTAAGAATTTAGATTTTTACGTGATTTTACAAGGGATTTTAGCAGTACATATTGAGGAATTTAAAATATTTGTAGACTTTGGTACAGTAATTCCAGCCTCAAACACATAAGAAAATACAAAGTTTAACTGAAGGATGTTGTACCAAGATTAACATCACCTTGTTCTTTTTTTTTTTTTTTTTTTTTTTTTTTTTTTTTTTTAATATATATTTTATTATTATTAATTCTAATGGGGTGACATCAATAAATCAGGGTACATATGTACAATGAAAACATCTCCAGGTTATCTTATCATTCAATTGTGTTGCATACCCATCACCAAAAGTCAAATTGTCCTCTGTCATCTTCAATCTGGTTTTCCCTGCGTCCCTCCCCTCCTCCCTATCCCACTCTTCCCTCCCTCCCCCCATCCCATAACCACCACTCTCTTGTCCATGTCTCATACCCTCACTTTCATGTCCCACCTATGTATGTAATCGTGCTGTTTTCAGTTTTTCTTTTTTTCTGATTTACTTATTTCACTCCGTATAATGTTATCAAGGTACATCCATTTTGTTATAAATGCTCCGATGTCATCGTTTCTTATGGCTGAGTAGTATTCCATAGTATATATGTACCATAGCTTTTTAATCCACTCGTCTTCTGACGGACACTTGGGCTGGTTCCAGATCTTCGCTACTGTGAACAATGCTGCCACGAACATGGGGGCGCATTTCTTCTTTTCGAACAGTGCTATGGTGTTCTTAGGGTATATTCCTAAAAGTGGGATAGCTGGGTCAAAAGGCAGTTCGATTTTTAATTTTCTGAGGAATCTCCAAACTGTTTTCCACAGTGGCTGCACCAGTCTGCATTCCCACCAGCAGTGCAGAAGGGTTCCCTTTTCTCCACATCCTCGCCAGCACTTATTCTGTGTTGTTTTGCTGATAAGTGCCATTCTGACTGGTGTGAGGTGATATCTCATTGTGGTTTTAATTTGCATTTCTCTAATGATTAGTGATGTTGAGCATTTTTTCATATGCCTATTGGCCATCTGTATGTCCTCTTTGGAGAAATTTCTATTCATTTCTTTTGCCCATTTTTTGATTGGGTTGTTTGTCTTCCTGGTGTTGCGTTTTATAAGTTCTTTATAAATTTTAGTTATTAACCCCTTATCAGATGTGCTGCCAAATATGTTCTCCCATTGTGTGGTTTGTCTTTTTATTCTGTTCCTATTGTCTTTAGCTGTGCAAAAACTTTTTAGTTTGATATAGTCCCATTTGTTTATCTTGCCTTTTATTTCAGTTGCCCATGAAGATAAATCGGCAAATATACCGCTGCTACAGATGTCGGAGAGCTTGCTGCCTATGTTTTCTTCTAAGATGCTTATGGTTTCACGGCTTACATTTAAGTCTTTTATCCATTTTGAGTTTGTTTTTGTGAATGGTGTAAGTTGATGGTCTAGTTTCATTTTTTTGCAGGTAGATGTCCAATTTTCCCAACACCATTTGTTAAAGAGGCTGTCTCTACTCCATTGCATGTTCTTTCCTCCTTTGTCAAATATCAGTTGTCCATAAAGCTGTGGGTTTATTTCTGGGTTCTCTGTTCTGTTCCATTGATCTATGTGCCTGTTCTTATGCCAGTACCAGGCTGTCTTGAGTATAATGGCCTTGTAGTAAACCTTGATATCAGGAAGAGTGATACCTCCTGCTTTATTTTTTCTTTTTAAGATTGCTGAGGCTATTCGTGTTCTTTTTTGGTTCCATATAAATTTTTGGAATATGTGTTCTATATCTTTGAAGTATGTCATTGGTATTTTAATTGGTATTGCATTGAATTTATAAATTGCTTTGGGTAATATAGACATTTTAATGATGTTTATTCTTCCTAGCCATGAGCACGGTATGTGCTTCCACTTGTTTGTATGTTCCTTGATTTCTTTTATCAATGTTCTATAATTTTCCGAGTACAAGTCCTTAACCTCCTTGGTTAAATTTACTCCTAGGTACTTTATTTTTTTGGCTGCAATAGTGAAGGGGATTGTTTCCTTAATTTCTTTTGCTGATATTTCATTATTGGTGTATAGAAATGCCTCTGATTTCTGAGTATTAATTTTATATCCTGCCACCTTGCTGAAATCATTTATAAGGTCCAGTAGTTTTTTGACTGAGACTTTAGGGTTTTCAATATACAATATCATATCATCTGCAAATAATGACAGTTTTACTTCTTCTTTTCCAATTTGTATGCCTTTTATTTCTTCTTCTTGTCTGATTGCTGTAGCTAGGACTTCCAGAACTATGTTGAATAAGAGTGGTGAAAGTGGGCAACCCTGCCTGGTTCCTGATCTTAAGGGGATTGCTTTTAATCTTTGTCCATTTAGTATGATGTTTGCTGTCGGTTTATCGTAGATGGCCTTTATCATGTTAAAGAATGATCCCTGTATTCCCACTTTACTGAGAGTTTTGAGCATGAATGGGTGCTGGATTTTATCAAATGCCTTTTCTGCATCTATTGAAATTATCATGTGATTTTTGTCCTTCCTTTTGTTTATGTGGTGAATCACATTGATTGATTTGCGAATATTGAACCAGCCTTGCCTCTCCAGAATAAATCCCACTTGATCGTGGTGTATGATTTTTTTCATATATTGCTGGATCCGGTTGGCTAATATTTTGTTGAGAATTTTAGCGTCTAAATTCATCAGGGATATAGGCCTATAATTTTCTTTCTTTGTGTTGTCTTTGCCCGGTTTTGGGATCAGAATTATGCTCGCCTCATAAAAGGAGTTTGGAAGTCTTCCTTCCTCTTGAATTTTTTGAAATAGCTTGAGGAGAATAGGAGTTAGTTCTTCTTTGAATTTTTGATAGAATTCACTTGTGAAGCCATCAGGCCCAGGACTTTTCTTTTTTGGGAGTTTTTTGATAACTGTTTCGATCTCATTTGCTGTAATTGGTCTGTTTAGGTGTTCTGATTCTTCCAGATTGATTTTTGGAAGGTTATATGATTCAAGAAATTTGTCCATTTCACCAAGATTGTCTAATTTTTTGGCATATAGTTCTTCATAGTATTTTCTTACAATGCTTTGTATTTCTGTTGTGTCAGTTGTTATTTCTCCACTGTCCTTTCTAATTTTATTTATTTGAGTCCTCTCTCTTTTTATCTTGGTGAGTCTAGTTAAAGGTTCATCAATCTTGTTTACCTTTTCAAAGAACCAGCTTCTTGTTTCATTGATCCTCTGTATTGTTTCCTTAGCCTCTATGTCATTTATTTCTGCTCTGACCTTTATTATTTCCTTCCTTCTACTTGTCTTGGGTTTTATTTGTTGTTGTTTTTCTAGTTCTTTTAGATGCAGGGTCAGGTTGCTTATTTGAGCTTTTTCTAGCTTCTTATGATATGCCTGTAGTGCAATAAACTTCCCTCTCAGAACTGCTTTTGCTGTGTCCCATAAATTTTGAGTTGATGTATGGTCATTATCATTTGTTTCTAGAAACTTTTTTATTTCTTCTTTTATCTCATTGTTAATCCATTCATTATTTAATAACATGCTATTTAGTTTCCAAGTGTTTGAGTATTTTTCATTTTTTCTTTTGTGGTTAATTTCTAGTTTCATAGCATTGTGATCAGAGAAAATGCTTGATATGATTTCAATCTTCTTAAATTTATTGAGACCATTTTTGTGTCCTAACATGTGGTCTATCCTAGAAAACGTACCATGAGCGCTTGAGAAGAATGTATATTCTACTGCTTTAGGGTGAAAAGTTCTGAAGATATCTATTAAATCAAGTTGATCTAGTGTATCCTTTAAGTCTGCTGTTTCTTTATTAATTTTCTTTCTGGAGGATCTATCCAGTGTTGTTAGAGGGGTATTGAAATCCCCTACTATGATAGTATTGCTGTTAATCTTGCCCTTTATATCCATCAAAGTCTGCTTTATGTATGTCGGGGCTCCTATATTTGGTGCGTAGATATTTACAATAGTTATATCTTCCTGTTGAATTGTTCCCTTTATCATTATGTAGTGTCCTTCTTTATCTCTTACTACAGCCTTTGTTTTAAAGTCCATTTTGTCTGATATAAGTATTGCTACCCCTGCTTTTTTTTCATTTGCATTTGCATGAAATATTTTTTTCCATCCTTTTACCTTCAGTCTATGAGCATCTTTTGTTTTAAGGTGTGTCTCTTGTAGACAGCATATGTATGGGTCCTGTTTCTTTATCCATGCAGCTACCCTATGTCTTTTGATTGGATCATTTAATCCATTTACATTTAAGGTTATTATTGATATGTAGTTGTTTATTGCCATTGTATTCTTTAAAGCTGTATTCTTCTTTTGCTCTATTCATTCCTCCCTTTAAACTGTTCACAAGAGGCCCCTTAGTATCTCTTGCAGAATTGGTTTGGTTTTTATGAATTCCTTCAGGCTTTCTTTTTCTGGGAAGCTCTTTATTTCTCCTTCAATTTTAAACGTTAGCCTTGCTGGATAAAGTAGTCTTGGTTGTAGGTTCTTGTTCTGCATTACTTTGATTATTTCTTGCCATTCCCTTCTGGCCTCAAGTGTTTCTGTTGAGAAGTCCGATGTCATCCTTATGGGGGCTCCTTTGTAGGTGATAGTCTTTTTTTCTCTAGCAGCTTTTAAAATTTTTTCTTTATCCATTAGCTTTGGTATTTTAACTATGATGTGTCTTGGTGTAGATTTTTTTGGGTTTCTCCTTAATGGAGTTCTGTGTGCTTCTTGAATGTGTGGAGTGTTTCCCAGCCTTAATTTAGGAAAGTTTTCTGCTATGATTTGATTGAACAAAGTTTCCATTTCCTGTCCTCTCCCCTCTTCTTCAGGCACCCCTATGATGCGAATGTTGTTTCTCTTCATGTTGTCACAGAGCTCCCTTAGAGTTTCCTCACATTTTTTAAGTCTCTTTTCCTTTTTCTTCTCGGCTTCTGTGCCTTTGTTTATTGTGTCCTCTAACTCGCTTATTCGATCCTCAGCCTCATTCATCCTGCTTTTAATTCCTTCCATTGTGGTCTTCAGTTCTGATACTGTATTTGTCATTTCTGTCTGATTCTTTTTTATTATTTCAATTTCATTTTTTATACTTGTTATGTCTTTATTTAGGTGTTCATAATGACTATCCATTGTTGCTCTAATTTCTTTGAACATCCTAACTATCATTATTCTAAATTCTGCTTCTGGTAATTTGGTTATATCTGGTTCATTCAGGTCCTTCTCTGGGGATTTCTCTTGATTCATTTGGTTTACATTCCTCTGCCTGCCCATTTTTTCTGTGTATAAGCGAGTTGTGGCCACTGGAGTCCAGTAGGTGTTGCCTTTGTGTTCTCTAGGTGTGGTCTATCTGCCGGCCCCCCACCTCCTCTTCCGATGCCTAGGGTGGTTGGGTATGAGCTTTGCCAGCGCCGGCCCACTGTGGCTTTTGCTATGATTTCTGCCTCTCCTCCGTGGGAGGGGCTGTGACTGAAGCCACAAGATTAGCACCAAGGGTAGAGGTGAGCACCTTTGCTCAGCTGCGGACCCAGCCTATTTCCGGACTTCCGCCCAGAACCAGCAGTCGGCGCCTGCTCGCTACAGTTCCGCGGGTTAGGCGGGGCTTTTGACGTGCTCTCAGCTGTAAGCTTTTGCCCGTCCGGAGCTTTAGCCCCGCCCTCGAGGCCAAGGCCCTACGGCGCAGGGTCGGAAACCAAGGTTTATTGGGGCGGGCGTGTTTGCTGGCTTCCGCCGAGCTGCGTACTTCCGCTCGTCCCGGACTCTACCCCGCCCCCGTTTTCAGAGCCCGCTCGTGCACGTATGAATGGTATCCGGGGTTTCTCCGGCCGGGCGCGGATAGTAGCGTGGGCTCAGCTGCGAGCCTCCACTTGTCTCTGGGTCCACCCAGTTCCCGCGCTCGGAGCCCGCTCGCGCACGTATACTGGCCAACCGCGGTTTCTCCGGCCCGGGGGGGGTTGGGGTGGGGGAGTGAGGGACTGGTAAAGTCAGCTCAGCCACAGCCCCTGCCCGTCCCTGGTCCTAGCCCGGTCCCCGCGGTCAGGGCCGGCTTGCGCAGGGCCTGCCCGTTCCTGGCCTCCCGCTTTGTCCCCGTAAGTGGGATTAAAGGCGGGCCCGCAGCTTCTGGACCGCTTTCGCGGTCCCCTCTGACCCTCTGGGCTAGACCGATCTCCCACCGGCTTGGCCTCTGCCCACGCCGACAGAACCGCCTTTCAGCGTCCTGCCGCCCCAAAACCTTAAGCAGCCCTCAGCAGAGTAGGAAGGGACCTAACACTCCACACTGTAGGCCTGGGAGCTCCCTCACTTGTTTCACAGCTCAAAACTGTCCAAACGCCTTTCTAGACTCTGAGACTGCAGGCTGGGGCTTGGTTCCTGGGACCCAGGTCCCTCCCTCTCCGCCAAACTCTCCTCCCGCCACACGGGTCTCTCCGGGCTGCCGTTTGCTCCGGGGAGCTGGGCAGCCCTCTTCGCGTTTTCGCTATTCCTACCAGTCTCAATGTGGCTTCTTCTGTGTTCCTTGGTTGAAGAGTCCACTTAGTTTTGTTGAAAGTTGGTTTATCCAGGTGATGGTTCTTAAAATTGAGTTGTAATCCACTTTGGTTCTGGGAGTTGGAAGTTGGTACGTCCGCCTACTCCGTCGCCATCTTGCTCCCTTCACCTTGTTCTTTATAGGGGTAAATTATTAGGAGCATATGGAATGCCCCATTTTAGTGGAATGGATAAAAGTTGAACATTTATGCAGTGAAACACTATATAATTCTTGAAATATTTTTTAAGACTATGTAATCATATAAAAATGTTCACACTGTGTTAAAAAAATACATAAACAAAGTATTTGGTATGATTTTAACATATAGTAAGTTAACAAGAGAAAGAAACATAAAGAAAAAATTGAATGAATTAAACTAAATACTAGCCCTGGCCAAATGGATCAGTGGGTGGTAGAGTGTCAGCCCAGGGTTTGGAAGTCCCAGGTTCAATTCCCAGTCAGTGCACACAGAAGTGACCGTCTTCTTCTCCATCTATCTCCCTTCCCCTTCTCTGTCTCTCTTTCTTCTCCCCCCCCCCCTCTCTTTCTCTTTCTCTGCTGCATCCATGGCTAATACAGTTGGAGCAAGTTAGCCCTGGGCACTAAAGATGGCTCCATGGCATTGCCTCAGGTGCTAAAATAGCTTGGTTGCCAAGCAACTGAGCAGAGCCTCAAATGGGCAGAGCATCCTCTGGTAGGTGGCTTGCTGGAAAGATCCTGGTCAGGGCTCATATTGGAGCCTTTTTTTGCCAATCTACCGCTCACTTAATACAAACAAACAAACAAAAAAACTAACTGCTGACAATGTCTTCTAAAATCTTGTTCTCTAATCCCTGAATTCGAATCATTAGAATTTTATTTTTATTAAAAGTGATGTCTACTTTCTAATATTTCCACAACCAATTTATATATTTTATTATAAAAAAAATAACTACAAGTTTAAAAACCTCTCAAAATTTCTAGATGTATACTATGAAGCAAAGAAATTTAATTTTTGTGGCTGTAAATGGACCCTGTTACTAATACTGACCAATTTACTAATTGATTTGGTTACATTTATCATCCAACCATTTTATCATAATTTCTATGGACAGTCATCCCTAATAACTTAGAATTAAGAAAGAAAAGTGGTACTCAGACATATAATGGAGGAGAATTTTCAAGCACACGTAGGTCCAGAGGGTTGGGGTGATGAGTGATAGATGTAAGATAGAGGTCAATGATTTGACCCTACTATAAACAATAGTCTCTTCTTTACTACAGTTTTGCTTCCCATGGTATCAGTTATTCACAGTCAACCATGGTCCAAAAATATTAAATGAAAAACTCCCCAACTTAACAATTTATAAGTTTTAAGTTGTGCACCTTTTTGATTAGTGTGATGAAATCTTGTGTCATCCTACTTCATCCAAACTAAGATGTAAACATTCCTTTTTCCAAAGTATCCACACTGTTTTTGTCACCTGCCCAGTAGTCACCTCAGTTGTCAGATCAACTATTGTGGAACCACAGTGCCTGTGTTCAGGTAATCCATATTTTACTTAATAATGGTCCCAAAGAGCAATAGTAGTGATGCTGGTAATTTGAACATGCCAAGGGGAACTCATAAAGTGATTCCTTTAAATAAAAAGGCAAAAGATCTCAGTAAGAAAAGAAGATAAATTATAAGCTGAAGTTGCTAAGATCTACAGTAAGAATAAATCTTTTATCCATGAAGTTATGAAGAAGCAAAAAGGAAGTCATATTAGCTTTGCTGTTGCAACTCAAACTGCAAAAGTTATAACCACAATGTGTAGTACATGCTTAGTTAAAATGCATAAGGCATTAAATTTGTGGGTGGAAGATATGAACAGAATATAATATATATAGTTCGGTACTATCTGAAATTTTAGGTATACACTGAGGGTCTTGGAATATATCCCTCATAAATAATGGGTACTTTTCTAGTTCCTAAAAACAGTGAGACTTTGTGAAATCTAGAAATCTTTAGATTCTAGATCTAAATACCTGTCAGTAGGGAAGTGTGTCATACCTTTTTAGAAAAAACAGGTATCTGAATTAATCCATTTAATAGGATCTCTATCTGCTTTTATTACCCACATGTAAGAATCCTGATACACAGCAACATGAATAAATGTTGTATGTCAAAGGCTTATCAAAATAATATTTCAAATAATAGTGTCAGTAGCCTGAAGTGTGTGTTTTGAGTACTTATAACATATTTGCCAGAAAGCTGCTGATGAAAACAGTTTGCATGTTTGCACACTCATAATTTATTTCTTTATCAGAAATCTATTAATTGTACAAATATTAAAGATTCAAAATGCTATAACATTGTTGCTAATATGATGTAATATATAGTCATCATTACAGCTTTTCCCGCTATCTGACATTAAAGGGTTCTTATGACACCTTTCATAAGCCAAAATGGCGTAATGGGAAAAGTGTACCCTGTGTTCTGAAAGTTCATCTTTGGCCATTTTGCTTTTAGCTAAGGCTGACATTAAGGGCCTATTTTCACTTATCAAATAAAATCCAAAAACGATGATCACTTTTGTGTGTGAAAAAAGCCATTGTCATACTAATGTGAAGTCACATAACTTGAATCTTTGGAAAGCATGAGATACCTGCATAATGAATTCTGAATGGTTGAGGATAGGTGTCAATCAAGGATATATGAAGAAAAGATGTGCTTCAGTGAAAAACTACACATTGTCGAGACTCTCAGCCAAAACCTTTTCAGGTACCAGATTCTTATTCTAGGAAAGCTATTTTATACTTCTAATAATTATAGATAGCTAATACTAATGTAAAATAATTCTTAATAATAGACACGTAAATTGAGTCTTGTTTAACCTCCCTCCCCCACATAACAAAAATCAATTTTGCCTCCTGTTGCATATTCATTTTAATATTTTGTGAATGCGTCTGTTCTTCACGTATTGTTTTTGGACCAATGTTAAAATCTTACTGGTTTTCTCATTGAGTACAATCTTTAACAAATGTTCATTCATATACTTTATCAGACCCATTCAAAAGAAAAAGGAAGGAAGGAAGGAAGGAAGGAAGGAAGGAAGGAAGGAAGGAAGGAAGGAAGGAAGGAAAGAAGGGGGAGGGAAGGAGGGAGGGAGGGAGGGAGGGAGGGAAGGAGGGAAAGAAGGAAGGAAGGAAGGAAGGAAGGAAGGAAGGAAAGAAGGGAGGGAGGGAGGGAGGGAGGGAGGGAGGGAGGGAGGGAGGGAGGGAGGAAGGAAGGAAGGAAGGCCTGACCAGGTGGTGGTGCAGTGGATAGAACATCAGACTGGAACAGAGGACCCAGGCTCGAAACCCAAGGTAGTCGGCCTTGAGCACAGGCTCACCAGCTTGAGTGTGGGGTTGCTGGCTTGAGCATGGGATCATAGACATGACCCTATGGTCGCTGACTTGAGTTCAAGATTACTGGCTTGAGCCCAAGGTCACAGGCTTGAGCAAGGGGTCACTGCTCTGCTGTAGCCCCTCAGTCAAGGTACATATGAGAAAGCAATCAACAAATAACTAAGGTGTTACAACGAAGAATTGATCCTTCTTATCTCTCTCTTTTCCTGTCTGTCTGTCCTTTTCTGACTCTCTCACTGTCTCTATCACCAAAAAAACAAAAAACAAAAACAACCACTTTTGTAAGAATAAAGAAAGCAGTTATTTTCTACTTGCAAATATGGTGGAGAATTTTAGTATGATGACATTACTGAAATATTGTCATCAAAAATTTTATCTGCTACTTGTATATTGGACATCAGGTAATAGCATTTCTAATAGCCCTTGGTTTAATACTAAGTTGAATGAGAATAATGATCAAATTAGTAATATCAAGTGATGTAAAGACATTTAGAATTGTCTTTACATCTTCAAAGTTTCGGCAGAAACTAGATTTCGATATTTCTTTTAAATTGTCTTTTCAATGTTCATTTGATAATTGAAAGGCAATTGGAGTTTATCTATTATGCTTCATCTAAGCCCATAAGATCTTGAAGTGGTATTTGAATATAAAATTTAACAAGATACAATGCTTGACTCTTGAGTATATGCAGGTTACACATATGCACACACATGCACACACACACACACATTTTGAGACATTTGGGAAAACAATGAATAAGGACTGTATATTATATAGTTATTTTATCAATTTTAAATTTTTTGCAAGTGATGATATTTTTATAGTTACATAGGAGACAGTCCTTCTTCTTAGGAAATGCATACCAAAGTGTACAGGAACAGATTTTTTACTGTTTTCAATTTCAAATATTTAGAATGTTAAGAGAGAGAAGAATGGAGAGGGAAGCACATATGGCATGATATATGTGAAAGATGGAAGGATGGAGAGAATTTATACTACTATTCTTTATATTTTTTGTAGGTTTGAAAATTTTCTTATTAAAATATTTGGAAAAGCATACAATTTTTAAACAAATTATTAGAATAATTTAATAGACAGACTATTTTCTCTACATAAAATATCTAGGAAGAGTCGTTAGTAGCTACTAACCATTTCAAATTATTCACCAAAGAGCAAGTTACAAATGAAGGCTAATATAGAAAAATGCTTTTGCGTTAAAGAATGTTTGAATGAATATTAAAGATCACCAAATCTGAAAACTTCCTTTCTCTCTCATTTCCTTTTTTTTCTCCTGTTTTATTTTGAAAATAGTTCAAGCCTTTTGTCTAAGTTAGCTGTTAGTCAGTCTAAGTCGTAGTTTACTCTGGTCTCAAGGACCAAATTGGAGCTTACATTTTAGATATCTCTAAATTAATGAAACCGTTCACAAAATTTTTAGTAACAGAAGGAGTCTGTTTGCCTAAACCAAAAATTCTATTGTCAGATAACTTCCAAAATATATTGGGTTTATAGCATTAACGCTCTTCTTTCAAAAATGTTGGAATAGAGTGATGAAAAAGCAGTAATGTGGCCTCAGCTAAACAGCTTGGTGGGTTAGAGCATCATCCTGAAGTATAGAGGTTGCTAGTTCAATCACAGTCATATAGAATCAGATCAATGTTCCTGTCTCTCTCTCTCTCTCCCTTCCTCTCTCTTACTAAAATCGATTTTTAAAAAAGTAGTAAAATGGACCAATATGAAGTTTACTTTTTGCCTTCTCCAATAGTAGTATTTTGGACCAATAGATCTCAAAAGTAAACTGCAGGAAAGACTAGGTGTTTTATTTTCCAGACTAACAAACTACAAAATAATATTTAAGTTGTCTATATATTTTTTGTATGAAGTGTCAGATATTTTGATAGTAAAGAGGGTAATGCTATATAAATAGTAAGAATCTTTGACTTTTACATTGACAGAAATTGTTATGAAATTGATGAAACTGCCTAATGTGTATCTGGTAATTACATGCTAATTCATAGATACTACGAAAGAAAAAAATCTATGTTCCTTGTGTTGAGTTCCTCTCCAGAGGAAGTGGCTCTTCCTTAAAGGAAGCCGATGCTTAAATTTAATTTTATGGATGTCATGTTTAACATTTAGTTGCACAATCATTTTTTTTTAAAAAGCTCCCATATGTTCATTCTCTCTTTAAAAGGGATCCCACAATTTATTTCCAGTATGTCTGAAAAAAAGAAAAGCAAGGTAGCATATCCAGCTCATCAATAAGAAGAAAAAATATCAAAGTTGACTGCTATGAAATCAAGACTCTGTATTTGATTTTTTGGGGGAGAGAAGAGAATTATGTATATGGTTGCCACTATTGCCCCTTATTTCAGCAAGGGAAATAAAGAATTCAAAGAGAAAAACAAAGAGGAATTTTTTTAATCATGTCAATTTTTCCCCTCCCTGTGATTATGATGTAGGTAAAGTGTTGTTTCATGAAAGGCACCCTCTGCAGCAGTCAGCATTATCAGCCAAATTCCAAAGTTTTGATAGATGACTTACGAGAGCTGAGCTCTGGCTCAAGGAACTGACAGATGGGTTTTACTTCCAAAAAGGTTGGAATAGATTCATGGAAATCACCCTGTAACTCTGATCCGACACACATGTCCTCAATATCCAGAAGCCAAATAGGGGCCAAAAGATTCTTCTACTTTTTTTATTGGCTCGGTATCAAGGAGGTATGTTGATTCAGAAAAATTTCAGAAAATGTTTATCCAATTTGCCTCTCTTACCTTCTAATTTGGGGGAAATGTAAAATGAAATGAAGTCATTAAAAATTCTTATATCTAAATATTATTTTTCCTAGTGTCTCAACTCTGTTGAACACTTTTATGGTTTTCATTACCTTGTAATATTTATGAATATCATCACAAAAAACAGCATTATTACAAATCTACATGTCACTTTGGACACCTACTTAATTTAAAATTAGATTTTTTTAATTTTAAGATACAGATTTCAAAACCATCTATGAAAATAAATTGTTATTATATATTTACATCAATCAATAGTAAGCTTGGTTTTATAATCAGTTCTAACATTTAAACAATTTTAAAATGAGTTTAATTTTTTATTAAAATAAGTTGGAAATTCATAGTTAATCAAGTATTTCTTGATTATTAAAGCATATTGTTATTACATACACTTAACATGCTACATATAAAGAGTAATTTTGATATTCACAAGATAGACAGTATGTCAAGTGCTTTAGAGGGAAACAAAGTGTAGTTGATATTTTTTCTGGTTACAAAGAACAGTTGGTGGGGACATAAAATGCACAATAGCCATCATAGCTCACAATATGCAGTAAATGCAATAAAAGAAATGAGGGAGGGGTCTGGAGTTTTTGAGGAGGTGGCGATTGTGTGTTTTGGAGAAGAATGAGTTCATGGAGGCTTCCATGGAAGAGGTAACATTGAGGACCACATTGAGTGATAGGTGGGATTTAAAGAAATGGCACCAAAAGAGAAGAGAATTAGAGGATGTGAGCATGAAGAGACCTATCTGTGTACAACAGGAAAGTTCTGGGATGTATTCAGGAAAAATGTGATAAGCTGTCTGGTTTGCCTGGAAATATGTTACAGGATTATCAAAAGAGCATAAAAATATTTTCTTATGTATATGCTCCTTGGAGAACTCATTCACTCTCATGGTTTAATCCCCTGAAATCCATTAAATCTGTCTTTTTTCTTTCCATGGATATTACTGCTCTAGTTCTGGCAGCTTACTGAGACAGCATCCTATCAAGTCTATCAGCCAGTTTGCTAGTCTCCATTATGCACACCACGGCCTGGTGCCTAAGAGCAAACCTAATTGTACCACTCCATAGTAAAAACCCTTCAGTTGCCTGCCCTGTCTTAAGCAAACTTCATCTCTCTCTTCTCTTTTGTAGTGCTTTTTGGGTTAGACCTCTTTGAATGTCTCTTAATTCTTCTAGAGAGTGGTCTTTTTCTTTTTCCTGAATTGTTGCATCTGTCCCCCAAATTTCCCTTATCCTTTTTTGAACCTACAAATTTTTATTTTAATCCCTAACTCAGTTTCAGTATCAGCTCATTGAATCTTGCCATCTTTCATTTGTAAGTACTTAATTGAGAGACTACTGTGTTCTAGGCACTTTCTTTTTCTCAGACATTTTTTAGTGAGTTCCCGGATTATATTGTGTACCCTACTACACATGGCACCCTAACTGTAATTAATTTTCTGGGCAGTGATCTGCATTATCTATTCTAATTCAAATTACATAAGAATAGAGCTGGCCCAAGAGTAGAATTGATCATTAAAACATAAATAATGACTTTCTAAATAAATGTTTTAGTTACCACCTTTATGTCGATGAATGTTGTATAGATAACTCATAAATGGAGCAATTAATATAAATTTGATCAATAAATTAATAAATCTATATTATTCTTTTACTCATCAAATCTAATTCTGCCAAATTTTCCTGATTTGAGTGATTACCTACTCAATTTATCTCACATTTTGTAAACTTTTGCAATAGTATTCTCCTTCAAAATTATCAAGCAAGATCTCCATTTCTCAGTATTATTTTGAATAGCTCTGTAGAAAGATTTCTTTTACAATTTTCCTTTTTCTGTCAAATGCGGTCAAAGAGAGTCAAGCCAGTCCTCTCTAGAAGAGAGTTGACTGTGGACCCCACGCTTCAGTGAGTTCTCTCTCTCTCTCTCTCTCTCTCTCTTTCTCTCTCTCTCTTCACCTCAGGCCCAATCTGGTGCTTGGCCCCGCAGGAACCGCACTTTTACCCTAAGCTCTGCTGAACTTTCAGTCTTGTTCAGTCCCCCCCATTTCTTTAAATTAAGAATATTTTATCTGCCTGGCCTGCGCTGGCACAGTGGATAAAGTGTTGACCTGGAACACTGAGGTCCTCAGTTTGAAACTCTGGGCTTGCCTGGTCAAAGCACACAGAGGAAGCAACTGCTATGAGTTGATGTTTCCTGCTTCTTCTTCTTCAATCTCTCTCTCTCTCTCTCTCTCTCTCTCTGCTCTCTAGAAATCAATAAATAAAATCTAAAAAAAATCTGTAAATATTTTCAAAACTACAAAAAATAAATTTCAAATACCCATGATGTAATACTAACCAAAATTTTTAGACTTAATATCTTAAAATTTATTTTTTCACCTTTATTAAAGTATAACTGACAAGATTATAAGATATTTAATATTTAACTGTCAAATATTTAAAGTGTACATAATGATTTGACTATACTCCAGGAATTTCATGTTACAAACTCAATTTAATATTACTTCTATTCTTTGAATATCTGCACTACATTCAATCATAGAGCAAATGTGCCTTTCCATCTTCTTACGAAGTATTTTCATTTTTTTCCCCATCTATACCATGATGAACTAATAGTGCATTTGCCACTTTTCTTGGACAATCTTTGTTTTTCTACACCTTTTCCTGGATGGGACATCATTTAGAGGATTAGCATTTCTACCTACCACAAGTAGATTTAAAGCCATATGTGATAAAACTCCAGCTCTGACTTTGTATTCCCTCCTTCTCCTGTTCTTTCCCTCCCAGCATCTAGTAGTCCTTGCCTTTCTTCTGAAATGTAATATATATTAGGTTTTCAAGGAGTATTTCCCTAGAATTCCAATGTATTTGTAAGGGGAAGATTCTGTATCTGTATAATCTGTCACTCCATTGGAAGTCCCAGCCTCTTCGACAATGCATGTTATAATATATGCATGTTATATTTTATATTTATGTACATGTTACATGTAATATACATTATTTTATAGTTTAGATTATTTTCCTATCACTTTCATTCTAACTCTTATCTAAGAATATAATGCATGCTCAATATATATGTGTTAATCTGTTGGTCCTGGGACCCTTCTGTGTATTAATTAACTCTTAGTTTTATGCTTGATATTTTACCTAAAAAACAATATAAATAATAATATACTTAATTTTATCTGACATATTCTGAATCAAATATATAATTTGACCAAACAGGATTTTTTATATTGGAACAATCTTTTTATCATTAAAATTTTTATTATTTAATCTTACTATTACTACCATTTATAAGGATTCCATACTGAATTTCGTTCAAAAGATTTGGCTTATCTAGTTACCATAAAAGTAGAAGTTAGTTCTTATGGTATGAAAAAATTCAAGGAGCCCGCAATTTACTATTATTCATTTAGTTTATCCATTTGTGGCTACATTTGCAAAGGAAAAGAAAAGAGAAAGAAAGCCATGGAGAAAGTGTAGTTTTCTAACTCCCATTAAAATTTCCCCAGGAGAGCCGACAACCCCTTCATCAATTTGAACAGAGATGGGGTTTGATCACAAAGCCATGAATTCTCTTTCTGATTGCTATTTGGCCTGAAGGTTTACTGGAAGCATCACCATCCTAGTTAGATGGTTTTCCAGCTTTTCCGTGTGCTAGAGCCTGATTGTATTATGTGTTGACCCTGATTTATGTTGAAAACCCAGAAACATTTTTTCCAGAAGAAGTGCTTTGTGTATGTGTGAGCCTTTGAGTCCTGGCCTCATCGGAGAGTTGACTGGCTCACCTCAGTGTACTGTTCATTTATTCAGATGGCTGGACTCTAAAGGAGGAATCTTTAAATATCCAGCCGTATTTTAGTGAAATAAATATTGTGAAGCAGATATGGCTTGTTTAAAATGTATCAGTATGATGTAATATGTCAATGCTCAATTATACGTTTGCATGCACCTTAAAAAATTCTGTCTCGAGAGAAACACTGATTGTCATAATGCTGCATTTCAATTAAACCCACATCCTAGGCATTCTGAATTCCAAATTCCTGAAACCCTCAAGTTAATGTGTTCCATGTTGTGGGGTTGATTTACATAATGTCCTGGAGCTCCTGCTGCACAGTTTCAAATCTTGCTAGCTTTGATATTCTCCATAGTGCTATACACAAATATTATAAACTGGTTTTCACCGAGACAAGTTATGATTATCAGCAGGAATTAGTTTTATACAGTGATCTCTAACCATATAGTACCAGAACATTACCCAGACCCTGTTATTTCTGAACTTCATTTTGCAGTCCCTATAAAACACATCTGTTCTACTGTGTGTGTTTTGAAAATTAAACGTTCTAATACCATTTTGACTGACCCGGCCACCAAACCCATGTGGGAGAAATCCGGTCCATAACCCAAGTTGTGCTAAGGCTTCAGGTCTTATGGGAGCTTGTAACTCACTACAGCACAGCAAGAAAAACAAGAAAAAGAAAAGAAAAATAACATTTATGAATGTGTATGCTTTCTTCTGATAAGAGCATAGAAAAATATAGTAAGTTATAATGCTGTTTAGTCAATATTCATGTGGGGGTCATAGTTAAGTGGTGAAAAATGGTAAAACTTGTTTTCATAACAGAAAATGTAGATGCATCACATTTTTTTGTAACCGAATTTATGTTAGACTTGTTCATTCGAATATTTGAAATAAAATAGCTACAAGCGTACATCTTAGAAGATCATCATTGCCTTTAGAAATAGCAGTGGGCAGAAAAGGCTGAGGGCAGTTAAAACATCATTTTAAAACCAAATGTTTATGTCAAAGAAGACAAACTAATATTCTTTGATATATTGAGATAAAGTAAAGTGGTGTCATATGTGCTCTTAAGCTACTCTCAGAATTACGAACTAGCTGCTTACTCCACGATGCATTCTCTGTCTTGTGTGACCATCACAAAAGCAAAAATACCCACTTAACGCAGACTAGAACACTGAAGGCTTGATATTAAAAATAGAAAGAGTAAACCCTAGATAAACTGAAGCAATTTAGAGCTCATCATCCATTTCTTTTCTGTTCTTTTTCCTTTTTCTAAATTTTGCTACTCAACCTAAGGCAATATAGATTTTAATTGTCAGACATCTACCTAGAGACATTCTTTTGGTTACTTTCCTCAGTCTAGCATAATAGTTCTCAAACGTGAATGTTTGAAAGAATTACCGTAAATTATTTGTATACACAAAACCATGTGTATTGTACTTTAGGGGTTATTTAAGGGATTTTTCTAGGGCAATTTAATTCTGGACAATTTTTGTCAGATGTGCTAACTTCAGAAGCTAACCAAGAAGGTTGCACTTGCCCTTACTTACTTATGACAATTATTAGCACATTTCACCAGAATCCATAAAATATACCTTTTGACATAATTATTAACACATTTTCAGCTACTGGGACGCTTTCTGAAAATTCATACTGTACTAAAGTATAACTTCCCCTTATTCAATATTATATATTGGCTACACGTTTCCCCCAGATTCTTTACAATATAATTGTTTTAAAGGATCCTCATAATTATCCTCCCCACACTCTCTCTTCTTTCTCTCTGATCAGGCGAAGTAATAATCAACAATGAATTATGCACTTAGATAAACATTTTGAAGGTTTCATTTTATAACTCAACTTAGACAATCCTTTAATAGTTAAATTATATTTATTTTTTCCCCAAATTTACTGAGGTAAAATTATATGTTTGAAATATAAACACAAGCAAGCAAAATATGTTCCCTCTGAAATTAAAACTCCTCTTTATTTACCATTAACTACCAAAATTGCCCATTACTTCTCTTTATTTCAGTATATGCTGCTGAAAAGTTTTGTTAAAAGCACTGTTGCTGTTACTTCTCTGTACCTTTTGGGTGATGGCCTTTGCATCATTGTTTGAAAGATGAACCTAATGTGTCTTAACGTTTTACATTTCAGGCAGCAGAGGGTCAGCAGGCCAACTTATGTCCAAGGAGAAGATTAGGCATCTTGATATCTAGAAGTGAATGACTTGGCAATCCATCTCTTTCATTCTTTGCCAGTCTTTACACCTGCTCTATATCTATGAAACATGTTATGTTTTTTTTTTTCATTTTCTTTTTAATATTTCTATTGATTTTTAGAGAGAGAGGAGGGAGAATGACAGAGACAGACAGAGGAAGAGATCTATTTGTTGATCTACTTATGTATGCTGCAATTGGTTGATTCTTGTATATATGTCCTTATCGGGGGTCAAACCCACAAGCTCAGCATACGAGGGCAATACTCTAACCATCTGCATACCTGGCCAGGGCCTGCAGCATGATTTTTTAAAACGCTATTCACTGTCCTTTTTTCTGTTCTTTCAATTACCTCATTGCACAAGTAATTGAGGCAAGATGAATAAGGATTTCTAGTGTGTTCTTTTTATTACAAATGTATTTCTGGGAGCTATCCTTAGAGAATTCTACCATTACAATACAGTCTTGGCCAACATTATTTTTCAGATAATAAAACCGAGAACAGAAATTAGATCTATTATTTCTACTCTGTCATTGGACAGAAAATGAAATTGATGTCCATAGAAAATAAAATGACTCAACCATTTTATGACAGAAATGAGAACCCACATTTCAGGGCTCTCAGCAGTGTTTTTTCTAGGGCACCAAACTTTGATATCTTGATAGAATTTCCATCTATAGTTGTTTTGTCCTATCCTTTAAAAGAAAGACGCTTTTATATGTCTTTACATATAATGATTGAAAATATTTTAAAGTTAAATATAACAGGTAGAGAAAGAATTGTTGTGATGTATTTTCAAAACAAAGTTTGGAAAACACAGCTGAAGAAACTGACCTAATATCAATAGTGACAATAATTAACCAATAGCAGAAACTAAAACTACTGACATTTGCTGAGCAGTTGCACATATGAAGCCCTGTATTAAGCGTTTATGTACATTATTTCAAATAATTATTCCAGCAATCTTGTAAGATGTATGTTTTTCAAATAAAGAAACTGAGACATAGCAACATAAAATAACTTGCTCAAGATGGTATTATGATTTCAACTGACCTATTTTGTATTAAAAAGTTACAGCTTAAAATACTAAGCTATTGTGCCTGACCTGTGGTGGCGCAGTGGATAAAGCATCAATCTGGAACATTGAGGTTGCCAGTTCAAAACCCCAGGCTTGCCTGGTCAAGGCACATATGGGAGTTGATGCTTCCTGCTCCTTTCCCTCCCCCCCGCCTCTGTCTTCTGCCTATCTAAAATGAGTAAATAAAATCTTTTTTAAAAAAAAATACTAAGCTATTGGTACTTTAGGAAACTCTCTACCTGCTGAATGAAGATGAGTCATCAGTTAATCATGTAAGAAACCTACAAAGTAGCTGTGACAGATAAGATTTATTTCACAAATAAACTAAGTCAGTGAAAAGTTTAATAGCATAATTATCTGATTAACCTTGTTTTACAAAAATATTTTTCTTTTCTATCTAACCACAATATTGTGAAGATATTTTTATCTAAATATTTAGAAGAAAAATTATTCAAAAACACAAACCTTTAATAGATATACTTATGAAAACTGTGAAGATCTAAGTTCTATGAATTCAAGAACTATATTGCTTATCAGCAAGTGCTGTCAGCAGTAAGATGTCTGACATAAATTGAGTAATAAATATTTGCATAATAAATACAATTTAATAAGTATTGATTCAATATAATTTTTGTGGATACATTCACTTTTGATGTAGGTGCCATACTATTTTTTCCTATGGACGCCATACCTAGCACCAAATAATGAATGTATAGAGTAATGTAAAGTTTTTTTGAGGTTTGCTATTTTGTCAGTTATGATTTTAATATACTAGATTTTCTTACACTGGGTATATATAGAAAATTTTTCAGTTATTTTTTCAAGAGTTTTGATGTCTAACGGTGTTGTTTACAATAAAGCATAGGTATAGAATAACAATTCTTTGCTGGCATTTTTTTTCAATTATGGTTTACATTCAATATTATTCTGTATTAGTGTCAGATGTACAGCATATTGGTTAAGATATCATATACATTACAAAGTGCTTCCCCTAATATTTCCAGTACCCAACTGGCACCATACATAGTTATTACAATACCGTCTAGGTCTATCCATGCTGTCACAAAGCGTAAAATTTCTTTCTTTTCTATGGCTAAGTAGTATTCCATTGTGTAAATGTACCACAGCTTTTTTAACGCACTTGTCTATTGATGGGCACCTTGGTTGGGCTGCTTCCATACCTTGAATGATGTAGACAATGCTGCAATGAACATAGATTGGTGGCATATATTCTTTTAAAATAGTGTTTTGTGTTGCTTCAGATTTATACCTAGAAATAGATTGCTGGGTCATAAGGTAATCGCATTTTTAACTTTTAAAGACCACTCTACACTGTTTTCCATAATGGCTGTACCAGTCTGCATTCCCACCAGTAATGTCAAGGATTCCCTTTTCTCCACATTCTTGCCAACACTTGTTGTTTATTAATTTATTGATGCTAGCTGATAGGTTGAAGTGGTACCTCACTGTGGTTTTGATTTGCATTTCTCAGATGATCTGCATGTCCTCTTTGGAAAAGTGGCATTTTTCTTACCTTTATTTTTCCATTAATGTCCCTTAAGTTTGGCTACATTCTTTGCCATTTTATATATTCAAAATATTGACAATGCCAGTAGTTTGGTTTCACTCAGAATTAGTTTGACTCAGCTTTGTTTAATCCATTTATTTACATTTTTCAAAGAATATTTCAAGAAAAACTACTTATAAAGAATTATCTATTTATTTATTACAGAATTTTTAAGGGATATATTTTCCATAATATTGTTCAGGACCCTCCTAGAATAATATCTGTGTAAAAATAATTATTTTTAACATAATTTTTGGTATAAATAAGAAATTTAATGTAATGTGAAATATCAAAACAATAGTTTGATAAAGGGGTGGGAGATAAATATTATTTATTCCAAATTTTGTTTTATAAATAAAGAATTAAAAAGATTTTTGGATGAAAAATATATACTGGCATTATAAAAGCTAAAGAAACTGAACATATTTTTATAGGATTAAGTACAAATGGAAATATTTCAAACAACAAATAACAATTCATCTATAATTGTACTTACTGGCTAAAATCTTATCCCACTTTTTTTGAGAATTACTATATATATTTCTAGTGATTTACATAACCACAGTTTAAAGGTATTATTTTAACTTGTAAGTCTATCCCTGAGAAAGAACTGTCATTGCTAAAATTTCCCATTCCAGACTCTACTTACAATTCATAAGTCCTTATCTTTCACTTTTTGGATATTGATATTTTTTTCTTTAGCAAAAAAAATAGCAAACTTTAACAGTTTATCTTACATGTTTGTAATACTTTACAATTTTAAAACATGAACATTTACCATAATCTTGTGAAAAAAGAGAAAAGCTATTATTCCCACTTTATAAAGGCAAAAACTGAAATTGTATTTAACCTCCGGAGACATAATAACTTGTATTCAGTTGGGATGACCTAATCTTCTTTCTTTCCCAATGTTCTTCTGATTTGATAAGGGTGCTTTATGTCCCAAATTAATTGTAGTATGTATGTGGTTATCATTCTTAGTCTACTCACTACCAATGATATTCAAATTTTCCATTAATAGCTTTGTTTTTGACTTATTACTTGATCATGTTACAAAAGTAATTTTTTAGAACAACTTGAAATATATTCCCTCACCTGACCTGTGGTGGCACAGTGGGTAAAGTGTTGACCAGGAATGCTGAGGTTACCAGTTCGAAACCCTGGGATTGACCAGTCAAAGCATATACAAGAAGCAACTTCTACAAATTGATGCTTTCGCTCCTCCCCCACCCTTCTTCTTTCTCTACCCTCTCTCTAAAATCAATCAATAAAAAACCTTAAATAATAGAAGATCACAAAGAAACGGAAAATATTTTCTTTGCTGCTTTTATTCAGTATATTTTGTTCTTTGAGAGTTCAATTTAAATCCTATATCAAACAATGTATACTGCTGTCATAGAGAAAAGAAAATTATGGCAAAAACAGTAGATACATTAAAGTAAAGTGACATAGCCAAAGATTATTCTTGTAAATCAGTGAGGTAAAAATAAATGAGAATCTTAAGGTAAAAAGTTAAAGGTAATTCTGTTCTTAATAATAGGACTCACTTTACTATACTGAAAATTGAATAATCACCTAGAAACATAGATTATTGAAGCTCCAAAATCAGTTCTTACAATGTTTGTATAGGTTCTTGATCTACCATATCAAATATAGAAGACATTTAAAAATAGTAAACTCATGTTTGTGACCTATAAGCATAAGTGAGGTATTTAAATTATTCAGTTTTCAAATATGAGATCTAAAATGTGGACATAAATATTTTTAAGAAGGAGAAATTAATCTTAAGTGTAAATCAACATCTTCTCTATGTTTCTGGACCTGTTATTAATGTAAAAAGAGATCATGTAATATTTCATTAATTCACTTTCTTGGATATTTTACCTATATTGAGAGTTTACCTATATAATTTTATTAATCAATTTTGCCCCAATAAATTTAATTTTAAATAGTTTAAAATAGTATATTTTAAATATATCAATGAAAAGTAAAATTGACTTTAATGCAAATGGTAATGCAAAATCTGGTTGTTTTTTGTCCGGGTTGTGGGAAAAATAAGACATCAAGTAAATTAAGTGTACATTTTTATCTCGTTATATAACGGAAAAATATGTTCTTGCCCTGAGATGTGGAAATTTTATATCTTTCCAAATCTCTCTGTATAAATTGAGCACTTTCTTTAAAATACATTATATCATGTTTCCTTTAATAATCTTTGAATTCATATAAAAGCTGTTATTGTTATTGTTATTGTCATCATCATCATCATCATCATCATCATGGTCATCGTTATTATTATTTGGAGTAAAGAAAACCTAGAGTGTTGGTACAGGCTCACAGTTTGTTTTATAACTAAAAATCTAAAAAATATGCTCTATGAATGTTTGTAGTGTTTATGTAATCAGTACCTCCATTGCCAAGGCTTATGGAAAACAGCTGGGTGCCTGTTGCCTTCCTCCCGCTTTGTTGGAACTGTTGCCAGAACAGGTAGTCAAAAATGAAAAGGGAAAAGTCAAGCATCTGGGTTGTCTCTCAGGAAAGCAGCTGTGGCTTCCTTAGGAAGCAGTCATTGTTTCCCATCAGCCAAGACTCTATACCCGTGGGTCCAGTTCTGGCATGGCTGGCCTAGTAGAATGCAGTTTATGACTTAGGACTGCCGCAAGAAACCATTTGGTCAGTCCCTTCTCCAACAGAACATTGAAAGAAATCCCTCAAGCTTCAAGCCATAAGTGGATTGCTAGCCTTCAGTGTAGTCTACTCTGGGAGGCTCCCATGCACTGGGGCTCTCTCTGGTCATCCCTCTGACACAGGAAACAACAATACAAAGGGATCTTTTCAAATCATAGCTTTTCAAGATATACTGTCCTGTTTTTAAAACCAGACCTCACTATTATTTCTGTAAACAAGGCACTTTCCCCCCTAAATAAAAACTTTTTTTTAAGAACTTGTTTTGTTTCTTAGATAGTAGGCAAGTTCAGTTTACTTAACAGCATATTAAAAGACCTGAATAACAGCATTGAGAGGTAGTCTGCATTTGTAAACATACGCTCTTCCAGATACAAATTTTAATATATTGTGTTAAAAATTATTATCCATGTGAAATGATCCAAGCTCTTGGTTTATGTCAGAGAAGTGACAAGAACCTGCTTTTGCTACATACGATATAGAGGAAATCAATATGGCCTTGTGATGGGATTATTTGGCAAGGACTGACATTTACTATAACAATGGCATTTTGGTAGATTAGGATTGAATGGTTTTCTTGATAATTCTCTTTGAAACAAAGCTCTTATTTTATTATGTAAATCAGGGGTCCCCAAACTACTACCCCGCAGGCCTAGGCTGCATGCGGCCCCCTGAGGCCATTTATCCAGCCCCTGCCGCCGCACTTCCGGAAGGGGCACCTCTTTCATTGGTGGTCAGTGAGAGGAGCACAGGATGCCTCTGCACCCATAGTTCCCATTGAAATACTGGTCAGTTTATTGATTTAAATTTACTTGTTCTTTATTTTAAATACTGTATTTGTTCCCGTTTTTTGGGTTTTTTTTGTTTTTTTTTTTTTACTTTAAAATAAGATATATGCAGTGTGCATAGGGATTTGTTCATAGTTTTTTTTTATAGTCCGGCCCTCCAACGGTCTGAAGGACAGTAAACTGGCCCCCTGTATAAAAAGTTTGGGAACCCCTGATGTAAATGCTTTAAATTTTAGTCATTAAAGGCAGAAGGATATGAGAACTGGTGTAGTACTTTTAATTTTAGGTTAAAATTTATATTTTTCACTATTGCAGAGAGTTTTATTAGGACACTTAAGGATTATAATTAATTCAGCAACATTTTATTCAAAAATCTTCAGTTTCAAAATATGCTAAATATGAAGCAAATAATTTTGTGATAAATTTAGCTTATAGAAGTAAATTAAATGAAATTTATTTCTAGTATAGCGACAACTTAATTGCATAGATATGGAAGTGAAAAATAGAAATTTAACTAAAGAATATTTAAGTTTACTAAACTCTCTTTTACTTCAAAAAATTTACAGTCATAGTTTTTAGGGGAAAGGGTTGGGTTATTTCAATTTTTAGCCCATCACTAATTTCAATACACAAAAACGTCTCAGCACAGAGTCAAACTAGGTCAATGTTCATTGAGTTCGTTGTTTTTTATAAAATTCGGTTTTATCCCCAACTTTTTCTCTGTTAATGGGGGTAAGTTGGACGTTCTTTGTACTTGTCCTTTTGACAAATTTCAAACCAAAATAATAATAATAATCTGGGAAAAATTGAGAAGATGGAAGCCTAGATATTGAAAGCATGTAATTAAAATATTTAGAATCTTCTCAGGAAATCATTATAAATCTAAGATATATCATTGTAAAATTATATATATATAAGGATACTTTATTCATAACTTTGAATTCAAAGATAAAAAATCCACAGATGTTTTTTGGGAAATGTAGCATCTATTTTCACTTTATGCTTACTATGGTTTATACAATTTCCACCAGATGGGTTTGCATGCACAGTAGCTAATTCATGCCAACTGTCTTCAAGTACATTCTCTGAGTTGTAGGTAGGTTTTGGAGAATTCTAAGTGATTTCAAATCTTCCTCATATTTATTTTTTTCAGATGTTTATTGTAGTAGTGCAGATGTGGTATGAGTAAGCAATAAGATATTTTATAAGAGAAATAAGAGATATTCATTTCTGGAGAACTGAAGAAATGGTTGCAATGAAGTATCTGTATTTGTTGTCTAAATTAACTTAGTACTTTTTGTTACTAAAAGTATGTGTCCTTTTCCACCACTGAGTAGTAAAAGAGCAAATATTTAATTGTTCAGCTTTAGTTGGCTGAATTACTTAAAAACTGTTCTAATTTTATTTTGTGCTTATTTTCTTTAAGAAAACATGGGTGTTATATGTTTAGTATGTTCTCTTGTTTAAAAATTAATATTAGGAGATAATGATTAAGGAAAATCTATATTCTTTTCAAATAAGGCGTTGTTATCACATAAGTATTCACATAAACTTTCTTAGGGTTTTTTTTTTCTAATGAAGAACTTTTATATATATTTATAACTAATATAAATTATTAATGTTTGATTTAAGATCTAAATAGTAATAAATCTTTATAAGACTGCATATTAAACATAGCCATGATTGTATCTCCTCTTGAATAGTCTATAGAAATCAACAAACAGAGAACCAAATTTTCCAGTAATAGTTGCAGTGTCTGCAAATTCTTTACTTAAGCCTTTTATTTCTCTGAATTTGCATTTTAGAATTTTAGTCATATATAGGATAATCGGAAGAATAATTCAATACTTCTGGGTAGGCATTTATCAAATTGTATTCTTGCAAAGTTCTTAGGGAAAGAAATCTATCATTAGCTAATATCTTCCTAATGCTTTTATTTCAAACAAACTTCAATACATTTGAATTCAATTTCTATTTTAATTCTGTTTGTATTTATTTCTTTTCTTGCATTAAAAGGAAATAGAGATATTTTTAACAATTCAGGTTTGATGTCTGGTTATTCTTTTATTTGTGCAAACGATAATGGTCATCTCTATAAAAACAACGTATATATTAAAAAGTATATTTATTAAACAATTGACTTTTTTCTATAAATAATTTTATAAAAATTTTCTGTTTAAATGTGTTCCCATTAAAACATTTTTTTCCTGTTTTGGTTGTTGTAATTGTCTTTAATAGTTAACTGGTATTTTTAAACTTTATTAATGTCAGAGAAATGATTTTTAGGTGAAAATAAACTCTTTTATTTATAGACAGGCTATTATTTGTTAGGGTTACATAAAAGGACATTCATTCCAGGAGAATTTAACAACCAAGCAAATGGTAATATGTTATTTTAATTATTTAAAGTGATTAAGTCTCAAATCTTCACAAGAATGCTATTTTATATTTAAAATATTTTAAGTTTTTTACTTGGCAAGATAGAACTTAATAAGCAAACTTACCCATTTTTTTTACAAATTAACTTATATTTTCTAACTTGTATATTTAACTTTTTAGTGATTTATATTGCCACTACAAATAAGCATATAACTGTATGAGATATTATATCTCAGTGAGTTAAAATTTGTCGAAATAAATATATGTTTGTGAGTCAAATAAATTTCAACTATCTCAAAGATTTTCTTTCTCATGGATACTTTAAAGCTTTCATTTCATTTTCAAGTATATCTAATGATCAGATGATAATGAGATGTTGCTAGCTACCTTCAGTAAAAATTGTCCACTTCTCAAAATGATATTTTAAATTGTTTGGTCATCAGGTAATTTATTAATACAAACAAGATGTGAAATTAAACCAAGAGAGATGAATATATATATAGGTGTAAGGACAACCCAGTACCTTTGTAATTTAAGGGGTGGCAGGTTGAGGAGAGGCCCCATGCACACGGACACCTCGGCCATGTTGGGAAGTAACAGCAGAATAACACATCGGTACCCACTGACATTGGTATGAATTAGTGGCTCCGATTAGCCACCTGCCAATTGATAAACTTTTTAAAAAGAGGTGGAGGAAACGTGGAGAGCATCTGTACAGGCCAAAGTTCAGGTATCAGAGTCAGGGGCCCTAAGAAGTCAAGGAAATAGTCTGAAGACAAGGACCATTGATGATGTGTTAGTACAAGGAAGGCTTGACACCAAGAGTGAACTTCTTCTGTTTCTTATTTTGAATCCAGGTGTTAAAATCATGGGACTTGCCCATACTTAGGCTAAAATAAGAGTTTTTGAGTTTGTACATATCCAGAAACATCATATCTGTAGATTAGACAAGAATATTACAAAAAAATAAATAAAGCCAGTATGATTGTCATTTATTCTTTACTAGCCTAAGTAGTAATTCTCCTCTCTTCATTTAACAACTAGTTGCTTGAGACATGTGTTAATGAAGGAATCTCAAGTGATACATTTAATCATCAACTATGGAGAATTTAAATAACAGCTTAATATGAAAATTGAGAGAAAGGTTGGGCAAGGGAAAATTTTAAATGGGATGACTGCAATAATCAAGTGGTTATATTGAGTCCATATTAAATAATTTTATAGCCTAAAATTAATTATGCAATGTATATTTAGATCATACATACACAGATATATATCAAAAATATAAAAGTAACTCTGTTTCTTCCTCCTTACTTTCTAATGGAACCATATTCATTATATGAAATTTCTATACTCCTGTGCCAATCTGGATTTCATTATATATATATATGAACTCCATTTATGCTTAAAATATTGATTGTGAAAAGGTCTTAGAAACCTAGCATTTTCTGACTCAAAAACCACCAAGCAAATGCAGGTGATGACTAAAAAAAAGGAAATGAATTCACTATTGATGTTCATATTCATTGAACTGACTTCCAGAGATGTGCAGTTAGATTTTCTTGGGATACTAAGTAAATGTAAAACATCATCCCAGCTCTGATATTTTTTAGTTTGTAATTTCTTGGTAAACCACATAAATTCTGAGTTTCCGTTGCCTCATCAGCAAACTGGATATCAATTCTCCATGGTTTCTCATGATAATTAAACCTCACAATCTTTTAAAGGTACCTATAACACTGTCTAGCCTAAGCAAGGGTCACTGTGCGTTGATTTGGATCTGAATCTAGTCCCTGTGCTTCACCAGCTCTTCTCCCTTCCCAATTCTGTTTGGAAGGGTAAAACAGGGACCCAGAAAATAAAGCAAAGAAACAAAATAAAACTGCAAGCTATGCAACATTGCATTTCTTTTGCAAAGAGATGAAAGCATTTTAAAAAATTGGAAAAGACAAGATCTTGGTGTTTTAGTTAGGGATGTACCTTAAAGACAATGGAACTTGATTATAGTTTTAAGAAAGAAAGGATTTAGTTGTGAAGTGGTGTTTTACCAACAAAGGCATGGACTAAAATGGTAATCTTTTTCGCTCTCTAGCTAGATCAGAAATTCTTAATATTTCTGGAATCCCAGATGAAAGTATGAATTATGTAAAGGGTAGGTAGTGGGGAAGAGAAGAATTATGAAATGCTCACTAAATTTTACATACAGTATTAAGAGTTTTCACTGAAATCATTCTCCTGAACCTTCACTTATGAAATTAATACTTATTATCCTAGACACTAGAGTCAAAATCAATAAAAACATCTATTGCTAAATGTATTTCATATTCCAGGACCCTGCACAATGCAAGGTACCAATTAGTTGCTCAATGACTATTATGGATCTGAACTTAACTATTAATCTTGACATTATAGATTTATGGTTTCTGTCCCACTTGAAAGTTGTCTTCACGGTTATTCCTCTGTCAACATTAACCCATCTTTGTGAAGAAATATAATTCATTGCACAATCTAAGGCCTTTCATAAATATTCCCCAATCCTGGTATTATTTTACCTGGCACCATCATGAGAAATCCCATGAGGTTATTTCTCTTGAATTGCAGTCAAAAGAAAGAAAATCAAAACCAGATTTTAAATATATTGTATTTGATTTCTGAGGTAACTCCAAAATCTTAATATTATTCTTGACTTCTGCTTCAACATAACTGTTGATATTATTTGGGTATTTTTTTTCATATTGTAGATGTTATAGGCTGAAAGGAATGTATGAATTTGAAGAACACTATCAGATTTGAGAATGTAAATGATAACAGTTCTCTAGAAGGAACCAGAAGGTTCATATGAAACTGAAAAATCTACCCATAAAATCTAAATATCAATATTTAGGGGAGAGGTTGTTTTTGTTGTTAATATTGTTTTTCATGTTCAGTCTTTACTATAAAATATATCACAGTTCAGGATATTTTCTCTGCTTTAGTGGCTGGCTTCTGTTAATGCCCTTGGCTTCACTTCAGTCCATCACTCCAGAATCTTGCCCATGCCTCCATCTTATTATTTAAATGTGCTCTTTTGTATACTTTTATTAATATTTCAGAAATAATGATCTTGGGAAGAGGCTACTTGTCATATTTTAATAATTGGATGGGGGAAGTTTACACTATAAAAAATACATGGAAAAATTTTCACATGGCTAACCGATTAACCTCGACTGTTTGGGCATTGGTTTTTTTCATTATCATACTAATAACACCAAAAATGGTGGACACATAGTAATCTTTTAGTTGAATTTTGCTACATAGGTAATAGTAAGAGGAAGAGTTAGCTATGGAAAGATCTGTCAGTGCAAAGAATAAGACTGGTGTTTGGTTTTAACTCAAGAGAAGTAGACAGCATGCATTATAGCATTTTGATTCTGCAAAGTGAAAATTCTACAACCGCAAATTCTTACAAAGGATGACTGTATAGTCATTTTATTAGGATCATTAAAAATCAAGTTTTATTGTGCTCATTTTTGGTGATTTATTGGGAATGTGTGACATTACTTGAAAGAGTAAACTCAATAAACGCTTATGGTTACTCATTATTACTTAGTCATATCAATTTTAAGAAAAATTTTACAGTTACATTCTTATGCCTGATAATTTCAAAAGATTGAGAAGTTAAATCAACAGTTCTGTTTAGAATTTGATTCATGCTAGGGGAATTTCCTAATAAGCTAGATCACAGTGACTCAGAGAGAAATAAGTCTTTAACAAGGTTTTTTTTCTCCTTTTACAAAAGTTTCTTAAATGATATAAACAATGAGGTCATTGAATACAATACATACAAAAAGCAATGTGCCCAAGTGCCAGTCAATTTCTGTTTCATTCAACATCTAACTCACATAGCCCCAATCCCTCTAAATGACCAAGATTTATAAGTATTTTTTAAAAAGCTATAGAAACAAAACTTTTTACTCCTTTCTTCACCTAACTTCATTTTAGCTGGGTTACCTAAATTCTATCAGTGAAAAACAGCTATATTCAATTTGAATTAAACTGTCTGAAATATTTATGTTTATTTAACTAACATTTTTAACTCAGTTGAAAGTATTGATTCAGTTTTAATTGTTTTTCTTCTTTGTGTTTTAAATTTTCAGATTTTTTTGTCTATCTGCATTGCAGTCTGGGGAGTAAGAAGCATGAAACAACTTGCCTCTGGCCTTTGGAAGTAATTTAAGTTTGTACACAATTCTCTTGCTCTAATCAGTTGTCTACAACCTCAACATATTACTACTGGCTATAAAAATAATTATCTCATAATCATTACATGAACCATTTCTTTAGTGAAAGATAGTATATGTATTTTCTCTTGCTTGCTTTCCACATTTATTATTTTCTCTTAAAACTAGAGTCAGTTGCAGTTACTTTACTAATAGGGTTGACAACAAATGATTTTAAATATAATGATGTTATATCCACTACGCCAGTGAGAATAAGAAAAGGATATGAGAAAACATAAAAATAGTAAAAAGAATTAAGATGTCAATGGCATTGATTTGACAACTTTTCCTTTACTGCTTGCTAAAACTGTTTGTGTCGTATGCCAATGAATGGGTTCCATTTCCTGGCAACCCTACATAAATGAGTGACATCCACACTGTCCTGTCCTCAACAGCCCTGCTCAGCTCATGTAGATTCATGCCTATGGCTTCTTTTATGCAATCAGTCCATCTCATATTTGGTTTTCCTGCTGCCTTCTATTTTTCCCAGAATCATTGCCCTTTCCAAAGAACCCTGCCATCTCATGGTTTGCCTAAAGTAAGACAACATTTGACATTTTTTGCCTCCAATGGTGTTTCAAATTTAATTTGCTCTGGAACCCATTTGTTCATGTTTCTGTTGGCCCAGGGTATCTATAAAGTTCTCTTCTAATACCGTATTTCAAATGAATCAATTTTCTTTTCCTATCAGCCTTCTTCACTGACCAACTTTTGCATCTGTACAAACTGATTGGGAAAAAGAGGAGGGGGATGATCTCAACCTAGGTCTCTAGTGGCAAATCTTTGCTCTTGATCTTTTCCAATTCTTCCATTGCTTCCCTTCCACATCTCTCTTGATTTCTTGGCTACAATTTCCATTTGAATTAATGACTGAACAACTGTAAGCAAAATATTTAACAATTTCAATGTCTTCATTATTTATGTTAACACTGCATATTTCTTCTATAGCCATAAATTTTGTCTTCTTAATATTCAAATGCAAAAATGCTTTATTACTTTCTTTTTTTGCTTGCATTGGAAGTTGTTTCAAATCATTGCTACTTTCTGTCAATAAGGTGCTGTTATCCACATGTCTTCAGTTATTCATTTTTTTCTACCAATTTTCATTCCTCCTTCCTCTGAGTCTAGCCCAGATTTCACATGATGTGGTCAGTGTACAGATTAAACATATAGAGAGGTAAAGTGCATTCTTGCCTGACACCTTTGCTAAAGGAAGCCATCCTTCTAAAATTGTGCTTAGGTACATATTTGTCATCACCAAAAATGTATTCCATTAGTTGTCTGCCTAGAATTACATTTATTTCTGAAAACCATATAACTTAAGGATCTACATTATAGAAAAAGACATTACTAAAATGAAAATGAATAGAACTCCTCAGAATTTATTTTCAGAAGGTTCATTTGTAATACATATGTCTATTATACTTGGCCAATTTGTTTTTGTAGATTGAGGATCAGGCAGTAATTCTGTGTTATTTTAAGCTGTCACAATAATATTAATAAAACTATTTAAATAAAATTGCCCCAGGCATTGTGTGTACATTATTCATTGGTATCATAAAAATCTGCCACAGGTTTTATTATGAAGAAACTGACAAGGATAAGAAGAATAGATTCAAAGGGGAGAAGACTGAAAACAGTTTTTTTTTCTTACATTCTTCTAACATTTCTTAGATTTGAAGTTACAATTTAAATAATCAGAATTATAAGCACCAAATCAATTAATGCTGCTCTTCATTGAGCTTTGCCGATGATCATTGTTATGTTAGACACTGATCAATTGGTTAACGTCATTTTTAAAATGTTAAGTTTTGAACAGAGAAAAATAAATTTTTTAAAGAATCAGACTGCAGGTGAGTATGTGGATTCATGAGGTAGGATCGAAGCACATTTATTTTTCAAACTGGAAAAGCAGAGAAAGAAGAAATTTTTCATAATGGAATAAAACAGTAAATTATATCTCAAGTGTCAGGGGTAGGGACTTGGCTTTGCTTCATTCATCTTTTTATACTTTTTAATTTAACATAGAGTATAGCAGATACACCCATAGCAAATAGTAAACCTTATGTCTTCCCCTTATCAACAGTTCTTGCTGGACTTCGCATGTGTTAAAGCAAGGAGCCCTCTGCTGGCATGAAATTGCTAAATTTCTAGCCTAAAAATTCTGTATACACATATTCTTATACATCCTAAGCAGTCTTCAGTCTATAGCTTACATTTTTCAGGAATGGCAAAAAGCAGAGACTTTGAACAAATCTTTAAAGCAGGTTTTCAGTATGTCAGAATAGTTTAATGGCTTCCCCATGAGTCATATACATAGGCTTGCGCATATGTGAATGTATAAGAGTGGCCTCAAAATGAGGCTTTTTAAAAATGTTTATTTTATTGACTTGAGAGAGAGAAAGACAGGAACACCAGTCTGTTCCTGTATGCGCCCCAACTAGTGATAGAACTGCCAACCTCTGTACATCAGGACAATGCTCTAAATAGCTGAAGTATCTGGTCAGGACTCAAAATAAGTTTAATAATAGAAGTCAAGAATTTGAAAATGAGCCTTGAGCCCAGGCTAAGTGGCTCAGTGGATAGAGCACCATCCTGGTGCATTGTCATGGATTCAATTACCATTCCTGGTCATGACACATATGAGAAGCAGCTAATAAGTGCAGGACTAAATGGAACAACTAATTGAAACAATGATTTGATGCTTTCCTCTCTCCCTCTCCTTCTCTCTTTCTTTCTCAAAATTAATAGAATTTTTTTTCTATTAGAAAATATAATTCAAAAATAGTAAAAGAGACTACAAGATAGTTTTATGAAGTTCAGTTTTCTTCAAGTAAACTCAAATCTAATCATTCTCTTATTCTCTCTCTCAGATGTCCTTGCTGGTTAGTAATGATTTTCACTGAGAAATGCAGACACTTTTAAGCTACAGTCCTCCAAGCCTTTGAAAGTGAAAGCGCTTCCCAGATTGGTTGTGTTCCCAGGTCCTCTGTGTGTTAAACGGGGCATTATACTCTTCACCTTCAACCCTGCTAATTTTCCAGTCCAGTTTTTTCTTGCCAAACACTAATACATGATGACAGATCACATAACTATTATTAATGTTGTAAATTGATCTTGAGTGATGCCATGTAATTTATGCTTACTCTTGACTGGAATCACTTTAACTCTCTCATTTTCTCTAGGGGAAGAGCCCTAAAAATAGGACTCATGAATTACTCAACACTTCTAATGGACACGTGCAAACTGACTATGCAGATAATCATGAAGATTCTCAGGTTTGCTAGTGTACTATAAGGAAAGATATGGAGAGGGAGCACATTTGTTTATTGAGTAGTACTCGATTAGCATTATTCCATTTAGTCTCTAAAACCCAGGGGATTAAGTGCTGTTAATACCATTTTGCAGAAGAGAATTCTGAGACTGAGTGAGATGTAAACACTTGCTCAAGCCTATAATGCAAAATAGTGGGTCAAAATAAAATTTGAAACCTCAGATATTCAGCATCAAATCTCACGTTTCTACATTCCATGATGTCATATATACAGTGCAAATCTTTAAAAGTATAGATTTGGGAGTTTCAGTTCAGACTGCTATCTATTCAATTGGGTGCTTCAAGGTACAAAATAAAATTCAGAAGATGAGCGCTTCCAGTATAGGATGGATTAGTTCTCTAGGTTGAATGAATAGAAAAATAATCTGTCTAAAGCTCTAGGTTTATTTGTAGAATTGCTACACGTCTAAAAGAACCCATTCCTGTACCTGATTGATTTGTTAGAATTGCCCATTACTTTAGTGCTACTATGTCATTTACTTCCCCTTCATCTTATGATTTCTAAGTATTTTTCAATATAAGCTAATCATATCATCGCCATGATATTCAGCAATGTATGTATCTGTAATTGTGTATCTGAAGTTCATCACCAAAGTATATGAACTCTTGTTAAATATAACATTATCAACTTGCATTATAACTTATTAGAGTTTCTCAAGTGTCATTTTACTGATAATATATAATTCAGTCATTCCATGTGGAATTTGCCAGGGAACTTCTGAGTGGAATTCTTTAAGGTACAGTGGAGCTTACAGCGGACAGCCATGTGATTCGTCAGGGACAGCAATAGTCTTTAGAAAATGAGCTCGCTTTTTAGGTGCCCTCCTCTAAATTTTCATATTTGTGGCTTCCAGATTCCCAAGGAGAAATTGAAAACACAGAGGCTAGTTTGGCTTTCAGATTCCTAAAACTTTTTTGATGTTATGACTTTAAGCAGCACTATGGAAGGAAGTTGGAGTCCTTGTTAAGCCTGCCTCAGTAAAAGAAAATGTAACAGAAATTGGTCTATCTGTTGTTAGACTATTTTTTTTTCAAATCTCACTCTAATCTGCCACCCTTATTCTCTAATAGCATAACAAATTAAAGCCCCTCTCCACCAAATCTCAACTAGAAAAAGTTATTAGCAAATAAGCAGGCATTGATAGTTTTCTCCGGTGGCTTGTGTCTTCTTTGTGGAATTTCACAATTCTCTCATCATTTTAGTCAGAATTTCCTACTATTCCAGATACAACACTATCCAGAATTCATAAATTCTTTTTTGGGGTGTGTTTTCCCTTTGTTTTAGCTGAAATACATCCAAACTTCTAACTTGCATATTTTACATTAAAAAACACTGGAGAAAGGTAGGCTTTGTCTTTATACATGTCTTTATGGATCTTTTAAAAAAGTGTGAATTCCTAATAGAAACACTGGAATTCAGATTTAATTAGAACACAGCCTCAAAACCTAGTCTGGTCATGCTTTGTCACAAGTCCTTCATCAAATACAATGGAATATAGAGATGATATAGTATAGAGCTGTACACCTGAAATCTATGTAATTTTATTAACCAAAACCATCCCAACAAATTCAGTAAAAATACAAATAAATAAAAAATAAAATGTGAGAACTAGACCAGATCATGTCTATGATTCCTTGTACCTTGGATCTTCCAATGAGCAGTTTATCCAAATTATTTCTATATTTTAAAATAGTATAACCATTTCTATTTTAAAACTATGATCAAATTTGATCTTCGATCAATAATGTATTAATGAGATTTTATTTCAGAGAATGCTAATTAGAATGAAGTTAATGAGGACAACCTTGGTAAGAAGATAGGGACTATTAAGGTATAGTGCAAAAAACCAAAATCTTTATCCATTTAAGAATCCTAGAACAATTTACAAAATCTAATTCTTATTTTTCAGCCTGACCTGTGGTGGCACAGTGGATAAAGCGTCGACCTGTAACACTGAGGTCGCTAGTTCCAAACCCTGCACTTGTCTGGTCAAGGCACATATGGGAGTTGATGCTTCCTGTTCCTTCCCCCTTTCTCTCTCTCTCTCTCTCTCTCAAATGAATAAATAAATATTCTTATTTTTCAGACATGCTTCCTATTTTAATGCTTATTATTTTTTCTTTGCTCTCTGTATTTTATTCTATATATTTCCTTTCTTCTCCTTCCTTTATCTTTTATACTGCACTTAAGTTAAAGCAATTTTGCATGCAGCACGGTCAACCTTACATTCTATATGCTGATCATGCCCACCACATTTTGATTTACTAGTTGATAAATTAGTTATTCAGCCTTCCTTTCATTTTTTTGGAGTGAAAAATCTCAGGTAGTTCTTTAGTTAATATTTCCTCCAAAATTTAAAACAAACAAACAGCTGTTCACTGCATTTATAGCCCTTGGAAATCTAGAATATGAGGACTACACAAACAACTCAGAAAATTCAGGTCACCAGATACATATGACTATGGTCAGCCCTTTGCAACAGCAGGAACAATCCCAGAACACAAAAGGAAATTGCTTACTGTATCAGAAAAACATTCAGATTTTAAATGGATTTTTAAATTGGAATGGCAAATAACATTTATTGAAGAAACTGGTATATTTCTTTGTGCTTTTTCCAGAAAGGTGACCTATCAGCTTGAAAAAAATGAAATAATGAATAGCTTTTCTGTCCTTACCTCTCTTTACTGGAATAAATAAGCGGCAAAGATCAAATATGAAAGTTAGTTTTACTTGAGTATTTGAATAATTGAAATAGATGGCTACAACTCTGTATCTTCATAAGACTCCAGAGTGGTGTGGAGGGCTGGTGAAAGTAGAATATGCTGCTGATAATAGAGAGGTTGCCCCTTAACATTTTACTGCCTGCCTGACAAGTTCAGCCAGTATTGAATGTAGCACAAAGTTGAGTTTCCTTTTAATTATCTAATGGAATAAAGGTTTTGAAAATTTTATAAATAGAGAACCTATTTCTATATATCACTGGAAATAAAAAAATAAATCCTAAAAAAATGTAAATATTAGTTGACATCTTTTCTCTCTTAGGGGGCCTTGTAAACCCCTATTAGCAAATCCCTTTAATAATACAGGTAAAAATGATGAAGGGATCAAGAAAAAAATAAAACAAAACTTCATAGACAGATATCAGTGTGGTGATTACATTACCTCTCATAATACCCAGTTAAAAGGCATCCCTCGGGTGTTGAAAACTGTGCTTCTGCTACACCCCAAACCTGCTTCTTTCCCAGTCATTTGCATCCTGGTGGACAGCACTTCTACCTGCTCCAACTAGATATCTTAGCATTGTCATGGGAGCCTCTTTTTCTCTCATACTCTACCTAACAAATCTTCAGCAATATGTATTGAATGACCCTCAAAATATACTTATAACTTAATTGCTTATCATATCCCTACCATCTGCACCACTTTGATGCAAGCCTTTATGGCTTCTTCTTAATATTATACCTTCCAATTTATGTCACTATTTCTAACCTGCATCTCTTAAGTCTACTTTCAGTATGCAACCAGAATACTTCAGTTAAATATGCCAACCTATATCATTCCTCTTCTTGAAATCCTCTGTTGGCTACTCTTCTCATGCAGAGTTAAAACCAACCCCCTCACTATTCCATCTATGATTCTACGTAATCTTGCCTGTTCATTTTATTTCTCTGAATCCATTTACTCTAGCCCTCACCTCTCAGACACTTTTCTCTGGCCACATTCCTCATCTTTCAGGTTTCCTTAAACCTTTGTCAGGAATTTGTACTCACTGTTTCCTCTGACTAGAATGTCCTCCTCCAGATGTTTGATTACTGCTTGAATTTTGTCCCTCCAAAATTTATAGATTTAAGTCTACTTCCCCCTGCCTATACCCAAGAACGTAACCTAATTTGGAAATAGGGTTGTTACAGATATAATTGGTTAAGGTGAGGTTATATTGGAGCAACATGTATCCTAACCCAATATGACTGGCATCCTTATGAAATGTAAAAATTTGGACAAACACAAACAGAATGTCATGTATACATGAAGAGAGTAATAGCTTTAATTTTTTTAATTTTATATTGAATTTATTATATTGACATTGGTTAATAAAGTTACACAGATTTCAGGTGTATAATTCTATAACACAACATCTGTGTATTGTATTGTGTATTTACCAACCACCCCAATTGAAGTCTCCCTTCATCAGCATCTATCCCCCCCACCCTCTTCCACCTCTCTCCACCCTCTTTTCCTCCTGTAATCCCCATACTGTTGTCTGTATTTATACATTTTTTTCTTTGTTCAATCCCTTCACCGTTTTTACCCAGCTTTTGTTTTCTCTGTCTATGAGAGCTGGAATTGGTTGATGTTTTGCAGTGTTATTTCCCAGCTCTTCAAATAATGGATGATTTACAGGAAGTGCTCAGTAAATACGTATGTGAAAAAAATTCATGGACTCCCTAGGTTTTTAAGACCACATATGTAACCCAAAGAAAAACTGACATTTTTTTATTTTTGGTGTCAGTTTTAGCTGACTCTGAAGACAATAGTTAAAAATTAATCCTAAAATCCTAAGTAAAAGCCATGAAGGCCTTACATCGTCTAAACTTAGTGCTAAGGCTCGATTCCTCACACAAAAGTAGAAGACTCGTGAGTTTTGAAGATGAGGATGAAGATCCACCTGTCCTCCCTTCCACAGGAGAAAAAAAATATTGCACTTCCTCCCTCAAAGTTGGTAAGTAGAACTTCACAGAGTCCAATAAAAAACTGAGTAGTCATGCTCTAAAGTTTGTGGTGTGCCCCAGTGAACATCTCTCTGACCCATACCTGTCTGGCCATGTGGCTGCAATGGAGAAGAAACCACATTCATAGCAGTGGGTCTCATTTGCAAGTTTCCCCATGGACTAAGAGGAAGTGGTGAGTGTGAGAAATGAGGGCACAGGGAAAATAATAGAAAATCAGCAGTGGTCAGGAAGGGAAACCAACATCAACCCCCCAGTACTTCTATACAACACGTACACATACTTACATACTAACTGCACTTTCTCACCAACAGCAGACCGCAGTGGGAGGGAGGGAGGCATGGCCAGGGAAGAACTCTAACTTTAAGGAAGTTCAGAATTGTTTTTTGAAACATAGACATTGGCATATTCATTTTTGAACTGAGAATATTATTATGATTAAGTTGACTAAAGGAGTTACATGGAAGAAGAGTACCCAGGTAAATTATGGCTGCTGCCCTAGATGCCATTCAAGGGCAAAAAAAAAAAAAAGTTGTTTCTACAGAGAGAATGGAAGGAGATTAAATGAAAAAAAAAGCAGGTTTTCTTTTGATATCTTTGAGTTCTGCATTTTCACTACATTGGGCCCTTATTTCATTGTGCAAACAGGGAAGAGTATCTCTTTCTGAAAATTATTTTTAAATCACAGGATGCAATCTGTAGGCTCTGTGGAGAATAAAACACAGATACTCTAGTTTTCCAACCATGCAGCAATCGATGTAATTCTTATTTTTCAAACAATCAAATTTAAACAAAATTGTATAGTTTTCTCATACAAAATAGCTATCTTGAGACTTCTGGAAGATGGCGTGAGATTATTTACTTACTGAGTTTTTAAAAGTAAAAAATGACTTTTCACACCATTTTCTGTAGCTAGGAGTGTGGGAAACGTGAATAGGTCTAGAGTTCTTTTCTTTTTTGTTTCAACATTTTTGAAAGGCACTAAAGGAAATAAGACCAATCCAGAAATTCATTACTTCGCTCCAATTTTTCTTTTTTCTTTTCCCATATGAGCAGAGCCTGGAAGCCTACAGACACATTAGGGAACATTTGCACTGTGTGGGAGAAACATCTGCAGCCGCCTCCGTGGACCACCAGAAGTGGAATGGGAACGGAGCATGTGGGGGCGGAGGCGGCAGACAATGAAAGAAAAACTAGGAGCTGCTCAGGTCCCAAACATCCAACGGAATCGCCTAACCTTCAGGTTACCTCTCATGTTATATAAGACGTCTAAGAGCCATCGTGTGCATAGGAAAAACGATTTTTAAAAATGGTGACAATATAGAGCTTATATGGGACCATCACAAAAAGTTTTTCTGCGAGTCTGAAAAATGTTAGCATTCTGATTTGCACATCACCCTCTATAAACCCAACCTGGGGGATTTTCATGGGGTCCTTCCTATTCGTCCTTTGCACCTTATTATGAAGGCGGTCGTGCAAAAGTCCAGGACCACGGGACTGCTCTCCAACCAAAGAGCAGCACAGTGAAGAAAGAGATGAATTTTGAGTGAATTCATTGTAAAACATCAGGGGCAAAAGGGCTCTGAAATGCAAATGATTATCATTAGAAAGTAATATGCAACTACTGAGGAAACATTTGAATGAATAATGTGGTCTAGCAAAACAATCCTGCAATCTGCATTCAATCAAAACTGACCAAAAATGCTTGCAATGGTTCTTTGTGTTGTTGAGAGCCAAATGCTTTCTGGAACTCATGAAGCAAATTTTACCAAGTGGCACATAACCAGCAGAATATTAGGAAAACAATGCTGGACTCAGATTTAACTTTTCCAATAAAAGGAAGACTCTCCAACTATCATGACAAGGGATTGAGAGGGATAAGTATATCGATATACCTGCAAATGCTCACAGATGAGTTTAACGGGTGGGTTGTTTTAGCACACAGCGCATTACTGAACATCTTACCTACCAAATCACGTATGAGAACAATTAAAATTCACTAGACAGAGTTTTGAAAATCATATTGGACAGGGCTATCCTTAGCAGATTGGACAGGAAGATGTGCCTACCACAAACTGTTGGAAACTGCTTAATTAATTTTAATTCTGGGCCCATTTAATAAGTCTTGTAGGTGCCGTATAACTAAAATTCTATTCACTTTACTGTCATAGAAAACAAGACACAAATTCTTTATAGGTTGTGGTTTTTGCTATTCACCTTTGGTTCAGAGCCTTAGTGAGCAAGATTTTGGGCTCTAGTCTTAAAAAAAAAAAAAAGAAAAAGAAAGAAAAAAAAATTGTTCCAGCCCTGGCTCTGATTATATTTCAGAAAAGTCATCCTCAGTGGTCCACACCGGCATATATGAGAAGGGCAGCCTCCCTCGGTTGTTTGCAGACTGGCGGCCATAAGACAGAGGTCGCGCTGTCTTACCTGAGGTAACTAATTAAGGGAACTACAAAATACCCTAAAGCTAGAAGAAAGTTGGGACCCAATGTTTACTGCCAAAAACAGGCAGGCAAATTGAAGAGCTTAGATTTTATAATTTAAATATTTCATGCCATTTAGTTTATATTTATCTTTCTGAAAGACAGCCTGGTAAAATTAGTTAAAAATCAATGTTAACCAAATGGTTCATTGAAAAATAATAGTACGTCGATGACCACTTTTGAAGCATTTTGAAAGATGATGGAGTAGGTTGTATTATAATAGGAACATGAAAGAAATACTTTCATAAAATTTAATCTTATAAAGATATTTTCTTCATATATATTCAGGAGGAAGTTTAAAAGAATAGTTTTTTCTTATTAACAATATTACATGATAGAAAATGCACTCACACAATTAAACAATTTATTTGCAGCTATCATGATTCCCTTAAATCATTTATTTCCTTTCTCCTTCCTCCCTTTTTCTATTTCTCCCTTTCTCTCTCTCTTTCTTTTTCTCCAAAAAGGGATGGAATTTTATTTCTTTTAAAGCTTTTTAGGAATTTGAAAATGAGTATACTGGTATTTGAGACACGGATTAAGTATAAGACAATTGTCCAAATATTCAGATTAGTAAAAATGGGGAGATTAAATTGAAGACTATTTCACCAGAAGTATTATTTTTAATAACATTTTTAAGCAGTTTATTAAAGCATGCTCTTTTTTGCCTTAACTGTACTTAACAGTAACAATCACATTGTAGAAAACTATACTTGCAAAAGTGGGGTAGTTACCTAATTTTATGAGTTTGATAAGCCAAACTTATTAAAATCCCTACACTGGCCTGACCAGGCAGTGGTGCAGTAGATAGAGCATTGGACTGCAATGCGGAGGACTCAAGTTCAAAACCGCAAGGTTGCCAACTTGAACGCAGGCTCATATGATTTGAGCACAACTCACCAGCTTGAGCCCAAGGTCTCTGGCTTGAACAAAAGTCACTTAGTTTGCTGTAGCCCCACCCCCACCCCCGTCAAGGCACATATAAGAAAGCAATCAGTGAACAACAAAGGTGTCCCAATGAGGAATTGATGCTTCTCATCTCTCTCTTCCTGTTTGTCTGTCCCTATCTATCCCTCTTTGTTGAGCCTCTTTGACATTAAAGAGAATTTGTTTTATGCAGTTTTTCATTTAGGAAGAATTAATTGATGCCAAAAGCCTTAATTTACTCTGATCTAACTAAAATTTGGTCCCCCAAATAATCAGAGATTCTGTAGATGATCAATTTCTTGCTGTGTACATTAATTCACTGAGTCTTCACATTGATCCTATTACCGTAAATAGTTATTAGCTCCATTTTATAGTTAAGGAAAAGGAGCCAGTGGGATGGTAAGCAACTTGTTAAATGTCACATGCTGGTTAAATGAAATAATCTGATGAAGAACTAGGAGTGTTTGAATCTAAAATCTGGTATGTTACCTCATCTCTCACTGAGCTGAAAACCAAGAACAAAATCTAACAAATAAAGATATTGAGATGAGAATAGTGTTGATAAAGCAGCCTGATTTTCAAAGAAAATTCAGCTATGCATGAAATTAACATTTAACATATTAGAAATTGAGGCATTAGAATATTATTACAGGTAATAGAAAACGTCAACACTTGCAAAGCCCAACACTGGGAATGTTTTTCTCTTGCACCCCAAAGAATGGGAGGGTACCATGAGATGCACTTACTTAGATCTTTGTTCAATTATGTAGAATTCAGGTATGAGAAATTTTATGCTCTTTGAAGTCAGAAGGGCTGGGTTTATTTTTATTACTTAATATTAGTATTTTATTATTATTTAATTCTTCCATGTGCTTTAATTTTTTAAGTAATATAAATATTTTTCATAAAAATAATTGCACTTAATTAAAAGAAAAACAGAAGCCAGGTTTGTGCAGACTAAATGCAAAAAACACTTTTTTCATTCATTCATTATCTGAGATATGAACTTCTAAAAATTTGTTAATTATTAGGCATGTTTCAGATACATAGAACTCACCTCATTAAAAGCAATAGCATTGTATTCTTTTCTAAGATTTTTGAGAGAGTATGTGGACTTCTTAATTGGCACAAGTAATCTAGAACAAACAAAACATGGTTTTATATCAGTGCTTTCCTCCTCTGGTTTTAAGAACATTAGATTTTTATTATCTTTTAGTGTATATAAAGTGCTTTTATAAATACCTTAACAAAATAGCTAACTTGTTATACAAGTATGAGATATCCTATCCAGTTGCAAAACATTAAGTGACATGTCTTGGTCATGTTGTTAATGAGTGACAAGTAATATAAGATCATATCCTTTAGACCTTTAGTCAAAAAGTAAAAAAAAAAAAAAAAATGCCAGCACAAAAGAACACATAGCATTCTGCAGATTCTATCAGAGCCTATAATTTCAGGAACATTAAACCTGCTCTCATATCCTGTTTTCTCTTGTTACAAGAGAATGTGAACAGCAACACATGTCAACACTCTCATATTGTGCATTTCTGATCACTAACAAGAGAGTTGAACACATTTAGTTCTAATCCTGAAAAATCATAATGGTTACCCGCTTGCAGGGCCAACTGAGTCTGCTGCTGATCAGAAGCTTGAACATGGATTGGCTCTCAGTCCACCTCCATTTCAGTCATCAGCACACGGAGAAAGGAAGAAGAGCAAAGCCTGAAGAGATAATATAATGGATTCTTTTTAATGCTTCGACCACATGAAATGGAAGTAAGAAATATATGAGATTTTTTTTTCATTCCTCTCTTGATAAGTAGGTGTGAATACTGATAAAAAGTAAAGAAAGGTCAATTTAGACTAATGTGATGTAATGAGACAAGATGGTAGTCAGGACATGCATGCTGTGAGCCATTCCTCCCAACCCATCACACTGCTGCTCTTCATGTATGATGTCATTGCTTTGTGTGATCTTAGTTCAGAACATCCATGAATCAGTGGATCTGCACTGTGACCTATATCCTATGTTAAAATCTGCTAGGACTCAATACATGCTGACAATATATGAATAAATACAATTTCAGAATAGATAGTCTTTCCTTTTTTTTTTATTGATTGACTTTAGAGTAACAGAGAGGAGGAGGAAAGAGAGAGAGAAAGAGAGAGAGAGGAGAGAAGCATTCATTTGTTGTTACACTTAGCAGTGCGTTCATTGGTTGCTTCTCATATGTGTCCTGACCGAGGATGAGGATCAAACCTATAACCTTGTTGTTTCAGGATGATGCTCTAACCAACTGAGCTAACTGGCCAGGCCCACATTTTTAATCAAGTTCTCAAATATCTACAGCCTTGAATTTGGTATGATATTAATGATTAATCTTGAAAACTTTGGTAACTAATACTTATTTTAAATATAATTCTTCATTGAAGGTAAATTAAAGTTCTGTGATATTGAAAATGAAATAATAGATGAGAAGGACTAGCTATTTTTTAAATTATGATTCAAAGATTAAAATGGCATGTGAAATATATAGACTTCTGTTTTGAATATAAAATAATTTGCGAATTAACATTGGGAAATGGAAAATAAAGAGGAGGAATAATAGTATATGAAGAAGACAGAAAGAATAAAAGAGCCAAAAAGAAATAAAATGGAGGGCCAAGATGGCTATGGAGTAAGCGGACGTACCAACTTCCAACTCCCAGAACCAAAGTGGATTATAACTTGATTTTAAGAAGCATCATCTGGATAAACCAACGCTAAACTGGACTGAGAGGACTCTTCAACCGGGAACACTGAAGAAGCCACATTGAGACTGGTAGGAAAAGCAAAAACGCGGAAAGTGTTGCCCAGCTCCCAGTAGTGAAAGGCAGCCTGGAGAGACTCATGAGGCGGGAAGAGAGGCCAGTGGAAGGGTAGGGACCTGGATCCCAGGAACAAAGCCCCATCCTACAGCCGCAGAGCCTAGAAGAGGCGTATGGACAGTATTTAGCTGTGAAACTGGTTGGGATACTATCTGTGAGAAAGAGACAGTTGTCTCAGTCCCAGGATTCTTCTTAAAGGGATGGCGCAGAAAACCTCTCCCACAACCACTCACCCGGGACACTGGGAGACAGGGAGAGAGGACATGACTGGAGCAGCGGGTAGAGTGGGGTCTGGAAGGCACAGGGAGAAAAGCTTTGAGGGACAGCCACCCTAAACCCTGGACTGAGTCACTCCACAAATCTGAAACAATATTTCCCTTGGAACCAGCAAGGGAAAGCAAGACAACAGCCAAACAGGCTCTCCTGCAGCAATTAGAGCACAGTAGCTTAGAAGAAAGGAGCTATTGCCTGACCAGGTGGTGGCGCAGTGAATAGAGCATCGGACTATGATGTGGAAGACCCAGGTTCGGGACCCCAAGCTCGCCAGCTTGAGCGCGGGCCCAACTGGCTTGAGCAAAAACTCGTCAGCTTGGACCCAAGGTTGCTGGCTCCAGCAAGGGGTTGCTTGGTCTGCTGAAGGCCCACGGTCAAGGCACATGTGAGAAAGCAATCAATGAACAACTAAGGTGTTGCGACGGCAACAAAAAACTAATGATTGATGCTTCTCACCTCTCTCCATTTCTGTTTGTCTGTCCTTATCTGTCCCTCCCCCTGACTCTCTGTCCCTGTAAAAAAAAAAAAAAAAGAAAAGAAAGAAAGAAAAAAAGAAGGAAGGAGCTTTCAGGACTACAGTATAGAGTGTTAGGGTCTGAGCAGCAGCATCCCCACCCACACTGCTGAGGGCTTTCTAGAGGGCGGGCAGCCCCAGGATGCAGAAGTGTGGTTCTGTTGGCGGGAGCAGAGGCTGAGCCAGCGGGCTCGATGTAGCCCAGCCGAAGCAAAGGGGATGCACGAAAGTGATCCGGGGGCTGCAGCCAGCCTGCGATCTCACCTGTGGGGGGAAAAGCAGAAGCCTGAAACAGGCGGAGATCAGCTGCTGGGCAGGGGCAAGCAGGCGCAGAGCTGCACCCGGCCTCCAGGGCTTGAAGCCCTGCCTGAACCGACTTTGCCTGCAGAGGCGGGGCCAAAGCCCAGCACGCAGCTGAGCACATAGCAATAGCCCTGCCCGGCAAAGGAGCCAGAGGTTGGAGGGGGCAGGACTTCCAGCCTGGGCTAGCAGCTGAGCGCTCACCAAAAGCCCCTCCTGGCTATAGGAACAGGCTGAGAGGGACCTGCAGCTAAGCAAAAGTGCTCACCTTTTCCCTTGGCGCCCAGGTTTGTGGCCCGAGTGTGGTGCATGGTCTCACGCATGGGAGAGGGGCGAAGGCTGAGACTGGCTGAGGCTTGTAGAGGCAGGCACGAGAACACAGCCCCTCCTTCAGAGGCAAGGTGGAGACCTCAGCAGCCAAGGCCGGAGACAGCAACACCCACACCCATTTGCCCTAGGCAGCAGCAGAAGGGGTGGCAGGCCTGCAGACAGACCACACCCAGGGAACACAGAGGCAACACCCATTCGAGTCCAGTAGCCAAACTCTTCTTACACACAGATAAAATGGGCAGGCAGATAAATGCAACCCAAATGAATCAAGAGAAATCCCCAGAAGGACCTGAATGAATCAGATAGAACCAAACTACCTGATGCAGAGTTTAAAATAATAATAGAATATTCAAAGAGATTAGAGCAAAAATGAATAGTCTTATGAACACCTAAATAAAGAGATAGCAAGTATAAAAAAGAACTTGAAATAATAAAAAAGAATCAGACAGAAATGACAAATACAGTATCAGAACTGAAGACCACAATGGAAGGAATTAAAAGCAGGATGGATGAAGCTGAGGATCGAATCAGCGAGTTAGAGGACAAAATAAACAAAGGCACATAAGTAGAGCAGAATAAAGAAAAGAGACTCAAAAAATCTGAGGAAATTCTAAGGGAGCTCTGTGACAACATGAAGAGAAATAACATCCACATTATAGGGGTTCCTGAAGAAGAGGAGAAATATCAAGGGACAGAAACTTTGTTCAATCAAATCAAAGCTGAAAACTTTCCTAAATTAAGACTGGAAAACATTACACATGTGCAAGAAGCAAAGAGAACTCCATTACAGAGAAAACCAAGAAAATCTACACCAAGACACATCATAATTAAAATACCAAAGCTAAGTGATAAAGAGAAAATATTAAAAGCTGCTAGAGAAAAAAATGCTATCACCTACAAAGGAGCCCCATCAGAATGACATCAGACTTCTCAACAGAAATACTTGAGGCCAGAAGGGAATGGCAAGATATATTCAAAGTAATGCAGAACAAGAACCTACAACCAAGACTAGCTTCCCAGATGAAAAAGCCTCAAGGAATTCATTAAAACCAAACCAATTTTGCAAGAGATGCTAAGGGGCTTGTTGTGGACAGTTCAAAGGGGAAATGAATATAGCAAAAGAAGAATACAGCTTTAAAGAATAAAATGGCAATAAACAACTACATATCATTAATAACCTTAAAGTAAATGGATTAAATGATCCAATCAAAAAACATAGGGTAGCTGCATGGATAAAGAAACAGGACCCATACATATGCTGTCTACAAGAGAAACACCATAAAACAAAAATTAACAAAGAAACAGCAGGCTTAAAAAATACACTAGATCAACTCGATTTAATAGATATCTTCAGATCCTTTCACCCTAAAGCAGTAGAATATACATTCTTTTCAAGCGCTCATGGTACATTCTCTAGGATAGACCATATGTTAGGACACAAAACTGGTCTCAACAAATTTAAGAGGATTGAAATCATATCAATCATTTTCTCTGATCACAATGGCATGAAACTAGAAATTAACCACAAAAGATAAACTGAAAAATACTCAAATACTTGGAAACTAAATAGCATGTTATTAAATAACGAATAAATTAACAATGAGATCAAAGAAGAAATTAAAAAGATTCTAGAAACCAATGATAATGAGCATACATCAACTCAAAATTTATGGGACACAGCAAAAGCAGCTCTGAGAGGAAAGTTCATAGAACTACAGGCATACCATTAGAAGCTAGAAAAAGATCAAATAAGCAACCTGACCCTGCATCTAAAAGAACTAGAAAAAGAACAGTAAATAAATCCCATGACTAGTAGAAGGAAAGAAATTATAAAGAACAGAGTAGAAATAAATGGCATAGAGGTTAAGGAAACAATACATAGAATCAAAGAAACCAGGAGCTGGTTCTTTGAAAAGGTAAACAATATCGATGAACCTTTAACTAGACTCACCAAAAAAAAAAAGAGAGAGGACTCAAATAAATAAAATTAGAAAGGACAGTGGAGAAATAACAACTGACACAACAGAAATACAAAGTATTGTAAGAAAATACTATGAAGAACTCAATGCCAAAAAAATTTGGCAACCTAGGTGAAATGGACAAATTTCTTGAATCACATAATCTTCCAAAAATCAATCTGGAAGAATCAGAACACCTAGACAGACCAATTACAACAATGAGATAGAAGTAGTTATCAAAAAACTCCACCCCAAAAAAAGTCCTGGGCCTAATGGTTTCACAAGTGAATTCTACCGAAAATTCAAAGAAGAACTAACTCCTATCCTCCTCAAGCTATTTCAAAAATTCAAGAGGAAGGAAGACTTCCAAACTCCTTTTATGAGGCGAGCATAATTCTGATCCTGAAACCAGGCAAAGACAACACAAAGAAAGAAAATTATTGGCCAATATCCATGATGAATTTAGATGCTAAAATTCACAACAAAATATTAGCCAACCAGATCCAGCAATATATGAAAAAAATCATACACCATGATCAAGTGGGATTTATTCTGGAGAGGCAAGGCTGGTTCAATATTCGCAAATCAATCAATGTGATTCATCACATAAACAAAAGGAAGGACAAAAATCACATAATAATTTCAATAAATGCAGAAAAAGCATTTGATAAAATCCAGCACCCATTCATGCTCAAAACTCTCTGTAAAGTGGGAATACAGGGAACATTCCTTAATATGATAAAGGCCATCTATGACAAACCCACAGCAAACATAATACTAAATGGGCAAAAATTAAAAGTAATCCCCTTAAGATCAGGAACCAGGCAGAGTGCCCCCTTTCACCACTCTTATTCAACATAGTTCTGGAAGTCCTAGCTAGAGCAATCAGACAAGAAGAAGAAATAAAAGGTATCCAAATTAGAAGAGAAGAAGTAAACCAGTCATGATTTGCATATGATATGATATTGTATATAGAACACCTTAAAGTTTCAGTCAAAAAATACTGGACCTGATAAATGAATTCAGCAAGGTGGCAGGATATAAAATTAATACTCAGAAATCAGAGGCATTTTTATATACCAACAATGAACTGTCAGCAAAAGAAATTAAGGAAACAACCCCCTTCACTATTGCAACCAGAAAAATAAAGTACCTAGGAGTAAATTTAACCAAGGAGGTTAAGGACTTGTACTCGGAAAATTATAAAACATTGATAAAAGTAATCAAGAAAGATACAACAAGTGGAAGCATACACCGTGCTCATGGCTAGGAAGAATAAACATCATTAAAATGTCTATATTACCCAAAGCAATTTAAAAATTCAATGAAATTCCAATTAAAATACCAATGACATAACTCAAACATATAGAACACATATTCCAAAAATTTATATGGAACCAAAAAAGAACACGAATAGCCTCAGCAATCTTAAAAAGAAAAAATAAAGCAGGAGGTATCACTCTTCCAGATATCCAGGTTTACTACAAGGCCATTGTATTCAAGACAGCCTGGAACTGGCATAAGAACAGGCATATAGATCAATGGAACAGAACAGAGAACCCAGAAATAAACCCACAGCTTTGTGGAAAACTGATATTTGACAAAGAAGGAAAGAACATACAATGGAGTAAAGACAGCATCTTTAACAAATGGTGTTGGGAATATTGGACATCTACTTGCAAAAAAATGAAACTAGACCATCAACTTACACCATTCACATAAACAAACTCAAAATGGATAAAAGACTTACATGTAAGCCATGAAACCATAAGAATCTTAGTAGAAAACATAGACAGCAAGCCCTCCGACATCTGTCGCAGCAATATATCTGATGATTTATCTCCACGGCCAAATGAAATAAAAGGCAGGATAAACTAATGGGACTATATTAAACTAAAAAGTTTTTGAACAGATAATGACAATAAGAACAGAATAAAAAGACAAACCACACAAGGGGAGAACATATTCGACAGCACATTTGATAAAAGGTTAATAACCAAAATTTATAAAGAACTTATAAAACTCAACACCAGAAAGACAAAAAATCCAATCAAAATATGGGCAAAAGAAATGAATAGAAATTTCTCCAAAGAGGACATACAGATGGCCAATAGGCATATGAAAAAATGCTCAACATCACTAATCATTAGAGAAATGCAAATTAAAACCAAAATGAGATATCACCTCACACCAGTCAGAATGGCGTTCATCAGCAAAACAACACAGAATAAGTGCTGGCGAGGATGTGGAGAAAAGGGAACCCTCCTGCACTACTGGTGGGAATGCAGACTGGTGCAGCCACTGTGGAAAACAGTATGGAGATTCCTCAAAAAATTAAAAATCAAACTGCCTTTTGACTCATCTATCCCACTTATAGGAATATACCCTAAGAACACCATAGCACTGTTCGAAAAGAAGAAATGTGCCCCAATGTTCGTGGCAGCATTGTTCACAATAGCGAAGATCTGGAAACAGCCCAAGTGTCCGTCAGAGGACAAGTGTATTAAAAAGCTTTGGTACATATATACTATGGAATACTACTCAGCCATAACAAGTGATGACATTGGATCATTTACAACAAAATGGATGGACCTTGATAACATTATATGGAGTGAAATAAGTAAAACAGAAAAAAACTGAGAACAGCATGATTTCATACATAGGTGGGACATAAAAATGGGACTGTGAGACATGGACAAGAGTGTGGTGGTTACGGGGTTGGGGGTGGGAGGAGAGGGAGAAAGAGGGGGAGGTGAGGGGCACAAAGAAAACCAGATAGAAGGTAACAGAGGACAACTTGACTTTGGGTGATGGGTATGTAACATAACTGAATGATAAGATAACCTGGAGATGTTTTCTTTGAACATATATACCCTGATTTATTAATGTCACCACATTAAAATTAATAAAAAAATAAAAGAAATAAAATTAAAAAGCTAGTGATTATCTAGAAAACAGCCAAATATCTCTTAATTATTTTCTTTTACTCTAAGCATAATAATCCCTATGGATATTAATAACATGAATTATTAGCCCCAAACTAATAAACTCTTTGTTTTTTAAAACTACTGTCTCATGTTGAACTGCTTAGACCAAACCTTAGCAATTCTGAGTATATGAAACCAGAAATAAGAAAAAATAATATTTTCCTTGTAAGGATGAGACAGTTATATTAAACAACTAGCTCTTTTCTTTTTTAATACTGACATCTAATGGAAAACAGGAGAATCTCTGTGTGTTTGTTTTTGAAATCAAATAAAAACTAATTAAGTAAATTTAAACCCAAATTTAAGTTAAAAATTAAGAGTATGTAATAGATTAACCATTTTCATACCATTGTCTAATAACCTAAAAGCACATTTATATGAATGAGTTTTCAATATCATAGACCTTTTAAAAGTAGTCGTCATTATTGCAAACATAATTATATACCCTTTAAAACTCAGGCATTCCAGGTAATATGCCCATGACTCAAACTAACAATTGAACATTAAATAATGAAAGAAAAGTATATAGTTTGACTTAAATTGAAATGTTCATTATTAGGCTCTCTGAAGATTTTTCTTTCTATCATTTTGAATCGGTAACAAAGTAAAGAACCTTTTTTGTAATAGTTTGTTTCCAGCTGTGAATATTCTTTTCACTATATTTGGGGAACGGCTTTTCTAACTCTATTTGCCACTTGAGAAAAATGTGTGTGCCCAGTAAAGCATGTATTCTTACTATGAAACTAGTATCCAAATCTCTTTTCAAATTAGGCAGATCTGGTGGCACTAGCCTACACAGGAATTCCCAGACATTTCCATGGAGGAAGAGAATACACATTTCCAAGGTAGGAACCTTGATTCAAAACAGCCTGTAGAGAACACATTTTCTGTACATGGAGCTGTGTTGCAAACCTTACCAAATATCCCATCATTTTATTTTGCATTATTACCAACGCAAGAAAACCAAGTATACAATGGAGAAAAGTGCTTTTCTTAAAATTTAACATTTCCCTTTCCTTGATTAAAAATTAAGTATTTAAAATTACAAAAGCAATCCATGATTGTTGTACAAATGCAAATAATAGAGAGAATGAAAAGTGGCAGTTGCTCTTTACCCCCTCCCCCCACACCACTCCTCACAGATAAAAACTGTTTAAGTCACTGGACTTTAAAGGTACGGCACACGGATCATCCTACCTGTGTATTAATGCATGTATGCATCTATCTGTGTATTTGCGAGGGAAATATTACTTTTAGAAATTTAAGAAATACATAAAATTACCAAAACATTTAAAATGGCAGTAACAATCCTCCAAATGCTGCTACCAAGAAAAACTTGTCTTCAATATTTTAAATCATTACAGGCATCTCTTATCTAAACACAGCATAAATAAGATAAATTGTGATCATATTGCTTACGATACTTTAAAATGTGAAATATTTGACATAAAATTAACAAAATTAAGAAGAGTTGAAATAAAGCCAAAGGAATTTTTGAGCTTTAAATAAACAATTCTTTATTCTAAAAGTATTAATTACAGCCTGCCCAGGCAGTGGAGCAGTGAATAGAGCATCAAACTGGGACGCCGAGGACCCAGGTTCGTAACCCTGAGGTAGCTAGCTTGAGCACAGGCTCATCTGGTGTGACCACAGCTCACCAGCTTGAACCTGAGGTCGCTGACCTGAGCAAGGGATTACTCACTCTGCTATAGCCCCCCAGTCAAGGCACATATAAGAAAGCAATCAATGAACAACTAAGGTGCTGCAGTGAAGAATTGATGCTTCTCATCTTGGTCCCTTTGTGTTTGTCCCTATCTGTCCCTCTCTTTGGCTCTCTCTTTCTGTCTCTGTAATAAATAAATAAATAAATGTATTAATTTCAATAGATAAATCACATTACACATAATAGAAAAAAATATGAAGTTAACATGAAATAAATATCTATAAAGACATATTTTCTCTTAAGCTACATTTTCAAATTTCTGCAGCCTCTATTTGCTCTTTGCTAAGCAAAATATAGAATTTTGTAAACATTAACTCCCAACTCCCTTAAATTCTTCATCCCATTTTTTTTATTAGCTATACTAGTTTTACATGGTCATGGGTGTTTAATCATAAGGACTACAGTATAGTAGTTTGACATTTATCTATTTTGTATCTCAGTTACATATATTTTTATGTTATATTCACATTTCGTTGTCCAATGTGTTTGTTGTTTTTATGTTGATTCTCATTGTGATGATCTACTTGTCAGAGATCTAGCTTAACTTAAACTGGTGTTACTGGGGATACTCCTGTTGGTATAAGAAATTAACGTGGCTTGAAAATTTTTTGAGTCAAAACAATATAAAAGACAAGAGAAAAAATGTTTACTCTATAAAAATTGATGGCATTTTTGTCTCTTTCTATAAAATGAGATATGCCATGTTTTTAGTGGTGTTGTTTATAAAAAAATCTATACAGAGTTATTATGTGAGCTCCTTTGCATGTATCTGGCCTTTCTAGGGTAACTCAAGAATCTTTAACTCAATCAAACAAAAGAGAAAAATTAATTCAGTCTAAAAATACATACAAATGAGAAGCTGTAAATAGTTTACCTCTGAAGCAGATGTTATAAGAAATTATTGCAGGGAAGTTCTTATCTTTGAGATTGGCCTCTTAAGTGATTTGTGTCTGTTAGTCATGATGGTAAGATGTTTCAGGTATAAAAGATTTTCTTGGTAGTGTTTTGTCTGAATGAAAAGGAGATGAAGAGAGCGCCATCCTCTTCCCCAGGATCTCATCTGTCTGTTCCTCTCTACCTATTCAGGATTCCAGTTGAACCTAATGTTTCCAGTCTGTGGAGGAACTGAAATGCTGAGTTTCCTGTGCCCTCATGGGCCATTCTTACAGTATTGGGTCTGAGAATTGTAGAACTCTCCAGACTCCTTCCTGTTGTAACTTTCAGAAGCAAAGGTGTTCAAGCATTAGTGAAAGTTACAACCTTCCTGTTGTAACTTTCAGAAGCTAAGGTGTTCAAGCATCAGTGAAAGTTACAACCTGTCGATGAATGTTGCTCTTCATTTCAAGTAAGTGAAATGTCATGTTTCCTTTAGGTCTCAATGTTTTAGTCAAGCTGGGTATAACCAATGAACCTATCTCACCATTCTGAGGCCTGAAAATGACTATTGCAACCCCCCTGACACTCTCTGGGGGACCGGAAGTAACTAAGTAAGTACTGTCTTTTACCTGAGCAGAGATATGCCTCTTGAAGAAACATGAATTGAAATGGCTTAACCCACACATTTCCACCCACTGATAACTCATCTACTGATACTGTGATTCACTTTTTAATATCTGGGACATATCCACAGTGGACAGCTCCTGACCTCTGTTTGCTATTTTGTGCCCAATAAAAAGCCATGAACACTTTCTTCTTCCTTATTCCTGAGGCTGAGATATCCTAAGGGTTACAATGAAGACTGTAATTCAATTTAATTTTTTTTTCTACAAACAATTAACTATCAAATTTAATTTGGAGCTTCTGTGGCTCCAAGTCTTTCTGGTATGAATAAACTTTCTGGTATTGGTCTTTGTGTGGAAACCCAAAAAAGGTGCTCTTGCCACTGTCTTGTGGAGATGTAGTAATGAACTTGGGATTATCCCAGGCCCTCAATACATGTTCCAGATGTGCCCTCTAGTGCTTTGTCATAGAGATGGTTACATAGGTATTGGGGTGGGACTCCATCTCTGAAATTGTCCACTGAGTCTCAATTTAGGACATTTTTTAAAACTCAGCTGAGCACTGTGAGATGACACATCCCATAAATGCCTCAATTTTCTTAATGTATTTTCAGTATTCATAATAGTTAAAAAAAAGAAAACAGACGTTAATAAGAAATTGGCTATAATAAATTATGATATACACATATAAGCAGCTAATTAAGTAGTGATGCAAATCTTTCAATTACTGACATGAAAAAACATAAGAAATTGCTTAATGAAAGAAAGTTTTGGTGGGTTAAATACATTCTACATCACTAATGGGAGGAAAATAGACAAATCTCTTGTACAGAATGCCAAATAATGATGTAGACACTCTCTCCTCAGCAAGGCAGAAGTTAACTCCCCATAACTCAAGTGTAGGCTGTGCATAGCAACTTCCTTCCCAAGAGCACAGTGTGGAAAAGGGAAAATTTTTACCCTTTGCACTGACAAACATTATTTCAGCAGGTGAACAAGGTCAGCATCATCAGTGATAAGTCATGTCAATACTATGTACACTTGATATGAAGTGAAGAAAATAGCACTTTACCTCAGTGATCTTCCTACCAAAAGTCATAACCCCAGTTTAACCTCAAGAAAAAAGATCTATCAAACATAATGTAGTGACATTCTGCAAATTACCTGAGGACTCCTCTTTAAAGCCATCAAGATCTTCAAAAACAAGGCAAGTCTCAGAAATTGTCACAGCCAGAGAAGCCTGAGGGGATTTGCCAGTTGAAAAGAATGTGATATTCTGGATGAGATCCTGGAACAAAAAAAAAGGGCATTTAAAGCAACTAAGGAAATATGAACTCTTTTTTTTTTCTTTTTTCAAGAGAGAGGAGAGGAGATAGAGAGACAGACTCACACCCGTGCCCCTACTGGGATCCACTGGCAATGCCCACCTGGAGATGATGTTCTGCCCATGATTGGGGCCATGCTCACAACCTAGCTCTTCTTAGTGCCTGAGGCAGAGGCTTTATGGAGCCATACTTAGTGTCTGGGGCCAGTAAACTTGAACCAATCAACATGGCTGTGGGAGAAGAGAGGGAAAGTAGGGAGGAGAGGTAAAGAAGCAGATGGTTGCTTCTCCTGTGTGCCCTGACCAGAAATCAAACCCCGGCCATTCACACACTGGGCCGATGCTCTACCACTGAGCCAACTGGCCAGGGCTGGAAATATTAATTCAATATGGACTTTAGTGAATTGTAATATATCAACATTGGTTTATTAATTGTGATAAACATACCATATTAATAGAATAAACCTGGTATGGGTATATGGGAAAACTGCAGCTTTTCTATAAATCTAAAACTGTTTAAAACTTAAAATGTTAAAAAATAAAACTAAATATAATGTATAGTATGTCTTTGTTAATGGAAATGATTTATGTGTGATTTGTATACCTTTTGAGTGAGGACACCTGGAATAACATTGTACTATGCTAACCTTAGGTGAGGTTTTCATTTTATCCTTTTTTCTCTATATTAATCATAATTATTAGTACAATAAATAAGACTAATGTAAAATTACTCTTCTGTCCTCTTTTAGGTAGCTCAGTTCAGCTAAAAGTTTCAGAAATCTTACACAATACAGAAATGTATTTTCTCATAAAACAAGAGATAGAGAGTAAGGTGCCCAAAGCTGAAATCTCAAGCAGAATTCCTCTAATATAGTTAGCATATCTATAGCAGGAGCTTTTAGCCTGAATGCCATAGAAAAGAATACAGGCTGGAATTAGGATAAAAACCAGAAAGGATGAACCTTTTACTATATTACACTATGATGCTATACTCTGTGATACGGCAAATTTGGTGCTAATCATGCAAAGAAACAGGAGCTACAGAATTTTCTCTGAAAGGGGGCTAGGCGTAGGTGCTTGGGGACTGACGTCCTGGAGTGCTGACTAAATTGACAAGCATGTAAAACAGCAGCCTTTTATGATTGTGGGAGCTACAGCTTGTCATGCCCGTGCTGGAGGCCATGTTCTCAGTACTTCTTCAGTTTTGAGCAATGGCTATTGCTTCATCGTCTCTAATTTTAGTTTTTCATTGCTTCTCATGATGCTATGCATCATTTAATATCATCTGATAAATTCTGCTTAATTCAGTCAGTGCTGATTTCTGTTACTTATAACTAAAAATATTTACTGATGTACCAAGCTGTTATTTGGCCTTATAGAAGGAGAACTAATTGTGAAAAGTCTATTCAAACTACTTGGAATTACTTCCAAGTATGGAGACTCTGTAATAAATTCTCAGAAGGATAATTGAATTATGATATGATGTGAGTCTTCCAGAAAATTAGGTGGGCAATTTGTATGCTTAAACCCATCTTCCTTGGAACTTTTGTAAAAATATAGTGAATACATCATTACTTTTCACATATCAGAAATAGATCATTACTTTTCACATATCAGAGATAATCTGTTATTAAAAAATGATATGTTTTGTATAAATTTCATTATTTTCTCTTTGCAGTCTCCACAGCACCAAATTCAATATTTTAAAATACCTTTTGGGCCCTGGCCAGTTGGCTCAGTGTTTGAGTGTCAGCCCAGTGTGTGAATATGCCGGGTTTGATTCTCCGGACACACAGAAGAAGTGACCATCTGATTCTCCTCCCCTCCCCCTTCTCTCTCTCTCTTCTTGTCTTCACATCCCACAGCCACAGCTCAATAGGTTCCATGGAGCCTTGCCTCAGAAGCTAAAAATTGCTTGTTTTACGAGCAATGACCCTAGATGGGCAGAGCATTGCCAGTAGAGGGCTTGCTAGGTGGATCCCAGTGGGGGCGCATTTGGAAGTCTGTCTCTCTGTCTCCCCTTCTCTCACTTAAAAATAAAATAAAATTTAAATATTATGTACTCTATTGATTTTTCTTGTTAATTTGTTAATTGATTGATGTTTGGGAAATGTGAGCAAGCAGCAGAAGCAGCATATCAATGTCTTACCTGTGGACATAATGATCTGTTACCCATACCTGTGAATACAGCTCAGTTTGGTATCGTGAATAAATTAAATACAAAAATATAAATTAGTTACTATTTAATGGCATATTAAAATATTTAAGGGAATTATAATACTTTTTTAGATAGTATTTGCAATTGCTCACTTTGGGATGACGTCTTAGAGATATTGGTTTCTTATTATAGAAGCATGCTCTGACTATGCTTATACAAAAAGTGGGAGATTTATTTTGAGGGTATACAATTACATAATAAAGAGGTAAAAAAGTGGATTGGAAATTCAGAATAAAAGTGAGAAAACAAGAAAATACAGTTCTTTGATTTTCCCCCTTTGAAGCAATACATCTGATAACGTTCTTTTATGTCCACTACATTGTTCTTTTTCTAGTACGACTTTGCTTTTTTACTATACACAGCTACCAAATTTTTATCACCTCAGTTCCAGCAACCTACAGAGGCCTGGTACAAGATATCTGCTGATCTCAATTTCCATTTTATTGAATTGAATTGGTCTAAAATTAAATCAAATGTCCACCCCTGGCATAGACAGTGTTGTCACATGTATAAACAGCTTTTAGGAAGCCTTTCTCATGAGATTTATAGTATAGAAAATAGAAATTTCAGGAAAATTGTTGTTGTGAACTGTGTCCAGCATTGTTTTTGACATAATAAAAGTGATCTCTTTAAGAAAAGTAAAAAAGCATTCAATGTTTTCTTTCTCTTTTTTGCTATTTTGGGATTTTTAAAAAAAACTGAAGGCCAAAATAACTTTTTATAATGCATACTGCTTATGAAGTAAATGTTTAAATTGTACTTAACATATAATTGTCAACTTGTGCTATACTTTTACTTCACTGATTTCATTTATTTTCTTATCTTACTTTTTAGAAACATCTTGGGAAATAATAGTAAGGAAGATGTGAGGATTAAAGTAGGTCTAATTAAAATACCAAAAACACTTTATTGCCACCTCCTGCCCCCAGCAAGAATGCAAGTGGGCTCTGTGACTATCACTTCAGGCTTCTCCAAAAAATGTTCGCAACTCTAAATATGCTTAGCCAAAAGGCAACACATTTTGATATCCAAAACAGTAAGTGAGGATTAATTAATCTTAAGGTTGAAGAATGTGTCTGAAAGTACATCATAGTATTTTGTATTTTTAATATTTCTACCACTCAAATGAGATGGCAACCATCTTCTAAGAGAACAGATATAGCAGGATTTTTTTTTTAATGGACGTGATCTAGCAAACCATCAGTTAAGTTTCTTATGTCTACAAAGTTCTCTGCATTTTCACACCAGGACAAACAATTAAATGGGAGTTGGACACACACTCTTCTTCTCTATTGCTTTCTTTTTATGTATTCTGAACGAATGTAAGTAGAAAATCTGATTTATAGCATACTTCACAATAATTTTTCTGATAATACACAAATTAGCAAAGTAATATAATTGTACCATGAAATACATAACGTTGGAAACATCTGAAAGCATTATCCTGAACCATTGTGCAGTAATTCAAGATCCTCTACCTACTAGGACAAATACAACAAGACACCTCTCAGAGTGATGCCGTGTTCCAGTTTTATATGAGTCGTGCTCTCTCCTTTAAAGCAGTTGTGTTTCCTAGCTGGTTTCTGTTTTCTCTAGGAAAGGCAAAAATAGAAATTTTATTTTCTCTTTAACATGCATTCTAGCTGATGAGAAGCGTAGGGGAAAATGAACTCACCCGCTGTTCTGTTACAGTCCTGAGAATGTGCCCTGGGAGTGCGTCGTGAGAAGAAACAGAAGAAGAGGAAACAGGAGAATTGAAAACAAAGCAATCAATCTCTACGGTGTGTGCTACTCCCTCTTTCTTTAAAGCTTAAAGATTTTTTGTTTTCAAATTTAAGTCCTAAGATATTTTTTAAAGTTTACTTAAACCAAATTTTAACTCATCATAAATATGTTTATCCTATTTCCTAGCCTCCACAACGAATAACCAGAAATATATTTTTATAATCTATCTCGTTTTTCCCCTCTATCATTAAGTACAATTTGTTAGTTATTTTATGTGGGAATCGAATACAAAGAAAATAATATCAAGAAGCCATCTAATAATTGAGATAAAACATATACACATATAAATAGCTTAAAATATAGTTTCATTCAAAAAAAGCAACATGTAATTCTGAGTATTTGCCATTGCTTAGCAGTTTGTTTTTATTTCAGCAACAAATAAAGCATAATTACTTGTATTCTTGATTTTTATCTTTAGTGTTTCTAAGGAATCCCATTGATAAAGCACTGTCCTATGTCCTGGAATGCATTATACAATTTCTTTCTCTCCAGAAAGGAAATTAAAATTTAATTCATAGACAGGAAAGAAATAAAGGCAAATAAATTTTATACTAGAGTTTTATAAGTCCGGGAGTCTGAGAAATTCTGTCTTATGAATGGAAGACCTAGTTTATCTAAGTTTCCTTTGCTTTTGGACCTTAATTCTCAGAGGGGCTTATAAGACATTCATTTATATAAAACAATTTCCTTCCAGTGATATTACTATTATAAGACCGATGCGTGGGAAGCATCCAAACTCGGAAGTATCAGATGTGTCATAGCCTAGACATAGGGTGAGATAGCTGTTGTATTTTTCAGGGATAGGTTTTGTTGTTGTTGTTATATATTTGGAAATGTGTTTTCCGCACAAATGAGGTACCTTCCATCTGAAGGTTAGTTTGTTGTTGTTGATCCTCCCACATGTGCTCACAGAGCTTCTTCGAGGTCCTGACGTATGCATGTGCTGTTCAAACTTGCCTAATGAGAAGAATCACCCAGGGTGGTTTACTAACACGCAGACTTCTGGCCCCTCTCCAAACAGTTACAGGACCAACTTCTCCATTAGCCAAGTAGACACAGTTCCTAGAGTCCGCAATACTGATAGGATCAAAAGAAATGTTCTAATTTCTTTTATAATCAAAGTAAATACATAAATAAACATGACCTAGCTTGGATTATATTTTTTTATATACCAACAGTTATAAAATGTTTAATATTTCTATGGATCAAGGGCTACATTGAAGGCAAAAGAACCTAGGATCCATGAAAGTCAGAATCTGGCCCTGCCTTCTAACCAGAATCATTTCTTTTAAGATTTTTAAAATTAATTTTAATGAGGTGACATTAATAAATCAGGGTATATATGTTCAACGAAAACATCTCCAGGTTATCTTATCATTCAATTATGTTGCATAACCATCACCCAAAGTCAAATTGTCCTCTGTCACCTTCTATCTGGTTTTCTTTGTGCCCCTCACCTCCTCCCTATCCCTCCCTCTCCTCCCTCCCCCCACCCCTAACCACCACACTCTTGTCTATGTTTCATAGTCTCACTTTTATGTCTCACCTATGTATGAAATCATGCAGTTCTCAGTTTTTTTCTGTTTTACTTATTTCACTCCGTATAATGTTATCAAGGTCCATCCATTTTGTTGTAAATGATCCGATATCATCATTTGTTATGGCTGAGTAGTATTCCATAGTATATATGTACCAAAGCTTTTTAATCTACTCTCCCTCTGACGGACACTTGGGCTGTTTCCAGATCTTCGCTATTGTGAACACTTCTGCCACGAACATGAGGGTGCATTTCTTCTTTTCAAATAGTGCCATGATGTTCTTAGGGTATATTTCTAAAAGTGGGATAGCTGGGTCAAAAGCAGGAGGCATCACTCTTCCAGATATCAAGGTATACTACAAGGCCATTGTACTCAAGAAAGCCTGGTTCTGGCATAAGAACAGGCATATAGATCAATGGAACAGAACAGAGAACCCAGAAATAAACCCACAGCTTTATGGACAACTGATATTTGACAAAGGAGGAAAGAGCATACAATGGAGTAAAGACAGCCTCTTTAACAAATGGTGTTGGGAAAAATTGGACATCTACCTGCAAAAAAAATGAAACTAGACCATCAACTTACACCATTCACAAAAACAAACTCAAAATGGATAAAAGACTTAAATGTAAGCCGTGAAACCATAAGCATCTTAGAAGAAAACATAGGCAGTAAGCTCTCCGACATCTGTAGCAGCAATATATTTGCCGATTTATCTTCACGGGCAAATGAAATAGAAGGCAAGATAAACAAATGGGACTATATCAAACTAAAAAGGTTTTGCACAGCTAAAGACAATAAGATCAGAATAAAAAGACAAACCACACAATGGGAGAACATATTCCACAACACGTCTGATAAGGGGTTAATAACCAAAATTTATAAAGAACTTATAAAACTCAACACCAGAAAGACAAACAATCCAATCAAAAAATGGGCAAAAGAAATGAATAGAAATTTCTCCGAAGAGGACATGCAGATGGCCAATAGGCATATGAAAAAGTGCTCAACATCACTAATCTTTAGAGAAATGCAAATTAAAACCACAATGAAATATCACCTCACATCAGTCAGAATGGCACTTATCAGCAAAACAACACAGAATAAGTGCTGGCGAGGATGTGGAGAAAAGGGAACCCTCCTGCACTGCTGGTGGGAATGCAGACTGGTGCAGCCACTGTGGAAAACATTATGGAGATTCCTCAAAAAATTAAAAATCAAACTGACTTTTAACCAGAATCTTGAAGACAAGGGCCCAGAATCAGCATTTCAGTGAGCACACACAAGAAAGTTTTGGAAACAATGCTCTTGAGCAATATTCAATCCGCGATATGGAATCATTATGAAAATTGTGGAATAAAAAATATACAGAGGGTTGGCAGAAGTAGGCCAATAGTTGCACATTTATTCCCGTATTAATTGTTATTGTAATATTTATTTGTATTATTTCCATACTAACATCTGTAAACCTACTATTGAACACACCTGTGCAGCTGGTCTTGAATAACATTGTTAAGTTCAACAGCTTTTTCATATATTAATGATGAGAGAGAAAAATAAATGGATTCATGGCACTTTCTTCTATGTCTATGTGGGTTTTCGTGGGGACTCCCAATTTCCTCACACATCACAAACGTGTGCATGTGAAGAAAATTGATGCATCTAAATTGTTCCAGTATGAGTGCGTGTAGATGTGTGTTAGTGAGTCCTGTCCTGGGTGGTTACCCACCTGGTGGTGCCCTGACCTGACCACCCCACCCCCACCCCTGAACTGGTATCAGCAGGTTTAAAGATCATTCTCTTGTTTGTATTCATCGTTCTTAAACGTATGTATAGCTCATATTTATTTCAATATTTAATATTAGATGTCTTTTGGGTCTTTATTTAGAAGTTTGGTGGTTTATTTTTTACCAGAAATATGCTTTAGGAACTTATCTCTGGTTTATGCCTATTAGCCTATGGTAAGATTGGTTTCTTTATATGTTGTTTAGCTTCAACTCTTTTTCCAAGAACCTATGAAATCTGTTAAGTGAGGACTTACTGAATTAGTTAGGTCTTGGACAATGGGGAATGGCCTGAGAAATAGGGTCTGGAAAGGGTGTGGGCATGCGCGGAAAGATGTTAGCAGGCAGGACATTCCCGGAGAGCAGGCTTGCCCAGGTGAGGGAGGAGGACCAGGAATGCAAGGTGAGCCAGGAGAGGTCTCTGCAGGTCTGTTGCCTCTACATCTGATAGGGCAGGAGGTGGGGTTAGGTCACTGTTTGTCACGAGGGCCCAATGCCTAGCAGGAGAAGCTGGGGGACTTCAGGAACAGAGAGCAAGGCAAGCTTGCATTCACGGGTAGCTTCCACCGCATTGGATTCTCTTCAAAGCTGATTGGATGACCTTTGGAAAGTCAGGACTGCTTTTGCACTCCCCCTCCCGAGTCTCCCGCTACTTTTGCCTTCTGCTAACACAGCTGTAGAAAAAAGGCTTCTGGGAAATGTATTTCCAGGTGAGCTGAGGAAGCTACAAGTGATTGCACCTGTTACTCTCGGATGATCAATCATTTTTACCTGAGCCAGATTTACGCCACGCCCTCCGACTCCAGTATTTTCTCTCTGACCCCATCACGTACTCGCTGTGTGAGATGGCGGAGGTCATCTAACCTTCAGCGACCTCGCATTCCTCATATGAAAATAGAGATAAAAAGTGTACCTACCTCAAAAGACTTGTGAAACCCTAGTGAGGCATATCAGGTGCGGTATTTTTACTACAACATCAAGCTCGTGGTAAGTACTCAGTAAATGTTAGTTACTATTCTCGATTCGGTAGACCACAGTTCAACTGAGTGATATAATCTAACTATGAAAATAGTTCCAATTCTGTATCACATAATATTGTTATTTGCAGTCTTAAGAATTTAATACCCAGAAAGATTAAGACTACCTAAAAGTAACAGTGGCTGATGTCCTTGATTTTGTAACAACTGCTTTGAAAACCAGTAGAAATTATGGAAAAATACTTCCAATGTACAAGAAAAATAACTGTCAATCTAGAACTCTATAACAATAAAACTTTCTATCAAAAATAAAGTTAAAATATATTTTCACATAGACTTACCACTCATTTTTTTAATTAAAATTCTAAAATATGTATCTTAGAAGAAAATTCATTCTAGAGAGAGGACTGATGTGTAAGAACGAATAAGGTGTAAAATGTAACTTAATCTAAAAATATTAATTCTATTAAAAGTAATATTGATACTAATACTTTTAGTAACTGGGTCCTTCTGATACACTTTATCATTGAACAAGACTCAGGAGAGTTTCTGGAACCTTCCTTTTGAGATTTTGCTGTGGTAAACAAACAAAATTTAGCTGTCTTGCTCTAGTTGGGGACTCCTTTTTACATGGCTGGAAAAGATTCCAAAATTTAATGCTGTTACAAGAATATTACATATTGATTAAAATTCAAAGTAATAATGGTCAGTCTAGTAGAAGTGTAGTATCTAAATTAAAAAAAAAGTCTGTGTTTTAATACCTTTTAACCATTACAGTTTTTCAGGGGCTAGATTTGTAGAGTTTATACAAATCTGGCTCCTAGGTTTCTCCCAGTATGTACTCTTCCTTTGGTGGAGACAGAGTTCCTAACTGGTCAGAAAGCCACCCAGGATCAAGTCTAAACTTTCCAGTCTCCCTGGTAGCTAGCTGTAACTCTGAGATTAAATTATGGCCAATGAGATACATAAAAGGTGGTGGGTGTAATTTCCAACTTATACCCTGAAACGGAAGGACTGTGCTGTCCACTGCTTACCGTAACCACTCTTTTAATATTAGACTGTGAATGCTGTAATGGGATATTTTGGAGCCTTGGTCTGTGACACTGCAGAGTACCCCATCAGCCTGGACATTCATGCTTATTTAAGCCACTATGCTTTCAAACCTCTTAAACTTAGTTTAACTATATAATATAAACTTAATAATAGAGTTACTATAAAATATGCATAGGTAAATTTATAAATACACTGAATTTGTTTATTGCAAACACAGCTTTTATTTGTACATTTCATGAAAACACCATTAACTGTTTCTTAGGCAGTAATATTATTATTTATTTTAGAAGATAAAACCATGATCATGAAAGCACTAGAGAAATCTATAGGAGATCATCTATAATACTTTCATTTGTAAAGCATGTGTCCTCCAAAAAAAATACAGTGTGTCTTAAAGACTATATTTTTGTGCCCTGTGCAACAATATAGGTCATTTTAAATAACAATAATAATAATAATAACAGATAATGTTTTTGTTGTAACTTTAATAAAACTATAATGGAGTCTCGGAGCAAAGACAACTGACATATCTAATCACTTCATTTTAATGAAGAAAACTTTGACAAAAATAGCTGACTGTTTTCTTTGTCTAGACAAAATCATTTTGTAGAGTGTATAAAGCTAAACTTTTAAAATATATAAGAAATTGATTAAATTACATCCTATTTAAGCTTAGCTTTCATACAACAACAAACTATCTATTACATCTTTCTTTCTTTTAGTAATTCATTTGGGATTACAATTTTGAGCCATATGTTAAGCTTCTTGTTTTATGTGTAAATTATTTACATTCTTCTCTTTGGAAACTGGTAATAAATTTAGAATTACAGTAAAAAAAAAATACTAACCTTACAGATTTAATGAATCAGTAGACAAAAAACTGAAAATACATAGTTTTGTATATTTAACTAGACAAAGCTAAATGCATATACTTCAAAAATTATAAAATGCATCAGAATTAACTATATGGTTGTAGTAATCATTTTATATCACAATTTTATGTGTTATGCTTTGAGTGCAGGATTGGATCTATGCCTTATGTGCTTAACATTTTATATTTCTTTTACTTTTTTTGTTAATTTTAAAGGGGTGACATTAATAAATCAGGATACATATGTTCAGAGAAAACATCTCTAGGTTATTTTGACATTTGATTATGTTGCATACCCATCACCCAAAAGTAATATAGTCTTCCGTCACCTTCTATCTGGTTTTCTTTGTGCCCCTCCTCTCCCCCAACCCTTCCCTTCCCCTCCCCACCCCCAGTAACAACCACACTCTTGTCCATGTCCCTGAGTATCATTTTTATGTTCCACCTATGTATGGAATCATATAGTTCTTAGTTTTTTCTGATTTACTTATTTCACTCAGTATAATGTTATCAAGTTCCAACCATGTTTTTGTAAATGATCCAATGTCACCATTTCTTATGACTGAGTAGTATTCCATAGTATATATGTACCTCATCATCTTTATCCAGTCATCTATTGAAGTGCTTTTTGGTGTTTCCATGTCTTGGCCACTGTAAACAATGCTGCAATGAACGTGGGGCTGCATGTGTCTTTACGTACCAGTGTTCGTGAGTTATGGGGGTATATTCCCAATAGAGGAATTGCTGGGTCATATGGTAGTTCTATTTTTAGTTTTTTGAGGAACCAACATACTTTCTTCCATAATGGTTGTACTACTTTACATTCCCATCAACAGTGGATGTGGGTTCCTTTTTCTCCACAGCCTCTCCAACACTTGTTATTACCTATCTTATTGCTAATAGCTAATCTAACAGGCGTGAGGTGGTATCTCATTGTAGTTTTGATTTGCATTTCTCTAATAGCTAATGAAGATGAGCATCTTGTCATATATCTGTTGGCCATTTGTATTTCTTCCTGGGAGAAGTGTCTGTTCATGTCCTCTTCTCATTTTTTATTGGATTGACTGTTTGTTGTTGAATTTTATGAGTTCTTTGTATATTTTGGATATTAGGCCCTTATCTGTGCTGTTGTTAGAAAATATCATCTCCCAATTAGTTGGCTCTCTGTCTGTTTTGTAGTCAGTTTGTTTTGCTGTGCAAAAGCTTCTTAGTTTGATGTAGTCGCATTCATTTATTTTTGCCTTCTCTTCCCTTACCTTTGAAATCAAATTCATAAAGTGCTCTTTATAACCAAGGCCCATGAGTTTAGTACCTATGTTTTTTCTTCTATGCAATTTATTGTTTCAGGTCTTATATTTAGATCTTTGATCCATTTTGAATTAATTTTAGTACAAGGTGTCAAACTGTAGTCGAGTTTTATTCTTTTCCATGTCGTTTTTCAGTTTTCCCAGCACCATTTGTTGAAAAGGCTTTCTTTTCTCCATTGTATGTTGTTGGCCACATTATCAAAAATTATTTGGCCATATACATGTGGTTTTATTTCTGGGCTTTCTATTCTGTTTCATTGGTCTGAGTGTCTAGTTTTTCTGCCTATACCATGCTGTTTTGATTGTTGTGGCTCTATAATATAATTTGAAGTAAGGTATTGTAAAGCCCCAGCTTCGTTCTTTTTCCATAGGATTGCTCTGGCTATTCGGGTTTTTTTTATAGTTCCTTATAAACCTGATGATTTTTTGTTCCATTTCTTTAAAAAATGACATTGAAATTTTGATGGGAATTGCATTAAATTTATATATCGCTTTGGGCAATATAGTCATTTTGACTATATTTATTCTTTCTATCCAAGAACAAGGAATATTTTTCATTTCATTGTATCTTTCTCAATTTCCTTTTACAATGCTCTGTAGTTTTCATTATATAGGTCCTTTACATTTTTTGTTATGTTTATTTCTAAGTAATTTTTTTTGTAGCAACCATGAAGGGGATTGTTTTTTATTTTTGAGTTCGTTTTCTGATGTTTCATTTTTGGCATATAGAAAGGCAATGGACTTCTGTATATTAATTTTGTATCCTGTGACCTTACTGTATTGGTTTATTGTTTCTAGTAGTCTTTTTGTGGAGTCTTTGGATTTTCGATGTACAGGATCATATCGTCTGCAAAAAGTGAAACCTTCTTTTCCAATATGAATGCCTTTTATTTCTTTGTCTTGTCTGATGCTCTGGCTACAACTTCCAGCACTACGCTGAATAAGAGTGGAGAGAGTGGACAGCCTTGTCTTGTTCCTGATTTTAGGGGAAAAGTCCTCAGTTTTATGCCATTTAATATGATGTTAGTAGATGGTTTATCATAGATGGCCTTTATTATGTTGAGATATTTTTCTTCTATACCCATTTTGTTAAGTGTTTAAACATAAAATGATGTTGTATTTTATTGAATGCCTTTTCTGCACCTATTAATAAGATTATATGGTTTTTGTTCTTTGTTTTGTTGATATGGTGTATTATTTTAATCGTTTTACATATGTTGAACCATCCTTGTGATTCTGGGATGAATCCTACTTGATCAAGATGAATTATATTTTTAATGTGTTGTTGTATTTGATTGCTAATATTTGTTTAGTATTTTAGCATCTGTATTTACTAGAGATATTGGTTTGTAGTTTTCTTTCTTTGTGTTGTCCTTGCCAGGTTTTGGTATGAGGGTTATGTTGGCCTCATAAAATGTGTTCAGCAGTATTGCTTCTTCTTCAATGTTTTGGAAGACTTTGAGTAGAATAGAAACCAAGTCTTCTTTGAATGTTTGATAGAATTTACTAGTATAGCCATCTGGCCCTGACCTTTCTTTGGAGGGGAAGAGGTTTTTAATAGTTGTTTCTATTTCCTTCCTGTGTTTGGGTCTGTTTAGGCTTTTTGCTTCTTCATGACTCAGTCTAGGGTGATTGTATTGTCCTAGAAATTTATCTATTTCTTCTATATTGTTAAATTTGGTGGCATATCATTTTTCATAGTATTCTACAATAATTCTTTGTATGTATATGATATCTGTGGTGATTTCTCCTCTTTCATTTTAAATTTTGTTTATATGAGTCCTTTCTCTTTTTTCCTTGGTGAGTCTTGCCAGGGGTTTTTCAATTTTGTTGATATTTTCAAAGAACAAGCTTCTTGTTTTATTAATTTTTTCTATAGTTATTCTGTTCTCTATTTTGTTTATTACTGCTCTTATTTTTATTATTTCCTTTTTTCTCCTAGTTTTGGGTTGTATTTGTTCTTCTTTTTCTTGTTCCTTAAAATGTGAAATTAAGTGGTTTACTTGGGCACTCTCTTGTTTGTTCATATAGGCCTGTAGTGATGTGAACTTCCCTCTTATTACTGCTTTTGCTGCATGCCAGAGATTCTGATTTGTTGTATTGTTATTTTTGTTTGCCTGTATGTATCTTTTGATCTCAGTACTTATTTCTTCTTTGACCAACTCATTTTTAAAAAGTATGTTGTTTAGTTTCCACATTATTGTGGGCCTATTTACATCATTTTTGCAGTTGAATTCTAGTTTTAAGGCTTTGTGATCAGAAAATATGCTTGGTATTATTTCAACCTTTCTGAATTTGTTGATGTTATATTTGTAGCCCAATATATGGTCAATTCTTGAGAATGTTCCATGTACATGAACGAAAAATGTATACTCTGGCACTTTGGGATGAAATGTCCTGTAGATGTCTATCATATCCAATTGTTCTAGTGTTTCATTTAAGGCCAATATTTCTTTATTGATTTTCTGTTTGGGTGAATGATCTAGAGCCATTAGTGGTATATTGAGGTCTCCAAGTATGATTGTATTTTTGTTGTTTTTTGTTTTTAGGTCAGTCAGTAGCTGTCATATATTTTGGTGCTCCTTGGTTTGGTGCATATATATTAAGAAGTGTTATGTCTTCTTGATTCAATGTCCTCTTTATCATTATGAAATGACCATTTTTGTCTCTGATTACTTTTGCTGTCTTGTAGTCAGCATTGTTCAATATGAGTATTGCTACACCTGCTTTTTTTGGATGTTATTTGCTTGGACTATTGTTTTCTAACCTTTCACTTTGAATTTGTTTTTATTCTTGTAGCTTTGATGTGTTTCTTATAGGCAGCATACAGTTGGATTTTCTTTTTAAATCCATTCTGCTATTCTGTTTCTTTCTATTGGTGAGTTCAATACATTTATGTTTAGTGTAATTATTGACATCTGAGGGTTTCCTATTGCCATTTTATATATTGCTTTCTGATAATTTTGTATCTTCTTTGATTCTTCTCTTTTATTTTTCTATCATTTGTTTTTGTTTGGTTGTAATCCATACTTCTTTTCTCTGTTACTTCTTTTTTCAAGCCATGTACCTCTGTGTTGATTTTTTCAGGGGTGGTTACCATTAAGTAGTGAAAAGCATACATATCATGTTCATTGTAGTACATTATCTCATGAGTGCTTCTGCACTCCATCCTCCTTTGCTACTGTTAATTTTTGTCCTCTCCCCTTTTTTGTTTCTTTATCACAGATTAATCTTGTTTTTATTACGATCTTGATGGAGCTTTTATTGGTAGTTTTGTTTGTTTTGTTTTTTGTGTCTGGTTGGAAAACCCCCTTTAGTATTTTCTGAAGTGGGGGTTTTCTGTTGATAAATTCCCCTCATCTTTTCTGTCTCTGTGAATGATTTTATTTCTCCTTCATATTTGAAGGATAGCATTGATGGGTATAGTATTCTTGACTGAAAGTTTCTCTCTTTCAGAACTTTAAATATTGGGGTCCACTCTCTTCTAGCTTGTAGAGTTTCTGCTGAGAAATCTGTTGATAATCTAGTGGACCTTCCTTTATATGTTGTATTCTTCTTTTCCCTGGCTGCCTTGAGATTTTTTTCTTTGCTATTTGTTTGTGCCAATTTCATTATGATGTGCCTTGGAATAGGTATGTTAGGTTTAAGATAACTCAGTTTTCTTTTTGCTTCTTGAATTCAGGGTTTTATATCTTTCCACAGGCTTGGGAAGTTCTCATCAATTATTTGTTTGAATTAGTTCTCCATTCCATTTTCTCTCTCTTCTCCTTCTGATATACCCATTATTCTTATGTTGCTCTTTCTGATGGAGTCAGAGAAATCCTGTATAGGTGTTTTATTTTTTTTAATTCATGAGTCTCTCTCCTCTTCTCTTTGTAGTACCTCTAGTTTCCTGTCTTCTGTGTCACTAATTTTCTCCTCTATCTGGCCTGTTCTATTGGCTAAGCTTGTTATCTCATTTTTCAGTTCATGAATTGAGTTTTTCATCTCTATTTGATTTGTTTTCATGGTTTCAATTTCCTTGGTGAAGCATTCTTTCTGTTCGTTGAATTGTTTTTTGAGCTCCCTGAATTGCCTTTCTGTGCTTTCTTGTATATCCCTGAGTAGTTTTAGGCCTTCAATTTTAAATTCTCTGTCATTTACTCCAAGATTTCTAAGCTATTGAAATTTTTTTCAATGGATATTTTCTCGTCTATCTGAGCTACATCACTGTCTTTTATATCCATGATATTTGATTTCTTTTTTCCTTAATGAAATTTGAGAGTGGTATTGTTAATAACACTAATAAGTGTTGATAAAAAAAAATTTATTGAGAAAATTCAGTGAAAAACTAAAAATTCTATTTTGCATAGTGGAACAGAAATACGTAGAATGGAAGGCCTGGGTTGGGAGTGAGTGACAAAGAGGCAAAAAACGAGGCAAGAACTCACAAAATGCCACAAATAAAAAATGTGGATCAAAAATAAAATAATTTGTTTATAAATGGTGGTCGAATGAGAGAAACAGTGTAAGAGAAAAGAAAAAACAAAAGAAAAAATATACAGTAAAAAATGAAAATTCTATTGTGTTAAGTGGTACAAATACTATAGAGTAGAGAAAAATGCTAAAGAGATAAAAAGCAAAATCAAAAGTACACAAAATGCCACAAAGACAAAAATTGAATCCAGAATAAAATAATTAGTTTGTGGGTAAGATTCAAATGAGAGGAAAAGTGAAAGAGAAAAGAAGAAACAAAGAGAAAGAGAAAAAAATTGAGTTATCTTTTTTTGGAATGTAACACTCAGGGAAAAAAAGGAATAGAAAATGTAACACCTATGGGTAATAACATTCAAAATAAAAAGAAAAGAATAAAATGGAAAGAGGATAAAATGACCAAGGTGGAGGGGAAAAATAAAGATAAAAATTACAAGAAAAAAATGGAAAAAGTTATGAAGACTGTGGATTTTTCCTGGTTTTGAGAAGTTTTTTTCTTCCTTTTTTTTCTTCTCTCTCCTTTTGGTGGTGGCACTGTACCCCAGGTTTTGCCCCTGTGGCACTTTTAGGCAGAGATTTGCTGTTGTGTCGCTATGGTGATGACATAAACTAGGCCTCAGCCTTGTTGGTAGTGGGTCTTGTTAGCATTTTCAGGCTCCAACAATGGGAGAGTCCATTTTCCTGAAGCCTCTCCCTCAGTCTCTCCTTCCTGTACCAGAAGCCTGGGACCCAGCTGTGAAATTGCCCCAGCCACTGCCTGGAGAGCAAGAGGCTCTAAGAGCTGCCAAATCCTCCCTCTATCCCCAATCAACACAGGGTTCTGGGTAAGGCTTTGTCAGCCAGAGCTGCCAGCGTAATCAGGCAGGGCTGGGAGCCTATTGCCTTTCAGGTGTCTTTCTATAAGCCTTCCAGATATGTCTAGTATGCCTCAGCACTCTGCAAGTCTGCCCTCCAGAGGCTGTCTGCACGCTGCCTGTGCACCCTTCCCCCCACTACTTCCTCAGTTCTCTTCCCCACAAGTGTGCTTTGTTAGCTTGTATGGCTGGCAGACGTGCTGCTCCCAAACTGGTCCCGGTGTAGGGAACCTGGCTTTCATGCATGTTGGGCAGATAAAATATATTATGCTCACTTTGTTAAAGATGGCGCTGCCCACATGGAAGTTCGTTGATATTAATGTGTGTTCTGGAACAGGCTATGGGCAGGCTGGGTCGTTGTAGCCTAAGGCTTAGTTTTAAGAGTAAGCTCTTCTTCACACCCTTGACTGATTGGATGATGTAGGGTGGTGCACTCTCCTGAGGAATCCCATTATACAGAGACTTCCTTGTTTGTATAATTGAATTAAAGGTTTTGATTCTATGGTATAAAGTGGGAGAGACCAGTAGCTTGATCTCTCTCTTGGTTCCTGAGGTAGAAGAGAGGAGAGCAGATTTAGGCCACATGGAGGCCAGGAGAAGCAGTCAAGATGGCAGAATGCTGAGGAAGAAGCCAGTTTGTTAAGAGTTTGTGCTGGAGAAGGAGATGGGAAACAGAGGTGAATAAGTCTGGTGAGCTAGAAACCTTTGATTCTAGGAAACTCGGATAAGTCAGTAGCTTTGTGAGCACTGAATGTGTGGGTTTTGGAGCCCAGTGTGTGTTTTTGCTTGTCCTCCGGGTGCAAGCTAGAATTAAAGCTGATGGCTCACCAGTTTTTGGCTCCGTTGTTTCATTACCAACTGTTTGAATCAAATGCGAACCTGCATGGGTCAGGCAGCTGTAATGGTGGCCTTGACTACTGGCTTTACACCGGGATTATTCTGAAACTCTGGTCACAGCCCACACAGAGGGCCACTACTGAAAGTCTCCAACCCAAACCCCTCTGTCCAGGAACGCAGGAACCCATGCCCCAAATGCCAGGTGGATCTACTCGCATACTGCCTGCGCTTGCCGACCTGGATATGGGGAGTAAATAAGGCAATTGGTCACCCACCTCTGCCGGGGTCTGCCGCTGGTGTTAGCTCCACGTGGGCTGAGCTGTGGGCACACTCTCTCCTCAGCTTGAACACCGCTGCCCTAGCCCAGTTTTTTCTCGTGACCCTAGCCCTCCCTTCCGCTCAGTTCCAAGTGAAAGCAGCTCTTGCTCAGGTCAGTGAGGAACGCTGAATACTCTGTTCTCTGTCTTATTTCCTTCAGAGTGGGTTATATATTCAGCCACTTTTTTGCCCAATCGTACCTTTGTTTGATGTATGTATATTTCACATGCTCCTGAGATTGTTTTTCTGTCTCTAGTTGTTGAATTTGTTGAAGTTTCAGGGAGAGGTATTAGGAGCACTACTCATGGCACCATTTCTCTGACATCACTTCCCATTTTATATTTAATAAATCAACTTTCTTCTAAGAAAAAAACTTTTCAATACTTTAATTTTCAAAAAATATAGCTGTACAGATATTTTAATGAGAATGATACCTTTTGGCCTAACTAGGCAGTGACACAGTAGATAGAGCCTCAAACTGGGATGCCAAGGACCTAGGTTCAAAGCCCTAGATTGCTGGCTTGAGTGCGGGCTCACCAGCTTAAGCGCAGGGTTGCTGGTTTGAGCATGGTATCATAGACATGACCCCATTGTCACTAGCTTGAGCCCAAGGTTGCTGTCTTAAAGCCCTAGGTTGCTGGCTTGAGCTCATTGGTCATAGGCTTGAGCAAGGGGTCACCTGTTCTGCTGTAGCCCCCTGATCAAGGCACATATGAGAAAGCAATCAATGAACCACTAAGGTGCCACAACAAAGAATTGATGCTTCTCATCTCTCTCCTTTCCTGTCTGTCTCTCCTTATCTGTCCCTCTCTCTGTCTCTCTCTGTCACCAAAAAATGAAAAAGTAAAATATCTTCTGCTTCTTTTCTAACATTAATTTTTTTTGGAAACATTATATATGAGCAATAATATAGAGCTTAAAATTTAAAGGTGAAATCAAAGTTTTTCTACATGGTCTGCTTTGGAAGGATGTAGATATGGTGCAAATAATTTATATACAAAATATGAAGCTTAAGAAAGTACACATAGAATTTGTTTTATAATGTAATCATGAAATAAACATTAATTTCTCTGTAACGGAATATTCTTAGGAGACAAGGGATAGTAATCCTAGCATCTTCTGTTGTGAGAATAATGGAGACTGACATTGTGACCTATGTGATAAATCATGAAAGGTAAGAATTGCTTAATCTAAAAATAACATGTAGTTTTTCTTTTAAACATTACAGTTTATTGGTTTATGAGTTTAGAAAATAAATGTTGGGAAGACAACAACTCATAATATTATTATCTACAGATAACCACCATTAATACTTTAATATATTTCTATTCTGTGCTTTATTCTGAGTATATATATGCTTATATATCTATACCATACCTATAACTTTATTATAATGAATTTACATTGTTTTCATACTTTGATAGACCAAACACTATCATATATTTTAAATAGGCTTATATTTTTATTTCACTTTGTTTTATAAGATTTTTGTGATTATCCTTTATTTTGGAGGCATTCAGAAAATGCTTATCTTTTCAAATACTATTAATGGGAAGCAAGTTGAGCCTGACCAGACAGTGGCACAGTGAATGGAGCGTCGAACTGGGACCTGGAGGACCCAGGTTCAAAACCCTGAGGTCACCAGCTTGAGCGCAGGCTCACCTGGTTTGAGCAAGGCTCACCAGCTTGAGCCCAAGGTTGTTGGCTTGAGCCAGGGGTTGCTCGGTCTGCTGTAGTTCCCCGGTCAGGTCGGGCACATATGAGAGAGCAGTCAATGAATAGCTAAGGTGCCGCAGCCTAGAGCTTCTCATCTCTCTCCCTTCCTGTTTGTCCCCATCTATCACTCTTTCTGACTCACTCTGTCGCTGTCAAAAAAAAAAAAAAAAGGAAGCAAGTTGAAAATTGCAATAAGGACATTATTTATCAATATCTTACCTCATCTTCTTTCAAAAGTATAATGCAGTAGTCATATGATATTTTAACCCTATTGATGAAAACAGTTATTAAGCCACTTGTCCTGTTTTCTTGCAAATAAAACAAAGGTGACTCCAAACATAAGTGATGATATAGAACATCTTAGCTCTTAAATTATAATGATTCCCAAAACTTTGTAGCCTGCTTTAAAGGAGCAGATGTTGAGTCATGTAAACACCTCATTGCAATTGAAGAAAGGCTATCATTGGTAAACATAATGTATTTTGGAAACATTTACTAGTCTTTACTAAAAATATGCATGTACTAATTCCCACACACGTGCACTTAACTGAAAATGTTAGGCATTTGTAAAAATCAGGCACGTTTTTTGTTTTTCAGGTTTGCGTTTTCTTACGCTTTTCTGCTATTTTCTGTAAATAATCTTTTGAGGTTTACAATTCATTTCTTTTTAAACTTTACTTTTTATTTTGTGAAACAAACTTGGAAGAAGTACTATTTTCTAATGCCATTTAAGTAATTAAAGCATAATTATTCCCAGTTGGTGGTGGCACAGCTGATGTAGCATCAACCTGGAATGCTGAGGTGGCCAGTTCAAAACCATGGGCTTGCCTGATCAAGGCACATATGAAAAGCCATCAATCAATGGACAACTAAGGTAGAGCAGCTTCTACTCAGAAAAACTAGGGGATCAGGGAATGTGCAGATGCTCTATTACTTTCAGCCTTTTGTATAGTACATTTTCACCTAGGAAATAAAAGTTGTTTTTGCATCTTGTTTGCATAATCAAACAACTTTCTTTGACTTGTTTGCTTTTCTGATGTTCTTGTTTAATAAAAATATCAAGTGCTTCTTTTGTTATCACTTCATATTCATTTTGAAATATCCTCTAATTTTTGTGAGCAGTACTTTTGTGAACTGATATACTTCTTGTTCCCTGTCCCTCTCTCTTCTCTCTATCCTCTCTCTATAAAATCAATAAATAAAATATTTAAAAAAGCATAATTAATCCTTACAAATCAAAGATGTAGTGTAGAACACTATTTAAAAAGAGAGATTCCAGTTCTTTTGGACCATCTTAAAATATTTGACTTCATATTTTGGCCTACTCATCTGCCTGAGAACACTAATTTTAGCTTAAGGTCTCAACTCTAGAAAAGTAGTATATAGTTAACTTTCTGAGTATGACACTAGATTATTCATGTGAAAGAGAAATATTTGTAAATATAATATTAAAATTTAATATTGGTACTTATCTTACTATACAGACTAAGTAATAAAATATGTACACCAAATACATATTTTATTATAATTTGTTTATATCATAAAACTTCCTGTTACAATGTATAATTTATAATGTCTACTTATCAATTCTTTTCAATGTGAAACGTTTTTGCTTTGTAATTCTCACATAATTTACCCTATTTGAGAATCTACAAAATAAATTGTCCTGGGAGTGTTCTCTAGGATGATTAGTCATTCTTAAAATCTTCCCATCACTCCTTCTGTTCTAAGAAAGCATAAAGTTTTAATAAGCAAACTGATCTACACTCTCAAAAACATCTTTCTGTATATGTTTTACAAACTTTTTGTGTAAAAATTCCCATGCCAACTCCCTCTGTAAGTATTACTTGACTAAGTGGAAAGATGTATTTTGGTTACTTCTGATTATACAGTTGGAACCAAAGAACTAATACTTACATAGTTTAAATATTTACTCAATGACAAAAATCCCTTTAACTATTTAAATACCTCTCAGTTTGCTATACTCTGTCTTCATGTTAAGTTAGTCAAACTTTGGCATCCAGTGGGTCATGTCAGACGTTCCATAAAGGGAAGGAATGAGATAAGACGGGAACAAATCAGGTAAAGCAATGGGACAAGCACATCCTACCACTGCAGCAGGTCCCAGCTGGATTTAGTGCAATAGCAGCAAGTTGTTCAAGGGGATTTACAGAGCGTGACTTCAGAGCCATCTGTAGAATGGCTCACTGTGATTAGAAGGTGACTTTAAATAAGTCTCTCAAGCAATAGTGAGATTTTCATTCACCAATCTCTGGTTTAATAATAGGAGGATGCCAAATCCTTAGAGAAAACATTCAGAAGAAATATAAATATCCAATGGTAACTGAAGTTCCCAGATGGGCAACTTTAGTAGTTACTAAAAAAGGAACTAGGGAACAAGCAAGGTTTTGGGAGCCTAATCAAAGACCAAAGGCAATAAGGTTTACAGTGGGATTGTTGAGGTTCAAATCCTGGCCATTTAAACTTTTAACCTTTTGTAAAATGAAGATATTAATAAGATATTAATAATAGTGCCTAATTTATAAGGTTGCTGTAAGTATAAAATGACATCATGAGTATAAAGTAAATTTCTTAGCTTAATGTTGGCATTCAAAAAATATTAGCAGTAATTATGGAGGCAAGATAATCTGTTTTCTCTCTGCACTTCTCCCACCCTCCAGTTCATTGAAGCAGTCACAATCTTTAGTAGTCCACAATCTCGGGGGAAGTTGCTTTGCTGGGCTCCCAGTCAAAAACATTGAAAAGATACATCCTTTCTTGCCATTTGATGTTAAAATAATTGGCTTGAAGGAATGGCGTGAAATGCTCATGAGTGTAAATAGAGGAGAAAAAGAAGGTTTGAAAGATCAGGAGAAAATACAGAGGTGTTTCATCTTATCTAACAACAGGCAAGAGGACACCGAAGGTTAAGGTTTTAAGGAGAGACTGTGGATACTGCACAATAAGCACCAGGATTCACAGCCTCAGGACAAGCAAACCATGAAAACAAAATTTCTAGACCTTCAAACCTCCTCACACTTAATGCAGGATCATTTTTAACTGTGACTGCTATGATTGAAATGGTCAAGGGTCTGAGGGTCTGGCTTCCTTCCAAGGCCATATTTTGCTGAGATCTTTAAAGAGAACGGGGCCTTAATAATGACTAAATCAGAACATCTCACCCGCCATGTGTGGAGGCTGAGAATCCGTTCTAATTTGATTATTAAAAAGAGATAAAAAAAAAAAAAAAGAAAAGGGTATTTCCTCGGTACCTGAGTTTGTGGATTGTGATTCATAGGTTCTACGTTATAATCATTAGCACACCTATGAGTACAAACTTGGAGATTAGCATTACAAGAGTTCTGAGCCTTTATACTGAACCTTACAATATAGAGCTGAAGCTGAATGAATACCTAATTGGTTAGGTAATATTTAACTTTGGAAATTAGCATAAAGAGGAGCCATCAGGCAAAGACACACTAACCAACCTTTTAATAGGAAAAAAAATACTGGTGGAGGTGATTCTTTCTTTTTTTAATTTTTTTAATGTGACAGAGACAGGGACAGATAGGTTAAGACAGACAGGAACCGAGAGAGATGAGAAGCATCAATTCTTTATTGCAGCTCTTTAGTTGTTAATTGATTGCTTTCTCATCTGTGCCTTAACCAGGGGGTGAAGGGGGGGCTACAGCAGAGCAAGTGACCCCTTGCTCAGGTCAGCAACCTTGGGCTCAAGCCAGTGACCTCTGGTTCAAGCTGGTGAGCCTGCATTCAAGCCAGATGAGCCTGTGCTCAAGCCAGCAACCTTGGGGTTTCAAACCTGGGTCCTCCATATCCCCTTCTGATGCTCTATCCACTGCACCTCTGCCTGGTCAGGCTGAGGTGATTACTCTTAAGAGCATTTAACAGATGCTTCAAAGAACTCTGTTATTTTTCAGAATGATAGTCATAGCTTAGTTCTAAGACTGTATAAAAAATTAAATATCATATGACACTAACATCAATCTGTTTTTAAAGATGATTCTGTACTACCGTTCCCATTATTAACATGAACTGATATAACATAACTGTGATTTTCACTTGGAAGTACCTGCCAGCTGTGCTAACTTCTATAAAAGTCAGATTTGTGGAATTTTCATTTTCAGCAATTGCTTTGAATGGCCTTTAGGAACACAGAACAAAACTACATGTTGCAGAACGCATGGTGATATTACTGAAATAATCAGAATTTGGGGACATCTCCGAATGAGACAAAACAAATACAACAAAGATACAGAAAAGGAGATTGAAACTGGACTGAAGCCCACCTATTGATACCCAAAGAGCGCTTTCCATTCCGGGTACATCCCATCAGTGCTGTAGTCAGGTGACTGGACCATGAGCTATCTGCAAGATAAACGTCTTGAGACTCTTAATTAAGACCAAGACCCTAGGAGGTAGATAAATCAGTCTTAGTTGGTAGTTCCCATAAATCAGTTTTAGTTGGTAGTTCCCATATGAGAGTAGATGCTTCCTGCATCAACTCTCATATGTGCCTTGAGCAGGCAAGCCCAAGTCTTGGAAGGAAGGAATATATATCTACCCTAGAAGATCAATCACTAAGCTCAATTAAATATAAGCCTATAATCAAAGAGCACCAAACACAAGAAAACAAATGACATCAAGTGACAGTCAGCCAGAAAAAGGTGTTCAGTTTAGGAGCCTCCAAAATTTCATCTATTAGAGTTGTAGGTGAAACAAAACTTGACTTTTACCTTTTTAGGTTTTCAGCTGGGCCTGAGAATTTAATTGATGTAAGATGGATTAACAGGAGAGAAGCATAACAATAAAATTTTATGTGACATAAAGAAAGGGAGACCCAAAAAAGTGACAAGGCCTAAATATTTAGAGTAATTTGAAAAAAGGCAATTGTGGAAAAGTAACTAAAATATATGGGAAGACTAATGGAAGATGAGGATTATTTTAACAAAGTTTGTTTATATGAAATTCTCTAGGCTTTGACTTCCCATCAAAGAATGTTTCTTTTCTCCTAGTACCAGAAGGCATCTTCACATGGGAGTTTTACCTCCTGTTCCAGGAAGGAAGTAAAGAGGAGGTTAGAATATCCTCATGCATCTGCTGTTTTTCAAGTACCTTTCACTCAAAATAATCCTTATCCCAAAGTGGCATATTTTGGGTTGGCATATTCTGTCACATTTCAGAATCACTTGTAAAATTAAAATAACCATATATAAAATGTTTAAATTTAAAAAGTCATAAAAAGAAAACAGATTCCAAAGAATCAGTAAATTTAGAAGAAACAAAATAAACTTTAAGAAAGAAAAATATAATTTTTTAAATAATTTTTAAAATATCAATTTATGGCCTGACCAGGTAGTGGCACAGTGGGTAGAGTGCTGACCTGGCATGCTGAGGATCCAGGTTGGAAACCCAGAGTCATCAACCTGAGGGTAGGCTCACCAGTTTGAGTGCAGTGTCACTAGATTGAGCTTGGGATCATAGATGTGACCTCATGGTCATTGGCTCAGCTGGAGCCCCCTAGGTCAATGTACGTATGAAAGAGCAATCAATGAATAACTAAGGAGCCATAACTATGAGTTGATGCTTCTCATCTCTCTCCCTTCCTGTCTGTTCCTGTCTCCTCTCTCTCTCTCTCTCTCTCTCTCTCTCTCTCTCCTCCTGCAGAAGATGGAGAGATAGAGAGAGAAGTGAGAGAAGAAGGGTTAGAGAAGCAGATGGGTGCTTCTTCTGTGTGCTCTGGCAAGGAATCAAACCCAGGACATTCATATTCCAGACAGACTACCACTATCCAGCGTCTCTTTTTTTTAAAATTTATTCACTTTATAGAGGGAGAAAGAGAGAGATAGAGAGAGGAAGAGGAGGCAGGAGCAAAAGAATCAACTCTCATATGTGCCTTGACCAGGCAAGCCCAGGGTTTTGAACCTGCGACCTTAGCATTCCAGGTCGATGACTTATCCACTGCGCCACCACAGGCCAGATGACATTTAATCTTTATTAAAAAGAGTTTTCTTTTCTGTTGATCAACTTCAATAAAGTTAATTGATATTTTTCCATCTCAGGTTGTACATTATTTCGGAGAAGATGAGTATTGAAACATTGGCCTTTGGACCACAGTTTTTCAGCCCCTCCCTGCTTAACCTACTCAGTTGCATGTTCTGTAATTTATCACCTGACGATGCAGTTGTTTTCAGTGCCCTCAGGTTAACTTATATCTTTGTGTTGTCGCCTAGGCTATATTTCTCACATCTATAATTGGAAATTTTTTTAACGCAGATAAGCTTGATGAATACTGATTCATTCAACAGCTTATTGCCACAGAATGTGCACAATATTTGGGATGTCATGATTATGATTTATCTTGTCCAGGTGGTGCAGTGAAATCTAATTACTTTCTGTGCCTTTTACTCTTTACTTAAATCATCCAGGAGTAAGTAAAGTCATCAGACATACAAACTGTATCTTGCCATTACTATCTAACTCAGATTTCACCAGGTTTTCTGGGCATATGAGTGAATAAAAAAGAGCACCCTATATTCAGGAACTACCTATGGGTATTCACAGGTTCTGAAATAAGTAAGAATTATTCAAGATCAAAATACTTATTACTATATATACTAAATAATAATAGATGTACTAAAGAAGAGATGAGTGATCAGAGGGAAGAGGGTCATTCTAACTAGGTCAGGAGGATGATGATAACAAATGGAGAACTTTGAGAGTTGAGCTGGATTTAAAGCGGGAATAAAATAACATTGATGAGTAAAAAGAATAGAGCCTTAGAGGACCAGGGTACAAGTTGAGTAAAGGACAGGACAGGGTTGGGGAATCAAGTGATGAGGAGGCTATAGTTCTCAGAAAACAGTGAAGCAAAGAAAGAGGTTTTTCAGGTAGCCTCTCTCCTCCTCTCCCTGCTCACTCTCCCCAGTGCAATTAGATTGCTCTTTAAAAACTACTTTCAATCATGTCATTCCCCAGTAAAAATATTCACTGACCTCTCCTTTCACATCTTTTTTATTATTATTTTTTATTTTTAATGGGGTGACAATAAATCAGGGTACATATGTTCAGAGAAAACATCTCTAGGTTATTTTTACATTTAATTATGTTGCATACCCATCACCCAAATTCAAATTGTCCTCTGTCACCTCCTATCTGGTTTACTTTGTGCCCCATCCTTCCCCCCACCCCTTTCCTCTTCTCCTTCTTCCCCCTCCGCCCCCCCCAAAAAAACCCCACCACACTCTTGTGTCTCTTAGTCTCATTTTTATGTCCCTCCTATGTATGGAATCATACAGTTCGTGTTTTTTTCTGATTTACTTATTTCGCTCAGTATAATGTTATTAAGGTCCATCCATGTTGTTGTAAATCCGATATCATCATTTCTTATGGCTGAGTAGTATTCCATAGTATATATGTACCACATCTTCTTTATCCAATTATCTATTAAAGGGCTTTTTGGTTGGTTCCATGTCTTGGCCACTGTGAATAATGCTGCAATGAACATGAGGCTGCATGCGTCTTTATATACCAATGTTTCTGAGCTTTGAGGGTATATACTCAGTAGAGGTATTGCTGGGTCATGTGGTAGGTCTATTTTTGTTTTTTGAGGAACCACCATACTTTCTTCCATAATGGTTATACTACTTTACATTCCCACCAACAGTGGATGAGGGTTCCTTTTCCTCCACAGCCTCTCCAACACTTGTTATTACCTATCTTGTTGATAATAGCTAATCTAACAGGCGTGAGGTGGTATCTCATTGTAGTTTTGATTTGCATTTCTCTAATAGCTAATGAAGATGAGCATCTTTTCATATATCTCTTGGCCATTTGTATTTCTTTCTGGGAAAAGTGTCTTTCATGACTCCAAAGGCAAGGGAATTGAAGGCAAAGATAAATGAATGGGGCTACATCAGACTAAGAAGTTTTTTTACAGCAAGAGAAACTGACAACAACAAAAAAAAACAGACAGCCAAGTAATTGGGAGATGATATTTTCAAACCACAGGTCAGATAAAGGCCTAATATTTAAAATATACAAAGAACTCGTAAAACTCAACAACAAACAAACAAACAATCCTTTCGCATCTTAAAATATTTTCTGGAAATTAAATTCAAAGATCACCTCAGTAGGATCAAAATAGTTCAATTGAACTATTATTCTCACTCATCTCCTACTATAAAACTATATAATCAAAAATGAATCTATCCACTATCTTTAGTATTCTATGATGTGCATGCATTTTATTTCATATGTCTACCACCATTGCGTGTCCTTATGATTTTACATGTATACCCTCACTACTGCATCATATCCAATCTGTTCCCTTGTTCTTAAGTGTTCTTGTTTACTTCCTTATTCTACCTGTCTCAAGGAACATTTCAAGTTCTACTTCCTTCAAAACACTCCTCAAATCCCTGTGCAATTATTTTCATGTCAAAATTCTCTATAGTTCCAAAAGTAAAATATCAAACTATTTACCACTTAAATAACAGAAAACCAAGACTACAGAAAGGAAAGATCACATATAAAAACAGAAGAGTAATTTTCAGGGCTGAGGAATACAAGTTTTCAAATAAAAAATATCTACTGTTTTTTCCAACTAAATGTATAATAAAATAGTTTTAGTATGCATCACTTGGAAATTTCTGAACAGCATGGACAAAGGCATCTTCTAAAATATAAGTTACTGAAAAATGGGCAAAAGTGGTCAAAACTCTGAATACCTAATAGCTGTGGAGAAGGCCTTCAAATTCTAAGAGACCAAAGATTTAATACTCAGAAAGTATCTAGCATTTGGGGTATGTAAATAAATCAGTCTCATTCATGAGTAAGCTTAACCCAGTTCTAAAGCCCAGGGAATGACAAGTATCATATCCTGTTACCCCATAAATTGCTGAGTTCTCATTCTATTTCGTAAGCAATTAAGCATTTTTCTGCCCTTCCTAAAACACCGTTTTATTCATCAATTATAGCTACTATTCTACAGAAAAACAAGTCTCCCTCTATTGATGTAACCAGTGTTTAAGACATACTCTCAGTGGTCAAATGAATAGAACCTTCCCTTCAATATGTCGTATGGAAGTTTCCTCCTCTTTTACAAAGTGGTTCCATCTATCTACAAAAAAAATCATAAGCAAAAAAAAAAAAAGTTTGAAACAGAATGCTACAACTATCAGCATTGAGAAGTTAAAGAGTTTTTAAAGCTTAAGAAATTATTTGTATATTTTAAAATTATTTTTTATAAACCAAGTGTCTATGTTTAAGGAGGTTAATTATTTTAAACGACACAACAGATTTGATACTCGTGATAAGAATCAAATGATACTTTGATACTCAATATAAGAATAAAATTTTCTTACTCATTGCTCATGCCTGAGAAAAATATGGACAAATTCATACACACACATACATGCCAGATGTCATATTAGTGAGGTTAAAGGGATGTCATCATATTTAACACTGTATTTATTTTTATTTCTCTATTCTTTTAAGCAATTTTTCAAACAAACAAAAAATTGTCTTCACCTTGAAACCAATGGCCAAGTATATTAATTCTAACAATTACATAGGTTACATAACTGAAATCCCTGTATCGTAATCAGTTCCCTTATTCTCAGGTATTCCTTTGTGTGCAGTTGTCCTTGTTCTCTAGTCTCTGTCTCCTTGATTATGACTTAAAGCAATCAGATTATCTACTTTCTTAATATTAGAACATTTTTTAAATGATTTCCTGACTGAGTCATTTTTTGAAGTGCAGGAGATGGAGAAATGGAAAAAGTATTTGGAATATATATCATCATGCATGAAAATGTTTCATTATTCTAGAATATTATTTTTACTTGTAGGTGAGGAAAACAAAACAACAATAATAATTTTAAAAAGATGTGGCCATATACCGAAAAAAATAAAAGTAGGGTATTTGTGAGTATAAAAGCAGTCTGATTATAAACATGAGAACAAATAGAAAGGTAAGAATTTCTGAAGTATAACTATCATAATAGATTTGGGAAAAATTGCTCTAAACAAACTCAAATGGTCAGAGACCAAATTAAACATATATTTATGCTATTTAAAATAAAACTATATTTCTAGTTTAATTCATACACCAAATAAAATAGCATATTAAAATTGCAAAAAGGAGAGGAATTGCATGTAGCCTTTTACAATTTCCTATTTCTAGAACATATGCCCCATACCCCCAACTTTTATACAATGCAGGTTTTTCAATTCCCTCTTTAAATTAAACCTTTGGGATTACTCAAGCATGACTGATACACTTAGATACTATCAGGCATTCAATACACACTATGTGCCTTTGATTTATCTGACAAGCGACAACATGGCTGTATTGAGTTAAGCTCAGACACTAACACTAAATGAATATTTGTAGGACCTGCCTGTGGTTATTGTCATACCAGAACAGAATTCTTGTTCAATATCCTGTCTGAGAAGCAGCTTCTACCAGATGCTTCTAAAGAAGGGCTAAACCACCCATAATGCAATTGGATGGATATGTAATTCTATACCCCCGAGGGAAAACACTTCATCCTGGCCCCAGGTGGTGAGCCATTCATACTCTGTTCACATTCCTCTGAGGACAGGTCTCTTCAAATAATACATTTTTAAAGGATGTTTTCAGAGTACAGACTTTAGCTTTGAAACACTAAAATTGTATTAGTGATTATAAGTCACTGCAGTGGGAAATCTTCAATTGGTCAGAAAGGATGCTTTTCCACACTTTTCACAATAAGGGATTAGTTTATTGAAATGTGATGGAAAACACATATCATCTTTCAATATTTTATTCATTTCTTCATATTATATATAAAATTATTTGATAAAGTATGTGGTAAAAATAAAATAAATTTATGTGTAAATTGAGATGTACGTTGTACAACTGAACAATGGCCAGAGAATATTTTTTTAAAATAGAACGGAACTCAAACCCACACCTCTGTAAAAACTAGCTTAGGAAGCCAAACAATGGCCGCACCCGGTCCAGGAAGTCAAACAATATCTATGCAGCAATCCTTTAAAAATAATTGACTTGGCCAAAGACAGCCAGCTTTCCTATTCTATCCTGTCCCTTGTCAGCTTCCAACCTGAGAATGCCAAATATACTTCCTGAACTGATCACATATGATGCCCCACTTCTAGACTGACCACCTTCTGTATCCTCATTTGAATGGCCTCTAATCAAAGTATACCAGGAGCTTGTCTGTCTTCACTGGAAAATTTTCCACCCCCAGACTGCCTTTAAGTATATCTGCCAAATATAAATAATAGTAGCCAATTCCTGAGCTAGAGCAGTTGCTGAAGAAACAATCTGTTTGCTCTCATTTGGGTGGTGTTCATCTATTTCCATAACAAATTAATGTCCTGAAAGTGTGCACATTAATTTTTAAGATTTTTTTTATTAAAGTTGGTTTAAACAGTTTCATGCAGTATTTCTGAGGAAAAGATTAAATATTATTGGTGGTTTTCATTTTTTATTACATAAACACATATTTATACATTTTTACTTCATGTATTTGAATATCATTTCAAACTGGTTCCAAAATCATTTTATGTAATGAGAGATAAGCTGGCCCTGGCCAGTTGGCTCAGTGGATACAGCGTTGGCCCACTGTATGGATGTCCCGGGTTCAATTCCCAATTACACAAAAGGAGTAACCATCTGCTTTTCTTCCCCTCCTTTGCCCCCTTCTCTCCCTCTTCTCCTCTCGCAGCCAGTGGCTCGGTTGGTCTGAGCATTGGATTCAGGTGCTGAGGATAGCTTGGTTGATTCAAGCATCAGCCCCAGATAGGATTGCTGGGTGGATCCCTGTCAGAGCACATGTGGGGAATCTGTTTCACTATACCCCCTCCTCACACTTTAAAAATAAAGAAAAAAACTTTGTTTGCATTAGATATCTAAATTTTATTTTTATTTTAAAAAATTTAATGTTTATTTTATTGATTTTAGAGAGCGGAAGGGAGAGAGCAGGAAATAGAAACATCTCTTCCTGTATGTACCCTGACTGGGGATCAAACCAGCTTTAGGACAATATTACAACTTCCTGAGCTATCCGGCCAGGGCTAAATTTTATTTTTTAAAGAGTTAAGACAAATCACATTTTGAAAAGAATTATCACCATAGTGGACCTAGAAATGAACTTTTATAGACACAATTACAGGACTACTAATAACAAAATAAAATGTATAACATAGAGAAACAGGGGCCTGACCTCTGGTGGCACAGTGGACAAAGCCTCCACCTGGAGCACTGAGGTTGCTGGTTCGAAACCCTGGGCTAGCCTAGTCAAGGAACATATGGGAGTTGATGCTTCCTGCTCTTTCCCCCCTTCTCTCTCTCTCTTTCTCTCCTCCCTAAAATGAATAAATAAATAAGAAAAAAGGAGTTTGCCTAGAATATTCTTTACTACATGAGTGACTTTGAAAACTGAGTCACTTCTTCGGCGTTACTAAATTTACTCCTTTTCCTCCTTTTCTTTTTCCTTAGAAATACTCCTACCCCCACGCCCAACCTCACCCCAGCTACCTGGAGGTATGACAAAATAACTGCTTGTCTTTCACCTGCCAAGGGCACCAGACATGTCTGTATCACACCTGCTTGAGTTGCTGCCAGACATCTCTTTTAAGAAGGTCTGCATAAGGCAGTGAGCACTACTGACTAGAGGCAAGTTACTGGGTGACACTGTTGGGATTCAGAACAGGTGAGACAGGGGCCGTGCTAACACAGAGAAAAGGAAATAAGACTTTCATTTTTAAGCCTTGCGGATGTGGATGTGTTTTCCAAACTAGCTACTGACAATAGTTTAGAACAGGAGAAATTAGATTATGAATATGATTGGCAAGAATTGAAGGCTGGGTACAGGAATGTCAGCAAAAGAGAAGGAAAGAAAGAGAAAACACTGCAAATTCCTGATGGTACAGTTAGATGGAAAGAAATTAGATGAATTTAAATGAATTCTAACTGACTCTTTTACTACATTTCTAAGAATAAAAATTTAAGATAATCAGTAGACAAATTTAAAACCACAGAACATCAGATTTTAAAAATTCTGTAGGAAAAACAAACATGATTTCAGTATATATATATGGACAGAGAGAGAGAGTCAGAGAAAGGGATAGATAGGGACAGATAGGAACAGAGAGAGATGAGAAGCATCAATCATTAGTTTTTTTGTTGCTGTTGCAAAACCTTAGTTGTTCATTGATTGCTCTCTGACATGTGCCTTGACCACGGGCCTTCAGCAGACCGAGCTACCCCTTGCTGGAACCAGCGACCTGGTTCCAAGCTGGTGAGCTTTTGCTCAAGCCTGATGGGCCCGCGCTCAAGCTGGCAACCTCGGGATCTCGAACCTGGGTCTTCCGCATCCCAGTCCGATGCTCTATCCACTGCGCCACTGCCCGGTAAGGCTGATTTCATTAAATATTGATGTTAAAATATAAAAATATAAAAAATAGGATTATAAAATCAAATCATGGATATTAAAACAAATTATTCTTAGAAATAAATTCAGTTTTACTTCAGTGATTTTATTTTGAAGTGATTTGAATTTTCGTCTCTAGACCAGCACAAGTGGAGTACTTCTCAGTCTTTGAAAGAGGTTTAGTTTCCATTCAGTTATTTACAATATAGTTCTGTCAGTTTCTTCTTTTAAAGCAGATTTAATAAACTTTCAATGTGGAAAGATTCTGGAAGCCCTGTTGCATTACTAAAAATAGGTTTTGGGGGATTTATTTACACATTAGTTATAATAATTTTCAAAGTTGAGAAAATACTTGTCATTTCAGCACAAAGGGCCATAACAGTGCCACATTATGAAAAAAGATAATTCGGGGAAATATGAGACTTAGAATCATATAACTTTGTGCTTGTCTTTTTTAGATTTGATCACTTGAATTTTATTTCTATATGATACCAAGCAAGAGTACATTCTTTCATTTCCCATGATTACAAGCAGCAATGGATCACAATAAGAGGCTATTACAAAAATTAAATAGATTTTATACTTCTGCTTAGCCAATAGGCTTACTCTATTACTCTATAATTCTTTTAAATTTAGATATTATTACATTTCTTACACCTTTCACAGTATGCACTCTGGTTTATGAACATCTCTTATATTTACAGTGTCACTAAGGTTTATTACTGTTGGTTTCATATGGGAAACACTTAAACACAAAGAGTTTAAACATTTTTTTAATGGAAATATGCAGTTAGTAAGTGGTAATGTCTAAGTCAGAATCTAAGTCTTCTCATTTCAAACTGAGTATATTTCCATTACTCTGCTTGTGTCTCACCAGAAGGATACTTTGTGTGCCTGATTCCCAGATCTTTGGTAGTATAGAATATATAAATTCCCTGATGCTTAAACCTAATTATAAGCATAGGTTCATTTTAATTAACATACTATATAATATCTACTAAATACCAGGCACTATATTTGGTGGTTGACAGGTATTGCTTTAATGCTTAAAATGATTTTAAAAGGTATTTTATATAGTACCTTTATTTTAGATAAGGAAATTGAGATTCTAAGATTAAATAATACACCTGAGGTCACACATTTGACAATTCATACCCATCTCCATTTCATTTTATACTTCTTCCAGAAGCTCCTGCTCTCTTATAGGCAAAACACTGCCTTATTTTCTTGGGACTCTGTTGTTTTCTTGGTCTCCCTATCCTTCCCTCTAAGGACCTACCAGTTGGTTCATTTATTTAACCTACCTATTTCTCTAAACTATTGGCTATATATACCCATTGTCGGGAAATACATGACACCTGGTAAACATACACATTATTGCAAAAGTCCTTTATTTAAAATATAATAACATTACCAAAGAAAGAAATTAATAATAGCTAAAGCACTGTGAACTTCATGCTGAGGCAAAGATAAAAAGTGATTGGGAGAGATCAATTAAGTATATTTGGGGCACCCACTTTTATGTATGGTTGTTTATATCAAAATCAATCACTTCTTAGCTGTGGTTTACTGGTCTGTTGCTAGTAATCTGATAATAGAAACCTACCTCTGTGGTTCTAGCCCCAATGTGCAGGCCAAAAACCAGTCAGTGTTCCCTCCTTAATCACCATATCGCTCCATGAATAGAGCACAGAAGGAGGGTAAAGGTACAGGTCTAACTCCTGTGCACTGAGCACCACCAGCTCATACATCCTAGTTTCATCCCCAGCATCCCACCTACAGAAGTGACTATTAAATCTTCTCAAAGATATGAAAATGCAATATTGTTCTTGGAGATTGGAAAAAGGATTTGAGCTGTAAATGAAAGTATGTTGTTCTTGAGTATAATAAAAATACTCTCCATAGGTGTGTCCCTACTCAACTGTCATTTGTTTCCTGAAGGCATTTTATTCCAAAAATGTTTCTTTTCCACTTCTTAAATCTATATAATATTTTATAATTTTATTATGAAATTTATCAATCCCTACTGTCATGACTGATTTCTGTGTCACGCTCTGTCCATCCTCAGCCCTTACATTAATGTTTAAGAGGCTCCCCTGCCTCTGAGTCAGTTTCATGACTTCAGTGCTGCTATGAGTTCAGGCCTTATAGGAGACACTACTCTAAGGAACAGTCCTTAAACATCTGAATCCAGTGACAAACAATTATAGCATTTTTATAACACCTTCAGAAGTAGTTCATTGATATTTTTCCTGAGTCTAAGTAAAATCTAGTAGATACTCCAACTTTGTTGAAAAATGTATACCTTTAGTTATGTGTAAGAAATCAGGTCCTGGCCAGTTGTTCAGTGGATAGAGCATGGGCCCAGCATATGAAAGTCCTGGGTTTGATTCCCAGTCAGGACACACTGGCAAAGCAACCATCAGTTTCTCCCTACCTCCCGCCTCCTCTTCTCTCCCTCTTCCCTTCCCTCAACCAGTGGCTCAATTGGTTCTAACATGGACCTGGGCACTGAGGTATCTCAGTTGGTCCGAGCATTGGACTTAGGTGCTAAAGATAACTTGGTACTTAGACATCGGCCCCAGATGACTTGCCAGGTGGGTCTTGATCAGGGCATATGTGGAAGTCTGCCTCACCACCTTTTCTCCTCCTCCTCTGAAAGAAAGACAAAAGAAAGAAAGAAAGAAAGAAAGAAAGAAAGAAAGAAAGAAAGAAAGAAAGAAAGAAAGAGAGAAAGAGAGAGAGAAATAAAGAGAGAGAGAGAGAAAGAACTCATATGAATACTGAAGGGATGGTGAGGAGAACAACCCCATTTCTGGCTTTCTTCCAATGATCATGAAACTGTATCAGTGAACTGAACATATTGTAAGCAAGAAAAGGCTTTATCTGATTCAAATTAAGTGGCTCTGGAGTGAAAACTGTAAATTGCGTCATTTTTAGGTCTGGGATCTTTCATTATCTTGGTTCATGTTAGGCCAAAATCAACACAATATGAACTGCTAGAAAATTCTCTTGTCATTATAATTGGCAATACACACAGGCTATAAGAAAAGATCTGGGCTCTGCATATTGGATCACACAAAAGCACATTTCCAAGGAGACACAAAGTCTACCTCAGAGATAAATGGCTTGGGTAAAAGAAGGGTAGGGAAAAATCTGGTTAGCCATCAGCAAGCAGAGTACAATCCTGTTAGCTGTTTTTGGTATGTTGGTTGCTTGGTTGGTTGGTTGGTTGGTTGGTTGGTTTTGCCTGTGATTGCTGGTAAATAAATGTGTGAAACATTGGTTGTGCCTCACCACCTTTCTATCAGGTCCGCCATATCTGCTAATGAGCTTTCTCCCAAATATAGTGAAAATGCTGAGCTTTAGTAAACATTCACATTATGCTTCACTTACTGATTTGAGGCATTTTATAATAATATTTGAGACTGACTCAGATTCAGATTTAATAAAAAAGCTATTGAAAAAATTTAAAAAGCTATTCTTATCTGAGTAAGAAAAGTGTCATAGCAAAGGATACATTCTCTTTATTATGACAAATTATTCAATTTTACTTCTACTCATGTCACAGTTTTTATGTGACCTAAATGAGCTCATCAAAGATCTCTCTAAAGGATGGGTCAATTGACTTTTTTCTCCAGTTCAATAGACTAAATAAGATAGAATGTGGTCTTTTTTTTTTAAAGCATTATGACCGCACTGAGCGTTGTCTCATTATTATTTATTTATGGTAGCAGACAGACAGAAAAAGTGGGAGCAGATGCTGGTGTATTCGTAGATGTGGTGGTGGGCATATGTGGAAGTTCTGTTGTGATTGTATCAAGTTTTTCTGTAGGACACAAAATAATTTTATGAGATTAAGACTGGGGGAAATAGTGTTGGGAATGAAGAAAAGAAATTATGAAATATTTGTTTTTGGAAGTAAAGTATGATTGCATGGAAGCATGAAGAGCCCATCTGAGGTTCATGGTAATATATTAGAAGTGGCTTGTAGGCAATAGGTCATGTGTCTTCCTCCAACCACTTTCAACTGCAAGGGTGCAGAGGTAAAGAAATTGGATATAATCAGCAGAGGTGCAGGGAAGGGAGAATGTATACAAAGAAGTGTTTATAATGAGTGAATTTAGATTATAAGCTGGATAAGGAAAGGAGATTGGCATAAGAGAGTGAAGGGTAGTAAAAAGTTAGTAAGGCTAATTTTAACATTGTAGGAATTAGAAGTATTAAATTAAAGAAACTTATTCTGCCAATATGAGTCCAAGTATCTATTCCTGCTATAATATTTTATATTAATTCAGTTGATTAAATGATGTTGTATAAGGTAGAGGGAGTTTGATTACCAGTCCATCTCAATCCCAGGAATAATTTATTATAATAAATGTAAGATTTATTTATAAACATATATTTAAATGAGCAGGTGGTACAATTTCTAATTTATCTTAAGTTTAATAACCAATCACAAACAATTTACAGATTATATTCTTATATTTTAATTATTTGCAATTATGTTTTACATATTTTATTTTATCAAAATTTATAAGGTTTTGACTTACCCTATTACATATGTGTGCAGCATTTAAACTTTTACAACTCTAAATTCATATACACATATTGCCCATTATTGGTATGCAATCAAAACATTTATTTAGGAATGATCATAAAAGTCAGGGTTACATACTTCCTAACTCAAGACCTTATATTCCATTCACAAGATGTAATATATGTAAGTATAAATAGATTTTTATCTCTATACTATATATATATTTTATCCTTATATCTTGGATAGCCTTTTTCACTGATTATTCATTTTTGTAGGAGCAAATGAGAAGAATTACTCGTAGTGACATTTACATCAATCAATTCTATGCTCATATCCAGTTCTTAAAAATGTCAAAAAAAATCAATAGCTTAACTCAGTGTATTCCAATGTTGGATATGTAATAGAATTACTTGGTAAACTTTTAAAAAATATTAGCACCTGGGCTCTGTCTCAGACCACTAAATCAAATATCAGACATTGCGTAGGGTGGTGGTGGAGGTATAGGTATATAGTTGTTAAAGCTGTTTGGTTGTCCTAATGGGCAGCCAGGGTTGAAAAGCAATAGCTTTAAAAAAATGTTTAGCCTGACCAAGCTTTAAAAAAATGTTTAGCCTGACCAGGCTGTGGCACAGTGGATAGAGTGTTGGTCTGGGATTCTGAGGACCTAGGTTTGAAACCCCAAGGTTTCTGGCTTGAGTGTGGGCATATCCAGCTTAAGTTATGGGCTGCCGGCTTGAGCGTGGGATCATAGACATGACCCCATGTTCACTGACTTGAGCCCAGAGGTCCCTGGCTTGAGTCCAAGGTCACTGGCTTGAGCAAGGGGTCACTCGGTGTGCTGTATCCCCCCCCCCCCATAAAGGCACATACGAGAAGCAATTAATGAACGACTAAGGTGCCTCAACAAAGATTTGATGCTTCTCATCTCTCTCCCTTTCAGTCTGTCCCTATCAGTCTCTCTTTCTCTCTCTCTCTCTTACTAAAAAAATAAAGAAAACGTTTATCTATCTAGTCACACTGAGCTGTGCTTTAGTAGAGATAATCAAAGGTTGACAAAAGGCAACTCCACTCATTACCTCTCTGGGTTCATAACAACAGAAAGAGCCATGAGTAATGCGTCTACACAAAATATTTTAGAAATATATGATTGAAACGATCTTTAAACAAGCCAAAATCAATCATTTACAACATATTTTTATTAGAAAGGAAAACTATGATAGACAACATTAATTTATGCTGGCTAAACCTGATTAGTTTTCTGCAATCAATAGCAGAAATTCTCAATCAAATTAGAAGTTGCTTCCTAGAGAACATAGCTTCTCTATTAGAGTGAGAATTGAATAGTAGATAATTTATGCAACTAAAGTTATATTCCTCCTAAAGTTCTTTACATAAAGTACGGAAATATTTTGATTTTTGAGGTAATAATAGTTTAAAATATAGAATCATATTTTATTGAATACATTTTGGATTTTCTACCTAAAATACATTGCACACTATAGATGTCTGTCTTCCAACTTAGCTTTTCTTTTTTTATATATAAAATTCTAGCCTATTTAACACTGACATTTGCAGCCTTTTTTTAAAACAGAGAGCTAGATTAAGTAAATAGCTTCTTTAAGTTGAAAAGTTTCTATGATAGGCAGAACTGATTATGGCAGGTGTTTAAAGAGAATAAACAAAAGTCCTTTGAGGATCCTGAGGAAAGATATATAATTGGTACAAATGTAGAAAAGTCCTTTTTCTTTCTTTTTTTTTTTTGAGGGACCATATGAGTTTGTAAATTAGTCATCATATTCGTAATAATTTGACTAGTCATGTTGGTGATGGGAGAGAGGGAATTTCCCCATTTCCCCTCTTAGTTCTTCTGGTTTTGAATGATTAAAATGACATAAGACAGATTAACAGAAGAAAATAATCAAATATAATTATGCAAATATATATGGGGATTCCATAAGACTGTAGAGCTAATGGCAAATTGGGCAATTGAGGCTTACATGCCCCCTTTACCTAAAGAGAAAGAGAATTAGTGGTTTGGAGCTCCAAGGGGGAAAAAGACAATTCATAAGGAGCTGGAAAAGCAAATATATACTTGTAAATGAATGTTCACTGGGTCATCTTTAACAACAAAACTCAAAGAGGACTTTGATCAAATGGCATTTATTTTAAAAAGAGAGAAATACAGAGAAAGAGGTTCAAAGAAGAGAAGCTGACATTTGGCTGGAAGATTGTGTATGTGTGTTCACAGTGAACATTCAAATAGAAATGTGTACTGAAGCAAACTAAAAGAGCAAGGGAAAAACACTGACACAGGACTCTGAGTTTGAGAGGATAAATGAATTTCCACTATGTCTTTGGAAAGTCAATTCCATAGTAGAGTAGAGGTGCACAATAAGATAGAGAAAATAGATAATAGATAAATGGAAGCTAAGGCGTATTAGGTAGGAGCAGTCAGAAGAAATTGGTTTTGGATGTGCTAGTCACTGAGAAAGTTACATCTATAGGTTTTTTTTTTATAACAAATTGGTATAGTTCTTTGGAGATGATAAGATCCAGGACAAGAATGCTCCAAAATAAGGAGGCTAAAAAGCATGTAGCATTCATTCCCCATCTATCTATGTTTCATCTGTGCTGCAAGGAGCAGAGATACAAACACATGTATAATATATAGCTCTGCATCTATGAAGCATATTGTCCCCCTAGGAAAATGGACAAAAACTACAAGACGATCAGGTAAATAAGTCAGGTAGAAACGAGGTGATCTGGAAGCACTGAAGCACACATTTAGACTGGAGGATTCTGGAGAGCACCCCAGAGGACAGGACAGCAGGTGTTCTCAAGGTTGTGGCTGGATGAAATTCTGTGTCAGGCAAGGCTTGTACTTCTGAAACACCTGGAGTATGGTATCCTAATGGATGGAGTCTGTGAGATTAGTCAGTTGAAGTAAATGATCAAATCATTAAAATTTGTATATTCAACTACATAAATGAAATTTGCAATAGATAATGTTTTTAAGTAGGAGAGAGGCATAATCAGTTTTTATTTTAAAGCACTTCTTGCAGAGTGTGATGATTTTGAGAATGGGACGACAGAAACGCGTCAGATCAGCCAAGGGTCATGAGCTGATGATTAAATTAAGGCAGAGGATCTGTGTATAGACAGATAGGAATAGATTCAAATGGTGATTATGATAATGATGGTGATCTTGATTATAGTGATGCTGACGAGAATGGTGATGATAATTACAAGTAACATTTTTGAGCACCTTTATATTTGACATGTACTGTAAAAATTTTTGTACATAAATTATGTCATATAATTTTTATGATAGCCTTATAAGGCTAGTTTTAACATTATTTGAGAAAATCAATTCTTAAAATGTTTGAGTAGCTTGTTCAAAATTATAGCAATACAGTTGTCCCTCCCTTTTCCATGATTTTACTTTCTGATGTTTCAGTTATTCACATTCACTTGAGATCCAAAATATATTAAATGGGTGACTTCAGAGAAATGGCACTGTGAGGAGTGCTCCCGATACCTCTCCTTGAAACTTCAAGAAATTCAAGAAGTGGAAACAGAAAAGCAATCTCAGGAGTATCTGAAATACACATACATCAAACACAGGTATGATTGGGCGAAAAGGTGGCTGAATATATAATCAACTCTGAAGAAAATAAGACGGAGAACCTAAATATAAGACCTGAAACAATAAATTACATAAAAGAAAACATAGATACTAAACAAATGGACCTTGTTACAAAGAACACTTTATGAATTTGACTCCAAAGGCAAGGGAAGTGAAGGCAAAGATAAATAAAGGGGACTACATCAGACTAGAAAGCTTTTTCATAGCAAGAGAAACTGACAACAAAACAAACAGACAGCCAACTAAATGGGAATTGATATTTTCTAACAACAGCACAGATAAGGGCCTAATATCCAAAATATACTAAGAACTCATGAAACTCAACAACAAACAAACAAACAATCCAATAAAAAAATGGGAAGAGGACATGAACAGACACTTCTCCCAGGAAAAAATACAAATGGACAACAGATATATGTAAAGATACTCATCTTCATTAGCTATTAGAGAAATGCAAATCAAAACTACAATAAGGTACCACCTCACGCCTGTTAGATTATTATCAACAAGACAGGTAATAGCAAGTGTGGGAGAGGCTGTGGAGAAAAAGGAACCCTCATCCACTGTTGGTGGGAATTTGAAGTAGTACAACCATTATGGAAGAAAGTATGGTGGTTCCTCAAAAAAACAAAAATAAAACTACCATATGACCCAGCAATCCCTCTACTGGGTATATACCCCCATAACTCACAAACAGTGGCATGTAAAAACACATGCAGCCCCATGTTCATTGCAGCGTTGTTCACAGTGGCCAAGACATGGAAACAACCAAAAAGCCCTTTAATAGATAATTGGATAAAGAAGATGTGGTATATATATACTATGGAATACTACTCAGCCATAAGAAATGATGACATCGGATTATTTACAACAACATGGATGGACCTTGATAACATTTTACTGAGTGAAATAAATAAATCAGAAAAAACTAAGAACTATATGATTCCATACATAGGTGGGACATAAAAATGAGACTCAGGGACATGGACAAGAGTGTGGTGGTTACTGGAGAGGGGGAGAAAAGGGGCACAAAGAAAACCAGATAGAAGGTGACAAGACTATATGACTTTGGGTGATGGGTATGGAACATAATCAAATGTCACAATAACCTGGAGATGCTTTCTCTGAACCTATGTACCCTGATTGATTAATGTCACCCTATTAAAATTAATAAAATAAAATCACCAGGCATGCAAAGCAGCAAGAAAATGAGACCCATAATAATGGGAAAAATTAATCAATTACAGACTGAGAAATTATATAGGTCATAATTTATCTATATATATTCATTATATATATTATATATATATATATAATATATATATATGTATATATATATATGTATATATAATGAAAAGTTCCAGAAATAAATAACCCATAAGTTTTAAATGGCATGACATTCTGAATAATGTGATTGACTCTCACATTGTCCTGCTCTGTCTCACCAGGATGTGAATTGAATCTTCCCATGCCATATATACTACCTTCTCATTAGTCACTAGTAGTCATCAAGGTCTTCAGATCAACTATCTCCATATAGCAATGCTTGTGTTCAAGGACCCCAACATTATAACTTAGGTAGATAGGACAATGGGAGTCCCATTTATTGACACCAAGAATGCTGGAAAAATTGCAGGTTTGCTGGACTAGTATAAGGTTGGGAAAGAGCAGTCTAATGAAATCTAAGCTAAAAATATATTTGGCTTTATCTGTATAGTGAGATAACCGAACTAGTTTCTTAAAGGGAGACTGTATAGCAAAGAAAGTATTTTGCAGATGTGCTTAATCACTCAGTGTATTTTGGGGATTTTTCTATTCTCTTTTGTTTTTTCAATACCTCATGATTTTTTCTTATTCTTTTTGTGACTTGAATTATTTAAAAAATAATCTGAAGAAATTTAACGTTGCTTTATGAGTAGTTTATGAGTATCTGCAGAGTTAAAAACAAAATGTACTCCGAATCACAGAGCTTTGTCTTTGAAGAATACATATTCTAAAGAAAAATTTTTGCCAGTATACAATAATGATGACTTATTCAACAATTCCACTTGTAATAAAAGAGCCTTGTTTCTTCTCATCTAATTTGGATGCTCACCTCTGCTCTTGTATTGGCACATTGTAATAATTCTGCCATCTCTAATTTTAACAACTTTTCTAATTTTCATGTGAGAGCATCTGGTCTGGTAATTACTCTTCTATTGCTGTTTTCATGGGCATCACTTTTTATGATAAAGGAAAAAGAACACTGAGAGCATCCCTTGAAAAATATTTAGTACTTACAATTTTTCTTGTAACACACTTATAAATTATTTTAGAGATTATTGTAAATTATTTATAAAATTAAAATTTATAATGATTCTGGTATACAAGAAAAGTCAATACTTTATCTCTCAATCTTTCCAGCTTGTTAAAAATGTAGGGAGACTGATAATTTAAGATGAAAAGCTTCCACAGGAAAACCGATCATTCTGAAGTTGTACTTGAATGGCTCTCGAGCAGTGTTCCTTTTTGGCAGTGTGGTTAAAGAACTGTACATACCTGCAAACTTGATAATGACATTCTGTCACCAGAGAATGAATAAAGACAGTTTACCCACCCCAGGGATGGGGGGGATGTCTTATTCTAAACAGACAGCTGATGAGATACTTAAAAGTACAGCCAGTAAAGTGTATTAACCAGAACAATGTCTATACAAATTCGTTTGAGGCTTCTAGTTCATAGATTTGTTTATGGAGATGCCTTAGATTCATAGGTCATTCACTGCTGTTGTTTGTATAGATTAAAGGCATATTTAACACATTTTATTTGGTGAGAGTTTCCAGAGGGAGCATCAGAATTAGCAGCCTCAATACTACTTGAGGGTCTCCTGCTTGATTTAAAAGATAATTAATTAAATAGCAGTTGCTACTCTAATGTTTATATTGCAGCCAATTCTGAATGTCAGTAATTTTATTAAAGAAGCAAACAGAACCACATGTTCTTTATATTTCCATGACTGTCCATCTCATTTATATGAAATTTAGCTGTGTCCAAACAAAAAAAAAGTAGAGAAAGAATGAGGCAATTGAGGAAATTAGTTTTCCACTAGCCAAACTAAATCACAATATTTTTGTCAACTTTTTTCAATAATGGCATTGATTCTTCACTTCCAATTCTTATGAGTACAACTGCAACTTTAAATGAACGTTTACACGATATGTAATCTTGTTTTAGCAGAGAGCTCATTAAGATAGAGCAGAGTAGGCAATGATATCAACACTCCTGGTGGGGAGTCAGTACAGTTCAATACAAACGTCTTTTAAATGGAGACGTGTGCAAAGAAACTGGTATAAATATGGAAGAAAAAATGCTCCCTGGTCCTGGAACTGTTTATAATCAATTTAGGAAAACTAACACTTAAATGCATATTTCATACAATATTTTATATAAGTACTAGAATAAATGTTTACCAGAAGCATCCAAAAGCACTGAAAATAAATCTGAATTAATCCCAATGCTGATAAAGCAATCTAAAATTTAAAAAAAATCAGTAGGAAAGCTATTACTATTACAAACACATTTTGTACACTACAGTGCTTCTTAACAAGTTAGTAAATTAAAAAAAAATCTGTATTCAACAAATTATACTTTTTTCAATACAGTAGGAATTTATTATTGACAGAATATATTAAATTGTCAATTGTTTCAAATTTTCTTCAACAAATCACCTTTTAATTTAAATAGCACAGTGCTATAACTTAGGTAAGGAGGCTAAATATTGTAATGATTTTCAGCTTAAAGCAGAAAATTACCGATATCATAAAAATTAAGATATATTTACAGATTATAATCTCTACAGCAGATTCAATCACCATATATTTTAAAAGAAATCAGAGAAAAGCATGTTTTTATCCACTGACTATGGGCAGTTCATATTATTCCTTACATTTATTTTTAACTTTTATATTTTAAAATATAAATAGAAAATATTTTTAAAGCACAAAATTAATTTAAAACCATTTCAACAGGAAGAGTACACATTAAGAAATTTTGATGTGCAGACTCTGATTAATTTCTATACAAAATTTTCTGGGTCTTGGGGAAAAATGTTCTATAAATAAACACTGTCTATTATTTCAGTGTTCATAAAACATATTTCATATATCATTTATTTTTTTCATATTTCACTTATAGGAATTATGTTCTATTATTCATTTATTTCTACATTTTGAATTGTTACATTTTTAAAGATTATCTCTTCCAACTTTTATACATCAACAAATCCATTTTATATTCTGACAATATCCACCCAGTGATTTTCTTAATCAACTTCAGAACAACTACTATCAAATTTTAGTAGATTTTGTTGAACTTAGGTCTCCTCTTTTTTAGTAAGGCTGTGAACCTTTGGACTGGTGGTGACATTTAATCTATGGTGGAAACACTAATATCACTTTACATCCATATTTAAATTTTTCTGTAAACATTTTCTTGAAAATAATTTCTTTCTAATTACTTATGCATTATTTTATTCATTGTAAAATAATTTATCATCTTATTGAGAAATTAGTTTTCAGGATTTAAATTAATCATTGTTTGCATACAGAACAGTTTTATGGGCACCTTCTTCCATAGTACAGATTTCACAAAGCAAAACAATCTCTACTTGAACCTCTGAGAAATGGTTGCAAGTGATAATATTCCACCCATACATTTCATACCACCAGTGCATGTCATTGTCATCTAGCTCTAAGTTCTACTAAGGGTGCTATGGTCTGTGGCAAGTTTAGTTTCTATGAGGCATTGAGTTTTTTTCTTAATTTAATTACTACTTATTGAATTATTTAAATGAAAAGATCATGTATACTTACTAATCTAGAGGGTCCTTAGACTTTTTTCATTACCTCTGTCTGTGTCTCTCCCTCTTCCCCATTTTCAGTAACTGTAACATATTAAATGTATTCTATGATGAAGAAATTATGAGTAGAATTCTCACTACTATTATTCATTCATTTTACACTTTGACACTGAGGATGAAACTCAACTTAACATTTGTGGGACCAAATATGACCTTTGTATAATTTGTGTTTACCTAATCCAAAATGTATCTTTAGAAAACTAATATTGAAGTGAACCATTTTCAGATTCAAAAGGCATTGTTCTTTGAAGGATCAACTACTAACTACTTCTCCCATTCCCCATTTCCCTCACAGGACAATTATGATGTCGCCATGGAAAAACCAGAGCCCTCTCTAAAATGTCATGTGGCATTTAAAAATATAAATTTCCATTTTCAGTGCTTGCATAAATCTGATGATTTTTTTTCTCCGGAGCAAAGAGACTTTAATGCCTTCCTGGTGTGTTTTTCAGAACATGGGATCAACATCACACATGGAATATATTTGTAAAGAGACAGACAGAATTATGTCATACCCAGAGGGGATAATAATCAGGTAACAAGCCTACATTTGTTTCATTAATCATATTTTTGTGACTAAGAGAATTAAGAATAGAATTGGTTATTAGACTCATAATGATCTCGTTCTCAGTCTTCAGTTTTGGTATGGCAAATCTGTTGACCTGTCTGCATGTGTCATTGGTAAAGTAAAGATAATAATGCACAATATCTTCTTATTGACTTAGGGCTTTGGAAAGTGATTTCATATTTTGTGTACATGAGTATTTTTATATGCCTCAGGTGCTCTTGGTTTACCCCTGCAAATAACACTAAGGCTTACCCTCAAAAAATACTTTGAAGAGGATTTTAATTGAATAATTATATTAATATTATCAGTAATTTACATACCATCCTTATAGGATTTAAGGTCATCAGCTTTGAGTAATAATTAAAATGTAGGTATTGGGGTATTAGAACTGAGGAAAAGATAAAATGTAATTTTAAAGAAAGAAAGCCCTTTTAAAAAAAAGAAGAAGTGGTTCTGCCTGGTCTGTAGTGGCACAGTGGATAAAGCATCGATCTGAAGGCCAACGTTACCAGTTGGAAACCCTGAGCTTTCTTGGTCAAGGCACATATGAGAAACAACAAGCAAGCAGTGGTCAACTAAAATGAAGCAACTATGAGTTTATATTTCTTGTTCCCCTTTCTCTCTCTCCTCTCTCTGTAAAATCAATAAATAAACTCTCTTAAAAAAAAAAAAGAAAGAATCTGATTTTAGGTAAGACAGTTTTATGTTGCATCTAGTAAGAAAATGTAGTAGATATTTTTATATATAATTTAGCATCTAACTGGAAATGATAATGACTGGAAATATTAAAATTTATTATAAACTTCTGGAATAAATTTAATGGGATAATTGTATAAAACAGGATAGAAGAGATACTAATTTTCAACAAACTCATTTGAACTGAAGTCATACATACTGCATTAATAAGATAATAATTAATATTTGTTAATTTAAAATCATATAATAATGATCATAACTTATAAAACTTAAGAGAGTTTGAAAAGCCATCTATAAATAATCTTCCTATTAAGAGATGCTCAATTTTCTAATGTCTGCATGTATCTGTCATTGTCAACTTGCTCAGAGAAAAGAATGCAGAACAGGATAGAAGCTATGTTTCCTTTTAACTTAGATAAGGTAAACCTGACAGCCATTTCTCATTTTTTTAACAGAACCCCAGGCACTGAATAGCTATATACCAAAGAGAAGTTCATATATTTTAAAATGTACCTACCAGTGGCTAATTTTACTCAATTAAGCCTATCATTGTAATTCACTTTTCATCCTAATGTCTGGTATAAGTATAAACATGTAATTGAATTCTGGTCCAACAAACATAAGAGAAAATCTGCAAGTGGGATTCTGGAAAAGGCCACTTATCGCACTGATAATAATGAAAATTAGAGGCAAAAAACTCTTCTTTTTTCCAGATTTTTTTCTGACACCTGAAAATTTGACAGTCATTTTAGAAACATGAGTAGAGGACACATAAGAAATTTAGTCAACATACAAGTAATCTGAGAAAAATCATGGTTATAAGGAGTCATTATGATGTATTTTATCCACTAAATTAATCATTTTGCCTATAAACTTTTTATATGCAATGTTAAATCTCTGTATTGCCAAGTTATTTTTGTTTGGGTTTTCTCTTACTTGCATCATATTTATTCAATACCTGGCATTCAAAAATTGAAATGTTTATGTTAACTATTATATCTAAGAGGTTTTGAGAACCTTAAAAATCTGTGTCAATGTCATGGTTATATAAATCAGGATTGCATTCATCTAAATATATAGGACGACTTTTGGGTAATATTAGCCATAATTTAAAGCAGATGAAGAGTTTAGATAACTTTTCCCACAATTTCTTCCCCCCTCACTATTTTACAGAGAATGCAACAAATTCCAGGTATAATAACTGGCTTACTACATACAGATAGCCTAGGTTAGAACATTTATTATTGCTAGTCCAACTTATTTCCATTATATTATGCTATTTATAGAAGCATAGAAACTAAATAAAATATCTAATTTTAGTTATGACCTCAAAGCCTTGTTAGATAGTTGATCCATCTTTATAAAACCTGTAGCATTTATGCATTTTCCAGATTAACCAAGACAGGGTTTAACTATTGGTGTTGGTGAGTCACTGTCCATGGTACTATGGTAGTGGCAAGAATAAAATAAATTTCTAATTACCTTTTGACCCTTACTTTTGACAGTAGATATTTATATCCCCATGGTACCATTTAAATTATATTTATCTACTAAGTATTGCCCATTCAGAAATACCATATTCATCATATTTGCCTCAAAAATTAAGATTTTGAATATTTTTTATTTATTATTCTGTTATTTTGTAGAAAATATAATAGTATAATAAATTATTAACTGTACATAATTGATTTTTGTTAGAAGATCCCAACACTGGTTTAGAATTGATGATTTAATGTATTTTTCTTATTTTTTACATATATATTAGCACCTCAAACTAGAACTATTAACCAGATTAAGATTTAATGAAGAGAGACACTTGCCTCTAAGTATAACAATGTCCTTCCTAAGACCTTAAGGCACTATGTATCTGTTAAAATAACTTACATTAGTCCATGATTATGTACTCTGTCCACAAATAGGAATACCATTATTGGAAACATTGCTATTAACTAATCCTAAATTGAACATCTAAAGAAATCAAAATTAAGAAGAGAGTGCAAAGGGAAATTAAAAAACAGAATATTTGTTGTTATGATATTGAGGCAGGCAGGAAAATAAAGGGGAAAGTGATCATGATGTTTATGGGAAAGAATTGCCAAAGAGCATATGCATTGGGGAAAACCAGTATTATTTTCCTAAATTTTATCCTCTTTTGCTCTGGGAGACTCTTAATAGTAGTTTTCTTTATATCTACCCTCAATGGTACACTGCCAATTGAATAAGCAATTATGTGCCAAATATATAGAATTTTCTGACCATGAACCTGATGACTTGGGTGTAATTGCCTGCCAGTATTTGTCTTTTGCACTTCATTCTATACATTCTTTTTTCTGCTGATTTGTAATCTTCCTGCTTCTATTTGTGATAATGGTTGATGTCAAAATGGCTAACCCTGAGAAGACAATCCTAAAGTGAAAGAAAAATTAGGTGCATGGTGCTATCAAGTAAATAAGACTTCTACTGTTGGAATTGATGCAGTTCAATGTTATGAAGATAGCAGCTTGTCTTTAAAAAATTTTAACATTTTTAAACCGGCATCAAACTGACCAAAAAAGGAACACAGCTAAATTACTCTAATAAGCTACATGACAGAAAATGTCACCCAGGACCCCATTTCTCTATTTGTTCTGATGGGGAAATGATCTATTTATTTATTTATTTATATTAATTTTAATGGGGTGACATTGATCAATCAGGGTACATAGGTTCAGAGAAAACATCTCCAGGTTATTGTGACATTTGATTATGTTGCATACCCATCACCCAAAGTCTTATAGCCTTCCATCACCTTCTATCTGGTTTTCTTTGTGCCCTTCCTCTCCCCCCCTCCAGTAACTACCACACTCTTGTCCATGTCCCTGAGTCTCATTTTTATGTCCCACCTATGTATGGAATCATTGTTCTTAGTTTTTCTGATTTATTTATTTCACACAGTATAATGTTATCAAGGTCCATCCATGTTGTTGTAAATGATTTCTTTAAGAAAGCATTTGCCTCCTCTTGATGCTTCAGTGATTTCTTATCTGCTAACACTGAATCAAAGCCCCAGAATTTCTCAGCATTACTCCAATGGTGTAGCTGAGCATGGGATTGTTTTCAACAGGAACTATGATTTTAATAAATTATTTAATACCAACCAGATCTAGTTGTAAAATACACTTTCCCATCCCCCTTTTTTTCTTTTTAACCTTTCGCATTGTCGTGAAAAAAACAAAACAAAACTGAGATCATTTAAGCCCTTAAAGGAGCTTTCAAAAATCACGATTGAAAAAAAAACCTATCTAACTAAAAGATGTATTGGAAAGATTTGAAAGCAAAAACTCAGGATATCAAGTTTCAGGCAAGGGGTTTATCATTTTTATAGAAAAGCACATTCTAGTTAGCTGTATTTGAATTCTCTACTCTTTGTAAAGCATGTTCTCATCACTCTAATCATCTAACATCCCCTGCTGCCAAATGTGTTCCCTACAAAATACTCCATTTTTCCTCCACGCTCTGTTACTAGAATTGTAATTCTACATTTGTAGTTTCTCCAAAGAATAAAGAAAGGCATGTCTAGCTCACTGGATTCAAATATTATGTTGACTTTTATGGTGCAAAGGAGGAAATTTTAGAAGTAGGTTAGATTCCATTTCAAATTTTATTCAAAAAATAAAACTTTTGAGCAAATTTTCAAGATCTTTCTCAGTCACCTCCAGTCTCTTTCCTGCTTTCCATCACTATAACATGACACATTATTAACGGACATCGAGAATCTATATATTAAAAGACATAGTATGATTTCTGCCATTTAAGGTCTCTTTTTTTCTTTTTCTTGACTATGTCTACACATTCTGCTGTCTTTATTCATAACATGACACATTATTAACGGACATCGAGAATCTATATATTAAAAGACATAGTATGATTTCTGCCATTTAAGGTCTCTTTTTTTCTTTTTCTTGACTATGTCTACACATTCTGCTGTCTTTATTCATCCCTGATTTCTAGAACCTTAAAACATTTAAAATCGACATGACTGCCAAACATTCATTACCCATTCTTCAAAAATCTTACTTTATATAGTCCAAGACATTCGAGATCATTGAACAACATATTGGAGACATGCAGTCATCTATGGCAGGTTTCCGTGAGCTCTACTATATTTAATGTTGGACTCTCAATCATCCCCTCACGTGGCTTCTATGTTCTGTGTTTCTCAAAGTGGGGAAGTGAGTTCAGTCTCCTCATTGGTTTGATTCCCACTAAGGTTAATGAGTTTGTACAGTAGCTGACACAGTAGACCTCTCCTTCTTACTGGAAGACTGATGACTTCTCTAATTTATAGGACATCACACTTGCCTGAGTTTCTTATTACTTTAACTTTTCCTTCTTTGTCTTCTTTGCTGATATTTGTTCCTTATTTTACCTTCTAATCTAACTTTGAAATACATTTTATTATGCTTTGTATTTTTCTGTTTTCTATACATGTAATAATGTATATTCTCTATATATTCCTTCTTTATATGCATAAGATATCTTCTCTGCATTCATGATAATGTGTCAGTCATTAAAATACTGTTGAAAAATGAATATATGATTATGTCCAAATGGATTCATAACATGTTAATTAAGAAAAAAACTTGGAAACAGTTGTGATCAGCTAGCATAGAAATATCTTGATACACCACAAATCAGGTGAAAATACTAAAAGAAAAATGTATATGAAAATAAAGCCAGGAACAGATATATATATATATATATATATATATATATATATATATATATATATATATACACACACACACACACACACACACACACACACATACTAGGACTTTACCTACTATGTTGAATATAGACAAAAATATATACTTTTTCTTTTTTTCCAATTCTTAATATACTTTAATGAGGCCCTGGCCAGTTGGCTCAGCTGTGGAACATCGATCCTGCGTGTGGAAGTCCAGGTTCGATTCCTGGCCAGGGCACAAAGGAGAAGCACCCATCTGCCTCTCTACCCTTCCCCCTCTCCTTCCTCTCTATCTCTCTCTTCCCCTCCAGCAGACAAGGCTCCACTGGAGAAAAGTTGGCCCGGATACTGAGGATGTCTCCATGGCCTCTGCCTCAGATGCTATAATGGCTCTGGTTGCAATGGATCAATGCTCCAGAGGGGCCTAGCATCGCCTACTGGTAGGCATGCCAGGTGGATATTGGTTGGGTGCATGCGGGAGTCTGTCTGACTGCCTCCCCACTCCTAGTTTCGGAAGAATACAAAAATAAAAAGGAAAAACTATATATTTTAATGACTGGGTTTTTAAATAATTTCTAATTAAGAAATTTTGATTCTTATTAACTATAAGGTTATTGTTTGGTGATCATAAATATTGCTATTTGTCTATTTTTCCTTTTGTTGCCTGAGCATTTGGTGTTATATCTATGAATCATTGTCAAAACCAGTGTCATGAAGTGTTGCCACTGTTTTCATCTAGAACTTTTATAGTTTTCAATTTTATACCTAAATTTTAATCCATTTTGAGTTGATTTTTATATATAGTGTAAGATAAGACTTTAATTTCACTGTGTGTGTTTGTGTGTGTGACTAGGCATATTCAATTTATCCAGCACAATTTTTTGAAGATACTATCCTTTTTCATTGTGCATTCCTGGCACTCTTTTAGAAGATCAATTAAACATTGAAGCATAGATTTCTGGATTCTCTATATTCTGTTGTTTTCATGTCTATTGATGCCAATGACATACTGTTTTACTCACTGTAGCTTAGTAATATATTTTGAAATCTGAAAGTGTGATCCTTCCAGGTTTTTTCATTTTTTTCAAGATTATTTTGACTATTTAGGATCTTTCATGGTACCATGTGAATTTTGAAATTATTTTTTCTACTTTCATATAAAAATGCCACTGGGATTTTGATAGGGATTGCATTGAGTCTATAGATCACTTTGGGTAGTATGGATATTTTTAACATTATTAATTTTTCCAATAAAAAAAAAAAAGCTTTCCCACAGCAAAGGAAACAATCAACAAATTGAAAAGGCAACTTACATAGTGGAAGAAAATATTTGCTAACCGTATGTCAGATAAGGAATTAATTTACAAATATATGAGGAGCTTCTGTAATTCAATAGACAAAAAACTAAAAACCCTATTACAAATTTTTGTGAAAAACTTGAATACACATTTCTCCAAAGAAGACATACAAATGGCCAGAAGGTATATTAAAAGATAACAACACTAATCAAAACTAGAACAAGATATCACCTCACACTTATTAGATGAGTATTAGTTAAAAAAATAAGTATTGTTGAAGAGGTAGAAAAGTTTGAACCCTGTTCACTGTTGGTGAGAATGCAAAAATGATTAAGGATATCATGGGAAAAAGTTCGGTGGTTCTTAAAAAAATTAACATTGAGCTACCCACCAATCTCACTGCTAGGTATTCAAAATATTGAAATTAGGATCTCAAAGATATATTAGCCCTCCTGTATTCATTGCAACACTTTTCACAATAGCTAGATGTGGAAACAGTAGAAATATTCATCAGTAAATATATGGATAAAGAACACATGGATATACATACAATGGAATAATATTTATCCTTTAAGAGAGAAGAAAATCCCGCAATATATGAAAACATGGGTGAACTTTAAGGACATTAAGCTAAATGCAATAGGCTATTCACAGAAGAACAGATACTGCATGATTTCTCTTTTATAAGGTATCTGAAGCAATCAAACTCATGGAAGTAGAGGGCAGAATGATGGTTGCCAAGCACAGGAAGCAAGAGGAAATGAGAAGCTGCATTTCAATGGGTGAAGCATTTTAGTAATGCTAGATGAGCAAATTCTAGAGCTCTACTGTAGACTATTATGCCAAGAGTTAAGTATACAATACAGTATTGTATACTTAATATGCTGTGGATAGATCTCATATTAAACATTACCATAACAAAATGAAATAAAAAACATATAATTGGGTAAATTAGAATGAAGTACTATATTTTAGGAAGCTATTTAAATGTATGATCTACCTACTCATGAGATGGGGTCTGGTTTCAGAAAGTTTGGCCAGAGAAACTGTCTGAACTGCTTGAGGCATGTTTCCTGGCATCGTCTAGCATCACCTTTTCTGACTCTGAAGCCAAGACTCATAACTTAAAGAGTGGATGTTGACTGTCAATGTGTTACTAATAAAAAGTTAAGCCCTCAGATTTCCAAACCAGACATATTTGCAAAAACCATTGCAATTTCTTATTTTTCTTCCTGTATCAGCTATTCATCTCACACTCCTGAAAAGCAATATATGACTTCATTCATTATGATCTCTGCTTCAGTTTGAGCAATTCAGGAATATTCATCAAGATCTGCCATTAATCAGTTAAAGATGTTCATAAACAAAGCTGATGAATAATTCATATAAAACCAAGTACATGTGTTCAAATGATGAATAATCATGAATGGATCTGGGATTTGTTAATGACTTATGAATATTTATCTCTAGATGGTACTTCTTTGCAATTCACAATTCCACAAAAACTGTTTCCTTTTAGGTTGCACAGTGTACTTTTGCTGAAGATGCCTTTGGGACCATTAAGTATCTTTCCTAGAGGATTTCAATACAATAAAAATTGTGAACATAATGTCATCTGCAGATCTTACACACACACAAAAATATCTATTTTATGTCCATATTTTTAATCTAGCAGATTTTCTCAGATAATATTGTCTTTCACCATATGATCTTCTTATATATGACAGGAAGATTGTTACGGAAAGCTCACTTAACTAGTCAGATGTGAAAATGTGGAAAAATAAGCCAAACTGAAAACCGAACGCCGGAAATAACATTTCCTTAAGCAGCGCTAATCTTATGCCAGGTGCAGAATGTGCAGCTCATCAATTGACTGTCTTCTTAGTGTGTCCTCCGGCTGCTTTCAAATTGGAAACTTCACAACAACGTCAGACTGAGTATGTATATGACACGAGACACTTCAGCCTCGAATTGTCATCAGCTGGCCCTTCTCAGGATGAGGGGAATTAGCAAGCAGTGCTTTTGAAAATCTTCAAGTGCTCCAAGTGCTTGGCAATCATTTACCAGTTAATCCTCCTTTGAGGGAGGTCAGCCCTCTGCTGGAATTTTTAAATAAAGTATTTCACACAGTGCAACCAATCTGGGATAAAGAAAGTCATCTGAGACAGACCTACACAAAATCAAGGGGCAAGAAACTTTATCTTGAGTTGCCTGCTTGACTATTCTTTCTGAGTGCTTTGTCTAATAAAAGCATAGTTGTTGCTCATTATATTTTCAGTAACTACTTTAAACTCAGATAGGGGTCAATTTAACCTTCACTATGACCCTATAAATAAGGTAATCTTATTGTTTCTATTACACAGAGGAGGAGACTAAGATACACATAGACAAAGCAATTGTCCAATGACAGAGCTAGTAAGTGACAGAGCTGGAATTAAAATCTATTCAGACTGGGCTTTAGACTGGGCTTGTAACCACTATGATATGCCACCTCTACACCCTTGTGGTGCCTCTGCTGCCCCATTTTCATCCTACCAGTCACGATTACCCACCTTCTCTTGTTCACCTATAATGTACATTTCTGCCAATTGTCCCCAATAAAGCTTATTTTATGTTCAGTTATTCACTGTCTCTTCCCTGGTAGAGGACTACTATATCATTCCTAATGTAACTCTATTTGTTCACTGAAGTATTTTGAAAGAGAAACCTTTGGAATTTTTTTTAAATATCATATAGTAGAAACATACTGTGTCCCTTTTTTTTTTTTTAAAGATTTTTTTTAATTTTTTTAATTTTATTCACTTCAGAGAGGAGACACAGAGTGAGAGAGAGAGAGAGAGAGAGAGGAGGAGCTGGAAGCATCAACTCCCATATGTGCCTTGACCAGACCAGTGCAGGGCCTTGAACTGGCGACCTCAGTGTTCCCAGGTCGACACTTTATCCACTGCGCCACCACAGGTCAGGCCTGTGTCCCTTTTAATGGATGCATTTCTCCATTATCTCCTGTAGAGAAATGTGTGATAAATTTTAGATCACTGATTTTTTTAGAAGTTTCTAAAATGATCAGCTCCTTTAGAAAAGTGGAAAGCTTTTGCAGCTAAGCTAGGAAGGGGTTCATAACAAACCAGGTGTGTACACAGTAGTGACGAAGGCAAGGTTGAAATAGCAAAGCAGATTGCAGGTCATTCCAGATGTTCTATTTACAATGCCAGGATAGTCGCCTAAGTGTAAATGGTTTTGGAGGGCTGTATTCAGAAAAATTACTTTGAGACTGTAAATTCCACTGATGTCACGCATTGGGTGGTTATGTTGCTCAATTTACAATGAACATTAATGGTTGCTATGAGGTCAGTCCATATTCATAATAATTATTTCATTTGGCAGGAGAAGGGGGTGTTCCATGAACTGTTTGTTTTTTTTTTCTTTAGAGTTCAGGAATATTTCACACACTTTTAAATGTTTATCTCTGGACCAATTTTAGGCCTACATAGATTTTTTTTTTAATTCTTTCTCCAGGGACCCCCCTTTCATCAAAAATGTTAGCATTTGAATAACCAATCAACACATCTTTCTTGTATAAGTTTAACGTTTTTTTCTTAAGGGAAAATATTTAAGGGCCAGTGGCCTTCTAAATGTCTATAAAACTTTATGAAAATAATTTTATATATTTTATAAATACTTGTGTGCATGTATTGCAAATAAAATAGCCTGATTCAGCAGCATGAAACATATGTTTTATTATTAATAATAACGATTTTAAATGAACCGATATTCTATACAGGATTTCTCAAAACTTTTCTCACACAATTTCTGTACGTCCAAATACATCACTAATAAAAATTATTTTTTGTAAATTTATTGTTGTGAAGAGAATATTTTGTCATTTATATTCCATATTACTTTTTAAAAATTGGAATTGCTGTTTTATCAAAGTACTATGCATTTTTAAATGCCTTAAATGTTTCATTTGCCCTCTGTTATGCCTGTTTTATGTAGTTATTTTCATAATCCCTATTTTAAGAAGGAAAAAACTTGAAGAACAGAGAGGAATATTTATTTACTTACCCTTAATTACAGTTAGTATGTGACCAAGTATGAGCCATACACAGGCCTTCTAAATATCAAACCTTCATTTTAAAACAATACTTTATTTTTATTTTGTTTTATTATTTTCTTACAATTTTATTGAGATATAATTGACAAATTCTATTTTGTTTTAAAATAACTAATAGTACAAAGCTGATCATTCAAATGCCCTTTATTTGACATCACCAATTACTGCTACACTTAGACTTTCTATCTTCCTCTTTTTTAAAATATCTTCACATTTTAAACTCATATAGTTTTATAGAGCTATTTCTTCACTTTTCACTGTTAGACATTAACTTTTTCAGTTATTAACTTTTGTAATATAAGAGAAAGATTTAGCTCATAAAGTTCTTCTTTCCTTGGGGACTCCACTTTAATAGCCATTCTCTTAAAATGCTAATATCCAAGTTCCTGGTTAAGTCAAATTTCGATGTTTATATTAATATGGTTTTGCAAATGTTGCTCTCAATTGAGCCATTGTAAGAACTCTCACACTTCATTTCTAAACCAAAGACACTAACACTTCATTTCTCGTGAGTTTTTCTTTATTCTGGAGTTACCTCATTCTCGTCAATTGCTTTTTTCCTATATACTTATTTCTAACTTGCCACCCCAAAACTCTGACAGAATTGCAATATTATTTTCAATATGGTCAAATGCTTCATATACATCTATAAGTTTCTATTTTTTCTCTCGGTATAGTCTTCCTAAACCTCTCTCTGGCCCCTGTTCCCAACTCACATGTTTATTTACAAAACCTATTGTTCACATTGCTTTGAAAAATTACCAAATTTTTTAATTGTCCTGTTGACTTTCTTTCTCTCTTTTTACTGTTGGGTCATCTTTATCTTCACCTTCTGTGTCTTCCTTTTTTGTGTTTACTCCTTAATTTTGGTGGTGTATATTCTTTAAGATATCAGTAGTAGAACATTAAAGACCACCTATGCTTAAACACATAGACTTGTAGGCTGGAATTATTTTACCCTAGGTTGATCTTGAGAAGTATGGTGAAAATTTTACATGTAATCTTCCTTCTTTGGAAATTTTCAGGATCTGGATGTAGGTCTAGTCTTGCCTGGATTGCTCTGGTGTTTTGTTATTGTTGTTTGTGTGTGTGTGTGTGTGTGTGTGTGTGTGTGTGTGTGTGTGTGTGTGTGTGTTATGCAGAGTAACCAGCCCCTATATTCTGAAAACTCATGTCCTTGATGTCTGATAAATTTGCCTCCATGTATTTTTCTTTATTATCTCTTTGTGGGGCTCTTGATTACTGGATTAAAATTTTTATTATTAAATATTTATCTTGATCAAGGTTTTACAAACATTTCACTAACAGGCTAGGTATTAAATATTTTAGAATTTAGTAATCCATAGAGTATCTGGTGCAACTACTCAACTTACCCTCGTAAGCCATTATATAATACCTAAAGAAATGTGCATAGCTGTGTTCCAGTAAAACTGCATTTACAAATATTGTCATTGGATAGATTTGCTCTACATACAGTAGTTTTACAACCCTGATCTTGATCCACTCTACTAAAATTAATCATTAGTTTAAACTACTTTTCAAATTATGTCACTGCATTTTCTAGGCAAAGTAACAGACATATTGTTTGTGTTAAAAAAAATAATAGTCCCTGGCCAGTTGGTTCAGTGGTAGAACATTAGCCTGGGTGTGGATGTCCTGGGTTCAATTCCTGGCCACACAAGAGAAGCATCCATCTGCTTCTTGACCCCTCCCTCTTTTCTCCCTCTTTCTCTCTCTCCCTCCCCCCCCCTTCTCTCTCTCTTCTACCTCTCCTGCAGCCATGGATCTATTGAAGCAAGTTGGCCCTGGATGCTCCATAGCCTCTACCCCAAGCACTAAGAAGAGCTTGATTGCTGAGTAGCAGAGCAATGCCCCAGATGGGCAGAGCATTACACCCTACTGGGCTTGCTGGGTGGATCCTAGTTGGGGCACATGTGGGATTCTGTCACTCTGCCTCCCCTCCTCTAACTGAATAAAAAAATAAATAGAAATAAAAATATGTATTATTTTTTTATTAGTACAATACTCTTTAATGTTATTTATTTGTTTATTGGTCAGATGTTCCAAATAAAGAACTAAATAATACTATTATCAGCAACTTTTTAATTTTAATATGAATGAATCTAGTATCATAATAACTCTTAGTGTAGGGGATTTTTTTTCAGTAATTTTTAACTTTAAGGACATTTTAATTTCCTGGATATAGACATTTATTAACACAGAAAAATATTTTTTTGGCCAAATGTCCAAATGGAGGCATAAATAATACTATTAACAGCAACTTTTAAATTTTAATGTGAATTATTCTAGTATCATATTAACTATTAGTGTAGGGAATTTTTTCCAATTAATTTTAACTTTAATAATAGTTTAATTAAATTTCCTAGAGACAGACATTTATTAATGCAATTGTGAACATTTTTCCGTGTCACCTGGAACATAATGCTGTAATTTTATAATACTAAATTATTATTTAATTGATAGGCTAACTCTATGTTCATCATGGTGTTTGATTTCAGTTAGTTAGACTTTACATAGAATTTTAATATCTACATTTATTCTCATACAATCTTTTAACAGCACATGTATATCTTATACATAGGACTAAATTTTATTGTTGATTTGAGCGAATCTGTGTTTTGTGCATATGTAGCCTATATAAAAACAACATAAACTCTTCTCAATCTAGGTGACCAAAAATAGATGTTTACTTACCAAATTATGTTTTTGTTTTTCCCCTCTCTATATCAGGCAATTGAATTTAAATTTTACAAAGAAAACAGAAGTCATCAGTGTAAAAGTGGATTTTTAATCAAATGTGGTAGGAGTAAATAAGTGCTAATTATGTAACAATAAACATCTGCCATGGATGGGATAAGATATATGGGCAAATAGAGTTACTTCATGCTGAGTAATCTACCATTTATTATGTAAGATTTGATTGTTCAGCTAGCTGTTCTAACTTTTTAAACTTTTTAAAATTTTTCATATATCCATATATTAAATTTCCATGATCAGATGTAGGTTTTAGATATCTTGGCAGCCTAAAGAAACTTTAAAATAAGCCCTGGTTGGTTGGCTCAGTAGATTGAACTTTGGCCTAGCGTGCAGACATCCCAGGTTCAATCCCCAGTCAGGGTACTCATTAGAATTGACCATATTCTTCCCCTCCTTCTTTCTCTCCCTCTTCCCCTCCCTCTCCCCTTTTGTTTCTTTTTCCCCTCTCACAGCCAGTGGCTCAATTGGGATCAAGCATTGGCCTTAGGCACTAAGGCCTAAGGCCAATGCTTGAACCCAATTGATTAAAGCATCACCCCCAGACAGGAACTGCCAGGTGGATCCTGGTTGGGGTGCATGTGGGAGTCTGTCTCTCTATATTCCCTATTCTCACTTAAAAAAATTAAAAAAGAAACTTTAAAATACACAAATTTTATAATGCACAATCAATTATTCTTTGAACGCTTAAAAGAACTTATTAGAAAGTTATATTATCCCAGAGCTTTATTTGGGTAACAGTTTTAATTTTTTTTAGTATTTTCTGCAGGTATTGATTTATATTTTCTCTTATTGAGTCAATTTTGTTTTTACATATGTTTGTTTAGAAAAATCATTAACTTATTGAGATTTCAAGTTAATTGGCCTTGGTACTTAACTTGAAATGGTTATCAACTTTTTGATAACATGAAAGTATAGGAGAAATATATCTTTGTAACTATTTCTGTATTATACATGTGGGCATATTATTTCCTCAAATTATTCTGAATCTTCTTTACATATGTTGAAAATGTTCAACCATGTAAATATATTCTTTAAAGCTAGAAAAAGTGTTGGAAGACATGGGGATTAAGAATGATAATAGTATTTATTGTCTCTGAAAGTTAAAATATTCAATCAGCTGAAAACATTGCAAAACTCTTTTTGTTACCTACTCAGATTACCTAAAATTTGAAGGTGGTTTCTCAATTGTTTTTTTTGCCTATGCAAATGGCATTTTAGACAAAACCCATTCAGATATTGTGTAATTGGTATAAGAACAGAGGCAGTTATTGCCAGAGTTCACCTTGAACATCATTGAAGAATTCTGATGTTCCTCAACACAATTTAGACATGTTTGGCAAACTGATCTAAAAAAATTCTTGTTTTTGTTCTTGTTTTTTGTTTCTTTTGTTTTATTTGTTTTGTTCCCACATATATTTGTGAGTCTGAGTTTTCAGTACATATGGCCATAAATATAAAAATAAAACTGGTTAAATAGAAACAATAACATGTGCATCGTCATTTCTGAAACTTGTCCAGATTTTCAAATACTTATTTAAAATTCATGTTAGCATATTTGTTTTTGAAAATTACTTTTGGGCATTATTAAAGTTTATTGTATCATTTGTAAAAATTTCCTTTTTTTCTGAAATGGTAATCAATATTTTGATAACATGAATGTATAGGAGAAATATCTCTTTGTAACTGTTTCTGTATTATACATAAATAATGACTGAATTTCAAAGGGATAAAATATGTTTTATGCAAAATTTTGTAACTTTGAGGAGGATATGGCATTTTTTTTTCTCAGAGAAAGAATAATAATTATCAGATCCCCAAGGGAAACTGACCCACAAAACGTTTTAGAACCACTAATTTGCTTTGTGAAACCTTGATAATGTTCACATTGATAAAATATTTTAGCTTTTATTTTGTTCTCAAATATGTATTAGCTAACACTTTCAGGTAAACAGTAGCAGTAGTTATGCGCTTTTTGTTAATTAATAGAAATGTCTGTTTTTTACCATTTAGCATGACTGTATCATCTGATTGTAAATTATAATAAGTAATATCCTTTTATTTATGTTTCACTGAGCTTAATTTGTTTTATAATCAGAAATAGATGGAGATTTATACTATAAACATTTAACATTTTTTAAATTTATGATGTTTTTCCTTTGAATCATGTAAACAAATTAATATTCATTGATTTTTCTAATAGATGGTTTTAAATTTTTTGATTAAAGAAGCAAAAAATCATAAGGCAAGCACAAAAATTTTTCATTCATGGTAGATCTATGGTATGAGCAAAGGGTTAGCTTTTTTTTTTTTTTTTTTTTTTTTTACAACTCACAGTACAAAGCAAAGCAACCATGAAGAGCAAACAGGAGAAGGCACAACTATTAGAAATGAGAAATAACAAGTGGAGATAACCATGGGGACAGAAGAAATTTAAAGAGACTACTTTGCAGAAGTCTACACAGGTAAATCTGAAAACCTGGATGAAATGGGTCATTTCCTGGCGAAATATAGATTACCAAAATCAAGCCCAATAGATTTAGACAGCTTCAACAAACCAATTTCCAAATCAAGTAAATTATTAAGGATCTGCTCCAGAAGCAGCAGGCTCAAATGATTTTACAGAGGAATTCTACTAAATCTTCCTTTAGTCTCATTGCTATTTAAATTATTCCAAAGAAATGAAAATGAGGAAAAGCTTTCAAATTCCTGTAAGAAAGCGAGCATAACATCAATAACTTAAGCTCCTTCTGCTGTCCCTGCTTTCATTTTTATAATCTTGTTGGTGGAAAGTGACATAATTGTGTGAGAGATCATATGCTGCTATTTAATAAGTTATTTTTTTTTAATTCAAGTTATTTTAAAGTCTCTGCATTATCTGTCATCAAATTATAATGAGGATGCAATTTGTGTAGAATGTAGTTCTCTACTTGGGTTTATTGCTTATTACTGGATAGATACATAGACTGAAATTGGATGCATTTTCACTAGGTATATTTTCACAGCAATGGTTTTGCTCCATTGTTTGCCCATGTTTTAGTCTTTATGTTTTGTGATATGAATACCTGCTTATATTAAGGTGTGACTTCTTTTCATTTTTACTGCTTTGGTTTAAAATACTACGTTACCTAATATTTCTAAATTACCATCTTTATTTTTCATGATTTTATATAATGTTTTCTCTCCTTATATTTTACAGCTTTCTAGGTCATAATACCTATCATTTGAACTTGGATGGGATTAAATGGTCTAAAATATGACATTACTTAAAAAAGTACCTGACATATGATAACTGCTTGACATTATTATTTTGTTGAGTAAACAAAGTTCAGTTAGATTTTTAAAATCTGGTCTGAGACTATTGATTTTTGTTATGGATGTGACCTTGACATAACTCAAGCATGGTGGATGTCAGATTCTTTCAACCTTAATTGCCTCCTGGTCTTTTAGCTACTTTCTCCACCATCTGCTACCATGTCAGTTGTTCTGTGCAGCCATGCTCTGCTGCCGACCTGAAGCTGATGCCCAGAGTTTCATAATCCCCACCACCACCACATCCAGATCAAGTTTCATACCAAGGAATTAACTACCCCAGTGGCCATGTAAGGTTTAGCTAATATAATCTGAAACTCAGGGATAGTCCTCACTTATGTGGTTGGGAGGAGGCAGAAATTAAAATAAAATAAGATATTGCCCTTTCCATAATTCTCAATATATTTTTCTAAAAAAGGGTATTTGTGTAGCTTGCTCAGAAATGTCCAGGTTGGCTGAGTTAATGGACTATCTCTTTCTGAGTGGCTTTCATGTAATTTATTCATGCTTCCTGGATCTTTTTGAGTCTTGTCCTAATCGGATGATTTCCATTGCATGATGAATTCTGAAATATCCATGATACCATGATTTAGTAACTCAATACCATGAAACTTATGGATGGCACTTTGGACTCTGTGGTTAAATTATATCTCTCTACAAATGCCCAGTAACATACTGAGAGATGTTTGTTTTCAAGTAGAATATTTTCTTTATCACAATGGACCTGATTTTGCTCTAGAATCCTAGGGATCTGCATTGCATCTTACCCTTTGAGGTTTGCCAGAGGCTCCATTAAACATCCCTATTCACTGAGGAAGACTCCAGCCCTGTCAAAAGTTCTTGTTAATATTGCTCAATTAGCAGAGAAACATAACCCACCATTTATTTGAGCTTCAGAGAACTCTCTTCCATTGGGATTTACTAACAGTTAGCAACCTTCCACAACTTGTGATGAATAAGGCAGAAGGTTGTTCTCAATGCAGTACGCTGATAAATGTTTAACAGTCAGCTAGCTCTCTAAGAAAATAAAGTACTAATTTTTATCTTTGTTGAATTTTTTCATGAAGATACCACTATGGCTGACTTAAAGCTTAGTCAAAGGGGTGTCCCTAATTATGTACTTGAGAAGAGATATGTACACTTGGGTCTCACAAATCTTGCAATCCAGCTCCGACAAACATCTTTTATATTCTGATATTGATACTTGCAGTATTCTTCTCATCAGGATCAATATGGTGTTATTAAAAGACTGCATATGATAATCTGTAAACTAAGTATAAATACATCCTGTGTGATGTTTTGTGGAATATCAAGGAAAATCTAATTCTGTTTTGATATATCTGTTTTGTATTGTGATAGAAGAAGAGCATTAACCTGAGTTCTATCTACATTGAAGTTAGTACTGCTGGGCTTCATATATAAAAGCAAACTTCTTTTAGCTTCTCCAAAATGGAGCTCAAGAAGAAATTTTATGAGCAATCAAATGTTGCATACTACATGCCAGAGACTATCTTATCTGATTCATTCCATTTCAGGCACAATAGTTTAAATTAAGTTTACCATTTTGATAAGTTGACTGTAGAACACTTCATCCACCATAATCCATATGGTTTTAGCCAGAGGCCCCTAAGTGAATTTAAGGGAATATAATGGGCCCTACCACACTGGGTCTTCAAATGTTTTTTTATCTAGTACACTGCTAACTGCTCTATTGTATTTTGATATATTTTAAGTAAAACCAAATACAATAAAACACTGATTTCTACTTTAATAAGAATGCCAAATATTAGAAAGAAACTTGTGGTTCAAAGAAGTTTATTATACAGATATCTCTAAGATACTGAGTTATAAACAAATTGTTTTAGATATAAATTCTCATATATAATATTTTCTTTTTCTTGAGGTGTTTAGATAAGCTTTCATTTTTCCAAAGTTAAAAGCAAGGAGGCAATCAGACAGACTCCTGCATGAGCCTGACCAGGATCCACTGAGCATGCCCACCAGGGGGCAATGATCTGCCCATCTGGGGCATTGCTCGCTTGCAGCGGGAGCTATTCTAGCACCTGAGGCAGAGGCCATGGAGCCGTCCTCAGTGCCCGGGGTCACCTTTGCTCCACTGGAGCCTTGGCTGGAGGAGGGGAAGAGAGAGATAGAGAGGAAGGTGAGGGGGAAGAGTGGAGAAGCAGATGGGCACTTCTCTTGTGTGCCCTGGCTAGTAATCCATCCTGGAACTTCCACACGCGAGGCAATGCTCTACCGCTGAACCCACTGTCCAGGGCCATAAGCTTTCATTTTTTAAACCTTTGTCAAGTGTAATTTATCAGCCGAAAATATATCTCAATTGTCAAACTCAATGATTATTCACAAAATTGAATACAATAATGGAACTTGCACCCTGGTCAAGAGAAGGCATCATCAGTATACCAGAGAGCTCCATTGAGTGACCCATAAGGATAACTGCTATACTGACTTGTAAAAGCATGTATTAGTTAGGTCTTCTTTTGTAATTAATATAAAAGGAATCAGATATTTTGTACACTTTTGTATCTGCTTTCTTTGTCTTAACATTTTACTTGTAAAATTTATTAATGCTGTTGCATAAGTTGCAGATCATTCATTCCTCTTACTGTGTGTAGTATACCTCTGTGAGGCATTCCATCGTAGTCACTCCAGTGATTTATAAGCAACAATAATGAGGTTGAATAACTTGTCAAGTATTTATTGGCTTTTAAAATATTTAGCATTTTTTGTGAAATGTCTGTTTAAGTCTTTACACATTATTCTGCTGGATTTTTTTCTTTTCCTTATAAAAAATTTTATTTTTTGTATAATTTCTTTGTTAGATGTTTATACTACAAATATTACCTTTACTCTGTGGGATGTTTTTCTACTTTTACTGTCATTTTTTTTTCCATATAGTAAAATGGTAGTAAAAGTTTGATTAAAAAGTGGTTCTAAAAATTGTACTTAGATGTATTGTATACTATTATATTTACTTTTTTTGTGTGGCAGAGACAGAGTCAGAGAGAGTGATTGATTGGAACAAACAGGAAGGGAGAGAGATGAGAAACATCAATTCTTCCTTGCGGTTACTTAGTTGTTCATTGATTGATTTCTTATATGTGCCTTGACTGGGGGGGGGGTACAGCAGACCGAGTGACCCCTTGCTCAAGCCGGTAATGTTGGGCTCAAGCTGGTGAGCCTTGGTTAAACCTGATGAGCCCGCGCTCAAGCTGCCGACTTTGGGGTCTCAAACCCTGGGTCCTCCGCATCCCAGTCTGACATTCTATCTACTGCACCACCACATGGTCAGGCTATACTTACTTTCTTAAATAACTGACTTTATTCCTTGATGTATTCAAAAATGAATGTGTTCTTGCCTGACCTGTGGTAGCGCAGTGGATAAAGCGTCGACCTGGGAACACTGAGGTCGCCAGTTCAAAATCCTGCACTGGTCTGGTCAAGGCACATATGGGAGTTGATGCTTCTAGCTCCTCCCCCCTTTCTCTCTCTCTCTCTCTCTCTCACTCTGTGTCTCCTCTCTAAAATAAATAAATAAATAAATAAGAAATTAAAAAAAAAGAAAAAATGAATGTGTTCTTTTCACCAAATTCAAAAGATGAAGGCTTTCACCATAGACTTTTTATTATGTGAATCATCAGACTGTTCTGTTAAAGGAAGGCCATTAGTATACTGCAGAGATTTTATCAAATGGTTTAGAAGAGGGGTCGGGAACCTATTTCTCGCAAGCCAGATGTGGCTCTTTTGATGGCTGCATCTGGCTCGCAGACAAATCTTTAATAAAAATAATAATAATAACATTAAAAATATAAAACAACCTTATGTATTACAATCCATTCATTTTCTACCACTCATGTTCATGGTTGCTAGTGGCTAGAACCAATTACAGCTGTCCTCCAGGACAACACCAAATTTTTATTGGATAATGCATAACGTACATGGGTTGTTGTGAGGTGAGGAAGTAAACTTTCCTCATTTTAATCAAGTAGTCAACTAGCTAATTGCAGAAACCCTTTTGTTTTATTTTAAACATTTTTTTAATCATCCTTTTTTTTTTCAGGGACAGAGAGAGAGAGTCAGAGAGAGGGATAAATAGGGACAGACAGAAACAGAGAGAGGTGAGAAGCATCAATCATTAGTTTTTCATTGCCATCCCAACACCTTAGTTGTTCATTGATTGCTTTCTCACATGTGCCTTAACCACGGGCCTTCAGCAGACCGAGCAACCCCTTGCTGGAGCCAGCGACCTTGGGTCCAAGCTGACGAGCTTTTTGCTCAAGCCAGATGGGCCAGTGCTCAAGCTGGTGAGCTTAGGGTCTCGAACCAGGGTCTTCCACATCCCAGTCCAATGCTCTATCCACTGCGCCACCACCTGGTCAGGCCAGAAACCCTTTTGACAAAGAAGATGGCTAAAATAAAAAAAAAGATGAGGAGTATCGTACTTTTCAGCAGGAATAGACAGAGGAATACGCCTTTGTGAAGAGAGCAGGTTCTGCAATGTGTCGAATATGCAGTGATAAAATAGCAGTGATGAAATGTCAAATATAAAGCGGCACTTCAACACACACCATACTACATTAGCATGGAAATATCCACTGGGAAAGCAGGAAGAAAGCATGTCAAGAGCTACTGTTCAAGAAGACACAAGATGACAGTGGAGTAGTCAGATGCACAAACTCCCAGCTCACACCACCAAACTGGATTACAAATTAATTTAGAAACAACCAGTGTAAAAAACCAACTCTAGACTACAAAAACTGCTCTCAAAATCCAAGGAGCAAAAAAGAAGCCACATCGAGCCTGCTGGGGTATGCCAAGGAGTGGTGAGCCTACCCTGCTTACAGGAACAAAGGGGGTGTGAGGATGAGAACCGAGAAAGGCTCTCAATCCAAGGAAAACAATAGAAAATATCACTCACAGCCACTTGCCTGAGGATGTGGGAACAAGGTGTGTTGAAAGAGCTGGCTAGTTTTCCAAAAGAAAAGAGGCAGAGAAAGACAGCCGGTGACAAACAGAGGAATGCATGGGAGGACCTGAGCAGCGGACTAATCCAGTGAGGGAAGCAGCCATACCTGGTGGAGGGGTTGATCCTTCCACATAACACAATACTAAGTGGTTCTGGGCCAACCATCTCAAGATATCTCTCCAGCTCCAATCAGCACAACAAGACACAGCTGAAAACAAGAAGTGGGGAGGAGGGGCAGTAACTCAGGTCTCCATGGAGATCTGAGATACACCTCCCCCTACTGAAGCAGGGAAAGTACCCCTTCCCCAGAGAGAGTAACTGGCAGATCAGGTCTTCAGAGTCTCAGGTTACACCCACTACATTCTTGGATACAGTTTCAAATAAGCCCCCTGCTCAGATCAGTAAACAAGATTACCACGGAGTTAAAACAACTGAGAAGAAAACAAACACATCAAGACTTCAAAGGGGCTCTATTAGAAAAGCCAAATCCGACAGTGGATTACAAACAACAACTGAAGCCAACCCAAGAAGACATAAATAACACAACTGAAAGTTGGAGGCAGACAACACCAAGCCTAGACTCAACCAGCTCTATAAACAACACAACCAAACAAACAGACATAATGAGAAGACAGAAAACTGAAATTTGACAACGGAGGTAAGAGCATACAGTGAAACCACAAGAGAATCCTCCAGGAAATGAACTGAGCAATATGGAAATAACCAAACTTCCAGATGCAGAGTTTAGAACAATGATATTTAGGATGCTTAGGGATCTTAGAACAACAATGGATGGTCATTGTGAACACCTAAATAAAGAGATAGCAAGTATAAAAAAGGACATTGAAATATTAAAAAAGAATTAGAGATGACAAATACAATATCAAAAATGAAGAACACAATGAAAGGAATTAAAAGCAGGATGGATGAAGCTGAGTATCGAATCAGTGAGTTGGAAGACAAGATGAACAAAGGCATGGAAGCAGAGCAGAATAAAGAAAAGAGACTCAAAACGTCTGAGGAAACTCTAAGAGAGCTCTGTGACAACATGAAGAGAAATAACATCTGCATAATAGGGGTTCCTGAAGAGGAAGAAAAAGAACAAGGGATAGAAACTTTATTCAATCAAATCATAGCTGAAAACTTCTCTAAATTGATCCAAGGAAGGGTCTCACAAGTTCAAGAAGCATAGAAATCTCCATTAAAGAGAAACCCATAGAAACCTACACCAACACATCATAATTAAAATACCAAAGCTAAATGATAAAGAGAAAATACTGAAAGCTGCTAGAGAAATAAAGGCTATCACCTACAAAGGAGCCCCCATAAGGATGACAACCAACTTCTCAATAGAAACACTTGAGACTAGAAGGGAATTGCAAGAAATATTTAAAGTAATGCAGAACAAGAGCCTATACCCAAGACTACTTTATCCAGCAAGGCTATTGTTTAAAATTGAAGGAGAAATAAAAAGCTTCCCAGACAAAATAAAAAACTCAAGAAATTTATTACAACCAAACCAATGCTGCAGGAAATGTTAAGGGGCCTATTGTAAACCGATCAAAGTGGGAAAAGAATACAGCAAAAGAGTAATACACCTTGAAAACATAAAATGTCAATAAAGAACTACATATCAATAATAACCTTAAATGTAAATGGATTAAACGATCCAATCAAAAGACATAGGGTAGCTGCATAGATAAGAAAACAGGACCTGTACATATGCTGTCTATAAGAGACACACCTTAAAACAAAAGATGCACATAGACTGAAGGTAAAAAGATAGAAAATAATATTTCATGCAAATGAAAATGAAAAAACTGGGATAGCAATACTTATATCAGACAAAATGGGCATGGATAGCCTCAGCAATCTTGAAAAAGAAGAATAAAGTGGGAGTTATCACACTTCCTGATATCAAGGTATATTACAAGGCCATTGTACTCAGAACAGCTTGGTACTGGCATAAGAACAGGCATATAGATCAATGGAACAGAACAGAGAACCCAGAAATAAACCCACATCTTTATGGACAATTGATATTTGACAACGGAGGTAAGAGCATACAGTGAAGTAAAGACAGTCTCTTTAACAAATGGTGTTGGGAAAACTGGACAGTTACCTGCAAAGAAATGAAACTAGACCACCAACTTACACCATGCACAAATATAAACTCAAAATGGATAAAGGACTTAAATGTAAGTTGTGAATCCATAAGCATCCTAGAAGAAAGCATAGGCAGTAAGCTCTCCAACATCTGTCGCAGCAATATATTTGCTGATTTATCTCCACAGGCAAATGAAATAAAAGGATAAACAAATAGGACTATATCAAACTAAAAACCTTTTGCACAGCTAAAGACAATAAGAACAGAATAAAAAGACAAATTACACAATGGGAGAACATATTCGACAGTACAACTGATAAGGGGTTAATAACCAAAATTTATAAAGAACTTGTAAAACTCAACACCAGGAAGACAATCCAATCAAATTTGGGGCACAAGAAATGAATAGACACTTCTCTAAAGAGGACATACGGATGGCCAATAGATGAAAAATGCTCAACATCACTAATCATTAGAGAAATACTAATTAAAACCACAATGAGATACCACGTCACACCAGTCAGAATGGCACTCATTAACAAAACAACACATTATAGGTGCTGGCGAGGATGTGGAGAAAGGGAACCCTCCTGCACTGCTGGTGGGAATGCAGACTGGTGCAGACACTGTGGAAAAATAAATAAACAAACTAAATTTAAGTAAGGAGGAAAACAGTATGGAGATTCCTCAAAAAAGTAGAAATGGAACTGCCCTTTGACCCAGCCATCCCACTTACAGGAATATATCTCAAGGACGCCATATCATCGACTGAAAAAAAGAAATGCACCCCCATGTTTACGGCAGCACTGTTCACAATAGCGAAGATCTGGAAACAGCCCAAGTGATGGTCAGTGGATGAGTGGATTAATAAACTGTGGTACATATATTCAATGGAATACTATGGGGCTATGAAAAAGAAGGAAACATTACCTTTTGAAACAATATGGAGAGACTTGGAAACTATTATGTTGAGTGAAATAAGCCAGGCAGAGAAAGAAAAATAATATATGACCTCACTCATTTGAGAAATCCAAGGAACAATGAGAACTGAGGAACAGAATTGAGACAGAGGAAGGATCAAAGGGACCAGAGGAAAAGAGGACAGAGGGAAAGGGGAGGATGATAGGTTGGGATAAACTTGAAGGGAAGGGTGGAGGGCACTGTAGGGAAGAGGGCAAGGGAGATGTTGAGGGGAATATGGGGGAGGGAAGGATGCATTCGGGGTGACCCTAGAATCTATGTAAACACAATTAAATAAAACAATTTTTAAAAAATGAAAACAAGGTGAAACTCTTCATCGCCAACATTGAAACAGGTCATTTACTACACTTTGAAAAACTGGGAGAGTTGAAAGATGCATGCACAGCGAGTGACCCTGCTCAACATCTTGATCTCCAGCAGCTAGCGGGCTTCACATCTAATCTCCTGCAGTCATTCAAAGCAAGCTTTGGAGAATATCATGAGTGCACTCGTCTTTTTAAGTTCATCACCCATCCACACGAGTGTGCAGTGGACAGCGCGGACCTGAGTTACATCCCCGCTGTCTCTGTCAGAGATTTTGAGCTAGAAGCTGCTGATTGAAGTCTTCAGACACGTGAGTGAATAAGTTCCATCACTGAATGAAGATTTGGAAAGACTTGCACGACAGCAAGCAGAGTTGGCGAGCAAACACAAGTGGGAAGAAATGAAAAAACTTCAACCCGCAGACCAGCTGATTGTCAAAACTTGGAACACGCTTCCCGTCACATACCACACACTGCAGCGTGTGAGTATTGCTGTACTGAGAATGTTTGGCTCTACGTATGCATGTGAGCAGTCTTTCTCACATCTAAAGAATGTTAAGACCAACCTACGATCACGTTTAACAGATGGAAGTCTCAATGCCTGCATGAAGCTTAACCTCACCACATATCAACCAGACTACAAAGCCATCAGCAAAACCATGCAGCACCAGAAGTCGCATTAATGGTAAGAAGTACTTTATTCATCATTGGTTAGCAACAGCACAACAACGTTATAACATTGTTGTGCTGTTGGTAACCAAAAAAGAATTCAGAGACTTATTGCACTTTAAAAGTGTAGGTCTTACAGAAAATGCCCACATTTACTTGTATTTAGTGTTAAACATATTGTATGGCTCTCATGGAATTACATTTTAAAATAAGTGGCGTTCATGGCTCTCTCAGCCAGAAAGGTTCCCGACCCCTGGTCTAGAGTTTATGGCAATGCAGAGATTAGGAAGGTGGTGGATGTGGCCCCACCCCTCAGCCCCAGGTGTCAGTCTGTCCAGACATTTTTCACAGAACTTAGTTGGGTGTGGCCCCAGGAGTCTGGTGAGTGTGGCCTCTGAGACCCAGGGGTGTGGTCTGCCCACCCACCCACAGTTTCACCTGAGTCTCCTGTGAGGTGGAAGCACCAGTCTTAGAGTCTGGAGCATGTGGGGGAACACTCTGGTCTCAACACCAGAACACTGAGTCACTGACTCACCCCCTGCTTCTGGCCTCTCAGAATGACATGTCACTGTGACTAGGGTAGGAGAGAGTCCCAAGGGCAGAGCAACTGCTTTTCCCCAGGCTGATGCCACTCAGAGGGGATTGCTCTACCCAAGAAAGACAGCAACAGCAGTACTGGAGAACGACTCAACACAAGGGTTCTGGTGGCCATCCCCCACAGTGTTTTTCCCTGGGCCTTCAACTTTACACTCCCCTTTCGCAACTCCAGTCCTCTTCGCTCTCCCCTGGCAGAGCTCTGGCTAAGTGGCTGTGAATGAGATTTTCTGCCCGGGCCCTTTAAGATGGAGCCTGTGCCTCAGAAAGCTCTGTCTCCTCGCAGACAGAAACCCTTCTCTTTTCACCACTAAATGCTGTCTGAGTGCCTCTTCTAGGCTCTGGGGCTCTAGGCTGGGGCTGCGAGCTTGGGGCTGAGCACCCACACCTCTCAGGGAGACCCTTCCCGCAGTGAGAGTCCCTCTGGACCCTTATCCACCACTTGCTCCTGGGAGCGGGGCAGCCTTTTCTGTGTCTCCGCCCTTCCTACCAGTCTCGGTGTTCTACAGAGGATGGATTAAGCGTGCTGAGTAAACTGCAAGCTATTCCTTGCAAGCTATTTGCATAGGCCCCAGTGGTAAAAAGTAGGCCAGTGCGCAAGAAAGAGGCCCAGAAGTTGACAGGGGAACAAGGGAAGGGTGTATGTGTAAACTGGACCTATTGAGGCAAATGAGTACAACATCCTAACAGTTCCAAGACAAGAATAAAATGGCCCAGAACCTGGGTTGGCCAGGTTAGCCATTTAGCCAGGAATGGCACAGTTGAAATATGTAGAAATCTTCTATTCTCCATCTTAGTCCAATGTACGTCTCAACAGGCCTCATTTGCCCCTCACCCTCAAATACTCCCCACATACACACGCACATACACACACAATCTCCTCAGGTGTGGTCCTCTCACTTAATGTAAAAATGATCAGGTTAAGTATTAAAGGGGCTAAGCCTCTTTGCAGTGGAGCAAAGTCCATTCATGGTTACATACAGTTTGCAGAGGAAGATCTTCTCCAGATTTGTCAAGATTTGATCCAATTGGTTGGAGGCTCTTATGAATCCCTGGGCAGGTGTCCCAAAAGAGAGGCCAAAATTTTCCAGGTCCAGAGCACAGGCACATGCTCTGAGCTGAGGCCTCTAAACACAGTCCTGGTTCCTCCAAATTAAGAGATGTTCCATAACTTAGAGGATGGAGGCAGGTACTTGACTGAAAAGATGCCTATGTCTCTGAACATGTTTGGTGATATCTCCAACAGCACCATTGTTTTGGTGACAGGGGCCCAGGCATGTTGTTTGAGTGGCGGTCCGTGAGCATATCCAGTCATTGGAGATTTGTGCTGTCCCTCATCGCTCTACCTGTGGTCTAGTTAGTTGGGCTACAAGTGTTCTTATGGCAGGTGGTGACTCAGTGGCCTCCCATCACAGGTGAGGCATTTTCCCTGTGCATGCACCATTTGTGTTTTGGCCGCGGGGCGGGGGGGCAGCTGAACTGACGGAAAGTGGGAATAACAGGTCCGCCTGTCTTAGGAGGGACCTTGTACCCTCCCATCACATCACCTGGATTCTGCAGAGGGGGGTTCCAGGTGTTTGTGGGGAAAATAAATGCAACTACAAGTGTGTGTAAACACAGAGATGGAGCTGTGACTGGCATCGATAATGGGTAGCCAGGAAAGCCCCCTGGTGTTGATAAATGTGGAAGTAGACATGCCTCATGACATACACTTACGGTCCACAGTGGCGCTGTTGCAAGTATAAGAGGTTTCTATGTCCAGATGGGCCCAGGTGCACTGATGGCAAGTGTGAACGCTAGCACCACCAATTGTGGGGATAGTGTCATACCGCCCCACCACCGTGCCACTCGTGTGTTATGGATGGGTGGGCTTCAGGTGATAGGATTTAAGGTGGGACCAGCGGTGTATCTGAGCACTGAGAGGGTGCCCGCTGCTCCTACTGCAGCTGACATCCTGTGACCGGTGGATCCCCAAGTGCTCTGTGTCTTCCCAAATTCATCTCTACTGCTGATGCTCTGGATGCCTGTAAATGAGCAGGGCCTGGGTGGACAAGGAGACATTTGTCCACAATAGACATTTCAGTTCTTTCAATTACTGCTTTTAACAGGTGATGCCAAACCCTTTTTGCTGCTCACATTATCCTTCCAATTTACTAATGTTGCCCTTAAAGTGTGATACAGAATTGTGTGTAAAAGTAAGTTGGTCAGCAAAGGTTGGAGTCTGGCCATTATTTCCAGTGATAGGATTCAGTAGATAAGGACATTTTCATTTGATTAATGCAAACAAGACTGCATTTTTGCCATTTGATAAATAAATAAGAACTTTTTATTACACAACTAACTTATATTCTATAAGGGAAAAATAGGAAAAGGGAGAAATAAAAAGAAAAATAATATAGAATTCCACATCCCACGTTGCACTTTTAGGTTCTAAGTGATCACTTTGAAGTTTAACTCAGGCATCTTCAGGCTCATATCCAGCAGCCTCATGAATCCTAAGTCCACCTTTAATGTTGATGCTCTGGATGCTTGTGAATAAATGGGGCCTGGGGTAGGTATACAGCCCCCATAGCTCCTACAATTCATGGGAACTGAGGATCCATTACGACAGGTGGACCTGCAAATATCGTGGCAATTATGAGCTACTGTCACCAGAGTAAGTCCTCTTGGTGACAACTCCAATGAGGGCAGTAGTTAATATCTCAATGGGGAGAATACATGGGTTGTCACCAACAGCAAGCTGGTGTTGCCACTGGTGTCAAATGTGGAATCTGGCAATTAGAAACATATACTATTGAAGTGCATTGTGCTATACCTGGCTGGCTGAAGTGCAGGTGAAGTTAAGCCCACACCATGTGCTGGGCAATATCTTTTAACAGGATTAAGGGGGTTTTAGGTGGGGCATGGACATTGGGGAGTGTCTTTCATTGGTAAATAAGAGGGGAAGACTGGTAAAGATTGACTACCAAGTGGTGTCCATCGGCTCCTCCTCCTCATCCATCCTGGCAGCCGCAGGAGCAGTGGTATCCATCAGCTCCTCATCATCGTCCCTAAAGGCAGCTGCAGGAGCAGTGGTATCCATGAGCTTTTTGTCATCATCCCTGGTGGCAGCTGCAGGTGAAGTGCTATCTATGAGCTTTTCGTCATCGTCCCTGGCGGCAGCTGCAGGTGAAGTGGTGTCCATCAGCTCTTCATCGTCATCCCTGGTGGCAGCTACAGGAGAAGTAGTGTCCATCGGCTCCCCAATGTCCTTCCTGGAGGAAACAGCGGGAGGACGTCTTGTGTCCACCCATCGTCCATTGCGCTTCCTGCGGGCAGCAGCAGAAGAAGGCAGTGTGGTTTGCAATGGCTGTCCATCCTTCTCACTGGTGACTATGACAGGAGTGGTGAGACCCATTGACTTGGCATCGTTCTCCCTGGTGGCAGGGGCAGAGTGGGACAGCACTCCCTGCAAAGGGTCCTTGATGTGAACAGCAGGTGTTATAACATTTGCAGATGTTATGACAGTGCAGGAAGGTGCAGGCGTGTTGATTTCAGTGATATGAGCACACACAGGAGGCTCAGATGACAAACTTGGTGAGGCCCTGGCTTTGATGGAAATAGGGATCTCCACAGGTTGATGGGCCCAGGGCCGAGTACGTCCGATTACGGAACCAGGTAGGGAATAAGAAGTTGCTGGATGCGTGGCACAAGCAGACGTCTTCAGAGGGTTATGAGTAATTAGAGGGAGGACCCTCAGAGGGGAGTAGTTAGTCTGTGGCATAGGACACCACTTCGTTGGCTGCACATACCTGATTGATGTAAAAGCCACCTGGTTTTGGTAGATCTGCCCGTAAGTAAGGGGACGGGGTGCAGGCACACTGAGGTGGTCCCAGGCAGGTGGAGCACGATTATTGCCAGCAGAAGAAGCGGTTGAATGATGGCCACCAGGCCAGAGACAGTGGCAGAAGAAAGGTAGAGTCAATTTTGAAAGAAAATGGCCCATCTTGGGCTTAGTGTGAGTGACACAAACCCAGAACCAGAGCTGGCGGTAGGAGCTGTGCTCCTACACTGCCTCTCATCTGGAGTTCAGTCTCTCACTGAAGGCATGGAACTTTAGCCACATGCCTATGATGTCAAAATGATCAGAACTTGGGGGTGGGGCACACGGTGGGGGGGCATGTGAAAAGGGAAGGGAAGCTTCCGAAGGTGGGGGATGGGCAGCATGCAGAAGTTCAGAGGGTGAAGAGAAAATAGCAGCAAAGAGCAACTTCTCAATGGCTGCCTTACCCCTCTGGCCTTCCTATAGCCTGAGACTTCCCTCCCTTGGGGTGCAGGTGTCTGGCATCAGATGGGCCACCATGCGGAGACTGTTCAGGACGTGGACACCCCATTTGATACTTCTCACCCTGCCTGAACACCAGCTCTGCTGGCCCCTTGGCACCTTTCCAAGGGTCCAAGAGGCGAAAGGTCTTCAAAATAAAAGACATAAGAAGAAACCAAAATATCCTGGGAAAAAAAATCTTAAAAACAGCATTTGAAGAACTTTGATTTATATCACCTGTTAATTTGTATATTACCATTGTCTCAACCACTCAAGGATCAGTGCCCCCTGTTGCTCTTATTAGGAGGAATGAGACTTTAAGGGAAAAAAAATATTAAACCATGAACAAAATGATGTTGCCTGACAAAAATAACTTTTGTATCTCGTGGTCATGAAATGACCTGGACAATCAAATTTAAGGTGAAAGTTACACTATATATATTAGATTTTCTTATTTAGTTTTGCACAATGAGCATAAATTTGTTTTAACAGTTTTTTAAAATTATTTTTTTATCTTTAGAGAGAGTGGAGAGAGAGAGAAAAAAAGAGAGAGAGAGAAGGGTGGGAGGAGCAGGAAGCATCAACTCCCATATGTGCCTTGCCCAGGCAAGCCCAGGGTTTTGAACCGGTAACCTTAGTGTTCCAGGTTGATGCTTTATCCACTGCACCACCACAGGTCAGACTTATCAGTCATTTTAATCATGTGGAAATAAAAGCCTTTGACTTAGAGTGTTAGAACATTAAAATGCTCAGTTTCATGGACCTCCATGGATATATTTTTCTTGATGATACACTTTCTGTTTCAGAGGTTTTCTAACCTGTTTGTTTCCAGGTGAGATGTGTGCTCACCTCACCAACCAGTGTGGAGATTTATACATTACTATTCACCTAATTGAATTAAATTCTAAATCACTAATGTTTAAGACACTGAATGACTTAATCACAGAATTTGGGGCATAATAGCTTAGTTTTGTTTTCTACTGATATATAGAAATTCTGGGCATATTTACCTAATTTATTCTCTAAAACAACTGCATATGATAGTAAAGATTAGTTAGAATCACTAAAAGAGTAAAAATGTAAAATAGTAAAAACCCAAGAAACACTCATTTTTTTTTCTTTTTTTGACAGAGACAGAGAGAGTTAGAAAAGAACAGATAGGGACAGACAAACAGGAAGGGAGAGAGATGAGAAGCATCAGTTCTTCATTGGGGCATCTTAGTTGTTTATTGATTGCTTGTTCATTGAATGTTTTCTCATATGTGCCTTGATGGGGAACTACAGTGGAGTGAGTGACCCCTTGCTAAAGCCAGTTGCCTAGGACTCAAGCTAGTGACCTTTGGGCTCAAGCCAGCAACCATGGGTTCATGTTTATGATCCCATGCTCAAGCCAGCAACCCCACACTCAAGCCAAGTGAGCCTGCACTCAAGCTGGCAACCTCAGGATTTCGAACCTGGGTCCTCCGCATCCCAGTCCGATGCTCTATCCACTGTGCCACTGCCTGGTCAAGCCCCCAAAGAATATTCTTTAAAATTAAGTAGCCTACAGGAAATCAGTAATTCACTAAACAAAATATGTAGGAATACTACAACCAAATTCATCAACCAAACAGATATAATACACAGATTTGTAAGTTATAGATTGTAGACTTCCTTTTTGTCAGCCATTATCTAAGATTTTTAAGGCTTCCTCATTAAAAGGATAACCCTGTAACTGAAATCTATAACCTCCAATATTTTTCTATATTATGAAGCCTATCTCTCTTAAACATGGTGCTCAATTTTCTTTTAGAATAATAGTAATTTTTATTGTGGAAATTACAGAAATATAGGGTAGGTAAGGAGCCCTTGTTTAAATTAACATCTGGAAGTAGATAATTTTATTAGTTTTGAATCACAGTGGCAACCAATAAAAATTTAATGTTTTAAAATTGGATATAATAAAATGGTTATTGAATTTAACCAAACTCAGAATCTATTGTTTACTTCAGTAAGAGAGATCTTTATGTACATTTATATACTTCCATTTCTCTACACTTATATTTTATGCAGGACCAGACTTGTACATTTTTAATCAAGTGATTTATCAGTACCAGTTGAAAATTGAAGGTAAATAAAAGAGTTATACTGTTTAATAGGAGAGCCATTAGACATGTGACTTTGAGCACTTATAAAATGTAATATTTGAGATGTCCTAGAAGTATAAATGACACACTAGATGTCACCAATTAGTAAGAAAAAAATATACAATGTCTCAATAATTGTATATTGAACACATTGCAAAAAAAGTACATTTTAACATATTTATTTAAATAAAGTGTATTATTATTTTATTTAAGATGTTCATTTAAAAAACATTAGTTGGAATCATCAGATTTCTCAGCTAATTTCTCAAGGTGTGATTGATGTCTTTTTTGTCAGTAGAAAAGTCAAATCACTGATAGTACACATGTTTTAAGATTGTGTATTTTATCCATAATACATTAACATTTTACTTCTTTTTCTTTTTATTATTAGAGTTTCTAAATACTTCTAAAGCCATATGAGTATTTTCACCATTTTCAATTTTCTTATAAAACCAAGTTTAAAAAAATACAATCTCTCTTCAGGCCAGTCTGTTTTTCTCTCAAACAGAATATCATGAAAGGTGCTTAGAATGCCTCACACTCACAACCATGAGGACCTATGAAATGAAATACAATGTGTCCGTAAAGTCATGATGCACTTTTGACCGTGTGACCGGTCAAAAGTGCACCATGACTTTACGGACACACTGTATTTTCAAAGAGAGTTTAAAAAGGCATGTTGCAATCATTTAAAAATAAATTTGATTTTGTTTTTATTTTAACTTTGAAATTTGGACAAAGAGCAGAATTTCTATAATTTTCTTGTCTTTCTTTATATTTACCTGTGTATTGTATTGTTTACTACCCCAAGTCAAGTCTCCTTCTATCACTATTTATCCCACTTTTACCCTCTTCTACCTCCCCCAACACCTTTCCTTCAGGTAGACACCGTACTGTTCTTAGTGTCTGAGTTGGACGTTTTATTTTATTATTATTTTCTCTTTTTTTGGTGGCTTGTTTTTTGGGTTTTTCTTTTTTTTTGCTTAAATCTTTCACTATTTTTTACCAGCCTCTAAACCAGTTCCCTTCTGACAGCAGTCAGTCTTCTTTTCTGTTCCTGAATCTGTTTTTATTTTGTTTGTTAATTTGTTTTGTTCATTAGATTCCAATTATAAGTGAAATCATATGGTACTTGTATTTCTCTGACTGGCTTACTACACTTAACATAGTACACTCAAGGTCCATCCATGCTGTTGTAGATGGTAAGATTTCCTTCTTTTTATGGCCAAGATTATTCCACTGTGTAAATATACCACAACTTATATTCACTCATCTACTGATGGACAATTGAGCTGCTTTTTAGGTCTTGGCTATTGTAAATCACTCTACAGGCCCTGGTCAGTTTGCTCAGCGGTAGAATGTTGGCCTAGGGTGTGGATGTCTTGGGTTCAATTCCCATTCAAGGCTCACAAGAGAAGTGCCCATCTGCTTATCCACCCCCCCTCGCTTCTCTCTCTCTCTCTCTCTCTTTCTCTCTCTCTTTCTCTCTTCCCCTCCTATAGCCATGGCTAGAATGGAGCGAGTTGACCCCAGGAACTGAGGATGGCTCCATGGTCTCATCTTCAGTGCTAAGAAGAGCTCCATTGCTAAGCAACAGAGCTCCATTGCTGCCCCCAGATGGGCAGAGTATCAGTCCCTAGTGAGCTTGCCAGATTGATTCTATTCTGGGCACATATGGGAGTCTGTCTCCCCCCGCCCACACACACACACACACAAACACTGAATAGAAAAAGAAATAAAACTGCAATGAAATAGGGGTGCATATATTATTTATTTTAAGTGAGATGAGGGGAGATATACAAACTTCTGCATGAACCCTATAAGGATCAACCCAGCAATCCCCATCTGGGGCTAATGCACCCAGGCCAGCTGACTGTGAAGCCCCACCCTGTCCAATGCATGTGAGCTTCTGTGCCAGTGCTAATCACAGAGAGTGAAATTTGCCTCAGCTGGGCCAGGTGTGAGGAGCCCTTCCCTAGGATACCACTCTAGCAAGAGTTGTTAGGTACTGAACCAATGCTCTCTGCAGCTGGCCACTGAATGTGCCAGCCCTGGGCCTATCTGGCAGAAAACTGGAACAGACCAGTGGGAGACACTGCCCATGACTGGCCCTCAGCAACCTTGGAGCTACAAGCAATCCAGAGTTTGTGGCTGCCTCTGCTGGGCCCAGGTGCACATGGAAATACTAACTGCACACCTCAGCTGGCTTTTACCCACACTAGGCCTGGGGGAAATTCCTCTTAAAAGGCTAAGTTTCCCTGAGCCCATCCTTCTGCAGCTTCTGTCTCCTGACTGCTTATTGATCTCGGCTGCTGAATAAACCTCTGCTAGAGTCTAGAGCACTGGTTCTTAACCTGGGTTCTATCGAACCCTAGGGGCTCAATGAGTCAGTCTCAGGGGTTCAGAGAAGCCTCTGCCGCGGAGACCAAAATAAAGTAATACCGTGATTTGTTGTGAGTTCATGCACTTTGTTGGTTTTGTTCTTTGAGCAAGGTGATGTTCATGCACGGCTCATTTTGTGCACCAGTAAAAAAACATATACCTATGTCTTGAATTTGGAAAAAAAATCATATTTTATTTATCACTAAAGAAGGGTTTGGTGAATGCGCATATGAAACTGGTGGGTTCGGTACCTAAAAAAAGGTTAAGAACCACTGGTCTAGAGCCTACAGCAATTCAGGGATTAGGAAGGGTGGTAGGTATGGCTCCACCCCTCAGCTCCAGGTGTCAGTCTGTCCAGAGTTTCTTCACAGACTTCAGTAGGGTGTAGCCTCTGAGACCCAGAGGTGTGGTCTGCCCACTCACAATTTCAACTGAGTCTCCTGTGAAGTAAAAACAGCAGTCTTAGATTCAGGAGCATGGGAGGGAGGCCGGTAGCTCCAGCTTCATCACTAGAAAACTGAGTCACTGAAGCGCCCCCTTCTTCCTGGCCTCTCAGAATGACCCTTTGCCCTGACTGTAGCAAGAGAGACTTCTGAGGGCGGAGCAGTTGCTTTTCCTTAGGCTGAGTCCACTCAGAGGGGATTGCTCCGCCCTAGAAAGATGGCAACTGCAGTACTGGAGAACGACTCAACACAGGGGTTCCAGTGGCCATCCCCCACAGAGTCTCTCCCTGGGCCTCCAACTTTACACTCTCTTTATGCAACTCTAGTCCTCTCAGCTCTACCTTTTTCAGAGCCCCAAGTAAGTGGCTGTGAATATAGTTTTCTGTGCGGGCCCTTTAAAATGGAGTCTGCATCTCAGAAAGCTGTCTCTTTCTTGCAGACAGAAACCGTTCTCTTTTCACCACCAAATTCTGTCTTGGTGCCTCTTCTAGGCTCTGGGGCTCTAGGCTGAGCACCCACACCTCTCAGGGTGATTCTTCCCGCAGTGAAAGTTTCTCCAGACCCTCCGCCACCCGTCGCTCCTGGGAGTGGGGCAGCCGTTTCTGTGTTTCCACCCTTCCTACCAGTCTCGGTGTGGCTTCTTCTGTGCTCCTTGGTTATAGAATCCTCTTCCTTTAGTCCAAAGTTGGCTTTTCAAGATGATTGTTCTTAGATTAAGTTCTAATCCAATTTGGTCCTGGGAGGTGGCAGTGGGAATGTCTGCCTACTCAGTCGTCATCTTGGAATCTCTCCAAAGTGATGGATTTTATTTGTCAACAAAGAGTTTCTAGTCATGGTTTACTGCAGATATTCTTTATTTCTATATGTTTCCTTATGCAGATAAATGTCTAAGAATTTCTTAATAAAATAAATATTTTAGATGGGAGAACTAAACGGGAGAAAAATTATTTCTATAATTATAGCCCTTAAAATGCTGAAGAATAGCTTGAAACATGTGCATTTAGTCTCAAAATCAGTGATGATCTCTAAAAATACTGTCCCTCAAACAATAAACATGATAAATGTTTTGTGAATAGCTAATGTACCAAAATTACTGACTTTTATCATTTTATTATAAATTTGGGACTAAAAATCCTCAATATTTTGCAGAGTTTGTAATTTCAACATCTGGAATTACTAGTCATTTGAATGAGAATATTTCTTTTCAAAATAGTTTCAGCATGTTATATAGTTACTTCATGTATTCAAACATACTTAGGTATACCATTTTAAACTGGTACCCTTCCAAAGCTTAGGAAAAAAAAGCATCTCTTATAAAAGATACAGATGTGCATATCTTAAATTTCCCCACCTGCATTTTTTTCACTAAAGAGGAAAAATCAGTATGTCATAATTATATAAGCAAATTATGTATACATTGAGACATCATATTAGCACATCTTCATCAAACTCTTTTAAACATTGCCTGCTAAGAAAGCCTCTATATGAAATATGTTTTCTTTAAAAATACAAGAATTTGGTAAGGAACATTTGGAAAATTGAGTGTTTAGAAGAAAGTGGTATCAGCTTCATTTGTAAGAGATATATGTTGTCAACAAGGATTAGTTTTTATTCCTGTTTGACAGCAAGTTAATGCTCTCTGCCTCCTCAGGAAAGAGAATTTCCTTATGAAGCCAATGAAGAAATGGACACCTTGCATTCTTAAAAGATTTAGACATGATTACAATTTATACGCCCAAATTTCTAATTTGTTTTACTAAGAAACTCTCTCTGATTAGATTTTTAATGGGCCCAGGATGTAGAAAGAGTATATATACCCACTCCATCAATTTAAATTATTAAAAATAAATAAATAAATAAATAAATAAAATTCTTCATGTTGGATATATGATTGTAGTCGAATTGCTATGGCCAAATTTGAGATTTTTGAAGATTTTTATCTACATTTACGTGGATGGACATAAGTATAGAAATTTTGAGAACTCTTTTAAGAAATATAAATATCAAAATATTTTTGAACTTTTGAATATACGTTATAGAATAAATCAAATAGATAGTCTTAAGTATTTTTTCAACTTTTTCAAAATTACAATATAAGAGAGGGGTAGTGGAAAGCTTCTTCTCACCACTTGACCCTTTCTCTATAGAATGTTGAGTCCTCAAGTCCTGTAGTCTTGCTATTTCTGATAGATTCAAACATAAGGTTTTGTTTCTCTTTTTTTCAGCTTTGCTGTTTTTGACGAGAAAAGTGTTCTGATTTTATCCTGTGTTCGATATAGGATGCACATATCTTTTTTTTGAAATTTAAAGATGAAAAAATTAGAAGATGACTTGAGGTTTTCAAATATATTAGTAAATATGTACAATTGGGGCTTCTGGTATAATAACAAGCAAAATTGAATAACTCATTTCAAATGATTCAAATATACTTTTAACACATATTTGGATAAAAACATTTTGCATTACTTAGAGCCACCCCATATTTTCCACTCAAGGCATTTGTCAATCTAAAAAGGAATACTTCACAATAGTAAATAGTAAAATTTCTAACAATTTTAATGTATATGCACATGGAAAAATAGCCTCAAAGTGTGTATTTTGAAATGTTGAGTCAAACTTGAATACTTGAAATAAATTTAACCTTGTCATGATGCATATATATATATATATATATATATATATATATATATATGTACATTGTTACATTTGATTTGCTAATATTTTGTTGAGAATTTCTGTGTCAATGTTTAGAAGATATATTGATCTGTAACTTTTCTTTCTTGTGATATCTGCCTGGTTTGGGTGTTTGGAAATGCTGGTTTCATAGAAAGTGTTACTCTATGCTTCTATTAATAGATATAGACCAAGCACTTGATAAAACTCAACAGTGAAATAGGACTTTTTAAGAAAAAGCCTCTGAAACAAACCAGGAAAATAAATAAACTTTTCAATCAGTATAGTGTATCCACAAATTCCTGCAACCTATATTATCCAAATGAGTAAAATTTTTAAAAATTTTCCACTACATCTAGAAAGGTACAAATTCACTTTCACACTTTCTGTCAATCATTTTTCTAGGGATCTTAATTCATTCAACAAATCCAGAAAATAAAGTAAAAATGTACAAATAGAAAATTAAAATGGAAAAGCTTCAATTATATGTGAACAGTGTGTGTATGTAGAAAAATAATATATATATATATAATATAATTAATTTGTTAATTTACCAAGGTTATTAGACAAACAAACAATATATAAAATACTATTGTAATGTCAAGTAGCAGCAAGTAATAGAAAACATTTTTGAATGACAGTGTTTAAATTTAAATAGGCAATATTTGGGAATAAATATGAAAATATGTGCAGAAACTTTTCATTTCATTTAAATATAGTTGTACACCGCTGTTGAAGCCATGACAAACACTGAAGTGGGCAGCTCTTATAGAAATGACATAAGAATAGTATTTTGCCACCCTTTAGCAGAGACTATTGTCCTCAGTCCCCTGAGATATCAGTTCCCAGATTATGTTACAAAAGTTCACCTTTTTTTAATTAAGTGAGAGGGAGGAATCAGAGACAGATTCCAATTAGTGTTCCAACAGGGATCCACCTGGCAAGCTCCCTAGGGGTGATACTCTGGTCATCTAGGGCAATAGCTTCATTGCTCAGTACCTGAGCTTTTTGTAGTGCCTGAGGCAGAGACCATAGAGCCATCCTCAGCACATGGGGCCAACTTGTTCCAGTGAAGCATAGGAAGGGGAAGAGAGAGAGAGAGAGAGAGAGAGAGAGAGAGAGAGAGAGAGAAGCAAGAAGGGGAAGGGTGGAAAATAGATGGTCACTTCCCCTGTGTGTCCTGACCGGGAATCAAACCCAGGACATCCACATGCCTGGCTGATGCTCTACCACTGAGCCAATTGGCCAAAGCTAAAAATTCACCTTTAAAGCTAGTTCCTACTGACTTACCAGGTGGTGGCTCAGTGGATGGAGCATCACCTGTGATGTTGAGAACCCAGGTTTGACACACCGAGGTTGCCAGCTTGAGTGGGGGGTTGCTAGCTTGAGTGGGGGATCATAGACATGACCTCATGCTCGTTGGCTTGAGCCCAAGGTCGCTGGCTTGAGCAAGGGGTTGTGGCTTGGCTGAAACCCACCAAGGGCAAATATGAGAAAGCAATCAATGAACAACTAAGATGCCTCAACTATGAGTTGATGCTTCTCATCTCACTTTCTTTCTGTCTGTCTGTCTCTCTCTCTCTCTGTCTCTCCCACTACAAAACAACAACAAAAAACTAAATCCATCTTTGAGTAACATGGAATCACCAACTCTTCAACTCTCTCAAGTTTCACAACTGTATTGACCCATTTAATTTAGTTGACCCCATTAACTCCTTAGGCTTCTTGTTTGCTAAGTCTTTGCAATCTTTTGAGGTCACTAGCAAAGGTAATATTTTATTATATTTTATTTTTGATAAGTTTTTCAAAAGCAGAAGAAAGAAACCTGAATATTCAACTACCCACGTTACCCAAGATATTGTGATACTATGCGAGTTTTTTTTACCAGTAATTTAACACTGCTAAAATTAATTTTAGAATAATAAGCAAATTCCTGGCACCCAACTATTGACTAAAAGTCAATGAAAAACAAAATAAAGAGAAAATTGCCTATGTTCTTTAAAAACTTTACTAACATTTTTTGAATATGAGAGTTTTTATAGGCTTTACGCTAAGTATTTTTTCATGTTTAATGGAATTAAACATCTAATACTTTACAAAATGGTTATATAAAGCAAAGTCTTCAATAAAGAACCTCAAGTTTGTGTACCAACAGATTTAATATCTTGAATTTTTTATTAATACAGCCAAATATAAACGAGCATATCCTGGACATTATGAAATGCATTTATGCATTTCTATGAATTGGTTTCTTTCTTAGCTAGTCACAGACCCTCCATAAAATTGAATGCCTGAAGGATTTTTATAGCAAATCATTGACGTTCCAGCCATTTATTGCTACTACTCCTCATTTCTGTTTTCTTGGCTCTAAGTAATCTTAACCATAACAGCATATATTGGGTAGCTTTGACATAAATTGATATATTGTTTGCAAAAAGGGAACATTAGCCAGTAATAATAAAAAATATTGGACTGCCTTATTATAGGTCAATTTAAACGATAATATGTGCCCTCTTTCAAACACCTTTTAATATTTTTACTTCCTCATCTACATAGTCACTCCCTCACTTCATCTCCACTCATCTCCTTGCTAGATTCTTATAAGGCTCCCATCTGTTCTACCTATTTCCGTCGCACTCTTCAACAACCATTTTTCACATCCAACCATTTCTCTCTGGGAGCCAGAGAGATTCTGATAATGTGCACAACAACTCATGTATTATTTCTGCTTACAGTTCTTTTTATTTGCTCATTTCTTTTAGGAAAATAATGACAATTTTCATATTTATTCATTTTTTAAGGAAAAAAATTGACAGAAATTTTTAACATACACAATAAGCACATGCAGAATCAGCTCATTTCCGAGTTTCTCACCCTCCTCACCCTCCACACCCTCCCCACCCTCCCCCTTCTACTCATAGTTTTCTGTTAAGTAGCTTTTTCACCCAGAGAAGATTCTAACAAAGTCTTTGTTCTGGTACCTCTACTTGAAAAATACTTGCTCTTTTGTTTTATAGCCAGATGACTTTCATATTTATATTTTGTCCTTTCATTTATATGAGAGACTTCTATGTACAAGCTACAGGGTGTCAGGCACTATGATAATATGGCAGTGGTACTGGAGAGAACATCGGACACAGACATTGGCCCCAAGGATATTAGAGTCAAAATAGGAAACCAGACATGAAGCAAATATTTGTACAAATAACCTGACAATTATAACAGTGTTCTGAGAGAAAAGCTTGTGGTGGTGTGAAATATATAATAAGAGTTTTCGCCTCATCATACAGACTGCAGAGAGTTCCCGTGGAATGATGATTAGCTGAGCTGTGAATGAGTAACAGTTAATTAGGCAAAGTGGAGCAGCATAAAGGCACTAATGTGGAAGAGATGAAGCTACAGTGAAGAAATAAATTTCACTTTCTGATTGCAATAGACTTACCTCTGCCCCCATAAAATACCAGGGATGAAGTCTTAACCCTCGTGTGATTATATTTGGAGATGAGACCTTTAGAAGGTAATTAAGGCTAAAGGAGGTCATGAACTTGGGATCCTCATTGATAGGATTGGTGGCCTTATGAGAAGAGGATTAAGAAGGACAGGAGAGGGCATAGCAAGAAGGTAGCTGCAAGCCAGGAGAGGCGCTCTTATCAGAAACCGAACGTGCCAGCCCTTGATCTTGGGCTTTCCAGCTTCCAGAGCTGTGAGAAATAACCTTCTGTTGTTGAAGCCATCCAGTCTATAGTGTTTTGTTATGGCAGCTGAAGCAGACTAATCTGCTGATGGAAGACTTCTTGGCACTTCAGACTAGGTTAATGTGACCATGTGAACACGTTGTATTGCAACCTGTCCTTTTCTAGGTCTTCTCTCTATCTCAGGGCAGTTTTCCTTTTTGTATCGCTTCCTTTCCTTGATGGACTTCTACCTTGTAGCTTGGGATGATGACTGCTTCGATTTCTAAGTTTACTTGATGGACATTCACATCCAGAGCAGGAATAAACTTTCATTTTCTCTTCCAACACCCACATAAAAATTCAAGAGGAGGAGACTGGTGGGCCCTGCTGGGTCATGTGCCTTGGAGTTATTGTGGAGTATGCCTGGGTACTATTTTCACTCTGTGTTCAAGGTCAAGATCTGTAACTAGAATAAGGAGCATGGGGGAAAAAAAACATGCAGGCCAATCAGAAGCCAGCACTATGCTCAGGTTTTAACAACCTCCACCACATTTTTTTTTCCTCCACCACTTTTGACTATGTCCTTTACTCACTTTTTTGAGGGTACTACATATTGAAAGGAGGCTCAGTCTTCTTTAAATATAGAGAAAAGCATCACACTTAAAGGTACTCTAAGACTCCATTTAGACTGTGAGTAGTGTAAACATTTTTTACTTAATCTCAAGTATGTTATCGTGGAATTCCTGAATCGTATTGCGTTAGAATTCAAAAGCATTGTAGAACTGCAACGACCACAGAAAATTGTAAGCCAGCTTTTCCAGCCTTATAAGAGCTAAGCCTTTTACTGCACTCACTCAGAAGGAAAAAGTTGCTTGTATTAACTTTTCCATTTATATTGAAAATTATCATTTCGCCCAGGAAATCTTTCAACACCTGACTAATTTCTCCCTCAAGAAAATTGTATATTAAAGATGGAATTTTTCACCTTCTTCAACAAAATCTAATATGAATAAAAATGCAAATTAAAATAAAAACTATTTATAGTAAACTAGGTAATTTTAGGCAAATTGAAATATTAACTGTTATTTTTCCAGTTGTCAATCTATGTTACTTATCATGAGTGCTACTATGTAATGAAAATAGTATTTTGCTTTATCCTTCAGAATCCTTAGGACTCATTCATAGTACAAAGAAAATAAATCCATAATCCCAAATTATCTACTCTAATAAAAAATTAAAATTTATGCTAAAACTATACATAGCAACAATTTCATTAATGAGAATACATTTTTACATCACATTTATTGAGTGCTTGGCTCTGTTCCGGTACTTTGGATGCATCATTGAATAAAGCAATTTTGCCTGTATTCTTAGAATTTATGTTCTAGAAAATTCTAATAATTATTTATGTTCATATTTATGTGAATGTTTCAAAGATACCTCACAATGAGAGATCTGGAATGTCATGACCATCAGACAGATTCCTATACCCTGGCCTTCACCTTGGAGAAATCAGCTTATTTCTCATTTCTTTTTTTATGTATGTATTTGATTTTAGAAGAAAGAGGAGAGTGAGAGAGAAAGGGGAGGGGGAAGAGTAGGAAGCATCAACTCATAGTAGTAGCTTCTCGTGTATGCCTTGACCAGGCAAACCCAGGGTTTTGAACCAGCAACCTCAGCATTCCAGGTAGATGCCTTATGAATCACGCAATCACAGCTCAAAATCAGCTTATTTCTTAGGCTGGCCTTCAACCACATAGCTGCAGAAACCTGACATTGACATTAGTAATTAGATGTAATTAGTGTTACATCTCCCACATGCAATTCAATTAACTAAGTTCACAGACAGAATTGTTTGTAACAAAAACACTTATTTACCTGTTTACATTAAAAATTTCAAAGCTGCTATACAGGAACTTAGCACCTACATGCATTCTTCCTCTGAGGAAAAACAATCTAGGAAAGGCAAACTATAAACAGATGATTGCTTACAAAGCATAAAATTAAAATATGGGAGTTAAAGACAGGTTTCAGATGTTTGCAGTATCTGGTTTAAAAAAATCCTGCTGATATCAGTGTTCTATGAAGTCCTTAGCGCCAAATATTTTGTGCAAATTCATTTTCTTTCTCTGATTGTCTGATTAGAAATATTGTATCTCAATGTTTGAATTGCTCTTCCCTAGATCCACCTGAGTGGGAAAAGAAAAGAAAAAGATGCAGAGATGTGCTTGTCTCTGCTTTAGTTAATTGCGTGGTTTTCTCTACATTTGTGCTCTCTCCCTATCCAGCAACCTGTACAAAGTGGGAAAGTAAGGAGTGGGGGCAAAGAGATTTTTTCCTCGATGCTAGCAGAAATTGAGCTTCAGTCATACTAGATGTAGATTTTAGTTTAGTCTCTGTTTTCCACTGGACTTAATATAAGAAAGCAAACTAGGAAACGTGATATGTCACCGTGACCGGCAGAGCTCTGTGCCGACGCTAGCCTTCTAAATTGGTTTTTGATGTGGCTAACAAAAATAAATAAGTTAAAAAGTACATATAAAGATATTGTTTTGAAAAAGTAAACCCAAGCTATCCATCTGGCGATTAGATTATTTTGTTATTAGAAACAGATCTAGAGTTAATTTTTAGAAAATGCTTTTATTTGTCTATAAGACAAAACAATCAATAGACTGTTTTTGTTCGACAAAGAAAAAATAGAAAATGGTTTATATAGATGAGAGAAAAATATAGATGGTTTCGGTGAAAGTAATTTTTCCCCCTTTCAGATTAGTTAGTATCCAGCAAATAGGCCAGTCAGAGTGCTCTGTCCTTGGCAGCATGATGAGACATCAAGACAATTTTATTGTTTATGGATTCTCCTGACAATCACTGGTGCCTCTCTAACGGGCTGCCTCTCTCTAGTATCTATCCAAGCCCTTTGTTAACACTTCCTTCTTAGTTCTGAATATACTTTCTTATCAGCATGTCCCAACCTAGAGCAGAGAGTCTGATGACGTGGCTGATATTCTGTAATGAAAAGCCATACCAAATGAGAAGTAAGATAACCTCTCATTTATTTATTCTTGGACTGCATTTTATACAATCTGGATGAGCTTTACACTTCAATCAGTATACATATGGTGTTGCTACGAATTAATAGGTGTTTCAATCTCCTGATTGCAAAGTCACACTTCTAAGTAAAATTGCCACCACAGACAGCAGCTAGCTCCTCTCTGTCTTTCCCGTGTTATCCCTAAAAAGAAACTTCAAGAAACATTAAATTTGTAAGCCTAAAGGTCACGTTTACTGTATAGCCATGTTGGTGTGTGGGGGCCTCACCTTAGTAGAAGAGCTGTACGTAAAGCCCCACATCCCTTAAAGGGCTTGCTCAGATAGGGTTTTTCATCCATTCTAAGGATATGGCTTTCACCTGAATGAACTTGATGTGGTTTCAGTTTGACAGGACACCTCTGCATAAGAATTGAGAATAGGATGTAGAGTAGAAAGTGTGAGTAGTTGAAATTTATTAAGTAGGTTTTATTGTGATAATGTGGGCAAGTTATGATTATTGGACTAAGTGTAGCTATAGAGGTGGTGAGAAGAGTTTAGATACTGGATAAAGTATCTGTTAATGGAAAGGATGTGGAATATGAAAGAAAGAGGGAAATCAGGATTGACTCCAATGTTTTCATTTTTCATGACTTGAATACTCCATTGAAGTACCTTGAGTAGGATTGTGTGTCTGAACTGGTTGTGGAAATGGCTGAATGAATTAGATCAACTGTATTCAGTCAGATTATCTCAGCCATCTAGATAAGGGGTAAATAGTGTCGCAAGATATTCATAGTTAAATAGGTACAAATAAAGCAACAAGGAGATATTTTTCTCTCATTATGTTGACAAAAAGCATAAAGTTTGATAGAACACTGAGTGGTAAGAGTGTGGGAAGGCAGGAATTTTCATGCAGAGTATGAACATTGAAGAGTAACTTTGTAGGACCATCAAGAGGTGACATAGCAGTATTTATAAAAATTAAAAAATTCATATCTAAGGTATATCATTCATTGCTAAGATATATTCTTATGTAAAAAAGGTAGAAAAATGTTGATAATGTATTCTTTTAGTGAAAAGGTATTATATATATATATATGAATATATATATGTATGTATTGATATATAATACCTATATATGTGTGATTTAATATGCATACACATTTTCTTAAAGAGTACACAAATGGTCAACAAACATAGCCTCTGGGAGGAGAATATGTCACCTCAGAAGAGATCCCATGTTTTTCTTCTTTGCAGTGCTGAGTCTTTTTTCATGTGCATGTATTTAGTTAAAAAATAAAAATTTGATCATCTCAAAGAAGTAGTAGGACTTAGTATAGACCACAATAATCTATAAGTGTCTATCTGTTAAATCTAAATTGTTTTTATTTTAATTTTTTCTGAAATATCTACAATGTCCCAGGTATGTGGTCAATGTTAAACTGAGTAGTTGTTTAATCAAATATCTCAAAATACTTTGTGCTCAAAATGAACCTAGGGTACTTCTTGTGTATTTAATAGAAACTGGAACATTAGAACATCAATGACTTACTGAACTTGTTTGCTTTGCAAACTTTATTCTATTTGATCTCATACAAAATTTGCATTGCATTGGCCACCACCCACCAGTAGGTACTATTTTCTACCTTGACCTCAGGATGGCCACTCTTCATTTGTTTTTCCTCCTACCTTTTTTTTCTCTTAAGCCTTGGCTAGTAGCTTCTTCTCATGTTTTCCCCTTAAGAATTAGTTCTCTCCAGGGTTGTGTGAGTCCAAGTCAGCTATTCTTAACTTGAAGCTCACCAAGCAGTGGTACAGTAGATAGAGAATTGAACTGGGATGCAGAGGACCCAGGTTTGAGACCCCGAGGTCGCCAGCTTGAGCGGAGGCCCATCTGGCTTGAGCAAAAGCTCACCAGCTTGGACCCAAGGTCGCTGCCTCCAGCAAGGAGTGACTCAGTCTGCTGAAGACCTGCGGGCAAGGCATATATGAGAAAGCAATCAATGAACAACTAAGGTCTCGCAACAAAAAACTGATGATTGATACTTCTCATCTCTTTCTGTTCCTGTCTGTCTGTCCCTATCTATCCCTCTCACTGACTCTCTCTCTGTCCCTGTAAAAGAAAATAAAAAGAGAGAGAATTTAGAATGACCTATGAACTTAGATAAGAAATATATTTTTATTACCTTTTAACTTAAAATTTAAATTTCTTTTTATTTTATTCATTTTAGAGAGGAGACACAGAGAGAGAGAGAGAGAGAGAGAGAGAGAGAGAGAGAGAAAGAGAGAAAGGGGGGAGGAGCTGGAAGCATCAACTCCCATATGTGCCTTGACCAGACCAGTGCAGGGTTTTGAACTGGCGACTTCAGTGTTCCCAGGTCGATGCTTTATCCACTGTGCCACCTCAGGTCAGGCCTTAACTTAAATTTTAAATGTGAGTAAGGAACCTCAATAGTAGTAATAGTACCTGTATCTTTGTGACCATTATAAATTGAGTAATTTTTCCCTGGCCCAGTAGTTTAGTTGGTTAGAACATCATCCTGAGATGCCAAGGTTTTCAGGTTTGATCCCCAGTCAGGGCACATGCAAAAAATCAACCAATGAATGCATAAATAAGTGGAACAACAAATCAATGTTTCTCTCTTCCTTCCCCTTCTTCTCTCTCTAAAAATTAATAAATATTTTTTAAATAAAAAAATTGAGTTATATTATATGAAGGTTATTATAGATAGTATATCATTTATACCCACCACTTAGAAAATTATAGCAGCTATTACATTTTCCACTAGAGTTTGTTATTGATTTTGTAGTAAGGAAGTAGGTGTGTGACCATAACCCAAATGTATTTTATTAATATTTTGATGACTATATTGTAATAGGCATTCTTCTCTGTGACTCTATTTCATTCTACACATTTAAATGATTTATCCACAGAAAATTTCATAGACTTCACCAGTCTATCAAATGGGTAATTAACAAAAAAGTTGAGTGAAGTTAAATCTTTCCTTAGGTGAGCACATCACTTTTTTAAGACTTCAGTAGTCATCAAGATGCAAATGATCCTTGCATCTGCCTCTTCAGCAAACACTTATCTCCTGAAGAAAATCATCCAGAAATCTCACTGGCATGTTAAATTTGACTCATCTGGACTCACTGTCTATCATTCTTTCCTTTCCCCATCTTTATGTTCAAACCTGAATCTTTCTACAGTCCATTTATTTAGTCATATTGTTTGCATTCATTTAGTTTCACAAATAAGATCATGTAGTCATTCGTTATTATTCTATCTTAAGAGAAAATTAAGACATAGAGGATTCCACCTGGCAATTTTTGTGTTACAAACTATTTGGGATTTATGTCTCAATTTTATCTTCACAACAGTCCTACACATAAATATACACACACACACTCACAGTAGGTTTTGGGGCCTTGGTAAGCTAGAAAGCACTGGCACAGAGAAACTGGGTGTTATTAAATAACAAAATTAAAACTTGTGCCTGGTTTCTCTGATTCAAACGTCATGCTTTCTCTTATCACATGGTAAGTCAATAGAGGCCATTATTGCTTTTTGTTTCCTACTAGAAACTCAAGGAAACAGGAACTATGCTTCTTTCATCCATTTATTCACTCATATGTTCACTTCTTTATTTTTTCCTTCAAACATTTATTGTTCTACTACTGTGCTTTAAAGTAACACAGTTAATTATTATGAGAAAACAAAAGGTTGAAAGTGACATGATATCTGTCACAAGTACTTTATAGTTTAATCTCTGTGCAATTTAAACATCTTCAGACAGAGTGATTTGCAAAAACTGGAAAAAAACATTGCTTTAACAAGTAAATAGTGTAATTACAATAATAATGATTGTTGTTAATGCCAACTGAAATAATGAAACATAAGTATAACTTTAAAGCAGGCATTTAAAAAAATTCTATTATCTTGAATTTAGCATTTATGTTCTTCTTTGTGAATATATTCCATTCAAAGTTCCCAACTCTGACATGGATAATAAATTTGCTTACAAATGTGTGGGCTACCATGACAGGGACCATATATTATTGTCAGTGATAACATCTCAGTTTCTAAATTTTTTTTCACTATAGCTAAAACAAATATTACCACACATTAGTAGGACTTTAATAGTTTACACTATAACTATTATGTCTATATTTAAATACTTGACTACTGTTTTCAAAATTATTTTATTTTCTAAAAACAATGCATGCTTATTATTTTATAAATCACAAGAGAAAAATAAAATATCACCTGATATCATATATGCAAGTAAACATTAAGAAACAGATTAACATCATTTCAGATATCCCTATTATGTATACTAATAAAAGAATACATGGATATTTAGCTAGAACTATATAGATGAAAAATCTTTAATAAAAAGTGAGCTATGCATGCCATTTTAATGCACAGTTGCAACAAATACTTTTTAAATAAAAAATGTATTTTTCGCTTGACCAGGCAGGCGGTGGCACAGTGGAGAGAGTGTCGGACTGGGATGTGGAAGACCCAGGTTTGAGACCCCGAGCTCACCATCTTGGGCGCAGGCCCATCTGGCTTGAGCAAAAGCTTGCCAGCTTGGACCCAAGGTCGCTGGCTCCAGCAAGGGGTTGCTCGGTCTGCTGAAGGCCTGCGGTCAAGGCACATGTGAGAAAGAAATCAATAAACAACTAAGGTGTCGCAATGGCAATTAAAAACTAATGATTGATGCTTCTCTCTCCGTTCCTGTCTGTTCCTATCTATCCCTCTCTCTCTGACTTTCTCTCTCTGTCCCTGTAAAATAAAATAAATAAAATAAAAATGTATTTTTTCTCTCTTGGTAAAGTTTAATTTTTTAAGTGTTTCAAACAAAAGGAAAAAACCTAATTCAGAGTCTAAAAATAATTACTCAATTGAGAGAAGAATATCATGTATTTTTTATAATACCAGTTAAAGAAGAAATCATTAAGATAGGGTTAACAACCAACAAATGGGAGAAAGGATAATCTTGTCCATGGTAACAGCCTTAACTGCTATTCCATTTTAGTAACCATTTTCATGCCCTTTCTCCAATCACTTGTGCTTTGAGTTTGACATTGATGGTGTGTCTTTCTCCTTCTGTCTACAACTCTGTTTACTGTTGGACAACAGGGACATTATCATTATTCTTTGATCTATTTTTTCTTTGTATTGTTACAACTTGACAAGAATCGATTGCCACCCTTAATTCTTCTCCATTCACAGGTAAAACAATGACCTTTTGTTTAAGATTGTCTATCTATTCAAACACTGATAATTCACACCTGAAGGAATGAACGCACTGTTATCCCTATATTTTAGAGATAACAGTGCATTCACAAATTGTACGTCCTCACTGTTCCAAAAAGAGGCAGGTGCTGAATAAAAGTGGCTTTATAAGTTTTCTTAAGTGCTTTGTGTTTTTTCTTTCATTAGAGTTTACTAGTCTTACAAAAGTCATCAGAAGGAATATTTTTTAGAAAATGAAATTTATAGGGTGATAGTTTTATGATTTACCCAAAGTTATAGAATGAAGGATAGCATGACCAGAACTAGGAATCAACTGTCCCTAGTTTCTAAAGCAGAATATTTTCTACAACATCAAGATATATAGAGAGAGATTAGATAGATAAATTCATTGATTGGTTGATTGATTGATAGATAAACAGATAGATAGATTTTACGGTGGTGGAATTCAAATAATTTAACAACTGCTGCTCTGCCCTTATGATCATTTTAAGTATAAAAAAATATATATCCAGGATAAGTGCCCATCTGCTTCTCCATCCTTCCCCCTCTCCTTTCTCTCTGTCTTTCTCTTCCCTTCCCACAGCCATGGCTCCATTGAAGCAAAGTTGGCCTGGGCGCTGAGGATAGCTCCATGACCTCCGCCTCAGGCGCTTGATTGGCTCTGGCTGCAACAGAACAACACACCTGATGGAAAGAGCATCGCCCCCTAGTGGGCATGCTGGGTGGATCTTGGTCAGGCACATGTGGGAGTTCCTCTGTTTCGCCCACTTCTCACTTCAGAAAAATTAAAAAAAAATACCAAAAGATAGTTTATTATTTCATGCATTTAATAAATAAGAACAATAAAAGAGGTACACCAAACTAGATTATGTTACAAGAGTTTTAAAATATTAATGAAAAAAATGTTAATGCCTGAAAAAAATAATAAAACTCTTATTTAGGATATGTCCATATTGCTTCTCGATTGGCGTCCTTACTTGCAGTTTATTTCACCTATGAACAAAATGAACATTATTACTGTGGGTGCTTAGCATATACTGCTACACAGATGAATGTTAAAAAAGAGCAAGGAATGTAAATTTACGATTTCCACTTTGGACGGCTTGCCCAGGTGCCCACCTTAGAGAGAACCCTGGTTACAAGTGCTATTTTAATCACCAGTTTGCCGAACTCAACAAAAAATTAGGTATTGTTTCGGAAGAACTAGTTCAAACTGGCTGAGTCCCACCACTGATACTTTGGTATTACAAGTGAGAATGCAAGTAGTAATAAATTCATGAAAAAGAACAGGGAAATTATTATTTTTTGCATTTTAGTATATATGAACTATTAATGCTATCACAAATTTATTCAGACTTTAACAGATTATGGTGAGTTTGATTCAGAAGACAGTTTACTTGATTTATTTTAGTTCTTGTAGTCATTTCCTTTGAGAAAGCTCATTAAGTGAAACAAAAAATAAAAGAATAAGTTGTTCCATGCCATTTTAGAACATTTGTAACAAGGTGTAAAAAAAATTATTTTTGTGATTGATTCTTAATGGAACCAAATATTATGCCTGCTAGGCAAATTAAATCACTTAAGCTTGATTGACTACATTTATATATAAGGCTATATATTTCTTCCTGAGCTAAGACACTAATTTTAGAGATATAATTAGGTCAAAAGCTGAATAGTTTAAGTATCCATAACCTGGCAAATCACAGATCCTTAGTCCTAACTCCCAGTGATTAATGTTTTGTCATTCAGAATGTAAAAATAGGCTTAGATAAATTGTTAATATGGAAAATTATTTTAATGGAATCTTCCTTTTAATCATTTTAATCCCAATCTTCCTTTTCTTAGTTCCTTTGCCTATTTCTTTACATATTTCAAAGCCTCAGGACCCATGTTCTCTGGCTGTGCTTCAAAATTCAGTAAGGCCAAGTTATTATCCTCAAATGTGATGGCGGTTTATCTGAAAATAGGACCTATTTATTGACATCGCTTCATTTTTGTTGAGTTCTATTCGTTGTGATTGCTGTGTAAAACCAGTGTATGAGGTTAGCATTCCTTGTGACTGCTTAACCTCTCGCGTCTCCGTGCCTGATTTGAAACACACCGCCCACTGAAATCTAGACTTTGCTTTCATAGCTTAATAATCACAGAAGGATTATCTTTGGACCATGGTTTTGTCTTAGGTTTATAATCCTTACAAAACTATAGACTATTCACGATAGCAGCTGAAGGACAAAACACCAGTTTTTATGCATTGAGTGTGTAGCCTTGGCAATAACTGTTTTCTAACAATGAAATGAGAATGTCACAGCAGATCTAAACTTGAATCATCTGGGTTATCAGCACACAAGTTTCTGATTTAACTGTTCTAGGGTAGGACTCAGGCATTGGTGATTATTAAATGATTTTTTGCTGACTCATTTCCAGCCAGGGTTGATGTCAACTCATGTAGCCTCAGTGATTGTAGGTTTAGGAGACATGATGTCAAGTGATCCTTTAAACTAGGAGCCACTTGCCTGACCAGGTGGTGGTGTAGTGGATAAAGCGTCGGACTTGGATGCGGAAGACCCAGGTTCAAGACCCCGAGCTCGCCAACTTGAGCAAAAGCTTGTCAGCTTGAACCCAAGGTCACTGGCTCCAGCAAGGGGTGGCTCGGTCTGCTGAAGGGCCATGATCGAGGCACATGTGAGAGGGCAATCAATGAACAACTGTGGTGTAGCAACAGCAATGAAAAACTAATGATTGATGCTTCTCACCTCTCTCTGTTTCTGTCTGTCTGTCCCTATCTATCCCACTCTCTGACTCTCTCTCTATCCCTTTAAAAAAAAAAGAAAAAAAATAATAAATTAAGCTAGGAGCCACTTGCCTTCTGTTTTGAACAAAATCATGGCAAAGTCCGTACAAGAAAATTTAAATTTTGTAACCATTGTATCTACACATACTAGAAAAATAATTGGCACTGGTTATTTAAATTAGAATAACTTTTTTTTGTTTAACCTACAAGTAAAAAATGTATTTATTCTATTTATATAATCAGAATTTAGCTTGTTCTTTTTTTCCCTATAAATAAATAGGCTGGGTTTAGGGGCTTTTTCTCTGGTATTCTGCTATGCCAATAACAAGAATAGTAATGCAAATATAATTTTCACTCATTCAATCCTAATTCATTTTAAGAATAGTCCCTCTACTAACTAATGTGAGTTTGGGCATTTGGGGCATAAAAAAATTAGTTTGGAGACACACACACACACACACACACACACACATAACATAAGGACAAAAAAGTTGCCTTTCACATAGATTACTTTAAAAAATCACTTATGCAGGCATTGCTTGGAGATATTGCAGTTCCAGACTACCACAATAAAGCATATATCTCTATAAAGCTAGTCACATGATGTTTTTTGGTTTCCCAGTACATATAAAAGTTATGTTTATGTTATGCTGTGCCTTAAGTGTGCAATAACGTTATTTCTAAAAATGTACATATTTTCATTGTAAAATATTGTACTTTATTGCTCAAAAGTACCATCACCCAAGCTGTCAGCAGGTTATAATCTTTTCTGCTGGTGGACAGTCCTGCCTTGGTTGTTGACGGCTGCTGACTGATCAGGGTGGTGGTTGAAGTTTGTGGTGAACATGGCAATTTCTTAAAACATCGCTAAAGTTTGATGTATCAGTTGACTCTTACATGGATGGTTTCTTTGTTGTGTGCAGTGCTGTTTAATAGCATTTTAGCCCATCTTCTGATTCCACTCTAACTCGAATTCTCTCTGCTATTTCCACCACATATGCAGTTACTTACGCCACTGAAGTCTTGAATCCCTCAAAGTCATCCATGAGGGTTGGAATCAGCATCCTCCAAACTTCTTTCTAATGTTGATATTTGAACTCTTACCATGAATCACAAGTGTTCTCAGTGGCACCTAGAATGAGGAAACTGTCCAGATTTTCAGTTAACTTGGCCCAGATGTATTAGAGGAATCACTGTCTGGCAGCTATCTGCCTGACAAGGTATATTTCCTAAATAAGATTTAAAATTTGATTTTACTCCATGATCCATGGTCTGCAGGATGGATATTATGTTAGCAAGCATGAAAACAACATTAATCCCATTATACATCTCTCTCAGGTCTGTGTGACTAAATTGTCAATGAACAGTAACATTTTTAAAATATACATATATATTTTTAATGACCAGTAGATTTTAATAGTGGGCTTAACATATCAGTATATCATGATGTAAATAGATGTGCTGGCCTCCAGGCTTTGTTGTTCCCTTTGTAAAGCACAGGCAGAATAGATTTTGCATCATTCTTAAGGGCACTCGATTTCTTGAAGTGATAAATGAGAATTGGCTTCAACTTGAAATCACCAGCTGCATTAGCACTCACGAGAGAGTCAGCCTATCCTTCAAAGCTTTGAAGCCAGGTACTGACATTTCCTCGTGAAAGTCCTAAATGACATCTTCCTTGGATAGAAAGCTGTTTTGTCTACATTAAAAATCTGTTGTTAAATGTAGCCACCTTTATTAATTATCTTAGCTAGATCTTCTGGGTAACTTGCTGTAGCTTCTACATCACTTGCTGCTTAACCTTATATTTCTATTGTTATGGATATGGCTTTTTTCCTTAAAGCTCATGAACCAACCTGTGCTAGCTTCAAACTTATTTCCTACAGCTCCTTTACCTCTATGGGCCTTCGAAGTATTGAAGAAAATGAAGGCCTTGCTCTGGATTAGGAACTGGCTTAGGGGAATGTTGTGACTGGTTTGATCTTCTATCCAGACCACTAAAAATTTCTTCATATAAGCAATAAGGCTGTTTCAATTTCTTATTATTTTTGTGTTCACTGGAATATCACCTTTAATTCCCTCAAGAGCTTTCCCTATGCATTTATAACTTGTCTAACTGGTACAAAAGGCCTAGCTTTTGGCCTGTGTTGGCTTTATATATGCCTTCCCCAATAAATTTAATTAATTCTAGCTTTTGATTTAAAGTGAGAGACATGAGACTCTTCCTTTCCCTTGAACACTTAGAGGCCATTTATTATAGGGTTAGTAAGTGGCCTCATTGCAATGTTTTTGTGTCACAGGGAATAGGAAGCCCCGGTGCTGCGGGAGAATAGAGAGACGGGAAATGACTGGTAGGTGGAGAAGTCAGGACACAACACAACATTGATTAGTTAAGTTGATGTTCCCCACTCCTCCCTGCCCCTAAAGTCACTAAATAAAATCTTTTTAAAATTACCAATCACAGATCACCATAACAAATATAATAATAATTTTGAAGTTATTTGAAATGCAGTGAATCTCGGTACGCTTGTAGTTCCATTAGAGTTCTAGAGACAAAGCCCACAAAAGATACACAAGTCTGGGGAATCTGAGATTTAAAGAACTATATCCTAGAAGGTTAGACAAGGCATCTAAGAAATGATAGGAAAGGAGTTGGGAAGTCAAGGCATGGTGAAAAATCTCACATCCCATTTTCGATGTGCATGTGTGGGGGATAGGAAGGGAGGGGGACGGTGTGGGCAAAGAAAGTGTTCTCAGAGAAGAAAAATATTTTGTCAAAAAGGTAATATATTTTTATAAATATCGGGTGAAATACAATAATTTTGAGAACAGCATGTGAGTTATATTAGACCTTTTTAATGAAATGGGCTTATAAAATTATAATTACGTTTAGTTAAAGAAAATGATCAAATAATTATAACACATGTAGAAAAAAAGCATGCAGTCTTTTTAAATTAAGATTACTTTTAAGGGGTACTAATGCTCAATTTCTCCTCTCTTTATCACCTTTCCCTATTTGCACAATACTTCACGCCAAGAAATGGTGAAGCTTCCTTTCGGTAATTGAAAGGAACTATATTTTTTAAAAAAATAATAAATCACTTGTAATGATGCAACGCCAGTCGTTTTGGGAAATATAATTTTAGAGAAGTTTGGCAAGTAGGTGTACAGTTTTTATGCATGAACTAGAAAGCCTTATATACATATCTCATAAATATGTGTGTATAATTCTGCATGAGTCCCCTTGGGTGCCCCTTCCCAGGAAAAAGAACAAGTTTACTGATGAAGGATATGAGCTATACCAGGTATGGCGGCGCTGTCACATGGCATGGGGGGAGATGGTGAGCAGCTAGAGGACAGCTGCAAAGTGGTAGCCATTTTTCAGTAAATGCTACATGAGTAATTACAGTAAATCCAAGCAGATACTTCTGAGGAGTATGCATGGCGGAGCGACTGCCTTTGCCCACTCCTATGTTATTTGAATCTCAAATGACTGTTAAGTAAATTTTTCAAGAATCTAATGGGTATAGATATACATGTGAATATAGACATGTTTATAAATTCATTGACTCTATAATTTAAGCATCATTGGTCCTAGTTGGAAACTTGACTTGGCTTAAGTCACATTTCTCATGCCAAAAAGTGCTTTATTCCAAAGAAGAAATTGTTCTTGGTTTTCCCTCTGTTTATTATAGAAATAGATGTTAGTTCATGGGTTGCACAGATTAATTATAGAGATATGCCTTAAAAATCCCTCCCTGAACTGTGAAGTCAGATAGTGTGTAAAAGAAAAGAGATGATTAGCTTCTTTTCACTTAGGGTTGACAATCCTGTGGTCCACTCAGTGTCAAGAAGACAAAATGATTTTTTTCTAGAGGATAGCTGTGGGTGGCATCTGGCTCAGAATGAGAAGACCAGGTGTTATTTCTGGCACAGTCATGCAGGGTCTTGTGCCCATCATTTATCTTCTCTGATCCTCTAAAATCTCATTTATAAAATAGAAGTCATCATTTCGCTTCACAGGGAGGTTTTAAGGATTACATTTCTTAATTCTTTTAAACTGCCATGAACTCTGAAAATAATTGCTTACTACTGTTAACCTAAAATTAAAAAGCTTGAATAAGAGGTAATTTATTTGGGATCAAAGAATTGGAATTCATAGAGCACAGATTCAGGCAGAAACCTAAACAGTGTCCCAATTACAGGATGAAGGTTTTTATGATAATAGGAAAAGACTAATTACATGAAAAGAAGAAAGAATTTCTATTGATGCTATAAAACCGAGTTACTCTTGGGCTATCCATGATTGGTTACCATCTTCAGAGCCCATAATTATTCATGCTTGCTGGTCAGCATATCTGTTGTACTGCTGCTACAAATAGTTATAAAACAGTGTTGGTTTGGCCCAGTCCAAAGATTGTTTTGCTCAGTTCACACATTCCAAAGTCCAAGGAGAAAGACATACAAGGCAGCTCCTCCAGTATAGTGGCTCCATTTTGAAATGACTCTACTTCTTTTGCCAACGTTTGCACTATTTTTATTACAATTTATCAAGAGTGCATGAGGCATCAAACATGTAGTACTTTATGTATTTTATTTTGCTTTCTTTTCCAAATCACCCTATTGTATAGTATCCTCACTATCAATTGATGCATAGCAAACCATCCCAAATTAATGCCTAAAACATTTGCAGACAGTTTTGTGCATCAGGAACTTGAAAATTCTTAGCTAGGAGGCATGTCTCTGACCCATTGTGGTGCCAGCAGGGCAGCTGAGACCAGATGATCCACTTCCAGTGTGGCTTTTCACTCACAGGTCTGGTGTTTGGTGCTCCTTGGTTTCTCCTTCTCTGGCATCACATCCTGAAGGGCCTCTCTATGTGGCTTTGACTTTTCTCACTGCTTAATGACCTCAGGGATGACAATCCTCTTATATGGTGCCTGACTACTGACAGAGAGGAGCTGTCAAGCCTATTTCAGGGGTATTCCCAGAATTGGTACCACATGATCTTCACTGTATTCTATTGATCAAAGCAATCATAAGAACTGCACAAGTGCTAAGAAGAGGGGAAAAGATTCTATCCCTTTTAGTGAAGGGGTTTGTAATAGGCCTTCCCAAGATGTGCCACTTTGGCAGGTGAATTTATCTGAGCAGAAGGCAGTAAAGACCCTACAGATCACAAGATATTTGTACCTTACTCATGGAGAATTTAAATTTGGGTCTAACTTAAAACAAGAGTTATTACTAGAGATACATCTTTATAAACTATCTATAGGGCAGACCAAATATCTAGTTACTGAACATCTGTTCTTATTATTGTGCAGTAAGTGACCTTCATTGCCTCTGAAACCTCAAGGTGCCTTACTTTCTCTGAGTGAGTGGGCGCCCCATTGCCCTTTCTGTCTTCAAACCTCTCAGGTCTGGGCTTTCTGACTTCTGTGTGGGGGTGTTCCTATATGTACATATGTAATTACATTTGGCTATTTTCTCTTGTTAACCTGTCTCATGTCAGTTTAATTATTGTACCAGCCAGAAGAACCTAGAAGGGTAGAGGAAAGTTCCTTTTTCCCCCACAATAGGGTGGTAAATAGATCAGGTGGGTTTTAAATCATCTGACCCAGGACCTTCTACTCCTTATGTTTATTATTTTCTGAAAATTCATTTAATAAATAAAACATTCACAGCTCCTTACATGATACACAAATACATGCACACAAAACATATACAAAGGTAGCTATTGCCTGCTATTTTATTATCTAGAAATATCCATTGACTTGACATTTGCATTTTTTTTAATATTGACAATTGATCGTTGTATAAACTTCCTCAGGTATTGAAAGTATATGGAATGTCAGGGTAGAATAGTTATACTTTATATTGGCTATGCAACTCTTAGTCTAAAAAAATAATAGAAGTTGAATGCCTAAGGCATCCTACTGATAAAAATATTTTCAAATATGGGTACAGTTGAGGCAGCTACCTCCTCTGCAGAAGGCTAGGCAGCTTTTTATAAGTTTGTAGTGTGGAAATTGCAGCCTATATGATATATTAATGTGGGGAATAGGGCCACTCTATTTTTTAGACTAGTTGACTAACCAGAACATCACATTTCTTCATTATGTCAAAAAAAGAGGAGGATTTGTTTTTCTAAAACTGTCATGTGTTTTTTATTAGCGATTACAGCTATAATAGCAAGAGCTGTACAATGAGCTTAGTAACCATGACAAAATTTTATTGCGGCTGTTCTTTATTGTTCTTTTTTTAATGTTTATTTTATTGATTTCAGAGAGAGAGAGGAGAGCAGGAGAGTGACAGGAACATCTTGTTCCTGTATGTGCCCTGACTGGGATTGAACTGGCTACCTCTGTATTTCGGGATGATGCTCTAACCAACTGAGCTATACAGCCAGGGCTTAAATATTCTTAAGTAAATACTGAGGTACAGTTTTCTCTGTGTGTGTGTGTGTGTGTGTGTGTGTGTGTGTGTGTGTGTGCACGCACACTATTTCATCCTTTTACAATCATTATGAAAAAGTTTCAACATTATTATTATTATTATTATTTTGCTTTTCTTTGCCTTGGTTTCCTGAAGTCTGTTAGTCTATTTCTCTAGCTTTTCTCCTCATCTTTTCCTGGCTCCCTTCCTGATAGAATCAGACCATTCAGCACAATCAGATACACCTCAGGAAGGCTCGTATTATTTGAAAATGTCAAAGTTTTGAATTCTGTCATGAGGCCCCCTCTTTCCCTGTGTTCTGTGTTCATTCTCTCCTATGCTATTAAACATGAATAAATAATGTGGGCTGGATACAGATATAAAATTTATATTCTCTATCCTAATTGTTCATTAACCGATTCTCTTTTTATTAATTGTTTACCATCTTTAAGAACCAAGTCTGTTTCATTGGCTTCCACATTCCAGCTGTTGACAAGCTTCCAGAAGCAGAGTGGAGGCTAAATAAACATTGACTGACTAACATTTGCAGAAGAGTAGCAAATGAAAATAGAGAACTCACTTTGCTGCTATCCCCTATTCCTACAGAGTACAGGTTAATTAATAGTAACAGAAATTAACATTCCGCATTCTGTTGCTAATGCAGGGCCTCTATTCTCTATAAATGTTCTCCTACATTTGGTGGGAAATCTAGAAGGACGTGTGTGTGCGCTCATAAGCCGCTCCTGTCAGTCACCCTGAAGTCTGCGGTTCCTCCTGCTCTCTGACCATCTGTTCTGTTCACGTTTGCTACCAGTAGAACTGTGCGAAGGTACCCTGCCACTGTCTGTCCCCCAAGCTCCCAGTCAGGCAGACTTTCAGTTGTGATCCGCTGGTACCAATGCCATTCGCTGCCTGTTGGGCAGATAAAATATATTATGCTCACTTTGTTAAAGATGGCACTGCCCACATGGAAGTTCGTTGATATTAATGTGTAATGGGGAACAGGCTGTGGGTAGGCCAGATCATTATAGCCGAAGGCTTAGTTTTCAGAGTAAACTTTTCCCCACACCCTTGACTGATTGGATGATGTGGGGTGGTGCACCCTCCTGAGGAATCCCATTATGCCTCAGATGGGTGACTTTGTATCAGAGACTTCCTTGTTTGTAGATTGGATTAAAGGTTTTGAATCTACACTATAAAGTGGGGCAGGCCAGGAGCTTGCTCTCTCTCGCTGGGTTCCTGGGATTAGTATAGAGAGGAGAGCAGAGTAAGGCCACATGGAGGAGAGGAGAAGCAGCCTAGATGGCAGAGTGCTGAGGGAGAAGCCAGTTTGTGCAGAGTTTGTGCTGGAGAAGGAGATGGGGAACAGAGGTGAATAAGTCTGGTGAGCTAGAAACCTTTGATTCTATGAAACTCGGATAAGTCAGTAGCTTTGTGAGCACTGAATGTATGGGTTTTGGAGCCCAGTGTGTGTTTTTGCTTGCCCGCCGGGTGCAAGCTAGAATTAAAGCTGATGGCTCACCAGTTCTTGGCTCCGTTGTTTCCTTATCAACTGTCCGAATCTAATGCAAACCTGCATTGGCCAGGCGACTCTGATGGTGATCCTGGCCACTGGCTTTACACTGCCACCATGTGCTTTTCCTGCTCCAGAAATGTGGAGTGCTTTGAAACATAGCCTGTGTGGATCTTCTCTGCTGAGTATTATCAGGAAAAGAAAAAAGGCTCCGTGCTCTCTCCTGAATTATACCCCCTGACGGTAATAACATCTTAGATTCCAGTGCTCTGTAGATATTTCAGAAAAGAAGACGTTTAGTTATTCATTGCTTTATCTTTTTAAAATTCATAGCCACCTCTCTTAGTATTCAGGTGCCGATCCACAAAACTCTGAATGAGGTATAAATTGAGTGCCTCTTTCATGCTTTTCTCAGAATGACTTTCCCCTTCTGATAACTGAAGCTTTGATGTGGCTCAGACGTATCTGTCTCCCAGGATGGTCCTGCCTCATCATTCATACACCCGGTACCGGGGGACACGTTTCATTTGTTTCCCAGTGTTGATCAAATTAGTTTGTGAATATGATATATATGTTTGCTCGCTTATAGTTTGTATTGGGAGTGGGAGACGGGCTATAAGCAGGCCGGGTCATTATAGCCCAAGTTTTAAAACTAAGCCTTTCCCACCCTTTTTGATGTGGGTGGTGCACTCTCATGAGGAATTCCATTATGCCTTAGATGAGTGACTTTGTATCAGAGACTTTCTTTTTTGTAGATTGGATTAAGGTTTTGGATTTCTACACTATAAAGTGGGGCAGACTGGAAGCTTGCTCTCTCAGTTCCTGCTATCACCATTGCAGGGGCCTCCCTGATCCCTTGCCCTCCATGGGAAAAGCAGGTTTTCTGCTTTTCCCTTGTCTTCTCTTGTGGCTTGCCTGTCTTGGTGAGACACCAATAAACAGAATGGCCCATCATCCTCCGACTTCGCCATTTCTTCACCGTCACCCCGAATCCAATGGGAACCTGCATGTGAATGGCCACGATGGCAGCTCCTGACCCTACACCCAGACAACAAATACAATTAAGGAGCCTCACTTGCCCCTTCAATTTTATTTCTGTAAGAAACTAGCAAGCATGACAAATAGGCATTTTCAGACGTCCTGTGTTGAGGTGTAATAGGAAATGTGTTGCAATTGGAAGGTAGGAAAAATAATTTTCCCTTATTCTTCTAGATTCTTAGCTGAGACTCACCCCTACCCACTCCCTGTCGCCCCCCTCAAAGTAATAAAAGGAAGGTTAACAGGAGCAAAACGAACATATTTAATAACACATACATGTGTTCTGTGGACATGCGAGACACCCAGAAAAACTGAGGAACTCCCCAAAGTGGTTCAGGCCACCTCCTTAAATACCTTCTCCAGCTAACAACAAAGGCTGTGGGGGGGTGGGGGGTGGGGGGAGGCCAGTTGTTGGAGATCACCAGGAGAAAAGCACAATAAACAAGGGTAAGGTTGTTATGTAGATTTAAAGCCCTGCCTTCTCAGTAGATAAGAGTTTGTAGAAGCTTGGTATCCTTCTCTTCTTGGTAAAAAGCTAAAACCACCATGACAAAAGGAGATTTGCCTTGTAAGTAGAGCTCTTACGAAAGGATAACTTTTACTAGGTTTTCACAGCTTTTTCTATGTCTGCAGTATTTTTTTTAAAAAAAAACAATCAACCTAAATTAATTCTGATGCCATAGGGACATATTTTGGGGTGAGAAATTCTGCTCCCCTTAACAATGTCAGCATCATGAAATCACCCCATATTGGTGTGTTTGTGACACTACATAAAGCCAAAATAATTAATGTTGTGTCGGCATCACATCGCTTGTAAGGGGCCAGGGTTCCAGATATATTTATGACTAACCCACCATAATCCTCAGAGATCACAGCCAAAGCCATCTTCTTTCTTCCTTTGCCATTATCATCAGTGATGATTGCAAGAAATTTCATATGCTTATGAAAGAGAAAGGCACTAGGGGGGACCACAGACAAGGAATGTTGTGGAGTGTAAGACCAGTAAGTAGTCAGGGCCACCATCACAGCCGCCTGATCCGTGCAGCTTCACATTGGATTTGAACAGTCGGTAATGAAACAACGGAGCCAAGAACTGGTGAGCCATCAGCTTTAGTTCTAGCTTGCAGCCGGCAGGCAAGCAAAAACACACACTGGGCTCCAAAACCCACACATTCAGTGCTCACTAAGCTACTGACTTATCCAAGTTTCCTAGAATCAAAGGTTTCTAGCTCACCAGACTTAATCACTTCTGTTCCCCATCTCCTTCTCTAGCACAAACTCTGCTCAAACTGGCTTCTTCCTCAGCACTCCACCATCTTGGCTGCTTCTCCTCTGCTCCACGTGGCCTTACTCTGCTCTCCTCTCTTATACTAACCTCAGGAACCGAGAGAGCAAGCTCCAGGCCTGCCCCACTTTATAGTGTAGAAATCCAAACCCTTAATCCAATCTACAAACAAGGAAGTCTCTGATACAAAGTCACTTATCTGAGACATAATGGAAGGATTCCTCATGAGAGTGAACCACCCACATCATCCAATCAGTCAAGGGTGTGGGGAAAAGCTTAGTCTTAAAACTTGCATATGGGCAGCACCATCTTTAACAAAGTGAGCATAATATATTTCATCTGCCCAAATGGAGTCTGCCCTTTTGTAAGGAATGTTTTTTCAGTGTGTGCAGTGACTAACCTTTTCCATAGAAAAAATTTTCCACTCAGATAAATCTGCCATACTTTACGACCAAAATACAAAACAGAATGATAGACACTGAGCAGCAGCCTAGAGGCAGCCTGACCTGCCTCTCACTGTGTTCCAAGCGCCAATTTGGGCTTGCAGAGCTGAAATGCATCAGTGCCTGAAAAATACAGACACACCAGGTGAGAATTCAGAAGAGGTCTGGTGTTAAAATGCAACAGTTGGAACAAACTTGAAATCTCACTCTTAGAAAATTACCCGAGATGGAACAAACTGGGAGAGCAAACGTTTAAATCAAGGGGCATAAAAATAATTAAGAGAAACAAAAATAGACTGAAGAGAGACATTACCATTTCTTAGGCCCTAAGCAGAGAGAGGTAAAAGGGGGAGACGCATATTACTAGAAACGAAAAGCATTACTGAGAGCAACTTAATTTGAGCATAGAGCTCATATATTTTGCTTTTGAAATATTTAAATATGTTGCATGATTTATGAATGAGTCCACATAGCATTTGAAGCTGCATGCTGTGTAGCGTGTTAATTTCTCCCACCTGCAAGAAGAGATGGAAGCTAATACTTCATGTCAGTGATGGGGGGACATAGGAAAGCATTATTCACAGCAGGTACCTTTGTATTTTGCTGTGCTTAACCTCTTATATTTTTGTTGTAATTAATTCAACCCCCACCAGGGGGAGCAAGGGAACAAATCTCAAAGTCCTAAATCCAGGCACATTTCCAGTTGAAGGAACACTAGATTCCAGAGCGAAGTGCTCAGTATTTCCCCCCACCCCCACCCCCCCTTCTGGTGAATCATTTGCAGCCTGAATTTTACTGTGGGAAGTTTCTTTCGGATTTATTTTCTCTGGTTTTTCAGCTGCTTTTTTTTTTTTTTTTATTTGAAGTTGTAAATTCATGCAATGGATAGCAAACCCATATTCCAGCAAGGAAATATTTTCCTACAGGATTTCTTAAAATCTTATCTAGTCAGTTCCAACAGAGCCTTCCCCAGTGCCATGCCAAAGTAGAACTCCTGTGACTGAGCCTGGGGACTGGAAGAGGAGATAAAATTAGATGGGGAGGGGACACACTGCTGAGGGAAGCTTTGGGAACAGCTGAAAGGCTCAGAACAAGAAATGGGGGAAGCTGGCAGGTCAGCACAATAGATGTAATTAGCAAATGCAATTACCACCAGCATATAAATCCCTCCCCTTTGACTTTATCTTTCCTATCGCCAAGGCAACACATGCCGCCTCCTCCTCTCCCACCTCCCTCTTTCCCAAATCCTCCAACTCCTTCTCTCCCTGTCTCTAGGAGTGGATTTGAAGCAGGTTGCACCTAAAGTCGCATGTGTCTGGGGGTGGAGAAAGGGAAAGAGGGACTGGGAGAGTGAGGAGCTAGGCTTGGCAGTGAGATGGTTTGTTGTCAGTTCACATTTTTTTCAGGATTTAGCCTGTGCCCATTTGGGAATATTTTATTCCTTTTGGTGCCCATCCGCTAGCATGAAAAATGTCTTTCTTTTCACCTCAACACGGGCATTTGCAGATAAAGCAGTGTGCACTCAGGTCTGTCACTCTGTGCTCTAAGTAAACCTTTTACACACTTAAATCTGTCCTTAGAGCTAGTTTGTGGTAAGATACGCAGTGTTTCAAGTTCATTTTCATCTTTGGTGTCCAGAAGTTGTGAAGAACAAAGTAGCAGTTCAGGAAAAGAAGGGGGGATAACCACACACACACACACACACACACATACACACACACACACACCCAGTAGTAACATCTGAGTGAGAAGTGGTATTGAAGGAAAACGATGGGCACTTTGGCTTTTTCATTTAAAATTTTGATGCAAGTAAATATATAATATATTTTTAAAAAATACAAAACCCCAAATTAAAATAAAATTCACTTAAAATAAATACATTCTGTCAGATAGAAATAAAATAAGATAAATACTAAGTGAAGCAAGTTATCCCAACAGTAGCAAAACCTTCAGTGAGGGTTTTCTGCATGCTGAACAGTTTTTTAAGCACTCATGATTCTCACAACAATCCTAGGATATATGTTTATCTTTTTTTCTTTTATTTTCAGATGAAGGAACTGAGGAATACACAGAATCTGTCCTTGATTACATAGCATTATAAACCTCCATGCTATACAGCCTTTCATTTTCAAAATGATTGTTGGGCAGATAAAATATATTATGCTCACTTTGTTAAAGATGGCGCTGCCCACATGGAAGTTTGTTGATATTAATGTGTGTTCTGGAACAGGCTGTGGGCAGGCCTGGTCGTTATAGCCTAAGGCTTAGTTTAAGAGTAAGCTTTTCCCCACGCCCTTGACTGATTGGATGATGTAGGGTGGTGCACTCTCCTGAGGAATCCCATTATGCCTCAGATGGGTGGCTTTGTATCAGAGACTTTCTTTATGTATAATTGGATTAAAGGTTTGGATTTTCTATGCTATAAACTGGGGCAGTCCGGGAGCTCTCTCTCTCTCTTGGTTCCTGAGTTCCTGAGATTAGTATTAGAGAGGAGAGCAGAGTAAGGCCACGTGAAGGCTAGGAGAAGCAGCCAAGATGGCAGAGTGCTGAGGAAGAAGCCAGTTTGTTAAGAGTTTGAGCAGGAGGAGATGGGAAACAGAGGTGAATAAGTCTGGTGAGCTAGAAACCTTTGATTCTAGGAAACTCGGATAAGTCAGTAGCTTTGTGAGCACTGAATGTGTGGGTTTTGGAGCCCAGTGTGTGTTTTTGCTTGCCCGCCGGGTGCAAGCTAGAATTAAAGCTGATGGCTCACCAGTTCTTGGCTCCTGTGTTTCATTACCGACTGTTCGAATCAAATACAAACCTGCATGGGCCAGGCGGCTGTGAGAGTGGCTGTGACTACTGGCTTTACAATGATGTTTTGATTTGTTTACAACCTTATATTTGTTTGTTATTCCTTTAAGAGAGAAAGAACAAAGGAAAGGGAGGTGGCTGAATAACAGTCAACATAATTAACTCTCATGGCAATGTGACTTTGGTCCAGGAAATAATCTTATGGATTTTTGTGTTGGCTGGAAGTAAGGGCATATCTAAGATCTATTGCTCAGTAGGCTGACTGGATGAGTCTAAGTCTCAGTATTTGCATCTGCAAAATGGATCTAGTTATAGCCAACTCTCTTTCAACCTGCCCACTCTCCTGTAGGTTCTCGGCCCACTCAGCCAGTCCCCCCACCCCTAGCCCTACTCCCAGATTTCAAATACCGTCTTTTTTCTCATGATAGGGAAGAAAAGACTTGACAAACTCATTCAGATAACACTTGAGTTGCATGACACCTTCCCCAGGAAAACTGGCTCTTTAAAAAAAGAACTAAATATGAAAATGCTGGTATCAAAAGCATGGTTTAGTTATAAATTATGGTAGGAATGAGATTCTTACTCAACTTATCCTGGTTTGCACACTCTTAGTCATTTGCATTTTCTACATCAACCTTAACTATAGTTCTATCCACTTGAGCCACAGATCTAACACAAGCAGAGTTGTAGATATGGTGAGAGGCTTTGTAGAACACTCATCGTACTTGTACAGCCTCACCATGAGTACACTAAGTCATGGCTGACATGAGTGACCCAACCCCAGTTCAGGCCTCTCACTTTATTCAATTACTTTTTCTAATTCAATAAATTGAGCTCAGTTTATTCTTGTTAAGAGGTTTTATGAGGACAAAGTAAAAGACTGTTCTTTTTATCCCCCAGCTCTATTGAGATATAATTGACATAATAAGGTTGTATAAGTTTAATTTATTCAATGTGAATATTTGCTATATTTAAATATTGCAAACTGATTGCCTCTGTAAAATTAGCTAATACTTGCCTCACATCACATAACTTATTTTTTTTATGATGAGGCTATATAAGATCTACTGTCTTAGCAACTTTCAAGTATACAGTACAATATTATTCGCCATAACAACCACGCTGTACACTAGTGCTTTGAAACTTTACCATTTTATAACTGGAAGTGTGTACACTTTGACCAACTGCTCCTTTTCTCCCAAGGTATAGCCCCTGGCAACTGCCATTCTAGTCTCTGTTTCTATGAGTTTGGCTTTTTTTATATTCCACATTTAAGTGATATAAGTAATATTACACTGTATTTCTCTTTCTCCATCCGATTTACTTAGTAGAATACTCTCAAAGTCGATTCAAGTTGTCACCATGGCAAAATGTCCTGCCTTTTCATGACTAAATAATATTCCATTATATTTGGGTGCGTGGATTGTGTGTGTGTGTGTGTGTGTGTGTGTGTGTATTATCTCTTCTTTATTCATTCATCCATTGACAGACACTTAAGTTACTTCCATATATTGGTATTGTGAATAATGCTTTAAATAATATGGGGTACAGATGAACTTCGAGGTAGGGTTTTTAATTTTTTTGTATTTATATCCAGAAGTGAGATTTATGAATCATATGGTAGCTCTACTTTTAATTTTTTGAGAAACCTCTATACTGTTTTCCATACTGACTATACCTATTTGCATTCCCGCCGGTAGTATACAAGTGTTCGCTTTTCTCTTCATCCTACCCAGCTTTTACCATCTCTTCGCTTTTTGTGACAGCCATTCTGTGAGATGTAACATAATATTTCATTGTAGTTTTGACTTTTATTTCCCTGATGATTAGTGATATTGAGCATGTTTTCATGTACCTGTTGACCATCTATGTCTTCTTTGAAATACTGTTGATTTAGTTCCTCTGCCCATTTTTTAAATCAGATTTTTTATTGCTATTCAGTTATATGAATTATTTTTAAATTTTGAATACTAACCCCTTGTCAGGTATATAATTGGCAAACATTTTCTCTTATTCTCTAGGTTGCCTTTTACCATTTAATTTTAGATAGAATCCTTGAGTACAGTGTTTTAATGGTTCATTAAAAAAAAAAAAAGTGCGGCCCTTATTGCAGACTCTGGACTTAAGAGGTAAACAACTGTTAGCTCAGAAGGGACCCATATCACCTGAATTACCTGAATCCCCTGAAGGGACCCATATCTGGAAGGCCTGAATGCCTCCTTCCAGATTCCAAGGACCTGAAACTTTCCTTGAACTATATTCAAGCTATAACTTGTTCAACACCAGGAAAATAATGCTGGGTAGAGTTTCTTGTGTATTTAGTGAATTGTGTTATATGTCCCAGATGTTTTTGAGGGGCCATAGGGTTTATTAACTACATGAGAACCCTTTGATTCTGGAATAAAAGAGATATCACACACACACACACACACACACACACACACACAACTTTATCTCTTTGGCTTGAATTTTCAGGGAATATTAACTTACCTAAGCAAAGAATATCTCCTCTCTTAGGAAAAAGAAGATGAATGGAATGTGGATTGGAGAGGTTCTAGAGGATTTCTTGTCAATGAGAATGATTTTGGCTTCACCCAAAATAAAAACTTAATTCAAATGCCTCAAAAAATTAACAGACTTTATTATTTCACATTATGAGAAGCAAGCCTGGAGATTAGTCGATCCTCTGCCTAATCAAAGGACTGACAATGTAGTCACAGAGTTTCTCACTGTCATTACTGTCATTTCTTCTGCCATCCTCACAGTGTTGCCTTATGTCCCAGTAGAGCCCAAGCTCTACATTGATCAGGCATCCCTGATTCAACTTCCCCACGCAGTGGAACACTCCTGCTTAACACCAGGGCTGACAGCCTCTTTGAGACTACTCTTGAGGTAGCTATGAGAATTCTACTTATTGGTACTGAGACCAATTGCTACCAGAAGAAAGACATGACTGATACACAAGTTAGTTGCAAGAATCACACAGGCAGTTTATTGCTCACAAATCCTATGGTGTGCCTGGGTACAGCGTAATGGGGCCCCATTGACATATTCCTCTTGGCTGTGCTTGGTCAGAATGGCATGGAGACAGTCTACATTCAACGTTGGAGTCTGGATGACTGACTGCAGTTATGGCCCCCTTGGCTTAAATGCCCTTTTAGGCATATACCTTCTAACAGATGTTAATCTACAGGATTATTACATCAAGCCACTTTTGGGGAGTTCCTCACAGGAAACTCCCCTTTATGTTAGTGTACATATTGTTGTTGACAGAGACAGAGACAGGGACTGACAGGGACAGACAGGGACAGACAGGCTGGAAGAAATAGAGGTGAGAAGCATCAGTTCTTTGCTGCAGCACCTTAGTTGTTCAGTGATTGCTTTTTCATATGTGCCTTGACTAGGAGGATACAGAAGACCAAGTGACCCCTTGCTCAAGCCACTGTCCTTGGGCTCAAGTCAGAGACCTTGGGCTTCAAGCCAGCAACCTTTGGGCTTGAGCCTTTGACCATGGGGTCATGTCTGTGATCCCACGCTCAGGCCGGCAACCTCATGTTTTCAAACCTGGGTCCTCTGCATTCCAGTCTAATGCTCTATCCTCTGTACCACTGCCTGGTCAGGCTGCATAAAAAATGTTTTATGTTAGTCTACAGAATTGTCACATTAAGCCAATTCTGAATTTATGTTTTAGGGAGTTCCTCGCAGGGAGCTCTTTTCACATATGTATAATTTCACACACACACTGACTTAGCACTGCACAGTGGGCATGGTCTTGTATATCATATCTCTACACACTAGTTTAGCTCCCACCCAGAGGGCATAGACTTATTCACTTGCCTTTATGACTTTTCATATTATATCCTAACTTATTTCTACATATATTCTATATTTTCTATGTTTCTATATAATTAGTTACTATAACACTATATTACTGTAACACCTTAGATCCTTGGTTTTATTTTTTTATGAATGTGATATAATCCCGCACAGTTGACCTTTGAACAACACGGTTATTAGGGATGCTGACATTAGGACTGCACCCTGTGTAGTCAGAAATCCACATGTAACTGTTGACTCCCCAAAAGCTTAATTTGTCCCTCTGTTACTATGGGATATTGATTCCAGGACCCAATGTAAATACCAAAGTTTGAGTGTGGATCTGTTGACTCCTGACCATGCATTGAAAACAGTATAGTTATTATTTGAAAAATATCTGCATATAACTGGATCTTCATAGTTAAAACCCATGTTGTTCAAGGGTCAACTATATTATAAGAAGCACACCTTTAAATTACAGCACCCAGTGTCCCAAAGCAGGGGCAGTGAGTAGTGTGGGGAAGAGCGTGCAACCTCCTTGTGTACTTTTTAAGAAGCTGGAGAATATGACTGGATGCTGTCTCTACTGACTTGACTTTCACCTTCCATTAACAAGCGTCATATTCCTGTTTGTGAATCAGTCCCTGGTGAGGAAAATACCGGTCCTTTAACTAAAATAGAATAATCAAAATCCATGCTTGGCTTATCCTCTGAGAAAAGCTACTAAAGGGACTCCATTAGCAAGGAGGGGAATGATGACCAGTGTTGTCTGGGCAGGGGCTGGTGAGTGATTCAAGAAACAACGTAGAAAGCTAATTATAAAGCATCTCCTGTCCTATAACTCCTATCTATGATCCTTGAACTTTTAAAAGTATCTTGACAACCTGGTTTCAGTTTGCTTTGGGCCTTATAAAAAAGGTATATGGTCAAAGCTAGAGTATTTAATGTCATGGCAGCTGTCCTTAGTAATTCCTATAAGAGAAGAAAGAATTAGGGAGCAGGTAGGGCTGTAAGACAGAGATACCCTTCTGCAACTGGCTATTTTCACTCCAGAATTCTTGAAGGATTCATTTGTTTGTTTAACAAGTGTTACATGAGTCTCTAACATGTAGTCAGGCATACTTCTAGGTAAGAAGGGCACTTCAGTGAACAAAACAGACAAAAATTCATGCCCATAGCACCTTTAATTTGAGTTGCTGGAGAAAGAGACACTAAAAATCAAAATAAGTAAATCATTTAGCATATTAAAACATCATAGCCTTATCCTAAATAAATAAAGAAAGCAGAGAAGGGAGTCAGAAGGTCTAGGGAGTTTGTCGTAACCTCACTGAGAAATAGCATTTAAACAAAGACTTAAAAGAAGCTAGGGAGTGAGCATCGCAAATCTATTTTGGGAAAGAGCATTACAGACAGAGAGAACTAATACACAGGCTGTGCATTGTGATGAAGCCAACGTATCTCAGTGACAGAAAGGAAGTCAGTGAGACCAGAGTGACTGAGTGAATGGGCAAGGGTAAGAGACAAAGTCAGGTAGGTAATTAAATGGCTGGAACTCAGGGGTCATTGTAGGACTTTGGTTTAAGTTCAGAGAGAGATGAAGAATCAATGGAAGGTTTTCAGTATAGTAAACCTTTTCTTTTTCTTTTACTTATCTTTTTTTTTTTTTTTGAGAATACTATAGAGAGGCAGGAATACAAGGAGGGAGGCTAGTTAAAAAAGGGCTTCCCCAGTAAATAGATGAATGATGATGATGCAGTTTAGACCAAGATGGTAGAAAAGAGGGAAAAAGAGGATGGATTCTGATGGATCGATGTCTATAAGTAGCCCCAGAGGAACTAATAGCACAGTGAATGGGACACTGAAAAGAAATAAAGAAAGAAAGAGGAGCCAGAAATAACTGCAGAGTATAGCATATTTTTTTATTAAGAGAGAAAATAGGGAGACACAAGATGGCAGTGGAGTAGGCAGACACACAGACTCCCAGCTCATACCAGCAAACTGGATTACAAATTAATTTAGGGATAACCAGTGTGAAAAACCAACTCTGGACTATAAAAACTGCTCTCAAAAACCAAGAGCAAAGAAGAAGCCACACTGAGCCTGATGGGGAGTGCCGAGGAGTGGCGAGCCTCCCCTGCTTACAGGAACAAAGGCGGGTGGGGGGAGGTTAGGATGAGAACCCAGAAAGGCTCTCAATGCAAGGAAAACAGTAGAATTTATCACTCACAGCCACTTGCCTGGGGACGTGGAAACAAGGTGTGTTGAAAGAGCTGGCTTGTTTTCCAAAAGAAAAGGGGGAGAGAGAGACAGCTGGTGACAAACAGAGGAATGCATGGGAGGACCTGAGCAGCAGACTAATCCAGTACTGGAGGCAGCCATACCTGGATTAGGTGCTGGATGCGGCCATAGCTGGGGGAGGGGTTGATCCTTCCACATAACACAAGACTAAAGTGGTTCTGGGTCAACCATCTCAAGATATCTCTCCAGCTCCAATCACCACAACAAGACACAGCTGAAAATAAAAAGTGGGGAAGAGGGGCAGTAACTCAGGTCTCCATGGAGATCTGAGATACACCTCCCCCTACTGAAGCAGAGAAAGCACCTTTCCCCCAAAGAGAGTAACTAGTAGATCAGGTCTTCAAAGTCTCAGGTTATACCCACCACATTCCTGGATACAGTTTCAAATAAGCCCCCTGCTGGGATCAGTAAACAAGACTAACACCCACTTAAGACAACTGAGAAGAAAACAAACAAATCAAGACTTTAAAGGGACTCTATTAGAAAAGCCAAATCTGACAATGGATTACAAACAACAGCTGAAGCCAACCCAAGAAGACATAGAAATAACAGAACTGAAAACTGGAGGCAGACAGCACCAAGCCCAGACTCAACCAGCTCTACCAACAACACACCCTAACACACTGACATAACATAATGAGAAGACAGAAAAGTGCAATCCCAATGAAACCACAAGAAAATCCTCCAGTAAATGAACTGAGCAATATGGAAATATCCAAACTTCCAGATGCAGAGTTTAGAATAATGATATTTAGGATGCTTAGGGATTTTAGAACAACAATGGATGGTCATTGTGGACACCTAAATAAAGAGATAGCAAGTATAAAAAAGAACATTGAAATATTAAAAAAGAATCAGTCAGAGATGACAAATACAATATCAGAAATGAAAGCCACAGTGGAAGGTATTAAAAGCAGGATGGATGAAGCTGAGGATCAAATCAGCTAGTTGGAAGACAAGATGAACAAAGGCATGGAAGAAGAGCAGAAGAAAGAAAAGAGACTCAAAAAGTCTGAGAAAACTCTAAGAGAGCTCTGTGACAATATGAAAAGAAATAATATCCGCATCATAGGGGTTCCTGAAGAAGAAGAGAAAGAACAAAAGATAGAAACTTTATTCAATCAAATCATAGCTGAAAACTTCCCTAAATTGATGCAAGGAAGTGTCTCACAAGTTCAAGAAGCACAGAGATCTCCATTAAAGAGAAACCCAAAGAAACCTACACCAAGACACATCATAATTAAAATACCAAAGCTAAGTGATAAAGAGAAAATATTAAAAGCTGCTAGAGAAAAAAAGGCTATCACCTACAAAGGAGCACCCATAAGGATGACAATAGGCTTTTCAACAGAAACACTTGAAACTAGAAGGGAATGGCAAAAAATATTCAAAGTAATGCAGAACAAGAGCCTACAACCAAGACTACATTTTCCAGCAAGGCTATCATTTAAAATTGAATGAGAAATAAAAAGCTTCCCAGACAAAAAAACCTCAAGGAATTCATTACAAAAAAACCAATGCTGCAGGAAATGTTAAGGGGCCTATTATAAACAGATCTAAGTGGGAAAAGAATATAGCAAAAGAGGAATACACCTTTAAAATATAAAATGGCAATAAACTACTACATATCAATAATAACCTTAAATGTAAAGGATGAAATGACCCAATCAAAAGACATAGGGTAGTTGCATGGATGAAGAAACAGGACCCGTACATATGCTTTCTACAAGAGACACACCTTAAAACAAAAGATGCACATAGACTGAAGGTAAAAGAATGAAAAAAAATATTTTATGCAAATGGAAATGAAAAAAAAGCTGGGGTAGCAATACTTATATCGGACAAAATGGACTTTAAAACCAAGGCTATAGTAAGAGATAAAAAAGGTCACTACATAATGATAAAGGGAGCAATCCAACATGAAGATATAACCATCGTAAATATCTACACACCTAAAATAGGAGCACCTAAATATATAAAGCAGACTTTGATGGATATAAAGGGCAAGATCAACAGCAATACTATAATAGTAGGAGATTTCAATACCCCACTTACATCACTAGATAGATCCTCAAGTACAAAAATTAACAAAGAAACAGCAGACTTAAAGGACACACTAGATAAACTGTATTTAATAGATATGTTCAGAACCTTTCACCCTAAAGCAGCAGAATATACATTCTTTTCAAGTGCTTGTGGTACATTCTATAGGATAGATTGCATGTTAGAATACAAAAGCGGTCTCAACTAATTTAAAAAGATTGAAATCATATCAAGCATTTTCTCTGATCACAATGGCATGAAACTAGAAATCAACCACAACAGAAAAACTGAAAAATACTCAAACCCATGGAAACTAAATAGCATGTTATTAAACAATGAATAAGTTAACAATGAAATCAAAGTAGAAATAAAAGAAATTCCTAGAAACAAATGATAATGAACATACAACTCAAAATTTATGGGACACAGCGAAAGTAGTCCTGAGAGGGAAGTTCATAGCACTACAGGCATAGCTTAAGAAATAAGAAAAAGCTCAAATAAACAACCTAACCCTTCATCTAAAAGAACTTGAAAAAGAACAGCAAGTAAAGCCCAGAGGTAGTAGAAGGAAGGAAATAATAAAGATCAGAGTGGAAAGAAATGACATAGAGGCTAAAGAAACAATACAGAGGATCAATGAAACCAAGAGCTGGTTCTTTGAAAGGGTAAACAAGATCGATGAACCTTTAATGAGACTCACCATGAAAAGAAGAGAAAGGACTCAAATAAATAAAATTAGAAATGAGAGTGGAGAAATAACCACTGAAACAACAGAAATACAAAATATTATAAGAAAATACTATGAAGAACTGTATGCCAAAAAATTAAACAACCTAGGTGAAATGGACAAATTCCTTGAAACATATAATCTTCAAAAATCAGTCTGGAAAATCAGAAAACCTAAACTGACCGATTACAACAAAAGAGATTGAAACAGTTATTAAAAAGCTCCCCAAAAACAAAACCCCTGGGCCTGATGGATTCACTGGTGAATTCTACCAAATATTCAAAGAAGAACTAACTCCTATCCTTCTCAAGCTATATCAAAAAATTGTAGAGGAAGGAACACTACCAAGTTCCTTTTATGAGGTGAGCATAATTCTGATTCCAAAACCAGGCATAGACAACACAAAGAAAAAAAATTATAGGCCAATATCTCTGATGAATTTAGATGCTAAAATTCTCAACAAAATATTAGCAAACCGGATTCAGAAATACATGAAAGGAATCATACATCATGATCAAGTAGGATTTATTCTGGGGAGGCAGGGATGATACAACATTTGTAAATCAATTAATGTAATTCATCACATAAACAAAAGGAAGGAGAAAAATCACATGGTAATTTCAATAGATGCAGAAAAAGGATTTGATAAAATCCAGCACCCATTTATAATCAAAACTCTTAGCAAAGTGGAAATACAGGGAACATACCTCAACATGATAAAGGCTATTTATGACAAACCCACAGCCAACATCATAATTAATGGACAAAAATGAAAAGCAATTCCCCTAAAATCAGGAACAAGGCAGGAGTGTCCACTTTCACCACTCTTATTCAACCTAGTACTGGAAGTCCTAGCTACAGCAATCAGACAAGAAGAAGAAATAAAAGGCATCCACATTGGAAAAGAAGAAGTAAAACTATCATTATTTGCGGGGGATATGATACTGTATATAGAAAACCCTAAAGGCTCAGTCAAAAAACTACTGGACCTAATAAACGAATTCAGCAAGTTGGCAGGATATAAAATTAACACACAGAAATCAGAGGCATTTCTATATATGAACAATGAAATGTCAGAGAAATTAAGGAAACAATCCCCTTCACTATTGCAACCAAAAAAATAAAGTACCTAGGAGTAAATTTAACCAAGGAGGTTAAAAACTTGTACTCAGAAAATTATAAAACATTGATAAAAGAAATTAAGGAAGACACAAACAAGTGGAAGCATATACCGTGTTCATGGTTAGGAAGAATGAACATCATTAAAATGTCTATATTACCCAAAGCAATTTATAAATTCAGTGCAATACCAATTAAAATTTCAATGACATACTTCAAAGATATAGAATAAATATTTCAAAAATTTATATGGAACCAAAAAAGAACACAAATAGCCGCAGCAATCTTGAAAAAGAATAATAAAGTGGGAGGTATCACACTTCCTGATATCAAGTTATACTACAGGGCCATAGTACTCAAAACAGCTTGGTACTGGCATAAGAACAGGCATATAGATCAATGAAACAGAACTGAGAACCCAGAAATAAACCCACACCTTTATGGACAACTGAAATTTGACAAAGGAGGTAAGAGCATACAGTGGAGTAAAGACAAATGGTGTTAGGAAAACTGGACAACTATTTGCAAAAACAAAATGAAGCTAGACCACCAACTTACACCATGCACCAAAATAAACTCAAAATGGATAAAGGTCTTAAATGTAAGCCATGAAACCATAAACATTTTAGAAGAAAACATAGGCAGTAAATTCTCTGACAGCTATCGAAGCTATATATTTGCTGATTTATCTCCACAGGCAAATGAAATAAAAGACAGGATAAAATGGGACTATATCAAACTAAAAAGCTTTTGCACAGCTAAAGACATATGAACAGAATAAAAAGACAAATTACACAATGGGAGAACATATTCGACAGCACATCTGATAAGGGGTTAATAACTAAAATTTATAAAGAACTTGTAAAACTCAACACCAGGAAGACAAAGAATCCAATCAAAAAATGGGCAAAAGAAATGAATAGACACTTCTCCAAAGAGGACATACAGATGGCCAATAGTCATATGAAAAAATGCTCAACATCACTAATCATTAGAGAAATGCAAATTAAAACCACAATGAGATACCACCTTATACCAGTCAGAATGGTGCTCATTAACAAAACAACACATTGTAAGTGCTGGCGAGAATGTGGAGAAAGGGGAACCCTCCTGCACTGCTGGTGGGAATGCAGACTGGTGCAGCCACTGTGGAAAACAGTATGAAGATTCCTCAAAGAACTAGAAATGGAACTGCCCTTTGACCCAACTATCCTACTTATAGAAATATATCTCAAGGACACCATATCACCAACTGAAAAAAAGAAATGCACCCCCTTATTTATGGCAGCATTGTTCACAATAGCGAAGAGCTGGAAACAGCCCAAGTGTCCATCAGTGGATGAGAGGATTGAAAAGCAGTGGTACATATATACAATGGAATACTATAGGGCCATGAAAAAGAAGGAAATATTACCTTTTGCAACAATATCGAGAGACCTGGAAACTATTATGTTGAGTGAAATAAGCCAGGCAGAAAAAGAAAAATATTATATGACTTCACTCATTTGAGGAATTCAAGGAACATTGAGAACTGAGGAAAGGAATTGAGACAGAGGAGGGATCAGAGGGACCAGAGGAAAAGAGGACAGAGGGAAAGGGGAGGATTGGATGGGATAAACCTGAAGGGAAGGAGGAGGGCACTGTTAGGAGGGTGGGAAGGGTGATGTGGAGGGGAATATGGGGGCGGGGGGATTCACTTGGGATTACCCTAGAATCTATGTAACACAATAAATTCAATAGAAAGAGAGAAAACAGGATTTCCTTCTTTCTTTATTATGATTAGACAGCACTTAGTACAGTGCTAACTATAAAGTGTCAAAAATAGGTTAAATATAAAGAAAAAGTAGTCTACAAGTTTTTTAAGAGACATATTTCCAGAGTGTATGAATCACCTACTGAAAAATGAGACAGAATTCTGTCTTTTAATTTTGGCTTCATTCATATCTAGCTTTGTTACCTTGGTCAAGTCACATCATCTTTCTGCATCTTAGTCTCTTTCATTTAATTTCATTAAATTATCTGAACTCCACTTTAGACTCAGCATTCTATAATTTATTTTGTCAGTTATCTGAGAGGCTGAAGGGTTCAGAATAGGACTCCCCAAGATGTGCCATTCTGGCATATGGGTTATTTTAAACTGAAAAGCATCAAGATCCTGTGCCCGCCCCCCTTAACTAAATAGAAGAATCTAAATTGAGGACATTTTCCATAATAAGAGTTATTACCTGCGATAACATTTTCTGACCTATCATGACAGGGAAAACTTCTAATTACTGGACATTGACTCTTCTTATTGACTTGGGAATGACATTTCTTCCCTTTGAGGCTATTATTTCACTCAAGATCCCATATATAATTTCTTTTCTCTTTCTGTAACAGAATCTCTCATGTATGTGGGGTCTCTGACTCCCTCATGTATGTGGATTTCCCATATGTACATATGTAATTAAATTTGTTCATTTTCTCTTGTTACTCTGTCTCACATCAACATATTAGACCAATCAGAAGAACCTACAGTGTAGAGCAAAAGTACTTTTTTTTTCTCAAGGCAAACAGCTCAGTTTTCATATCTAATGGAGAATAACTGTAAAAAAGTCACACCTAAGATTATCAAATGACTTTTTGTCAAAATAAGTTTGAGAACCATTTTATTTCAAGAACAAAATCATAATTATTTTAAAGTGTTACCCATCCACAAATTGTAGAAACAGAAATATGTGTTTGCAAATAAGAAAATATCAATAATGTGTTTTTAGCCTGACTGGGCGGTGGCACAGTGGATAGAGCATCGAACTGGGATGCAGAGGGCCCAGGTTTGAGACCCCGAGGTCGCCACCTTGAGCGCGGGCCCATTTGGCTTGAGCAAAAGCTCGCCAGCTTGGACCCAAGGTCGCTGGCTCCAGCAAGGGGTGGTTTGGTCTGCTGAGGGCCCGTGGTCAAGGCACATATGAAAGAGCGATCAATGAACAACTAAGGTGTCACAACGAAAAACTGATGATTGATGCTTCTCATCTCTCCATTCCTGTCTGTCTGTCCCTATCTATCCTTCTCTCTGACCCTCTCTCTGTCCCTGTAAAAATAATAATAATAATAATAATAATAATAATAATAATAATAATGTATTTTTAGAAGTTTGAATGAATTGCAATTTTTGCTTCCCCCTCAGGAAGTCTCATGTTGCCATACTTAGCCGTATTGTATATCATCAAGAACAAACATCAATTAAAATTAGAAGTATTTTTTCTCAGTATGTCTGAGTAAGAAAAGTAGATCAAGCCAAATAAGTAGATCATTGGCCAATTCCCCAGTTGGCATCATCTACCAGTTTAATTTTATATTTATTTTTAAAATCAATCAAAAATTTAATTTTTTTTAGCACAGTGATATATTCTACAGTCAAAATTAGTTTTCAGTGAGTTTTTCCAAATATTATATTTTATTTGCTAAGGAACTGAGGTTTAATACAAGTCATTATTATAGGTTGGCTATTGAAATGCTGTTCTTTCCTTCATTCAATAAACATGTAATGGGCCTCTTATGTGCCAGGCACTGCTTTATGTGTTGGAGATAGAACTACAGTCAGACAAAGTCCCTTGGCCTGTGAACTTTGTTTATGGCCTATTTCGTGTCTACCTTCTACGTGTCAAATGTACTAGTTTAAAAGAACCTAGGGGGTATATTGTCTAAGGGTGTTTAGAAATGTAATTCTAAAACAAATGTTAGTATCTCCTATGTTTAAATCTGATTATTGAGTATGACTCGCCATTTTTATTCTTTAATTGTTAGTAGCCTTGCCTAGCACTGTAAGTAAACTTGTAATTTTGAATTAGCTTTTCATAGATAAGGGACTTATTAACTAGATCAGTGGACTTGTATATTTTAATAAGAAGAGATGTCATGGTTTGGGGTAATTAGATTTGGAATTAAAACCTTAAGCTCTGGCTCTGTCATGTATTATGGATTCAAGCAATTTGTTTAATTGTCTGAGGTGAGGGCTTATATGTAAAATAAAGCTCTTTTGAGGGTCCTTCTTGAGAATTATCTTAAGGCTTTTATGAAATTGTGTATCCTATCATTATAAACTCTAAAAGTGTATACCATCATATAATAGTCTAAAACACTAATTCTTAGTTTTAAAAATAGCAACCATATTTGTTATAAACTTATAATACATATACATTGAAAAGAATAAGAAAGTAAATAACTTTTAATTAACTTGAACTTCTTTTGAAGATTTTATTGATTTTCTTTTAGAGAGAGGAGAGAAAGAGAGAAGGGAAAGAGATGGAGAAGTGGAAGCATCAACTCATAGCTGCTTCTTGTATGTGCCTTGAGTGGATAAGTCCAGGGTTTCAAACCGGTGACCTCAGAATTCCAGGTCAATGCCTTACACATTGTGCCCTCACAGGTCAGGCAACATGAACATTTTAACCATCACTCACTTTATTCATTGAATATATCAGGTAAGAAAAGTCCTAAGAATGTGTCAATCTATTTCTATTTTCTTTAACTTGGTACAGAAAAGTTGGAATAGCACACTCAAAACAGAAAAACAGAAAAGAAAATGTGTTTTCCTCTCTTAACTAAGAAACAATAAGCAAGAAATAAAGCATTTTAAAATGAGAGTTTTATGCATGCCAAACAGCACAAATAACTAATGAGCACATTTTTCTTGTTTCCAAGGATTGCATTACCCTTCAGAGTTTCACTAAATGTGACAGAGGTATTCCGCAGGTACTGTTGATGAACTCAGCAGGATTTGTTAGGCTCAATGAGATAATTAAATAAAATACCCACTAAGAGATTTTAGAGTCTCAGTAGAGGATGGAAAATGAACAGTGCTAACCAAAAGTCTGTCCCTTTAGAGAAGTTAAAATGGTCTTTTAACCTTGCACAATCAATTTAAAGACTCCATTGGGCAGAATAAATACTGGCAATGCCCAGTGTGGAATGAAGCATATGTTATACACTAAGTGCATATTACTCATCTCAGGCAGAAAAGCCATCATTTTTGGCTGGATGTTAGCCTTATATTTTATTCTCCATCTCTAAGAAAATCCTTGTTTGAGTGTCTTGCTAATAAAGTGTTTTATTTTAAAGTATATACTTTAAATATCTGTAGGGTAGCATTTTGTCTTTACCTACTTAATATTCCTCATAAAAGATACCAAACTTCCAGATTCTATCACAGAAACTAGTACCTAAAATAAGAATATCTAAATATGATGGAGCACATTTTTAACTCGCATGTCTTATTAGAAAAGAATTTGGTACCTAGTTGTGTGATCCACATTAGATAATGTATTAAGCCCCATGTTCGCTTGATGAAATACTAGGCATAGCCTTTCCAATCTAGGAACTACAGCAGGATGTAGACTAACATGTCAGCATTCAGAAATTGAACAAGGGGAAAGGAAAAACAGAAACAAATATCACAAATAGTGGTTTTACATTGCTATTCTTATTTTTTAAATGTTTTAATTTTATTTATTTATTTATTTTTAAATTTTATTTATTTTTTTGTTAAATTGAGTTTAGTGGGGTGACACTGGTTAATTAAATTATAGGTCTCAGGTGTACCATTCTATAATGCATCATCTGTACATTGTGCTGTGTGTTCACCACCCTGAGTCAAGTCTCCTTTTGTCACCATTTATCCCCGCTTTACCCTCCTATGTCCCCTACACCCCTTTTCCTCTTGGAATCACCATATTGTTGTCTGTGTCTATGAACTTTCTTTTTCCTTTGCTTAATCCCTTCACCGTTTATATAAAACAAATAGTAACAGACTTCTCTATCAACCAGATACATTTGGAGAAGTTTCAACTCGTAAGTTGGTACGTGATGTGTTTCTCATATAAACACCTCTGAAGCTTCGCCTGTCTTCCATGTGATAGCAATTGAAGAGTCCATGCAAATAATTTAATAGCTGTGTTGCACTTGGAGCACCACTTGTCTCACATAGCTTCCCACCAATTTTGAGTAAGAAAAAGAGCAAAATTAGAACTAAACTGTTATGCTGTTGACAAAATAATAAGTAGGGACCAAAAAGTAAAATATGGTAGAAGAACAAAGGAATGAGCTACTCAGTGCTGAAGACATTCGTCTCCACCGCACATAAACCTTTGAAATATAGTAACATTTTGAAGAGTAAACAGGAAAAAGAAGTGAGCTGAAAATAGTCAGCAAACCACATCACAAAAATCTACATGTACAAAGGGGGAGGGAATCATTATTTTTAGATTGTCTTAATATTGGATTTAATAATATAGACTCCCTTTCCTAAATAAATCTTTAGTAATATTTACTTTGTTCATTTTCTCAAAGGTCAAATAGAAGATAATTTGTCTTTGACACACAACAGTAGATAAAACTGTAAATTCACTGTGGTGGATGCTGAGGTCTACTGCAGAAATTCCACGTTAGGACCAACACACAATTTTCCCCAGAGGCTGGTGGTGTTGCCTGGCTCACAGCCGAGGCCATTCCAATAATTGTTTTTGCCAAAGGGAGCTCTTTCTCCACACACTGGTTGAAGAGTGAAAGGTTACAGAGGCCAAGCCCCCTTGATTTAATTATGAAAATCCCTGAAGGAGAATAAGAACTCCAGATATCCCCAAGGGATAAGCTAAATCCTCCATGTTAACACTATTGCAGTTCTGTCTGCCCCCTCAACCCATTCCTGCTTCCTTAAAGTAACTCTCTCACGAGTTGCTCCAGAGAGCTCTACTCCAATAAGCCATGTGCACACAAGTGTCAGTCTCAGAATCTGTCTCCTGGGAAACTTGACCTTGGCATCGTCCTCCTCCTTAATTAATTAGATTTTGAAACTGCATGTACTGTATGTAACAGAAATTGGAAAAGCTCTGCATTTTCTCATTATTTGACCATCATTTCCTTAAAATATTTTGCTTATTGTCTCAAAATTTTTATATTGTTTTCCTCTTTTTCCTGTCTCACATTCTTGATCAAATTCTGATCACATCAATAATACAGAACACCGACTTTTTCTTTTCTAGGTGAATGATTTAATAAGAACAGAAGAAATTTTAAAGGTCATTGAATCCAGTTTTCGTTATAGGTTTCAAAAGCCAGTAGACTCTAGCCTGACCAGGCGGTGGCGCAGTGGATAGAGCATTGGACTGGGAAGTGGAAGACCCAGGTTTGAGACCCCGAGCTCGTCAGCTTGAGCATGGGCCCATTTGGCTTGAGTGGAAGCTCATCAGCTTGGACCCAAGGTCACTGGCTCCAGCAAGGGGTTGCTCGGTCTGCTGAGGACCCGCGGTCAAGGCACATGTGAGAAGGCAATCAATGAACAACTAAGGTGTTGCCACAGCAATGAAAAACTAATGATTGATGCTTCTCACCTCTCTCTGTTCCTGTCTGTCTGTCCCTATCTATCCCTCTCTCTGACTCTCTCTCTGTCCCTGTTAAAAAAAAAAAAGCCAGTAGACTCTAAACATTCATAGGATGTTCTAATCAAAATAGATTTTGCTAATCCAAATTAGCATTAGTTATTCTTATTCAAGACATCCCTGTCTGACTCTTCATTCAGATTTATATTTCCAGACATAGGCTACTATAAAAATTAAGTTTAAAAGAATTACACAAAGAATTATATTGGGAACACTGCCAATTCTATTAGATACAATATACATTTTAAATAAAAACTTAATTATACTAATAAAATAATTACCCGCTGTTTACTAATGCCTATTATTTAATATATATCACTATAGGTGCTTTTCATATATTGTTCTTAAACCTCACAACATATTGCAAGATGTATCATTATTACATAAGAAAAGAGAAATGATATTCACGACAATTAAATAGACCAAGACTACGTGTTTAGTTAGTGACTGTTTTGTATACCTGTAGTAATACAATGTCAAGAGCATTTTGCTTGGTATGACAAGAGAAAACACTCCATAGGCAATCCTTACAAGTTTCTCAATCTGAAAAAATTATGACAGAATATTATAGGGTACTGAGCCTTGCTTTGACTGTTTATAAAGTGCATTATACAAAAGCAAAGTATCAGTTAAGATGGGTAGGTCGAGAGAAAGAGAGGATGTATGATGATTGATTACAGACTCTTAGTAGAGATATTTTTAACCAAGAAGAAAAGTTTCTTGTCATTTTCCTTGGTCTATAAGTCTGTTATTGTGATTTATGAGTGAATACCCTTAAGGGGGCCCATCAAGCAGTTTCTCATTTGACAAAAACCTCATTGCCATGATCTAAAAGTCTCTAATTATGCATCATGGACTCATTTACCTCTTTAACTCTATTATGCTAACTTCAACCTGGGCAAAGTTTTAGAACATAGATGGATTAAAATGTTTTATGTTTAAAATTTTATTTAGAATATTTTATAATTTATGTTGGTATGAACCTCACCATTAGCCTTTTTTCTTAGATAAGAATGAATTTGTTTCCCCATTATTTCCTCTTCCAATTGAATATTATTGAACTCTGATCTACTGAACAGCATTTTTTAAAAGTAAGTTTGGTGTAGATAGCAGAAAATACTATAGTACTGAGGAAGGACTTGAAAACAAAAATGAGGCCCTAGCCAGTTGACTCAGCAGTAGATCATCAGTCTGTGTGTGTGGAAGTCCTGGGTTCGATTACTGGTCTTGGCACACAGGATAAGAGACCATCTGCTTCTCCACCCTCCTACTCCTCTCTCTCTCTTCTTTTTCTCTTTCTCTCTCTCTCCCCTTCCTCCCTCCCTCCCACAGCCATGGCTCAGATGGTTTGAGAAGTTGGCCTGGGCACTGAGGATGGCTCCTTGGCCTTGTTTCAGGCATGAAAATAGCTTGGTTGCTGAGCAATGGAGCAGCATCCCCAGATGAGCAGAGCATCAACCCCAGATGAGAATAGCCAGATGGATCCTGATCCGAGCACATGCGGGAGTCTGTCTCTCTGCCTTTCTGCCTCTTAAAAAAAACTGAAAAACAAAAATGAAGAGTTGATTATTAATGTCACATATAATTAGTAATCAATCAAAGGTTTTTATGTCAAAACCTATATCATGAATGTATTAGTGGAATAAATTTTAAAAACTATGTAAAAAGTAATAAAAACCTTCAATCAGTAAATGGAGGGAAAAGCAAAGATATTATAAGATATTTAAGAAATGCAGATATTATAGGGTTCTGATATTGATTTTATTTGAGCAGTAGTTGTAGACAATTCTAAGTCTTGAGTCTGAGTGAGCATTCAGTGTCAGCTCTTTTTAAAGAAGAAAATCAAGTCAATCTGTTTTAGGCCAATTTATTTGAAGTATGATACTCTGACAATCTGCCTTCTCAGTTTCTTCCTGACCTTGTAAAGCAGAACATGAGTGATTTTTGATTTTGCATGCTCATTATAACATTGCATAGTTTGATTTACTGTGCAAGTGTCAGACATTCCATCCCTGTGGCCACTGCAGAAGGATGATGCAAGTGATATAAAAACACTGTATCCAGTTCTGGAGTTGAGTCTGTTTATGTGGATTGACAAAAATAGTTTTCAAACACATGCTGAAGTCTGAGTGATTTATTTAGGAGGTGACCTATTGCTACCTACCAAACAACCCAGTGACTTAAAACAACTACAGTTGACCCTTGAACAACACTGGTTTGAACTGCGAGGATCCACTAATTTACAGACTGTTTTCAACAAATGTTGTAATGTATTTTCCCTTCTTTATGATTTTATTATTAACATTTTTCATTTTTCCATCTTACTTGATTATAAGAATATTGTATATAATATCTATGACATACAAAATATGTATTAATGGAAAGTTTATGTTATCGGTAGGGCTTCCAGGCATCAGTAAGATGTCAGTAGTTAAATTTTGGAAAGTCAAAAGTCAGATGTGGGCATTGACCAGTTGGCTCAGTGGTAGAGCGTCGGCCCTGCCTGTGGAAGTTCTTGGTTTGATTCCCAGCCAGGGCACACAGGAGAGGCATCCATCTGCTTCTCCACCCTTCCCCCTCTCCTTTCTATCTCTCTCTTCCCCTCCTGCAGCTAAGGCTCCCCTGGAGCAAAGATGGCCCGGGCACTGAGGATGGCTCCATGGCCTCTGCCTCAGGCACTAGAATGGCTCTGGTTGCAGCAGAGCAATGGCCCAGATGGGCAGAGCATCACCCCCTGGTGGGCATGCCAGGTGGATCCCGGTTGAGTGCATGTGGGAGTCTGTCTCTCTGCCTCCCTGCTTCTCACTTTAGAAAACTATTTTTTTTTTAAAGCTAGATGTGAATTTTTTACTGTGTTGACCTCATGTTGCTCAAGGGTCAACTGTACTTGAATATGCCTCATGATTTTGGGGTCCAAAATTTAGGCCAGGCTCAGCTGAGCAATTATTCTGCTCTAGGTGAAAATATTTGGGATAACTAGATAGTATTTAGCTGGGCAGTTGAGCTGGAGGGTCTGAGACTGCTTCACTTACATGTCATATGTCTTGTCAGGGATTGCTGAAAGGTTGGGTTCAGTGGAACTCCTTTTTCTCTTCTTTTCTTTTTTTCATACACACACACACACCTAGGAATATACATATATATATATATATATATATATATATATATATATATATATATATATATATATACACACACACACACACACACACATATGAAAACCATATATCTCTAGCAAAGAGATCTTTCCAAAGACCAAAGTGGAAGCGCCTGTACTCATAAAAGCTAAGCACAAAACGGAAAAAGATTCACTTGTGCTGGACTATTCTGGTCAAAGTTATAATAGGCCAGCCATGAATAGAATGTGAATTTAGGGGCTTACAGTGATTAAGACAGTCTTGTTCATCATTATATCCCTAGAAAAAGTGTTATAGGTATATCTAGTTGAAGAGCTGAGACAACAAAAGCCTTTGAGTGATCAGGTATTTTAACCAAAATCACATAGCCTTGTAAGTAAGTTGAGGAAGTAGGAGGAAGAAACCGAACATATGCTGAGAGTCAGTATGTGCCAGACATGTAGGTTCTTTATGTACATTATCTAAATTAATCCTTAAAGCTACTGTAGTGGGCTAAATATTGGCTGGCCCCCCAAATATGCACATTTTAATCTTTAGAACCTGTGACTATTACCTCATAATAAAAAGAGACCCTGCAGATATGATTTAGCTAAGAATTTTGAGATGGGGGGACTATCCTAGATTGTCCATGTGGACCTGTATAGTCACACGGGTTCTTTTTTGGAGAATAAAAAATGCACTTTTTATTTAAAATCACAATTCATAACAAGATGCTGAATTTGCATATTTAACATATGACTACTGGACAAGAATGCTTGTCTTAGCGGAAGCTAGCCTTTCACTTGAAATGTCTGTATGACTTTGGGTGATGGGTATGCAACATAATCAAATGTCAAAATAACCTGGAGATGTTTTCTCTCCACATATGTACCCTGATTTATCAATGTCACCCCATTAAAATTAATAAAAAATTATAAAATGTAAATGTCTGTATGAGAAAAAGAAGTTAATCTTAGCGAACTAATATTTAATTAAAGGAAATAATAATTAAGTCAATTTCTATCTCAAGCTTATCTTGACTGCCAAAGCAGCTGAGTGCCTGTTTCAGATCTTTTATGGAAAGCAGAAGAGTCAACCCCAATAAGTGAGACAGTAGACCTAAAGCAGGCAGCCGCAACCACTGTACAAGACAGTGTACAATGGACAAACATGCTGCTTAGGTTGCCATTGCTGGATTAGAACTTGCCTACTAAGAAAAATTTTTTTGGTATTTCAGTCACAGGGGTTGTTATAAGAGGTCAGTAGGAGATCAGAGAGGAAGCAGATGTGAGGTTGGAAACAAAGAGATTGGAGTGACGTGAACAAGAGGTATGAGCCAATGGATGCAGGTGGCCACTAGAAGCTAGAAAAGTCAAGGAAATGAATAATCCCTTAGAGCCTCTAGAAGAAATCAGCCCTGTCAGCACCATGACTTTAGCCCAGTGAAACTGATTTGGGGCTTCTGGCTTCCACCACTGTAAAGGAATCAATTTGCATTGTTTAAAGTCACAAAGGAGATGGCTTGTACTCCCATCATGGAAAGTGGCCAGGATTCATGGTCCAATAAGTACAGAGTAGACTAGCCTACTTTAAGCTTCTTGAATGTGCCCCATGAAGAGAGAAGCTGGCTCAGAGAGGAGCTCCCAGGGCCTAACCCACCTCCCCTGCCCAGTACAGTCTATGTGTTATGTAGCTCTTCACCAGATTGCTGGGAAAATATGTATACATATGCTCTAAGAAAGCAATTATACATGAATCTACCATATTTCCCCATACGTATAAGACGTATTCTTTTTCAAAAAAATTGGAGTCTAAAAACTGGGTATGTCTTGTACAGTGGTTGTGGCATTTCACATGCCATAGATGGAACTGAGGACGAGCTAATATATGAAGACAGTGATTCGTCATCAGACACAAGAAAGGAACAAGCTAATGGATGGGAGTTTTGACAGTGATGGGGAGATGTATGAATTTTATGATGAATAAAACTTGAGTTCAATAACTTTATGTAATACTTTTTTTATTCAAATTTCGGGCCTCAAAATTCAGGTGTATTTATACATGGGGATATAGTAAAGGCTGTCATGCAAAGACAAGAAAGGCCAGACAGTGGAAATAGGAGGAATGACATGCTTTTGCACCTCTTCCACCAATCCTCCCTTTCTCTCCTGACTCCCAGAGGAAGAGGGAAAAGAAGGAAGACAAGGATGAAAAACAATGAGGGAAAAGTCAAAATGCCCTTTCACACAAGAGGCCTTTGAGCCATGAGTCAGCCTTGTGTTGTAGAGAAGAAAGAAGCTTTGAATGGATTAGCGATCAAAGCTCTTATATAGACTGGAGTGAACCTTTGAATAACTGAGTGAGTCATAATGACTAAATAGGAAATAGCAGTGACTTGGGAATTATGTGATTTGCATAATGTGTTATCAGGGGTTCAGGGAAGACTGATCCAAAAGGAAGTTTAAGAGCAATAGTTGGTGAAAAATGAAAGGATTTTTAAAAAACATCTTCGTCAAATTTAGTTCACTCATTAAACCAGTTGACTTGTGAACTGTGGATGGGGTAGCTGGGACTAGGGATCAGACCTTTTGTGTTACAGCCAATTTCTCTCCTTACACAGCAGTTTAAGTCTCCAATAGTTTTAGAAATCACCCACATTAGAACTTAGTCTCTCGTGCCTTTTATTTCCAGTGAATGTGCCTTTATTATACTTTGTATACTGCATTGATTTTAGTGGTTATTTGTCAGTTTTTTCCTGCCCTACAAAATCAGATGAGCTTTAGACTTTTTTGGTAGGTGTTTTTCAATTTATTCTTTTAATTTCTGGTTTGCCTAACTTGCCATACTTTCTTCTTACATGAAAATCTTTCCATTTTTTTTTTCTGTAATAGGTAATTCAGAAGATAAGAACATTTTTAAATACATGTAGAAGAGCAAACTTAAGCTAACTTTGATAGCACAGAAGCAATATTTGTGTGGTTTTTAAGGTTTATGATTCAAATCAAAAGAGAGGAGAAATGCTAAAGATAATTACTTTTTCTAAATGGTTTCTTGAAAATTTCAAGATGTCTTAAATGTTAACCAATAAAGAGCCCATCAATTTAAATAACTCAATCCTGGTTGTAGAAAATGGATGATGAATGGTAATAGAAAAAGAAAAACTATGCCCAGACATTAAATGGCTCAAGGACATTTAGAAGATACTTAAATAAAAGAAGATCTTAAACCTGGGACAAAATGAGACACTAAATATTAGTAAAGCTGTAATACAAAATTATTTTAAAAGAGTCAAAAATTCTTTTTTTATCCTATACTACTTGGAAATTGCTGAGAAACAGCAATATTCAAGGCATGTTAACTTAAAGAAATAGATATATGTTCATAAAAAATATTTTGAGCCTTCTATGTATGTGTCATTAAAAAAAATAATAAGATCTTTTACCTTTGCCCTGTTATAAAATAAGCAATTCAGTAACAGAGTCACAGAGGGTCAAATCTGGTTAGCATTTTGGACCTCCAGTTATGATTGATTGAAATCAATTATCCAAGGTTTTTTATCTAATCAGTTACAGAATTTGAATTAGGAGCTATCTCTTCTGACTCTTACAGAATTTATCTATTCTCTGAACAGCATTTGTAATTTGTATCCTGGTTCCAAACAGCACACACATTTCTTCCTTTCCTTTCCTTTCCTCCTCTACCCCGAAATACAAGATAAGTTTTGGGACAAATTTTATTTTTCTATTCTTTTGTTTCTTTTTTTATTTTTATTTATTTATTTATTTTGAGAGAGAGAGGGAAAGAGACAAACAAGGACAGACAGACAGGAAGGGAGAGAGATGAGAAGCATCAACTCATAGTTGCAGCACCTTACTTGTTCATTGATTGCTTTCTCATATGTGCCTTGACCCAGGGGGGTTTCAGCCAAGCTTGTTACCTATTTCTCAAGCCAGCAACCTTGGGCTCAAGCCAGCAAACTTTGGGCTCAAGCCAGTGACCATGGGGTCATGTATATGATCCTATTTTCTACCAGTGATTCCACGTTCAAGATGGTGAGCCTGCGCTCAAGCTGGCAATCTTGAGGTTTCCAACCTGGGTCCTCAGCATTCCATGCCAATGCTCTCTCCACTGTGGCACTGCCAAAACAGGCTCTCTTTATTTTCAATATCCATAATCGTGTTTCTTTATAACGTGCTTTTTCCCTTTCCTCTCTGTTGTTGTCTATTTCTTCTACTCTAAGCCATAATTTCCTAATTATTCATACATTTGAGAAACTTTGGACAAGATATGGTGGCCTGAAAGCTCAAAGTCAGTTTTAGGAGAAATAAGACAATTATAAAAAGCTGACATGCCAGCCAGGCGAGGTGCAGTGGATAGAGCGTCAGACTGGGATGCAGAGGACCCATGTTCAAAACCCTGAGGTTGTGGCTTGAGTGTGGGTTCATAGACATGACATCATGGTCAATGGCTTGAGCCCAGAGATTGCTGGCTTAAAGCCCAAGGTCACTGGCTTGAGCACAAGGTTGTTGGCTTGAGTAAAAGGTCACTCACTCTGCTGTAGTCCCACCACCCCCAAGTCAAGGCACATATGGGAAAGCAATCAATGAACAAGTAAAGTGCCACAACAAAGAATTGATGCTTCTCATCTCTCTCCTTTCCTGTCTGTCCCTCTCTTTGTCTCTCTCTCTCTGTTAAGAAAGAAAAAGAAGAAAAACAAAACACAAAAAACATGACAAATTGGAGAACTTAAATAGTTTGCATCATTTTTCAATCACTCAATAGGCTTACAAGATTTTATTGTATTTTATGTCAAATTAGATGATGCTCATACCAGCATGAAAATATCATAATTTTGAGCAGGTTTTTATATTATTTCTTAATTTGACAAGGGATGCTAAAAAGTACTATAAAGATACACTCAAAATGTAGTGGCTGAGGAAGAAAAGGAGCTGTTTCTTTCTCTTCAGTAGTGCAGAGTTGCTCTTTCTAAGTACAGAAGCCACTAGGAAGGAAGATTCTTGAGCCACATCCTCGATCTACTAAATTAGAAACTTTGACACTAAGGACCAGTGGTCTGAATTTAAACAAACTTTTCAGGCATTTCTGATGCATACTGATGATTGAAGTCTATGGGACACTATTCCAGTCCAGGAAGATGTGTGTTATACAAAAACCCAAGCTGACTGTGTCTCTGCCACCCTTGGCGTGCCTACATAGTAGGGAAAGAGCACCGAGCAGGTATGGGGGAAGTTTCATAAGAAAATCGTAGTGCTTCTCATGTATTTTCTGAGGGAATTTCAGCGCCTGATCACAATCAATTCCAAGGGAGGCTGAAAATTGCAATCAGCTGAATTATAATATGCCCGGTTACTACAAAGGAATGAAGAAGGGATTTTGGTGGATAGCTGTTAGTATCTTCAGATGGTCAGGTTTACTGGTGATTGTTTTAGCTCTCTCTCTCTCTCTCTCTCTCTCTCTCTTTTTCTCTTTTTAAACTTACTGGTTTGAGAGAGAGAGAAAGGGGGAGAGAGTCAGACAGACAGAAACGTCAATCTGTTCCTACGTGTGCCCTGACCGGGGTTTTAGCCTGCAACCTTTGCGTATCAGAATGATTCTCTAACCTACCAAGCTATCGGGCCAGGTCTTTCTCTTTTTTTCATGTTCCTACTGATGTTGCTTTCAGTCACGTACTTTAATTTCTGGCATTGAACAGATGAGTATTGCATCCTGGGAACTGAAGTAAGAGGGTAAATTCAAGAAAGAGTAAACAGTTAACAGTGTCAGATACTACTAAAAAATAAATAAGATGAGCACTAAATAGTCCTCTATATTTGGAAAAATGAAAGCCATTTTGTTTGGAAGGATTGTTCCATAAAATAATGGGCCAGAAGCTGTGCTGTCATAGAGCATATTAGTCAGTGCATAGGAGGTGCGGGACTGAAGACAGCAAAATAGAAACCATTTCTGAGAAAGATTGACTCCAACGTGGGGAGAGATGAGGCCTTAAGGAAGGATAATATGGGATAGAGGCCGCAGAATGATTTCATGTTCATGAAAAAGATCTAACCGAGAAGTGTAATTAAATATTCAGAAAAAGGAAGTGGGTAATGTTCCTGAAAAAGTATCACGGTGTCTAAACATACCTACTGGTGGAGTGACTGTGGACAGGATATGAAAAAACTGCCTCTAACATAACAGCAAAGAGAGAAACATATAGGAAAAGTGGGAAATCGAAGGAACCATTGGAAAAATTTAGAAAAGATGATTCTAGAGTGACACAGGTTGGTCGCTGAGCAGTACTGAAGACCCCATTTGAAGTCACTTCGGAAAAATTTACATAAATCATTGCAATAGCATGTTAATGGTACATTGTACTACTATATTAATTTGGATGCCAGTAAGCCCTAAAAATTATATTTATTAGTGTTCCTCTGTTCATTTTTTAAATACTTTACTGGCTAAGAGTAGGGATTCTATGAGATTTTATTTTTGCCTAGCCCTGCTTAATTCATCTGTGTTAGAAATTCTCTAGTCAGTCGGTTTACAACAAATATAGGACTTTGTGAAATTCAGTAACTCTGTTAGGGCTTCGAAAAGAACATTCATTTGGGAGATTTAAAAAGTTGGCATCATTTGTCTGTATTTTGTTCAAATTTTAGAAAATTCTAAAAAGAAACTTGTGAAATGAACAAATACCTCATGTTTATATAAAAAAAAATGTAGCTAAGAAAATTGAGTTCATAATTTAACATTCAGTTTAGGTACCAAGGAATGAAAAAAAAATAGGCATTTCTCCATCATTAAACATTATTTTTTAATGAGATCCCTAGGTGCCTATAAACTGTGAGGTGACCTGGATAGCTCCCCAGTGCTGTGCTTTCACCGCTGTAGTTTGGCTGCCTTAGGCTTCAGAGTGTTGTACACACAATGCTGAAGCCAGCCAGGTTGCTCTGAAAAGTTACCTCCTCTTATGAGACTCTCACATCCTGTCTACTATGCACCCCCCTGAAGGTTTCAAGTACCAGAGAACTAGAGATGACCCTTATGCTAATTATTCATATTAGGTAATCCTCAAAAAGCTTGCAAAACCTAAGTAACCCACCCTACTTGCTATACCTGCCCTATGTAGCTACCCCTATTGCTAAGCTAGTTTACTATTACCTACCGGTTCCTGGGTGAAATTTCTTGTGTGGCCCTGCCTTGCCCTGACTCTTAATAGTTGTAAGCAACAGAAAATAGCCTTTTATCTTCCTGGAGGTCAACATGTTGTATTCTACAATCAATAGAATGCTTAAGTTTATAAAATAATTTGCCCTGTGACCATAACCACTGAATCTTGTATAACTTCTTGGGAGACTTCTCTTGGCTTACTAATTAGTTCCAGATTGCTGTGACTGAAGTTTGGGAAGGAACTTGATCTGGTGCCTTAGTCTTGGAGCCCGCTGCTGTGCGTACTGGGGGTTGCTTTGTTTCTCAGAATATTCAAAACAAGTGGTGCACAGTGGCCCAATTCTGGGGGTTAGATACTAGGCCAGATGAGAGCCCACCTCACACCCATAGGAATGACAGGCCACCTGACCTGTGCTTTCTGGAGTCAGGTGTTCTGGTGTTTAACCAAGGCCTGTTCCAGGAATCTGTCACTTTTGTGGGCATTGACATTTCTTTATTCTTATTGGGACAGAACTCTGGTCTATGTGTGTCAGGAAACTTTTCTGCAGGAAGACATTGGTTGGGCACCTTGCTGGTAGAGTGATGTTACCTGGGTGTTTCTGGCAATGTTGTTTAGGTGGGGGCAGCAGCCACCTGTCTTTGCCGCACACCTTGTTGCTGTCACCAGGGAACTTCATCCCTAGGCCCTCTGAAACATCATGGGTTGGACCCTTGGAGATCAGCTGCCTAATGTATAATCCAATAGGAGCCTCTGGGGAAAGGAAACAATATCTCATCCCAGCAGCCCACTTTGGAACACCTGCCAGTGGCCAATTACTTAAATGATGGCAGATCCCTAAGCAGTGTGCTTGGGTCTTAGCAAACACGCCAACATGACGTGCAAAGGGATTGATACTTCTGACAATGGGCTTACTGCACTGTCCCAAGGAGAGGCTGTGATAGCCCTCAAGTACAAACCCCCATCCCTGAGAGGTAGACTGGAATGCTTTATTAGAGCTGGCTGCCTCCGAGGCAGGCTACTGAGCCCCTTCACCCTCCTTTTCTGTAACCACCTAGGAGGTTTGCGCTGAGTTACAGAGACAGTAACTAAAACCCAGTTTTGGTGGCTAAGGCCCAGACACGTGGCTGGAGGGTGGGTGATGGAACAAAAGGGAAGAAAATCTTAATACGGGTTAGAAAGTTAAAAATAAATTATATATAATATATATATATACATTCACACAAAGTGAATAATTGGACCCAAGTGGAAATCCAAAATATAAAAAATAATTTTTATAACAAAAACAATTAAAAGGGTGCTAATTACCTCCTGTGATTCCACCTCACAGGTTCTATGTTTACCTTAACATCTGCTGAAATGCACCAATTCACAAAGCTTCATGGAATTAATTATACTGGGTCTTAAATTACAGTTATAGCAGAGGATCCCACTACGTTTCAACACAGCACATTTGTAAACTTAGGAGAGTAACTAAATAGAAAATAGGAAAAACCGGGTATTCTTCATTTTAATGATAGCCTCATTTAAATTTCTCATAGTTATAATATCCATTGACCTAAAATATTCCGGATTGAACATAAACAATCTGAAACAATGACTAATAAATTAAAATTAAATGACGTTTGGCACTTATAAACTGTCTTGATTAAATGAGATCCTATGTATCTTCCTTCATATTAAAGTAGTTAAGGTGACCCAATGTAAGTTAAAGGGCTGTCAAGAACCCAAACTTGTTATATAAGACCTAATTATTTGAGGGGTAACTAAACTATGTTCACTGTTCCTCCATTTAATAGTCAAATTTTGCCTGTTCTTAAACCTTTGAAAAATAAAGAAAAAAAAAAAGAATACCACCTCACAGTGGATTACTGCAACATTGATGCTGTGTTCCCTTGTTAAGGTCCCTGTGCACAATACCCAACATTTATTAATAAAATCACCAATTTCATCCAATAAACAACCAGGGATATTTTTTTGCTAATTTGATCTCTTTAGTTTCAATTCACCAGCCTGTCAGTGGCAGTTTGCATTCCCTCTGAGGACCTCACACCTTTTCCGGGTCACCCTCTAGGGCAGGGGTCCCCAAACTACAGCCAGCGGCCCCCTGAGGCCATTTATTCCCCCCCACACACTTCCGGAAGGGGCCCTCTTTCATTGGTGGTCAGTGAGAGGAGCTCAGGATGCATCCGCAACCATAGTTCCCATTGAAATACCTGTCAGTTTGTTATTTAATTTTCCTTGTTCTTTATTTTTTCAAATTAATTTTAATGGGGTGACATTAATAAATCAGGGTACATATGTTCAAAGAAAACATCTCCAGGTTATCTTGTCATTCACTTATGTTGCATACCCATCACCCAAAGTTAAATTGTCCTCTGTCACCTTCTATCTGGTTTACTTTGTGCCCCTCCCCTCCCCCCTCTCCCTTCCTCACTTCCCTCCCCCCACCCCGTAACCACCACACTCTTGTCCATGTCTCATAGTCTCACTTTTATGTCCCACCTATTATGAAATCATGCTGTTCTCAGTTTTTTTCTGTTTTACTTATTTCACTCCGTATAATGTTATCAAGGTTCATCCATTTTGTTGTAAATGATCCGATGTCATCATTTCTTATGACTGAGTAGTATTCCATAGTATATATGTACCAAAGCTTTTTAATCCACTCGTCTTCTGACGGACACTTGGGCTGTTTCCAGATCTTCGCTATTGTGAACAATGCTGCCACGAACTTGGGGGCGCATTTCTTCTTTTCGAACAGTGCTATGGTGTTCTTAGGATATATTCCTAAAAGTGGGATAGCTGGGTAAAAAGGTAGTTTGATTATGAATTTTTTGAGGAATCTCCATACTGTTTTCCACAGTGGCTACACCAGTCTGCATTCCCACCAGCAGTGCAGGAGGGTTCCCTTTTCTCCACATCCTCGCCAGCACTTATTCTGTGTTGTTTTGCTGATGAGTGAGTGCCATTCTGACTGGTGTGAGGTGATATCTCATTGTTGTTTTAATTTGCATATCTCTAATTATTAGTGATTTTTTCATATGCCTATTGGCCATATGTATGTCCTCTCTGGAGAAATTTCTATTCATTTTTTTTTGCCCATTCTTTGAGTGGATTGTTTGTCTTCCTGGTGTTGAGTTTTATAAGTTCTTTATAAAATTTGGTTATTAACCCCTTATTAGACGTGTTGTTGAACATGTTCTCCCATTGTGTGGTTTGTCTTTTCATTCTGTTCTTACTGTCTTTAGCTGTGCAAAAACTTTTTAGTTTGATATAGTCCCATTTGTTTATCTTGCCTTTTATTTCATTTGCCTGTGGAGATAAATCAGCAAATATATTGCTGCAACAGATGTCGGAGAGCTTGCTGCCTATGTTTTCTTCTAAGATGCTTATGGTTTCACAGCTTACGTTTAAGTCTTTTATCCATTTTGAGTTTGTTTTTGTGAATGGTAAGTTGATGGTCTAGTTTCATTTTTTTGCAGGTAGTTGTCCAATTTTCCCAACACCATTTGTTAAAGAGGCTGTCTTTACTCCATTGTATGTTCTTTCCTCCTTTGTCAAATATCAGTTGTCCACAAAGCTGTGGGTTTATTTCTGGGTTCTCTGTTCTGTTCCATTGATCTATCTGCCTGTTCTTATGCCAGTACCAGACTGTCTTGAGTACAATGGCCTTGTAGTAAACCTTGATATCTGGAAGAGTGATACCTTCTGCTTTATTTTTTCTTTTTAAGATTGCTGAGGCTATTCGTGTTCTTCTTTGGTTCCATATAAATTTTTGAAATATGTGTTCTATATCTTTGAAGTATGTCATTGTTATTTTAATTGGTATTGCATTGAATTTATAAATTGCTTTGAGTAATATAGACATTTTAATGATGTTTATTCTTCCTAAGCATGAGCACGGTATATGCTTCCACTTGTTTGTATCTTCCTTGACTTCTTTTATCAATGTTTTATAATTTTCTGAGTACAAGTCCTTAACCTCCTTGGTTAAATTTACTCCTAGGTACTTTATTTTTTTTGGTTGCAATAGTGAAGGGGATTGTTTCCTTAATTTCTTTTGCTGACAGTTCATTGTTGGTATATAAAAATGCCTCTGATTTGAGTATTAATTTTATATCCTGCCACCTTGCTGAATTCATTTATCAGGTCCAGTTGTGTTTTGACTGAGACTTTAGGGTTTTCAATATACAATGTCATATCATCTGCAAATAATGACAGTTTTACTTCTTCTTTTCCAATTTGGATGCCTTTTATTTCTTCTTCTTGTCTGATTGTTGTAGCTAGGACTTCCAGAACTATGTTGAATAAGAGTGGTGAAAGGGGGCACCCCTGCCTGGTTCCTGATCTTAAAGTGATTGCTTTTAATTTTTGCCCATTTAGTATGATGTTTGCTGTGGGTTTGTCGTAGATGGCCTTATTTTAAATACTGTATTTGTTCCCATTTTGTTTTTTTTTACTTTAAAATAAGATATGTGCAGTTTGCATAGGAATTTGTTCATAGTTTTTTTTATAGTCCGGCCCTCCAACGCTCTGAGGAACAGTGAACTGGTCCCCTGTGTAAAAAGTTTGGGGACTCCTGTTCTAGGGTGCCTCATCAGCTCAGCCAATGGCCACAGTCTTTGCAGACAAGATCTTAACTAAATCCATCTTTCTCCACTGCCCAAATATGACATTACAGTCATGACAGCCTCCTCCCCGGAGCTTTGTTTGACATACACATAAGGGGACGAAAGTCTAACTTCTTTACACTCATCTTGCATGCAGGAGCCAACATATCGCCCATTTACAGATTCCTCTTAGGCTCCCTGTTGCGGCTGCTTACACAAGCCCACCTGAAATGAAGCCCCCTCCCACAAAAGCCTCTAAGATTTGTCTAAATTAGAACCGGCAGGCCCCACAGGAGACCCCTCCAGAAAGGACCCTTGTATCATGCCGAGGTGAGTCTAGAAGGGTTTGCAGTAGCAGAGCCTTGACTACCTACACTGGTCCCCACAAGCGGCCCTAGCAGATGGCAGAGCCCTTTACAAAGCCTAGAAGGAACTGCGCCTGTGCAAGCACATGGGGGAGGGATCACGTGAGACGGAGGAGGGCGTGACAGAGCCCTCATTCTTCAGGGACTACTACCTGAGCCGCCACCTCCCAAGCACACTGGACAAAGGATACTTAATCGTGTCACTAGGGGCTCTGATGAAAACTTCAACACAAAACCAAACTTAAAGAAACATTGTGAATGCACACACGATAGTCAGCGAACACAGTAAAGATGCTATTTTGAAGGTTATAAGAAGACCGGTGAGAAATATCAGCAGCTGAAAGTTCATCGGTGCCCGCAGATAAATGAATTCACGTGAAGCCGTGAAATAGAGAAGGGCGCTCTGCTTCCCCCGGCAGCCTGAAAGGACATGGAAAGTCTGTGTCGGAAGGGATGTTCCCTTGTGCCAAAACCACGTGAGAAAACTCATAAAAAGGAAATTTGTGAAGTATGCTGGGACACATTCAAAGGTAAAGATGAGAGTAAACAATATAAAACACTCCTGCCCCAGAAAGGGATGTGTGCCAATGTGAGAGAAGATTGGTGCTTAGTCTCCAGGGCCGTGTTTGCTATTTCCAGAAGGAGTCTGGCCTCTCACCTCAGCAGATATATACCTTCTAAAAGGAAATCCCAACTCCTCTTTGCCTAAAAACGGAGGCATTGAACAATATTAATCTCAATAATTGCAGTATTTACTCTCGGCTATGAGGTTGTCCTGTTCAAATAACTACAAAAAGAAAAGCTCAGTTATGTTTGTTCAGAAGTATAATTTTTCTTTATGAAAATTGCTGAATTGAGAAAAAAAAAAGAATTGACAGGCACTCCCTTTAGTGCCCACTGAGACTCCTTCACTATAGAGGGTTTATAATCTATTCCCAGGCCTTCTGGAGTCTCTGGATACCTATGGCGGCCATAAGTTACCCTTGGGTTTGTGATGTTGGAAACTGACTTTGAATGTGTGCTGGACACCATCAGAGCATGGGATAACTTACTCAGTAACGTCCATGTTTCATTATGGATTATTATTTACAGTAATAAATCCTGTAATATTTTGTATGATAATCTCAATTATAATGTATAATAGTTTGGTGTTAAAGTAGTTTATTTATAAAAAACAATTTCTTCCACTTTTGTTTTTGGTTTGTTTATGTGAGATTTTATGGGACTACTACCACCAAAAAAAGGACACAACATCAAATTAAAAGCCACTTTAGATTCATTTCCGCCTGACCTGTGATGATACGGTGGATAAAGCATTGACTTGAAATGCTGAGGTCGCTGGTTCGAAACCCCGGGGCTTGCCTGGTCTAGGTACATTTGGGAGTTGATGCTTTCTGCTCCTTCCCCTTCTCTCTCTTTCTCTCTCTCTCCTCTAAAATTTTAGAATAAATAAAATCTTTTTTAAAAAAAGAATTATTACCATAACGTTTTGTACTTGCTTGTGGCTAAGAGTGCAGATTCTGTAACCATATCCATTCTCTCTAAGCAATGAGACCTTCAGTGAGTTACTTACATTCTTTCTGCCTAGTACAAAATATATTTTAAATATACCAAAAATATCAATCTGTTTTGTATATATTAGTATTATTTTTAATAGGCTGGTGACCTAAAAATGGGGGTTTGCTCCATCTCCGCGAAGCTCAGCTAAGGTTGTTCCCATTGTTTGTTGTGATGGCAGCGTGCAGAGCATCAAAGAAAGAGGTAAGTAAACCACTAAGTGTAGCATCAGAAGTCTCAATGACAACCCTTTGGCATGAAAGGTGATGACTGGAAGTGTTTTGCCAAGATTGGGCGGGGTGGAATCCAGAATTCGGGACTGTCACCTGCATATCACTCTTGGAGTGCAAAAAAATTAAAAAGGGTTTAACAAAATAATTAAACTGAGCTCATGGTTTGAGGAGCTTTTGTGTTTGGCAGAGGCACTTGGGAGCAGAATTTTCCTTAGCAACCAGTTAATCACGATCTCCTTCCTGGCAATGTTCACCAATATCCCTCATCAGCCGTTCAGACACTTGTGTTTTTATCTGCATTTCACAGATACATTTGTCTGTCAATGACTCTGCAGTTTTGGGTGCTTGACTTAAGCAAAGCCTATTTACTAGAATGTATTAAGTAGTATATTTCACAGCATTTTGAAATGTAAAATGCACCAGGAATCAACACTGATATTTTTCTCAGATAAATCGCTGTACTGATTACCATGAAGTACACTGATGTCATTATCACTATGACAACATTATTACAAGAACTAGTCACTCTAGGCTACCTAGTATAAAGAATTGTCATCTATATTTCTGAATAAAATGTAACACATATTAGGACCTCTCTTTTCTTACATAAAATAGTACCTTAATCACTAGGACTGAATCACAATTGGATGAAGAAGGAATTCATGTTAATGTTTCTCTAAAGGTAAGATTTGAATAATTGAAGAATGTATACCTTGACTTTTCAGTCAGTTAGAAAAGAAACAATTGTATTGTTATAAAATAAGTAATTATTTGATGTAATAAGTAAACCCTTTAACTGTTTATATTTTGCATGAAAAAAACAACAGTGATATCAACAAATAGTCTAAATAGGGGAGCTTTGAAATCTATTTGCAGGTTTTTAGTAAAGCAATATTTGAATGTCTTTATATTTTTAAGATATTGCATAACTTTTAATATTTAGGTTGTTATGATAGAAGTGAGTCACCCTCTTGTACTGTTCCATTTTTAATTAAGCAAGAATTCAAAATCATTTTTCTTTATTAACTTCAAAAATCACTTGACTGTCACGTGTTCTGTCCCCTGCCCCCAGGGATCTCCTATAGAAAATAAATAAAGACATTCTCGAGTCTTAGGAAGAAAATGTTATATCAGAAGGGCCATTCATCTAGAAATACACTACTGCCAATATTTTTGGATCATTTTTGCTCAATTGTGTACTTGTTTTAGTTTGTACAGTAGATGTCAGCGTTCTGACATTTGCTGTTTAGAGAACTATTTCATCACATGATGTGACATGGAACAGTTGACAAATGGCAATTTTCCCAGTAATGTTTGCCTTTTTATTTGATCTGAGCCAAATCTGAAACTCTTCAGAGACATTTCTTCCTTATAAGACTTGGTTGACTTAAAAAAAAAAAAGGTATAACTTCTTTTGATTTTAAAAATATTCTTTTCATTTAGAGTAATTCAGAGAACATGACTCTTAAACATCATATTTAAACATGGAATCTCACTATAGAGTTGCATGCTAGGGCTCCTTATAGTTCTTAGCTATAAGATTTTTGATTAACTTGATTTGAAAGGCTATTTTTATTTTGTAATGCATTATTTGGTGCTAGAGACATTGAAAGGAAAGTAGAAATATTCTTGGTGAAGGGTCACTATTCCAAATATATCCTCTGATGAAAAACTCAAGTATCTTTTATATGTTACTCAATTATCTATGAAAATATTGGCAAAAATAATTTTATAAAAAACATTGCTTATATTTATTTATAAGTTGCCTAGGATTTCTCTGAGAAGTGAAGCAATTATCTTAATATTCAATCTGTATTTTGTTTTATCGCTCTCTATATTAGATGTACATCTTCTGATCATACTATTTTTAAATAAACCACTTGTTTTTCAAATTATACTGACTATAGCTGTATTATACACCATTGAAACTAAATAAAAATAAGTTTTATTTCAATAAAAGACATTTTGAATATGCCTCAACAGCATTTTAAATAAAATCAAAAAAGATAAGCATAAAGAGAAGTGTTGTCAAAAGTCTATTGGATATTTAGAAACTTCAAAGGAAGGGGATTTCAGAATTCTATTTTTAGTGAAAAACTTTGAGATTGACTGCTTTGAGAGGTTGATTTTCATGAGGCATAATTCCCTTACAAATTTGTGTTCCTATTTTAAAATAAGCCTCTAGCTGAGCATATTGTATATCACTAAAAAGAATCTGCTTGACACCATCTATCTAAACTATATTATCATTTAATAATGTTTTAGATTTCCTATACCCTATTTAAATTTAAACAGCTTTTCATAACCTCTATCCATACATGTACACATATGGAAATATATACTCACAGGCTTTTATGTTTATTCTTCAGTGTAATCCAAATGTTTCAACATAATTTTTTTTTGTCTCTCCTTTAAAATTCTTGCAGACGTAAACAAAGTTAAAACCCAGTTCCCTAAGAACAATTTTTTAATTTGAGGATTGAAGCAACAAGAATCTTTGGGAGAAATAGGACATCAAAACCATAGTCTCAAAAAAGGAGTTCAAATCTTAAGAAATAGTTCACATCTATTAGGATATTACTCATAACTTAATCACTTTAATTTGATGATTACTCCCTCACCTAGTGTTTTAAATTTAAATTCAGTGCTTTTTATAGCAAGTAGGAAATAGAAGGCAATCAGGTAATCTTTTTTTAAAAAAAACTCAAAAAGTCAGTGTTTTAATTGATTGCTCTGAAGATTAAAATTGCTGTTTATAAATTTAAGACAAAAGGACAGCAAAATCTTAGTGTTATATACAGAATATGTACAGACTGATATATTTCAATTTGCCAGCTTCACTTACCTCAAATAGCTTTTACAGTATAGAAGGAATCATATCATTTAGAAAAATATTAATTTTAAAATAGAAACTGTTTTTTCTAGTATATATGTTAAACCCAGAATATAGATGAAGCCTTAGTTTATTTGCAATGCATAGAAAATGGCATTTGTGAAAAAATGACAGCGATTCCAGGCACTATTATTTTTTTCACATGTGGATCCTAAGGTAAAGCAGACTATCATTAATTTTTTAGAGCAATAGCATCTTGATTTGCCTTAAAATTATATTCAGTATTCTTTTATAAGTAGGTATAGGTTCTGTTGTGGTTGAAAAAAAAATAAAAATAAAAAGTTTTTATTTATCCTGGACTTTTTCTCACCAGCAGGATTGTATTCCATAAATTTAATGTTAATGAACCTATTATTTCTTTTTTTTTTCCTGAGTAAACCTAATTATTTTTACAAATATATGTTCTAGATTAATATGATTCTGTCTTGGAGTTAGGATGCAGAAAATAGGCTAAAAATATTTATTCATTTACAAATTGTAAGCCGAATCACCATTTAAAAAGTGCTATATTTAGTGTCCACAAAGAGATATCTGATATCCAGAGTTTTTTGTTTTTGTTTTTGCCAAGAATGTACCACAGACCTTTTGTTAGTATTAATCAGAATTAGAGAAAGGAGGTAGAAAAGCTTTATTTTCTGCACAATAAATGAAAATTTTTCTTTTACTACCTCAGAACTCAGTAAACATAGGGATATCTTGAAATAGATTTATTTATGATTCTTTTTTCTCCTCATGATATCAGGCATTCTCCGACTTTTGAAACACGCAGTTTTTATTTAACTTGCTATTACCATCTGTCAGAAAACATTCTGAGTTTAAATAAATAAATAAATAAATAAATCACACCTATGGATGCTGTTCAACTGAGAAATTAATCTCAATTGAAATCATTATTTAGGAACAGGGGTTTACTTTTCTTTTCATTGTGCCATAATAAATTTACCTTATGTGACTCCTTGGAATTAAGGAAGAAAATGCTGATGGTTTTTCATTCGAATTTGCATTTGAAATTTCACTTTAGGGCTTTACACGAAAATGGTTCTGGAGCCCTGGGACACCTCCACCCCTGACCCCCTTCCCAAACGTTGCCCTATGGTATTCTTCGACATCCTAGTGTATATAATTGATTTGCACTCCAAATGTGATCTCTAAATGGTTTCTATGCCTGGGCAGGAGTTCACAGCTAACTTTTGAAAAAGAGAGTCTAGGGAAGACTACACATGTGTTCTTAAACCAGGATAAAATAAAAGTATAAATTTTCATGGGGAGAGGTGTCACAAAAAGGCAGCTATTCTCTGAGGAATGGGCGTGGGAATATGAAGGGTTAATTGTACCTGCTTTTTCTTTGTGATCGATGAAATAGCAGACATGTTGAGGATGGTTTCCAACCCATTTTTCTTCTTCTCCGAGTCACTTATTCATTCGTTTTCTTTTTTTCTTGTGTCATTCATTTTTTCATGTATCCATTCAGCTAGCATTTATTAAGTGAGCATTTTATGTCCTTTTATATTTTTTCTAGCACAATTGTATTAAATATTTTAGTTTAAAAAATGTTTCTATTTCTCATGTAAGATAAAAAGTTCTGCAATTAACCAGCTGTTTCGATATGAAAATAAAAATTAATATTGATAAAGTAATTTAATTGAACTTATAACTGCCATCCGGCATATTACTGAATTGGTTCATTTCAAATAAATGACTTATTGCAAGCTTTTGCCTTATCTGTAGAATGAATAAAACGTGTCAGAGTCTATTGTAAAATATACAAGTTATGTGTATTAACTTGTAAGATTAAATTTTAAAGAGTTTTATATATTAAGAATCTTCCATCATTTTATTTTTATTTAACTTTCTGTGATGTAGATTTTACATGAAATGTTCTAAGAAAATTTCGTTAGTAATCAAATGGTAGAAGTGCTTTCTTCCCCAGTTTTGTAAATTGTCTTTACAACATTTCTGTATTGGAGTAGACAAAAAGAAAAAAATCAAACATTAATTAGACTGCCTGGGGTTATTGTGGAATGGGACCAAAGGGGAAAAACATCCAGCTAGTTCTCTCATCTGGTCTGTCTGTTCTAATTGAATCAGTATAAGCTCAGGCAGTAAACAACATTGATTGAATATCCCCTTAAAATCTTTAAGCATTTCTATCTAATTAGGACTTTTCCATGAATAAAAAGAATGATGGCAATTCTTTCTGATATTACCAGCATGAATCAGTAAAAGGTTGTGTAGGGAACTTGTACTCTGTCTTGAATGCTGTGCAATGGGAGATATAAAAAAGACGTTTCAAGTTTAGTCCTTCCATCAAGAAATTGCGAGTCTAATAAAGAAGAAAATATTAAAAAATTAATTTGTATCTTACTGCTTCACTGATTAGAAATAAGAGAAGGAAATGATTAGAGTGTGCTGTTTTTGTAAAATCACCATGGAAGAAAAAGACTTGAGCCAGGTCCTAAGAATATGGGAGGATAGACTTTGTTGATGGGAATAAAAGGAATTTCAAGATGGGAGAAAATGTAATTAACAGTATGGGGTTAAGAAGCAAATAGGGTATTAAAGAGCAGATGGTACCTGACCTGTGGTGACGCAGTGGATATGTCAACCTGGAATGCTGAGGTCGCTGGTATGAAACCCCAGGCTTGCCTGGTCAAGGCACATATGAGAAGCAACTACTATGAGTTGGTGCTTCCCGCTCCTTCTCACTTCCCATTTCCCTTTCTCTAAAAAATCAGTAAATAAAAGAAAAAAAAAAGAGGAAGAAGGGAATGGCTATTTTGGAGTGTGCTTTATATGTATGAGTTGGGAATGGATTTCAATACATAGCGTACTGCCATATAATAAATAATATTTAAAAGTCAAGCATACCTGACCTGTGGTGGTGCAGTAGATAAAGCATTGACCTTAGGCTCTCCAGTGTGAAACCCTGGGCTTACCTGGTCAAGGCACATATGAGAAGCAACTGCAAGTTAATTGATGCTTCTTACTTCCTTGCCCCATTCCGTCTCTAAAATCAATAAGTAAAATCTTAAAAAAAAGAAAAAAGAAAAATCAAATATATGATTTTAGAACTGACAAGAATGTTTTTTCATACTGTTTTATTCTTTTGATAGTAGGCCTATATAAATTTAACAGGGTGTAGATGGCGTGTAAATATGCTGTTATCGCTCAATTCTATTTCATTGTTCTGTCTTTTCTATTTTTATTTTTTGTGACATAGAGAGAGAGGGACAATGAGGGAGAGATAGACAGCAAGGGAGAGAGATGAGAAGCCTCAGTTCTACCTTGCGGCTCCTTAGTTGTTCATTGATTGCTTTCTCATATGTGCCTTGACCGAGGGGTTACAGCTGAGCAAGTGACACCTTCCTCAAGCCAGCGACCTTTGAGCTCAAGCCAGCGACCATGGGGTCATGTCTATGATCCCACACTCAAGCCTGTGACCCCATGCTCACGCTGGTGAGCTCATGCTTCAGCCAGATGAGCTTGCGCTCAGCAACCACGGGTTTTGAACCTGGGTCCTCCGCAACCCAGTTGAACGTTCTGTTCACTGCACCATACCTGGTCAGGCCATTGCTCTATGTCTTAAGCCAAATTATAAGTTTACTAATGAACTTATGTAACCTTTGTAATCTTGACTTTATAACTAAGTGGTACATGCATATCATAAATACAAAGCACTGCTAACCAGCAATTATTGACAAGTGTTTTTTCTTAATTTAATGTTTGTTCTAAAATTTAGTATATTTATATATTTGTAGAAACCATGCTTTAATTATAGTCAGGTTTCTATCAGCAATCTTTACTCCTGAATCAGTGACTTGGTTCCAGAAATTATACCTCTTGCCTGCTGTCTCATTCAATGACCAATAGTCAATTCCTCATTAATCTTTTCTCCACACTCTTGCCAGCCAGATATTTATAAATGAAAATTTGATCATGTCACTGGCCCTTAGCTCACTCAATTTTGTTTAAAACTGTTCATTTATATTATAATAAATCCCAATATCCTTTTTTTTCTGACCTTAGCTATCACTCTCTTTGTAAAAAATTACTTGTGTGATTTATTCTTAATTTATCTGAAATATTCACAATTCTTCAAAGTACTATATTATTCTGTGACTCTATGCCTTGGCATTTTATATTCTTACATATAAGTCAACTGTTAAACCCATTAATTCTTCCAAATATTTATTTGGCTTCATCTCCAATGTAATGTTTCCCTATGCCCAAATTTTTCCCCTTTTCTGCAAATATAATGATTTTTTACTAATGTAAAGTTTTGTATATAACTTTATTGTACATTATTATAGCAAATATTATCTATGTGTATACATTAATATGATTTTATCTTATACTTACTTTTCTCTCTTCCTTATTAGATCGTGAGATATCACAAAGTAAAATCTATACTCTATCTATCCACCTACACCCAGTGCCTAACACAGTGCCTACAACATTAGATTTTTATTAATATTGGTTGAATTAGAATAAATTTTTCACCAACTGAAAAGAAGATCAAAAACAAATCTCAATAAATGTTTCTTATAGACTAGAATATGGCACATGCTTAAAACCAGGAGGTCTAGAACAAGCCTGTCTGTCAGAGAGAGGGACAGAGGGAGGGAGGGGGAGAGAGAGAGAGAGAGAGAGAGAGAGAGGAGAAGAGAGAGATGCAAGTGGTCACACATTTTTTGGTTCTATTGCCCTGATACCTAACCTATAGTTTGATTAATGAGCCAATATATTCTATATGGCCCACATCTTGCTTATCTTTCTACCATTTGCAACCAATAGAGTTCTAAATAATCTAATAGTTTATAATTAGCAGCTATGAGATTTATATGTTTGGTAAATATAAAATGAAAAGTGAAAAATAAATATTACTTGAAATAATTTTAGGAACATTTCTTAGCCTTGATTCATGTGTACACACACACGTACACATCTATTTATATAGAATTCTATAAATATTGACTTACTCTGAGGAAACAGAGAGATGCTTTATTATATTTTGAATGAACAGACAAAATTTTGATTTGCCAGCATGATGACAAACATAAGCATGTACTCTAAATCCTAGAAAAAATTATTTTATTCAAAACATAAAATGTTAATGCAATTTCCATCTTTGAATAAAGCAGTGCAATTCTTTATGTTGTTGTTGCTTCTACTGTTATTTTACGATAAAAGTGTGATATCCTCTGAAATTCTGCTACTGAAATAAAGAACGTCAATGAAGAGACCTATTCTCTAATTGGAAAGTGCTATTTTCACTTTGAAAGAGTCCTGTGTTAAGCAGCAATAACCCGACTTATGTACTGCAGTTTTTACAGTTATCTGTTGCATCGAAAGAGTGACTGAGGCCCTGGCAAGGTACCTCAATTGATTAAACCATCCTCCCAATACTCCAGAGTTGAGGGTTCCATTCCCTGTCAGGGGCCATATATATAAGAATCAACCAATGAATAGTTAAATAAGTAGAACAACAAATTATGTATCTCTCTAAATCTCTCTTTCTTTTTCTACTTTCCTTTCTCTATATATAAATCAATAAAATTTAAAAAGTAAAAACTATATAAAAATTTAAAAAGTGATAGGAAAACAAAAGAGGGACCTGCCTGACCTGTGGGGGTACAGTGGATAAAGCATCGGCCTGGAATGCTAAGGTCAGTGATTTTGAAACCCTGGGCTTGACCAGTCTAGGCACATACAAGAAACAACTATGAGTTGATGCTTCCTGGTCCTCCCTCCTTTCTCTCACTCTGTCCTCTGTCCTCTCTCAAAATCAATGAATTAAATCTTAAAAATGCAACAAAAAAGAGTGACCAAAAGCACCACATACACTCACTATATACTTGAATCAAATTCTTTCACACATTGATCTTCAAAGTCTGTTAAAATAACAGATGGAAGTTAAGAGGTGATTTTAATTAGCACATATTTGTAATTAAGACAGATTAGCCTCCAAAAGACACTTTGAAGTAAATTTCTAATTTATGTCTCTTGCCTGTAGTCACAAATGGCTGTTGGTGAAGCTTGTTTTCACTTTGATGATACAGGAAAAAGTGACAATTTTGTGGAGAATCCATGAGGAAAAATGTTATGATTTTACTCAGGGTTAGATACCAAAACCACTTTGCTTAAAGGAAAATATAGATCTATTTTATGCATATTATGATTATATGTATATTTATATTTTCCTATGTGCATAGTTATTGTCATTGAAATGAGAGAAAATGTTTAAAATATTTTGTGTGAATTGATTTAATATAAAGAACTAACTACTAGTCTGACCAAGAAGTGGCATAGTGGATAGAGCATCAGACTGGGATGCAGAGGAACCAGATTCAAAACCATGAGGTCATAAACTTGAGAGTGGGCTCATCTGGCTTGAGTATGGGCTCATGAGCTCGAGTGCAATGTCCCTGGCTAAGCATGGGCTCATAGACATGACCCCATGGTCACTGGCTTGAGCCCGAAGATCACTAGCTTGAAGCCTAAGGTCATTGACTTGAGCAAGAGGTCCCTCACTCTGCTGTAGCCCCCCCAGTCAAGGCACATATGAGAAAGCAATCAATGAACAACTAAGGTGCCACAATGAAGAATTGATGCTTCTCATCTCTCTCCCTTTCTGTCTGTCTGTCCCTATCTGTCCCTCTCTGACTCTGTCTCTTCTGTCTGTTTTTGTAGAGGGAGAGAGAGAATTACTGAGAAAACTACTGGGGTTTTTTTGTGTTTTTTTTTTTTACTTTCACTGGTAAAGTCTAATTTTATGTTATAGCATTTTTCACTTCTCTTCAGGGTAATGATTGTGGAAGAGTCACATCATTCACCTCTGCAGACCTAAAATGTTTAAATTACTGAGATTCCCAGTAATCTCTTTCAGGCTGACATTTTGGAGCCATTACTTAGCTAGCATGGCAATATGTAATTTAGTTACAAATGTGGTTACTAGGTTACAAATGAGTTATGCTGTCCTTAGTGAACTGTAGAGCTGTGAATACCCAAATTAGTTTCCTCCCCGAATGTAAAATATTAAATCCAAGAAACTGGATCATGATGGCAGATTGAATTAATAAAGGCATGTGACTCCTCTCCCTCATAAAATACCTTAAAAGGATGAAAAATATATTTAAAAAGAAAAAAGAAACCTCTCCGTTGCCCTAGCAAATGAGCGAGTCATGAGCCAGTTTGTCAAAATTAATAGCTTTCAGTAAACTACCCATAACCAATTAGAAAATGTTACTGAAAAAAATTTTAAATACCTAGAAATAAGCCGATCAATAAATGTATAAATGTGCACTGACTCTATGAAGAAATTTACAATATTTTACTAAAGATTATAAAAATCTGAGCACATGGAAATATGCAATATTCCCAACTGTGAAAACACATCTATAAAGATATCAGTATTTATCCAACTTTCTCTGCTATAATTCTATAACTCAATGCAATCCCAAATAAAATACCAAGTCAACAACAGGGATTTTTCAACCAAATGAGAGATGAAATCTAGAAACAATATTCAGAATGAAACTTTGAAATAATGTGTGGTGAGGTTCTTTTTGGATTTCTGACATAAACATTTGGATTATTTTTTTCAGAGAGTAACTGGGACATTTCCTTATGCCTAGAATTGAACTCACATAAAGATATTTCCCAAGAGACACACCTTTCAAGGGAGAGGCTGTAGCACAGTGTGGTCTGAGTTTACAACATCCAGCTGTGTGCCCAGCAGGTGGCAGGAATCTTGATGAAAGCTCTGCCCCACACTGTGGTTATCAACCTCCTCAGACCAAGAACGGGCAGGTACAAGTAGTGGGTTCCCAACCCTTGACCACAACTGGCTTTACTATTACTTTGTATACTTTCCAGTAGCAAAACCATACAGGGTCTTCAGCTTTGTCCCCATTTCTTGAAAGGGATGGCCTTAATGCAAATGAACAACACATTCTGGTGTTTCCTCAAAAAGTATTTTAATCCTCTTTTTTACAATTTCTACAAAAATTTGTAAATATTTATTTTTGCTCCGTTTTTTTTTACTTTTCAAGTCAAAGATATTACAGTTATTTGTCAAAGTATTCTCACATTAATAGAATTTTTTGAATACGCATGAAACTCTTGTGAAGATATTATACAAACAAGCCAGAGGTCAAACACATAAAATAGCAATTAGCAACCTTTTCATCTCACGGCACACATGAACTAATTACTAAAATTCTATGGTACACCAAAAACAGATTTCTTGCTGATCTGACCCCCAAAAAGGTATAATTTTGATTCATTAACACTCTATACCTGTTGTTGTCTTGGTTGTTGTCATTTTTTTTATTTGACAGTCCAAGGGAAAAGAGGTATGTGCCCCAGACTAAATAGTTTGGTGTATCATGTTTTAAAAATTCCTATAGCACATTGGTAGAAAATTGCTGCCTTAAAAAGCAATAAAAATGTAGGTTACTTTAAAAAAGAGAAATGATATCATGGGGACATTATTTTTCATAAAGGAAGAAAATTGGGTGTTTTGGGCTAAATGTACTAAAAGAGAATTTTTTTAATTAATTTATCTTCAAATAACACTATATTATGGGTAGTTTCATATGAACAATATAATGATTAGGCATTTCTGAAGCTTATACTCTCTCTTATTCTTTATTTTTCAATTACAGTCTACATTCAATATTATTCTGTATTATCTCATATGTACAGCATACTGGTTAGAAAAACTTTCTATTTTCAATAAAAATGATGAAAAAGCCAAAAAAAAACCACACAAAAATTAATTAATATATTAACATCTTGTGTGTGTGTGTGTGTGTATTGATAGAGAAGGGTGTTAAAGTAATTAAACAAGAAGGCCATTGGACTAAGGTGGCTCCAATTCCTTGGGAACCTATGTAAGCAAACCAAACTTAAGCCATAGTCAATTCGCTTGAATCTGAAAAATTGAAGCATAAGAACAACCAATCACAAAGAGCCAACTAGATTTTTCCAAATAAGGCAATTTCTTTCTTTCTTTTTTTTTTTTTTTTTTACAGGAACAGAGAGAGAGTCAGATAGAGGGATAGATAGGGACAGACAGACAGGAACGGAGAGAGGTGAGAAGCATCAATCATTAGTTTCTCGTTGCCGTTGCGACACCTTAGTTGTTCATTGATTGCTTTCTCACATGTGCCTTGACTGTGGGCCTTCAGCAGACTGAGCACCCCTTTGCTGGAGCCAGTGACCTTGGGTCCAAGCTGATGAGCTTTTGCTCAAGGCAGATAAGCCCACACTCAAGCTGGCGACCTTGGGGTCTCGAACCTGGGTCTTCCGCATCCCAGTCCGACGCTCTATCCATTGTGCCACCGCCTGGTCAGGCATAAGGCAATTTCTTAAGCTGTAACCAATCAAATAACTTGTTTGCTGTAATTCCACATCTTCTCTATAAAATCCTTTCCCCGAGCTCCTGTCAGCTGAGAGCCCCTAACCATCTTCTGGCTGGCTCTGCCCACGTCATATCATTGCATGCTCATATAAACTCTTGAAAATTTTCATGTACCTCAGTTTACTTTTTAGAAGGGTGCTTATCAATTTTGAAAACCACCTACATTAGTTTTACATGTTTACAGTCTGCCATTTACTTCTTTGATTTGTCTGAAACTAAACTACCTTATCACAGGTACACTTCTCTCAACCGGCCCTCATCCTCATTAGACCACAAGGACTTTCTTGATGCTTTCTTAGTAACACCATGGGGAACTTTGCACACAGAAAGGAAACTAATGCCTATCACCTTATGTCAGTGGTTCTTAAAGTGTGCGCCAGGGCACACTGGTACGCCCTAGAAGATTTCCAGGTGCTCCCTATGGTATTCCAGAGAAATATGTGCCTTTTGGGGACCAAAAAACCAACAGGGTTTTTGGAGTTTAGATTTGGGGGGAGAGGTGTGGCTGTAAGCTAACAGTCTGCCCAACCCCCCACCTCACTTGCCTCATGAGGTTGCAAAAGGCTGTTAAATTGTGGTGCTGGATTGTTTACTCTACTCCACATGTTCCCCGGAAAGACTGGAGGCAAGTTTTTTCTATCCTTTGTTTGGTGTAAAGTTAAGATGATTTGTGTGGTGAGGGTTTTCTGCACTCAACACAATTAAGAGTAAAATAAGAGGAATGCTTCAATGTATTGACAAGGAAATGAGAGTTTGCCTTTCAAATATATGCCCAAACATTGAAGAAATCGCTAGGACACATAAAGCTAATGTTTCTCATAAACACATGAATTATAAAACCTAATACATTTGTGCTGGGACCTGCCAAATTTAATAAATCTTACTAAGAATGTATCTATCTATATAAAAAGATAACTATTTTGTTGTTTTTTAAATTTTTTAACCCCTCTTTTTTACAAATTCAAAAAAGTATAACTCAAAAAATGTAACATAAAAATGTTTTTTAATGTCAGAATAAATTTAATTTTGCTGTATTTATTTTGTTTAATTACCGTAAAAGCACACTTGGACTTTATATGTTTTTCTTTAATATTTGACTTAATTATTATATCATTTCTCAGAAATTTATATATAGTGTTAAAATTATTTGTAGGATTTTAAATGTGCCCCAACTTCAAAAAGTTTGAGAACCACTGCCTTGTGTGAAGATGCTGATCGATAAAGTTATATGGGTGCTAGGTGTAACTGATTGATTGATTTAACTCTTGTGAATTGATCCTGCCAAAATTGTTTGAATAATGTAAGACCAATTTAGAATTTGTATAGGGTTTCAAATTAATGGATTTAAATGCACAATATAGCAAATTCTACATAAACACAAGTATTTATCAAATAATTACTTGTTAAAAAATCTATATTATGAAAATATTTTAAAGCAATACTTATAAAGTTTTTGCTGTTACAATGCTATGGGTATGTAAAGCCAGTAGTCAAGGCCGGGATCACAGCCGCCTGACCCATGAAGGTTTGCATTTGATTCGAACAGTCGGTAATGAAACAGCAGAGCCAAGAACTGGTAAGCCATCAGCTTTAATTCTAGCTTGCACCCGGTGGGCAAGCAAAAACACACACTGGGCTCCAAAACCCACACATTCAGTGCTCACAAGCTACTGACTTATCTGAGTTTCCTAGAATCAAATGTTTCTAGCTCACCAGACTTATTCACCACTGTTTCCCATCTCCTCCTGCACAAACTCTTAACAAACTGGCTTCTTCCTCAGCACTCTGCCATCTTGGCTGCTTCTCCTCTCCATGTGGCCTTAATCTGCTCTCCTCTCTTCTAATACTAACCTCAGGAACTCAGGAACCAAGAGAGAGATCAAGCTACTGGTCTCTCCACTTTATAGCATAGACTCAAAACCTTTAATCCAATTATACAAACAAGGAAGTCTCTGTATAATGAGATTCCTCAGGAGAGTGCACCACCCTACATCATCCAATCAGTCAAGGGTGTGGGGAAGAGCTTACTCTTAAACTAAGCCTTAGGCTATAGCGACCCGGCCTGCCCACAGCCTGTTCCAGAACACACATTAATATCAACAAACTTCCATGTGGGCAGCACCATCTTTAACAAAGTGTGCATAATATATTTTATCTGCCCAACAATCCACCCTTATGCTCACTTTACTACCCACAATTTACACCACTGTCATCCCTATACAAGGAAATTAGGCACATTACACAAATTACAACATGACAAATTATACAATTTCAAAAATTACAAAGGTTCACACATTTCACCAGTCTCTAAGCACTTTGCCAAAAGTGCAAAATGTCCTCGGCCTTCTTTCTTGTCATTTGAAAGGCTTCCTGGGGCAGGGGGAGGGCCTCCAGCAAAGCCACCCCCCACCCCCATCAGGGTATTTCACATTGTCCAAAATCCATAAGTCCATTCAACAAAGGAGCCTGTGCCCATCCGGTCATAGTCCAGGAAATCAGTCCACGCACATGGGGTGTTAGCCTCCCCCCTCATCTCTGCCATCCTGGCAGCTCTTACACTGTCCCAGAAAGGAGCACGTAGCCATGGCAGTCAGCATTTCCATCTCTGCTCTGGGGATCATGATAGCATCCACCCCTATGTCCCAAAATTGCAGACCTACCAGCAGTGTAGCTACTCCTTGCTGCTGGGCTCTCACCTTCTGGAGGCTGCGGATCACAATTCCAGCTGGATTCTCCTCATCTTCCAAAGAGGAATTGGAAACATCAGCTCCTGCTGCTGGGCTCGAGCACCAGGCTGCCGGGCTCAAGCCTCAGGCTGCTGTCGCCTTCTGCTCAGCAGGTCTTGCAGCTCCAGCCCCGGCCGCAACTCCGCCCCGGCCTCAACTCTGGCCCCAGACTCAGCTCCGTCCCAGGCCTCAGCCACAGCCTCATGCCGCTGCTGGCTCTCCACAACATGCAGGGCAATCTCCAACTCACGAATCTGTGATTCCTTCTCCAGCATCTGCTCCATTTCCAGGTGAATCTCGCAAACCTGGTCGGCCTCCTCCAGTGCTTCCTCCAGCTCCAGGGTCAGCATCTCTTTCTCCCACATTTCCACCAGCTCCTGGGTCGGCATATCTTTCTCCCACATTTCCTCCAGCTCCTTCCACTGCTCGGCCTGCAGGTCCTGGGCAGCCTCTTCCATAGAGCTCTCAGTTTCCTCACACATGGCTGTAAAAGTCAGTCAGCCTACAGTCCCCCCAAAAACAGTTATGGGAGACCATAACAGCAACCAGTCCTCTACTCCACCACTCAAAGGTGGCGGTGGCTCCATGCCGATCTATATCGAATCCTGCCACAGACTACGCCGAATGTAAAGCCAGTGGCCGAGGTCAGGATCACAGCTGCCTGACCCATGCAGGTTCTCATTGGATTCCAACAGTCAGTAATGAAACACAGGAGCCAAGAACTGGTGAGCCATCAGCTTTAATTCTTGATTGCACCCGGCGGGCAAGCAAAAACACACACTGGGCTCCAAAACCCACACATTCAGTGCTCACAAAGCTACTGACTTATCCGAGTTTCCTAGAATCAAATGTTTCTAGCTCACCAGACTTATTCACCACTGTTTCCCATCTCCTCCTGCACAAACTCTTAACAAACTGGCTTCTTCCTCAGCACTCTGCCATTTTGGCTGCTTCTCCTCTCCATGTGGCCTTAATCTGCTCTTCTCTCTTCTAATACTAACCTCAGGAACTCAGGAACCAAGAGAGAGATCAAGCTACTGGTCTCTCCACTTTATAGCATAGACTCAAAACCTTTAATCCAATTATACAAACAAGGAAGTCTCTGTATGATGAGATTCCTCAGAAGAGTGCACCACCCTACATCATCCAATCAGTCAGGGGTGTGGGGAAGAGCTTACTCTTAAACTAAGCCTTAGGCTATAACGCCCCGGCCTGCCCACAGCCTGTTCCAGAACACACATTAATATCAACAAACTTCCATGTGGGCAGCACCATCTTTAACAAAGTGTGCATAATATATTTTATCTGCCCAACAGGGTATGAACTAAATTTTGAAATGTTACTATATATTTGTATTTACTTATATCATTCACTTATAACTTAATTATCTTATATTTAAATTTTTTAATTATTGACTTTAGAAAGAGGAAAGAGAGAAAGAAGGGAACAACTCTTGTATGTTCCTTGACTAGGCAAACCTGGGATGTTGAACTGGTGAATTTACCGTTCCAGATTATCACTTTGTCCTCCTACACCACAGGTCAGGCCATTTATAACTCTTTAAATGAGACTATTTGCTTTATTGTCAATTTATATATTTCAATTAAAAATCTGTAATATATAGAAATAGTCATGGTAATAAATTGTGAGTGCCTTATGTAAAACAAAAGAAATGAAAGCCCAAATTATGTCAAAATGTAATATAAGTTAATAGTGTAGAGATCATTTATAGGTGGATAAAAGCTAGTCTCAGGAAGTACATTCATAATCCCTCCTCATCTTCTTAGGTACTTTTCTACAGAGTCTTTCTCAATTTTCCTTAACTGAAATTAATCTCCCCATTTATTTCTTCTTATGCTTTCTCTTTCCCCAATGGTCACTTTTAATTTATTCTATTTTGGAAAAAAACAAATCTATTTTGTACTATAGTTGTTTGTATAAGAATCTGTCTCTAGTAACTGACATTGCTCTAATTACGTAATTCTCAGCCTTACCTGCATGTCAGAATCACATGGGGGAGTTTTGAAAAACTCCAATGCCCACAGCACACCCTTGACCAATGAGAGCTTTCTAGGGGTCCTTACATTTATGTGCAAGTTTTGTCTTCAACTTCTTAAGATTCCCACAGGAGCTACTGATCTCTGATTGCTGATACCTTAAGGTAAAACATGTTATGTTATATTTTCCTTGTCTCTTATATCTGCAAAAATTTAAACTACACATTTGTTGTTTTACTATTTAGATATTTCCTTTGCATTTTAGTGAACCCAGTAGTATATTAAACTTTTTTGTATATTGCTGTTAATATGAAGGCTTAATATAAACACTGTGTTATTTTATTTTTCTTAAGTGAGAAATGGAAAGGCAAAGAGACAGACTCCTGCATGTACCCCAGGGTTCACTACCAAGCCCCCTACTGGGTGATACTCTGCCCATCTGGTGCCTCTGCTTCATTGCTTGGCAACTGAGCTACTTTAGCACCTGGGGCAAGGCCATGGAGCCATCCTCAGCGCCTGGGGCCAACTTATTCCAACCAAGCTTTGGCTGTGGGAGAAGAATTGAGAGATAGAACGGAGAGAAGGAGGGGTGGAGAAGCAGATGGTACGTTCTCCTGTGTGCCCTGACCAGGAATCAAGCCCAGGACATCTACACAGCAGGCCAATGCTCTACCACTGAGCAAACTGGTTCAGGCCTTAAACACTCTTAAACGCCATACTGCTAAATTTGAAATTTTACAAGAATATTTTTAGTGGAAACATAAAAGGAAAAGTTGTTAAGAATTTTTATAATAAATGAATTTAAATAATCTTTTAGTCCAGCTAATAATAAAGAAAATAGTAGCCTGGGCAAGAGCTCAGAGCACTGTCTCAATACACCAAGGTTGTGAGTTTAATATGGATGGGGTCAGGGCACATACAGGAACAGATCAATGTTCCTCTCCCTCTCACTTTTTCTAAAATCAATTTAAAGAATTTAAAGAAAGAAAGAAACTAGTGAAAACAAAAAGTGGTGAAATTAGTGTTTGTAATCTCAGTTTTATTATTCTACCTCAGAGTCTCTGATACGTTCTTGCCCCTTCATCTTATTTCCTAGGCCCCATAATTCTTTTTTTCTTCTTTTGGCAAGTACTTATTCAGGTAAGGAAACTACAACTGCCAATATATAATTCTTAGGTTTATAATAATATAGCCATTCCTCCTGAGCAGCCTATTTAAAGAATCTTGCTTTAGATATGTTGGTTGAGCAGATGGCCTTTCATCCTTTATTCTCTTGACCTGAGTAATTGTATGTGTTGGGGGAGGGGACTGGAATATTTTATTTTTACATTTGAATCCTCATAATTTACTGGTTTATATAGAGACGCCAATGACTGGGGGAAAAGTAGGAACTAATATGAAGAGAAGTTCTGCAATGAAAGCAGTAGATTAATGATAATGGGTTGAGTGGGATTATTTAACCAATTGGTAAGGGGGGGGAAATAATAGATGCTTGAATTAAGAAGGATTCTGGGTAACTGAGTATATACTGCTACATTTAGTGTGGTTCTTTCAACATTTGCTTTTCCCAAACTTCTCTTCGAGCGTATATAATAAAATATATGTACGATATAAATTAACACACACACATAACACATTTTCAAATCTGTTTTTAAAGCTCTTTATGTATATAAACCTAGATGTGTTTTTCTTCAATGGGTAGTATTCAGTATACACTAACTAGTGTATGATTATCTAATTACATTAACTTGACTGCAGTATGCTCAGTATAATCTCAGCACTATTGTAAGAATTCCAGCTAAATATATACGTAATTTCTATATTATTCAAAGAGTTAATGATGTAAGAATCAATATTATTAAGTAAAAACTTACATCTGGACAATAATTTTTCCAGAAGCAAGTGGCATGCCAGAAACATAAATTACAAGGCTTATAACAGAGCAGTTTTGTTTTTTCATTTCTATATAAAGGAGTTTGTTTTACAAGCGAAGTAACAAATGGCTTAAAACAATCTTCTTGTTGCTAGTCTCTTAGATACCTAAATGAAACTTATACTTTAGGTTTAACCATAACAAACCAAAATGTTATAAAGGTGCTTAGTCAAATAGTAGGTGACTCATAACAAAAATTAAAATTTCTCTTTCCTACTAGAAGTCCTTGACATTGTATACAACAGATGTTAATTTTTTTTTTTTTTTTTTAGATTTTCTGCCTTTCTTTTAATTCTTGTTTTATTAACAACCTGGCTATGTGAATTAATCTCTTTAAAAATACAATGCTCTTAAATATTTTGTTAGATTTTAGCTTATTATTTCCAGGTTGTTATAAACAAGCTATTTTGTTTTGAAATAATTTTTTAAATATTTTTGTCTGGCCTGACCTGTGGTGGCGCAGTGGGTAAAGCATCGACCTGGAACTCTGAAGTTTCCAGTCCAAAACCCTGGGCTTGCCTGGGCAAGGCACATATTAGAGTTGATGCTTCCTGCTCCTGCTCCTACCTCCCTTCTATCTCTCTCTGTCTCTCTCCCTTCTCTCTAAAATGAATAAATAAAAATATATTTTTGTCTGACAATATAGATGGATAGTTCTGATGATTATACTGTCAATCAAGTATAATAAAAAGAAGTTATTTTAAAGAACTTGATTCATGTGTTAGAAGAATCTTTCTAAGAAATGTAGATACCATGATTAAACAATATTGAAGAAGGAAGTTAGAATTAGACTTTCAGAAGGCTGAGTGGTATACCTTTTTAATTACTTAATTGCTATGTGATTATGGACAATTTGTGTCCTCTCAGACTTCTCAGTTTCCTCACTCATAGAGTGATGTAAATCCTTCGGGTGCTAGACATTGAGAAGCATGCCGGCCTAAAATTTGTGTGTTTGTGTATATGTGTGTAGTTTTGAAAGGGGTGAAGGGGCTGTTATTGTACTGTATCGCACTTACATAAATATCAATCTATGACATGTAGATTTTATTTTATATGCAGTTGTTCATGTGTTAGAAGGGGAGGGAGATTAGTCTGAAACAAAGATTACCATGATCAGGTTGGAAAGAAATATATGAAGAAGGCACTGTAAAAGCAAGTGGCAGTTGGCCTAAATAAAGGTGTTAGTTAAGGAAATGGAGAATTTCTTGATTTTTACCCACAACAATTTTTTCGTGATTTTTTTCCTTAAAATTCTGTGTAACAGAAAAAAACTGAGAACTGCATGATTTTATACATAGGTGGGACATAAAAATGAGACTATGAGACATGGACAAGAGTGTGGTGGTTACGGGGTGGGGGTAGGGGGGAGAGGGAGGGAGAGGGGGGAGGGGAGAGGCACAAAGAAAACCAGACAGAAGGTGACAGAGGACAATTTGACTTTGGGTGATGGGTATGCAACATAATTGAACGACAAGATAACCTGGAGATGTTTTCTTTGAAGTTATGTACCCTGATTTATTAATGTCACCCCATTAAAATTAATAAAAAAAAATTCTGTGTCAAAAGTCAAGCTTAAATATTACTGGAGGTGATAAGCAGATAATGAAGGGAAAAAAGCACAAATACTGTTGAACCTACATGTAATTCAACTACAAAATTAAGCGGGTAAAATTATGGAAAACATAGCAAGAAAAATATTGATTATAGGCAGTATATACATTCTTAACAAACCAATATTAGAAGAGTGAAGACACTCATATATTAATGATATTTTATCTGTTAAATGTACAATCTTATATTAGATAATTTTACATCTTGATGCTGATACATCTAAAAGAAAAATAATTAATTTGACAGTGCCACAGTAATATTGATACTAAGATATTTCCCCTTGAAATTAAAGGTTTTTCTTTTAGGTAGCTGTGATGTGGAAAACTTCAGGAAAAGAAGTTGTAACTAGGCTACTGTAATTTGCTCATTTGCCCAATATATTCATGATTTTGATAATTCAGTAAAGACTAAGAATACTGTTAATTCTCAATGATGATAAAAGTACAATAAATAAAGTTTAATAATTGAAATATTGATGCTTGACACTGCCTTATTTTCTCATTTGTTTCATCTATATCTGAAATGGTTGGATTTCTCTCAATGGAATATCTGTATTATTACTGTTATTTGCACATGAGGACTAGTGAAATGTGTTCAGATTTAGTTTCTTTTGGGGTATACATACCTATGTTTATGTGTGTTTGTGTATGTGTACAAGAGAACCACCACTATAATTAATAACAGTTGTGGTTTTTTATAAAAGATATGAATTTGATATGATTATTTGTAACCAAATCTGTTTTTAGTTTTGCAATTATTTAATTGATAAAATGCAAAGGAAAAAAAATGGGCAGCTCTTAAGTGTACAGATCAAAATATTTTTGCAATTTGAACACACACATAGCCAGAATCTAGTTCAAGAACTAGGATATTACCAGTAATCTAGAAGTTCTTTCTATGCTCTGTTTCCTCAAATTCCTAACTGCTAACACTATAGATAATATTTTCTTGTTTTATAAGTTATGTTTATTGGGGTGACATTGGCTAATAAAATTATTTTTGCTTCAAATGTACAGCTCTATAATACATTATCTGTATATTTCATTGTATGCTCACTGTCCAAAGTTGTCTCCTTCCATCACAATTCATGACCCCTATTACCCTTTACAACATCCTGCCTCTACCAACCTGCCCTTTGGTAACCACCATACTGTTGTCTGTGTCTATGTGTTTGTTTGTCCCTTTGTTGCTCTCTGTTTTCTATCCTACATATGAATGAAATCATATGGGTTTTTTTTCCCTCTTCATCTGACTTATTTTACTTAGCAGGGTACTCTCAAAATTCTTTATGCATAAATGAGATTATGTAATACAGACATTATTATTATCTTTTTTAACATTATCTTTATGAGAATTTACCCCTATTGTTTCATATAGGTATACTTTGTTAATTTTTATTGCTGCATAATATCCATTATGTGATTAGGCAATTTATTTTTCCAGTCTCCTATTCCAAACATTTAGGTTATTTTCACTTTTGACATATTATGTATAAGCTATTATAATAACAGGTATACATATATTTAAGTATGTATCCATGTCATCAGAAAAAATAGATTATTTTTATCCTTTCTAAAATTTATACTTCCAGTATTACCTTTTGTTACATTTATTATCTATACAAAGTACAAAGAAGCTTTTTAAAAATTTCAGATTTTTAAAAATTTATTTATTGATTTTAGCCAGAGAGAAAGGGAGAAAGAAAGACAGGAATGTCGATTTTTTCCTGTATGTGCCCTGACCAGGAATCAAACCAGCAACCTCTGTGCTTCCAGCTGATGCTCTAACCAATGGAGCTCTTTGGCCAGAGCTCATTCAGATTTTCTAATTTTAGTATTACTGACATTTCTGAACTGGTAATTTATTGGTGGAAAGAGTATGTCTTGTACATTTCAGGATATTTAGCCGTAACGCTGGCCTGTCAACATGAGACACTAATAACAACTTCCACAAAGTCAGAATCAAAACTCTCTCCAAACATTTACAAATGTCTAAGGAGTGAGGGGAACGAGAAAGAATCATGCTGGTTTAGAATTATTGAAATGGAATTTCCAGAAAAATTAATAATATTGATTGTGTGTGTTATAGAAAAAAGAAATTCTGTGATTTAGTCCTCAAAAAGAAAATTTTGTAAGCAAAACCTTTTAAATTTTTTCTAAAAATAAATCCAAATTTTAAATTCCCTCGATTGTTTTGGGGGCCCTTCGGTCCACCTCTAATATATGCACAAGCAAACACATAAGTACTCAAGCAGGACTAGTGCACAAATACATGTAAAGAGTGTCTAGAAAACTATGGACATTTCACAGGTTTTTTTCCAACTCTTAAGAAAATGCAAATTGTTTAAAAATATGCATATGGGCCCTGGCTGGAAGGCTAGGTAAGTTGGATTATTGCCCTGATGCACAGAGGTCATGGGTTTGATCCTTACAAAGGGCATCGGCAAGAAAAAATGGCATATGATCGCATATCCTAATATTCCTTCAGCAATTCAAACTATCCCACACGTACAAGTGTATTTTGATAAGGTGCATGAGGAAATGGTTGTAGAATCTGAAGGGTCTTCTTCTGATGCCAAGCAGTCATTAACCCGTCAGCAGTAAAGCCAACCCTAAATGAATGACTTAGTAAGAGATTTAGGCCTATCAAAGAAAGAAGCTGAGTTATTAGCCTCCAAGCTTCAAGAAAATAATGTAATTTATCGGTCAGCTAAAGTATCCCATTTTAGGAAGTGTGAAAAAATTTGCGTGGACTTCTTTTCTGAAGACAAACACTTTGTTTAATGTCATGATATCAACAGTCTTCTCAGCCAGCTAGGTGTTACCACTTACAGTCCAACAGAATGGTAGCTATTTCTTGACAGCTCTAAATGGAGTCTGAAATGTGTTCTCCTGTGCAATGGTAATGTTTATGCAGTGGTTCCTATTGGTTATTCAACTCATCTGCCAGACGATTATGATGACATAACAACTGTCCTGGACTTTCTGAAGTATGAGGAGCATAACTGGATCATTTGTGTGGATCTTAAAATGGTAAATTTCCTGCTAACAGAGAGGTTTCATGAAATATCCTTGGTTTCTGAGTTGTGGGACAGCTGAGCTTGGGAGAAACACTGGACACAGAAGGAGTGGCCGAAACATGAAGATCTAAAAGTAGGAATGCAAAATATTGTGAATGAAACTGTAGTAATCGAGACATGATCATTTTCCTCCCACTCCACCTCAAACTTGGCTTAATGAAGCAGTTTGTTCAGGCTTTGAATAAAGAAAGTGAATGCTTTCAACACATTATTTCTGCTTTTCCTGCCTTGTCTTTTGAGAAGATAAAAGCAGGTATATTTGACGGACCTCAAATTCAAATCCTCATATGTGATGAAGAATTTGCCAGGAAGATGAATAAGGAGGAGAAAGCAGTATGGCAGTCCTTTTTGGCAGTTACAAAGAACTTTCTTGGCAACAAAAAAGCAGAAAACTAAGATCTTCTGGTTCAAAGAATGTTGTTTGTTGGCTTTCCACAACATTGGCTGTAACATGAGCCTTAAGATTCACTTTCTGAACTGTCACCTTGATAAGTTTCCCGAAAATCTTGAAGTTGTTAGTGATGAGCAGACTACTGCTGGAGCATCAAATGAGATTGTCCTCAACAAGTACACAAATGCAAGACCTATAAATGCAATTTTTTGCTTGAATAAAATTTAAATAAGTTTTGCACAAAATTTATGATTAAAATAAATGTTTTAATATGTTCTATTTTGAAATTGTAGACAAATTTTGATGCAATCATATATTTTAGTGTACTGGTGTATTTACTGCATTATATAAATTATTATATTTTCACAAAGATGACACCCAAGAAGACATTCTACTTCATTATGTTAAACTAAATGTTGAAAACTTTACAATAAGATGAAAACTTAAAATCTTGAATTGCAAAAAATCTGTAGCTTACAGAGAAAAACTAATGTCAGATTTCAGATCAGCAAACTGGAATTAGGTAAGAACAAGTGTTTTTGTGGAAGCAACAAAAATTTTGTTCCCTAGTGTAATCAGCCCATATCAAATGCCTAATAATGTCTACACTGAGCAGTTTTCCATATTTACTCTATATTTTGTTTTATCTCTTAAATATAAGTTTTAAAACTATACTTAGAAGCCCTTTTAGACCCTTTAGGAATAATCACCATATGCCTATTTCTTTATATTTTAATTTTTTAAATTGATTTTAAAGAGAGAGGAAGGAAGATAGAAAGAGAAACATTGATATCTTCCTGTATGCCCTGACCAGGATCAAACCCATGACCTCTGTGTATCATGGCAATAATCCAACTTACCTAGCCTTCCAGGAAGGGCCCATATGCATATTTTTTAAAACAATTTGCATTGTCTGAAGAGTTGGGAAAAAACCTGTGGAATGTCCATAGTTTTCTAGACACTCTTTACATGTATTTGTGCACTAATATATGTGCCTGCTTGAGTACTTATGTGTTTGCTTGTGCATATATTAGAGGTGGACCGAGGGGCCCCAAAAACAATAGAGGGAAGGATAAATAAAGAGTAAGTGTTTTATTTATTGCTTAGTATGTGTTAAGTACTGTCTAGGCATCTTATATACATTAATTTATTAAATCTTTGCAACAATGCTATAAAGCTAGTATTAATCATCTTTCCATTCTACAAATGAGATAATAAATTAGAGTAAATACAGGGTGGGGCAAAAATAGGTTTACAGTTGTTAGAATGCAAATAATAAAAGAATAAACTATTCTTTTTGCATACTTACAACTGTAAACCTGTTTTTCCCCACCCTCTATACAACCATATAATATATTTAAGTGTGTGCTCTTATTTTGCAGTTATTTTGCACTGATTCTTTTTTAAAATTAATTTTAGAGAGGGGAGAGAGAGAAGAGATGGAGGAGGAGCAGGAAGCATCAAATCCCATATGTGCCTTGCCAGGCAAGCTTGAATTTTCGAACCTGAAACATCAGTGTTCCAGGTCGACATATTATCCTCTGTGCCACCACAGGTCAGGCAACTAATATTAAAAAGAGAGAACAAAGATTTGGAGGTATAAATTTATATCCCGATGAATATGTTAACATGATCATCCAGTGGCTGTAGCTGATTTGCCAATATTATGTTAGCCATGAAGTCTAGTTAAATTTTTATAAATGTGCACAATTTTTCTTTCTTTTCAAAAGGGAGCATCTTCCCAAGGGACATCCTTCTTCTATATAGACATTCCACTCAGGCAGGATTAGAATTCACTTGTAAAATTAAGCTATATTAATAATCATAAAGAGGACTTTTATTTTTAATTTACACTTATTATTAGTAAAGCTGTAGCTTTTTTTTTGCATTTCAGAATTTGTAATACTTTTTTTGGCAATGAGAAACCTAATAATTCTTTTTTTTAATTTCAGGAGAACCCTTATCCAAAAAATAAATTTATGTGATTTGGGAAAGAAGATCTCAAATTTTTAACAAATGTGAAAAAATTATAATCAATATAACAAAATGGTACAGTTAGTTGAAATAATTTTAAAATGTAAAAATCAGTTCAGGCAACATATCTATACAATCTACTGTAAAAGTACTTATATCAAATTCTGTCCCAGATATTTATGTTACATGTTAAATTTAGTTGTACAAGTCACTCTTTATTGCCATATTCTGTGCTCTTCATTCTATTTTTTCTTTTCTGGTGTTGATACAACTCATCTGTTATTTGTACATTTCAGATGTCCAGCATTGATGGTATATACACTATAAAAGCAGTGAATATATGTATTACCTGGAATAATACAAATCTAAGAAAAGTAGAATAATTATAATGCAGTTAGGTAAATAATGGTAAATATAGAATACATGTAAGTCTAGTCATAAAATATAATCATATTATTACCATAATACTCAGTAATCTAAGGAAAAACTGCAGGTCAAGCTTATTTGAGATAAAAAACAATGAATCATATCAAAAATTGTTCTAATAACTCAAGCAGAAAGGCATTAGAAGGGGATATTTAACTATTGTCAGGGTAAACTTACATAAAAGTAAAATTCTATTTCATCTACCTGAAAGTACCTGAAAGACAAACTTGAGAGTGAGGGCATTATTTTTTGGCAAACAAACTTGGAAGACCTATCATTCTATTTGCTCTAATTAATAAGCATTGTCCCCAATTTCAGAAATATTTAAGCATGGTTTTTGCCTCCCTTTAATAACCATTAACTTCTTCACTGGCCAAAGGCATGTAGGTTTTGCCACTTTCTCAGAGGTCTTTGTTCTGTTAGATTTTTCTACAACTTGAGGATTGCATGCAAAAGATTTTAAAGAAAGAAAAAATTTCTTGCTGCCAAGGTTAAATATAAACTATACAGCCTGACCTGTGGTGGCACAGTGGATAAAGTATTCACCTGGAACACTGAGGTCACTAGTTCGAAACCCTGGACTTACCTGGTCAAGGCACAGAGAGGAAGCAACTACAAGTTGATCCTTCTTGCTTCTCCTCCCCTTACTCTCTTTCTGTCCTTTCTCCAAAATGAATAAATGAAATATTTAAAAAGAAAAGAATAAACTATACAGTATCTTTGGTTCTCTCATAGCCATTAAATACATTCTCCAAAAAGTGCAAGGGATAATCTTAATACTGAGACCCATTCTTTACAACACTTAGAAGAAGAAAGGCCTGATGTATTACTTATTATCTCTTTCACCCTATGGAAAGTGCATATTAATTGAGTGACTACTTCATAATTGGCATAGAATTAAATGCATGGAATAGCAATATAATTAAGACATAACTCATCTTTAAAGAAGAAAAAAAATCGATGAGGAGGTGAACATCTAAACTTAATTTAATAGAATATGAGATATGACTGGATAGCTTGGTTGGTTCGACTATGGCCCTGAAGAGCAGATGTTACCAGTTCGACCCCACATTCTGAAACAGATTGATATTCCTCTCTCTCTCTCTTTCCCTCCCTCTTACCATCTCCCCTTCCTCTCTCACTAAAATCAATTGAAAGAAAGAAAGAAAGAAAAAGAAAGGGAAGGAGGGAGGGAGGGAGGGAGGAAGAGGATGAAAGAAGAGTATGTAACTGCATCTTGGGGCTTGAAGTTATATTCCCAGAGAGAAGGGTAAAAGTAAATTTCTCTATACTAAATATCTCTCGTTGCTTTATGAAGCTGTCAAACAATTAGTCAAATCGTCACTCCAGTACTTAACACTGTCTTATTAAAGGTCCTTTAGTTGCAAAACCAATTTTGTCCAAGTTCTTTAAAAAGGAAAATCAGGAGAAGAAAATTAGAATCAAAATCAAAGTTGAATTTTTATAGCATGGGAAGGAAAAAATAAAAAAACTGCAGGTTGCTAGGCCCTCCTGTTGGTACATTTAGACATTTCCAAAGACTGTCTTTATCCCTATCCTGCTCTCCACTACGCTCCTGACATTCGAGTGTAATACCTCCACTTGTGATTTTGATCCAATTTCTCCAATTTTCACAGGGACCGGTCTACATCAATTTTCTTCATTCTTGTTTGTTCAGCCAGTCTCCTGCTATCTGGTGACTTCACCGGCCTGTGACAGTAAGCTCAGGCTTGTCTGTTTCAGACAAAGCAAAACAGAAGAAAATCTTTACTTCAACCTTGTTACCAGTTCAATCTTTTTCTTCCCATTGCTTTATTATAAAAATAAACTGCTCGCCTGACCTGTGGTGGCGCAGTGGATGAAGCGTCGACCTGGGAATACTGAGGTCGCCAGTTCAAAACCCTGTACTGGTCTGGTCAGGGCACATATGGGAGTTGATGCTTCCAGCTCCTCCCCCCTTTCTCTCTTTCTCTATCTCTCTCTCTCACTCTGTGTCTCCTCTCTAAAATGAATAAATAAATAAATTTTTAAAAAAAATAAAACATAAAAAAAATAAACTGCTCTATAGCTGCTATGCTCATTTACTCTTCCCTATGTCTTACCTGCACTTTGCTGTCTGATCTTGAACACTGAAAACATTGACTTAAAAAACTTTTTAAACTAACCAATAAAATAACTTTATATATTTTCTTGTTCCTTATACTCTCAAGGTCTCAGTGTATTTTTACAAGCCCTGCCTTAAAACTTTCTTCTCTCTCTACACTCCTTCTCTCTTCTCTCTGATAGCTCCTTCTCTCTTCTCTTTGATATCTTCTTCTCTCTGTTCTATGACATTTCTTTCATTGCCCACCTGCAAAACGTGAGTGTTCTCTAAGCTCTGTTCCTCAACTATGTTCATTGGATGCCACGGCTTAGCCACTAACTAAATGTAAAGGTGTGCACTTGATTTTTCTTCCCATTACAGACTTTATTTCTAACTACACAGGGTCCTCGGGTTATGAGTTTTGACATATGACATTTCGAGTTTACAATGCTCACTTTTATAAAAACTTTGAAATTGAGACGTGAATGTTTGGGCATATTATGCTGTACTTAAGGGCAATGTGAGCAAACTAGTTTGGTTGCATGGGGCGGGAGAATACACAGTACAGTGTACAGTACAGTATATTTATTTCCTTTTCTTTTCTCTGTGGCTTAGTTGTGTTTTTATGTCCTATTCAATAGAGAATGATTTTACAACTGTGTTAGGTTAGGTAAGTGACTTAGGCTACGGTGTGTTTCTACCTACACCCAAAATCGGTATGTCACTGTCCTAGGAACAGACCTGTGTTGTAACACAAGGAGCCCCCGGTTGAGGTTAGGGATCTTCACCTATGGTCATGCCAGTGTTCCAGTCAGGCCAAATGTAATTTTTTCCGGGTCAAATCTGTTGATAGTGCCTACATTTTTATTTCTGTTAATAATATCACCTTTCTTCTTCTTCTTTTTTATTTTTTACTTTTGACAAAGACAGAAAGAGAGTCAGAGAGATAAACAGATAGGAACAGGCTATGGCGGGATGGCTCAGTGGTAGAGCATTGGCCCCATGTGTGGAAGTCCAGGGTTCAATTCTCGGTCAGGGCACACAGGAGAAGCACCTATCTGCTTCTCCACCCTTTCCCCTCTCCTTCTTCTCTATCTCTCTCTTCCCCTCCTGCAGCCAAGGCTCCATTGGAGCCAAGTTGGCCTGGGCACTGAGGACAGCCCCATGGCCTCTGCCTCAGGCTCTAGAATGGCTCTGGCTGTAACAGAGCAATGCCCCTGATGGGCAGAACATTGCCCCCTAGTGGGTATGCTGGTGATCCCGGTCGAGTGCATGCGAGAGCCTATCTGCCTCCCTGCTTCTAACTTCGGAAAAATACAATAACAAAAACAACAACAGGGGGGAGCAAGATGGCGACGGAGTAGGCGGACGTACCAACTTCCAACTCCCAGAACCAAAGTGGATTACAACTCAATTTTAAGAACCATCACCTGGATAAACCAACTTTGAACAAAACTAAGTGGACTCTTCAACCAAGGAACACAGAAGAAGCCACATTGAGACTGGTAGGAATAGGGAAAACGCGAAGAGGGCTGCCCAGCTCCCCGGAGCAAACGGCGGCCCGGAGAGACCCGTGTGGCGGGAGGAGATTTTCGCGGAGAGGGAGGGACCTGGGTCCCAGGAACCAAGCCCCAGCCTGCAGTCTCAGAGCCTAGAAAGGCGTTTGGACAGATTTGAGCTGTGAAACAAGTGAGGGAGCTCCCAGGCCTACAGTGTGGAGTATTAGGTCCCTTCCTACTCTGCTGAGGGCTGCTTAAGGTTTTGGGGCGGCAGGACGCTGAAAGGCGGTTCTGTCGGCGTGGGCAGAGGCCAAGCCGGTGGGAGATCGGTCTAGCCCAGAGGGTCAGAGGGTAAGCGCGAGAGCAGTCCGGAAGCTGCGGGCCCGCCTTTAATCCCACTTACGGGGACAAAGCGGGAGGCCAGGAACAGGCAGGCCCTGCGCAAGCCGGCCCTGACCGCAGGGACCGGGCTAGGACCAGGGACGGGCAGGGGCTCGTGGCTGAGCTGACGCTACCAGTCCGCCCCCCCCCCCCCCCGCCACCCGCCGGAGAAACCGCGGTTGGCCAGTATACGTGCGCGAGCGGGCTCCGAGCGCGGGAACGGGGTGGACCCCGAGACAGGCGGAGGCTCGCAGCTGAGCCCACGGCTGCTATCCCCATCCGGCCGGAGAAACCCCGGATAGCGTTAATACGTGCACGAGCGGGCTCCGAACGCGGGGGCGGGGTAGAGTCCGGGACGAGCGGAAGTACGCAGCTCGGCGGAAGCCAGCAAACACGCCCGCCCCAATAAATCTTGGTTTCCGACCCTGCGCAAAGGGCCCTGGCCTCGAGGGCGGGGCTAAAGCTCCTGACGGGCAAAAGCTTACAGCTGAGAGCACGTCAAAAGCCCCGCCTAACCCGCAGAACTGTAGCGAGCAGGCTCCGACTGCTGGTTCTGGGCGGAAGTCCGGAAATAGGCTGGGTCCGCAGCTGAGGAAAGGTGCTCGCCTCTACCCTTGGTGCTAATCTTGTGGCTTCAGTCACAGCCCCTCCCACGGAGGAGAGGCAGAAATCATAGCAAAAGCCACAGTGGGCCGGCGCTGGCAACGCTCATACCCAACCACCCTAGGCGCCGGCAGAGGGGGTGGGGGGCCTGCAGATAGACCACACCTAGAGAACACAAAGGCAACACCTACTGGACTCCAGTGGCCACAACTTGCTTATACACAGAAAAAATGGGCAGGCAGAGGAATGCAGACCAAATGAATCAAGAGAAATCCCCAGAGAAGGACCTGAATGAACCAGATATAACCAAATTACCAGAAGCAGAATTTAGAATAATGATAGTTAGGATGTTCAAAGAAATTAGAGCAACAATGGATAGTCATTATGAACACCTAAATAAAGAGATAACAAGTATAAAAAATGAAATTGAAATAATAAAAAAGAATCAGACAGAAATGACAAATACAGTATCAGAACTGAAGACCACAATGGAAGGAATTAAAAGCAGGATGGATGACGCTGAGGATCGAATAAGCGAGTTAGAGGACACAATAAACAAAGGCACAGAAGCAGAGAAGAAAAAGGAAAAGAGACTTAAAAAATGTGAGGAAACTCTAAGGGAGCTTTGTGACAACATGAAGAGAAACAACATTCGCATCATAGGGGTGCCTGAAGAAGAGGAGAGAGGACAGGAAATGGAAACTTTGTTCAATCAAATTATAGCAGAAAACTTTCCTAAATTAAGGCTGGGAAACACTCCACACATTCAAGAAGCACACAGAACTCCATTAAGGAGAAACCCAAAAAAATCTACACCAAGACACATCATAGTTAAAATACCAAAGCTAATGGATAAAGAAAAAATTTTAAAAGCTGCTAGAGAAAAAAAGACTATCACCTACAAAGGAGCCCCCATAAGGATGACATCGGACTTCTCAACAGAAACACTTGAGGCCAGAAGGGAATGGCAAGAAATAATCAAAGTAATGCAGAACAAGAACCTACAACCAAGACTACTTTATCCAGCAAGGCTAACGTTTAAAATTGAAGGAGAAATAAAGAGCTTCCCAGAAAAAGAAAGCCTCAAGGAATTCATAAAAACCAAACCAATTCTGCAAGAGATACTAAGGGGCCTCTTGTGAACAGTTTAAAGGGAGGAAAGAATAGAGCAAAAGAAGAATACAGCTTTAAAGAATAAAAAGGCAATAAACAACTACATATCAATAATAACCTTAAATGTAAATGGATTAAATGATCCAATCAAAAGACATAGGGTAGCTGCATGGATAAAGAAACAGGACCCATACATATGCTGTCTACAAGAGACACACCTTAAAATAAAAGATGTTCATAGACTGAAGGTAAAAGGATGGAAAAAAATATTTCATGCAAATGGAAATGAAAAAAAAGCAGGGGTAGCAATACTTATATCAGACAAAATGGACTTTAAAACAAAGGCTGTAGTAAGAGATAAAAGAGGACACTACATAATGATAAAGGGAACAATTCAACAGGAAGATATAACTATTGTAAATATCTATGCACCAAATATAGGAGCCCCGACATACATAAAGCAGACTTTGATGGATATAAAGGGCGAGATTAACAGCAATACTATCATAGTAGGGGATTTCAATACCCCTCTAACAACACTAGATAGATCCTCAAGAAAGAAAATTGATAAAGAAACAGCAGACTTAAAGGAGACACTAGATCAACTTGATTTAATAGATATCTTCAGAACTTTTCACCCTAAAGCAGTAGAATATACATTCTTCTCAAGCGCTCATGGTACGTTTTCTAGGATAGACCACATGTTAGGACACAAAAATGGTCTCAATAAATTTAAGAAGATTGAAATCATATCAAGCATTTTCTCTGATCACAATGCCATGAAACTAGAAATTAACCACAAAAGAAAAACTGAAAAATACTCAAACACTTGGAAACTAAATAGCTTGTTATTAAATAATGAATGGATTAACAATGAGATCAAAGAAGAAATAAAAAAGTTTCTAGAAACAAATGATAATGAGCATACATCAACTCAAAATTTATGGGACACAGCAAAAGCAGTTCTGAGAGGGAAGTTTATTGCACTACAGGCATATCATAAGAAGCTAGAAAAAGCTCAAATAAGCAACTTGACCCTGCATCTAAAAGAACTAGAAAAACAACAACAAATAAAACCCAAGACAAGTAGAAGAAAGGAAATAATAAAGGTCAGAGCAGAAATAAATGACATAGAGGCTAAGGAAACAATACAGAGGATCAATGAAACAAGAAGCTGGTTCTTTGAAAAGGTAAACAAGATTGATGAACCTTTAACTAGACTCACCAAGAAAAAAAGAGAGAGGTCTCAAATAAATAAAATTAGAAAGGACAGTGGAGAAATAACAACTGACACAACAGAAATACAAAACATTGTAAGAAAATACTATGAAGAACTATATGCCAAAAAATTAGACAATCTTGGTGAAATGGACAAATTTCTTGAATCATATAACCTTCCAAAAATCAATCTGGAAGAATCAGAACACCTAAACAGACCAATTACAGCAAATGAGATCGAAACAGTTATCAAAAAACTCCCAAAAAAGAAAAGTCCTGGGCCTGATGGCTTCACAAGTGAATTCTATCAAAAATTCAAAGAAGAACTAACTCCTATTCTCCTGAAGCTATTTCAAAAAATTCAAGAGGAAGGAAGAATTCCAAACTCCTTTTATGAGGCGAGCATAATTCTGATCCCAAAACCGGGCAAAGACAACACAAAGAAAGAAAATTATAGGCCTATATCCCTGATGAATTTAGACGCTAAAATTCTCAACAAAATATTAGCCAACCGGATCCAGCAATATATGAAAAAAATCATACACCACGATCAAGTGGGATTTATTCTGGAGAGGCAAGGCTGGTTCAATATTCGCAAATCAATCAATGTGATTCACCACATAAACAAAAGGAAGGACAAAAATCACATGATAATATCAATAGATGCAGAAAAGGCATTTGATAAAATCCAGCACCCATTCATGCTCAAAACTCTCAGTAAAGTGGGAATACAGGGATCATTCCTTAACATGATAAAGGCCATCTATGATAAACCGACAGCAAACATCATACTAAATGGACAAAGATTAAAAGCAATTCCCTTAAGATCAGGAACCAGGCAGGGTTGCCCACTTTCACCACTCTTATTCAACATAGTTCTGGAAGTCCTAGCTACAGCAATCAGACAAGAAGAAGAAATAAAAGGCATACAAATTGGAAAAGAAGAAGTAAAACTGTCATTATTTGCAGATGATATGATATTGTATATTGAAAACCCTAAAGTCTCAGTCAAAAAACTACTGGACCTGATAAATGAATTCAGCAAGGTGGCAGGATATAAAATTAATACTCAGAAATCAGAGGCATTTCTATACACCAACAATGAAATATCAGCAAAAGAAATTAAGGAAACAATCCCCTTCACTATTGCAGCCAAAAAAATAAAGTACCTAGGAGTAAATTTAACCAAGGAGGTTAAGGACTTGTACTCAGAAAATTATAGAACATTGATAAAAGAAATCAAGGAAGATACAAACAAGTGGAAGCACATACCGTGCTCATGGCTAGGAAGAATAAACATCATTAAAATGTCTATATTACCCAAAGCAATTTATAAATTCAATGCAATACCAATTAAAATACCAATGACATACTTCAAAGATATAGAACACATATTCCAAAAATTTATATGGAACCAAAAAAGAACACGAATAGCCTCAGCAATCTTAAAAAGAAAAAATAAAGCAGGAGGTATCACTCTTCCTGATATCAAGGTTTACTACAAGGCCATTATACTCAAGACAGCCTGGTACTGGCATAAGAACAGGCACATAGATCAATGGAACAGAACAGAGAACCCAGAAATAAACCCACAGCTTTATGGACAACTGATATTTGACAAAGGAGGAAAGAACATACAATGGAGTAAAGACAGCCTCTTTAACAAATGGTGTTGGGAAAATTGGACATCTACCTGCAAAAAAATGAAACTAGACCATCAACTTACACCATTCACAAAAACAAACTCAAAATGGATAAAAGACTTAAATGTAAGCCGTGAAACCATAAACATCTTAGAAGAAAACATAGGCAGCAAGCTCTCCGACATCTGTAGCAGCGGTATATTTGCCGATTTATCTTCATGGGCAACTGAAATAAAAGGCAAGATAAACAAATGGGACTATATCAAACTAAAAAGTTTTTGCACAGCTAAAGACAATAGGAACAGAATAAAAAGACAAACCACACAATGGGAGAACATATTTGACAGCACATCTGATAAGGGGTTAATAACTAAAATTTATAAAGAACTTATAAAAAGCAACACCAGGAAGACAAACAACCCAATCAAAAAATGGGCAAAAGAAATGAATAGAAATTTCTCCAAAGAGGACATACAGATGGCCAATAGGCATATGAAAAAATGCTCAACATCACTAATCATTAGAGAAATGCAAATTAAAACCACAATGAGATATCACCTCACACCAGTCAGAATGGCACTTATCAGCAAAACAACACAGAATAAGTGCTGGCGAGGATGTGGAGAAAAGGGAACCCTTCTGCATTGCTGGTGGGAATGCAGACTGGTGCAGCCACTGTGGAAAACAGTTTGGAGATTCCTCAGAAAATTAAATATCGAACTGCCTTTTGACCCAGCTATCCCACTTTTAGGAATATACCCTAAGAACACCATAGCACTGTTCGAAAAGAAGAAAAGCGCCCCCATGTTCGTGGCAGCATTGTTCACAATAGCGAAGATCTGGAACCAGCCCAAGTGTCCGTCAGAAGACGAGTGGATTAAAAAGCTATGGTACATATATACTATGGAATACTACTCAGCCATAAGAAACGATGACATCGGATCATTTATAACAAAATGGATGTACCTTGATAACATTATACGGAGTGAAATAAGTAAATCAGAAAAAAAGAAAAACTGAGAACAGCACGATTACATACATAGGTGGGACATGAAAGTGAGGGTATGAGACATGGACAAGAGAGTGGTGGTTATGGGATGGGGGGAGGGAGGGAAGAATGGGATAGGGAGGAGGGGAGGGACGCAGGGAAAACCAGATTGAAGGTGACAGAGGACAATTTGACTTTTGGTGATGGGTATGCAACACAATTGAATGATAAGATAACCTGGAGATGTTTTCATTGTACATATGTACCCTGATTTATGGATGTCACCCCATTAGAATTAATAATAATAAAATATATATATAAAAAAAAATAAATAAAAAAAAATAAAAACAACAACAACAACAACAACAACAACCACCAGATAGGGACAGACAGACAGGAAGGGAGAGAGATGAGAAGCATCAATTCCCCATTGGGGCATCTTAGTTGTTCAGTGACTGCTTTCTCATATGTGCCTTAACCGGGGGTGGGGGCAACAGCAGACCAAGTGACCCCAAGCCAGCGACTTTGGGCTCAAGCCAGAAACCTTGAGCTTCAAGCCAGCAACCATGGGGTCATGTCTATGATCCCATGCTCAAGCCAGCAACCGTGCTCAAGCCAAATAAACCTGGGCTCAAGTCTGGGACCTCCACATCCCAGTTTGATGCTCCATCCACTGCGCTACTGCCTGGTCAGGCCACCTTTCTTATTATTATGTTAAATACTTTGAGATGCTCCTCATCATTCAAGCTCAAGACGCTGAAAAATTACACTCTCAGTCTTACTGTCAATATGCTCTGATTAGCTGCCCATTATCTTTTGCCTAAATTAGCATTTAGGCAACAATGTAGACATCACCAGGGAATGTCTGAAATGAAGAATTTTCAGAGCCTCCTGAATCAGAATCTACATTTCAATGAGATCCTTTGTACCTGAGTAGCACTTCTCTGTTGAATTTAAGCTCATGAGGATTGTTTTGTTCTGTTTTGTTTTGATAGAGAGAGAGAGAGAGAGAGAGAGAGAGAGAGACAAGCAGACACACAGACTTAAATACAGAAATGGATAAGGAAGAAATAAGGTGAATTGAGGGAAGAAAATAGTGATGATATGTTGTGTCCCTTCTTAGATATTTGAAGTACAGTAGCCAGTTTAAATCCTTACAGATAAGAAATAAAATTTTGCATGCAATACACATTATAGGTCTTGTAGTGGACATTATTCACATAGCAACCATTCTACATTCACTGATTTGCTCATTTTCTATTTTAGTGTAAAATTACTGCTGTTATTTATGATTACCATAACCCAACTGCAAGCAACCAATGAAAGGATTTATTTGAATCCTTTTAGTAAAAAATATAACAGTTTCATTATATTAATTTTATATTAACATTTTTTTTATAAGGAATTGTGAGATATTTTTAGAAAAAAAAATTTTGATAAGACATTCTGATGACTGAGGTGTGTTGTTGAGTCCTGTTGAGACTTTTGCGATCTACTCAAAACCTGGAGTTCAACCTGCTGTTGCTATAAGAGGAATTTTATTTTTCCCATTAATAAAAAGTAATCAGTGTGACACACCCTCCTCTCTTACACATTTTCACAATAAATGCTGTCTTTTGTTTTGGAGATTCCCTATGGAAAACATGGAATATTTATAGATTGATAAGGTTGCCAAAACCACTTTAAATTCGAATTTCATTTGCAGGCTCATTAAAGCCTATAAAGAGACAGACCCTGGTCACTGCTGACTTGTCAGCTGATATGCTCAGAAGGAAGCAAGCATTTGAATGCTTTCTTTTCCTATAATACTCACATTGGCTCTAAGGCTTGTGTCAGCCTTAGTAATGCACTTTTAAAACCACAAGACCTCAAAGGTATCATTAGGCTGTAGGTAGAATTATGATTGCCAAGAAATTCAGTTATGTGGGTTTACTTTTGTTTGCTCCAGCCACTGATAAAAATCATTGAATTTAAAAAGTTGGGCAGATGTCAAGTAACGATCAATACACCACATTGAGTTTTGAATCAGGTTAAGGGAATGATTGATTGAAGTAGACATTCCTTATTGCAATTATTTGGCTTTGTCTGTTTTTCATCTCCTTAAGTGAATATTCATTCTGAAACATACCCATCCTTGCATATTATCTTTTCATGATAAATGTATTATGTTAGGCAGAATGTATTTTAGAGACATAAACAGAAACAGTTTATGGTGAAATATATATTAAAAAGATTCATTTTTCTTAAAATTAGCATTGAATTCCTTTTTTTTCATTTAAAATCTTTTATTGATTTAAGAGAAAAAGAAACATTGTTGTTCCACTTATTTATGCATTCATTCATTGGTTGATTCTTGCATGTGCCCTGACTGAGGATTGAACCCACAACCTTGGCATATCCGGATGATACTCTGACTGAGCTACCCAGCCAGTGTTAAATGAGCATTTAATGGTTTCTTATTCCTTGTCTGTTCTCTACTTTTGGGGTTTTCAATAAGCATATTCAGAAAGTAATAGTTTAATCTCACAATAATGACCAAAAAATGAATACAGGAAAATAAATTTGTAATTTGATAGAATCATAGATTCATAACTAATAGCATGTTAAGTGCTCCTGCATTCAAAGGATTAATAATCCAGTAGCTTGCTTTCATATACAGCATAATTTTTATTTTTATTGAAAGTGCTTATTTAGAATATTGGCATATAAATAAATAAGGTTTGTCATTAAAATTTTTCAAATAATTATTTTTCTTCTGTGGAAAATTTATTAAAATAATGAGTTGGAATGTTAGTAATGTCAAAAGGGAAAAATAAATTATTTTTCTGTTGACCAAATGAAAGTTCAAATTATTCATGAGGTTGAACCACTAAAACTTGTTTATCAAATATGGAGCTGACAGGTAGTTCAGTGGTCACTTTTTCCTCAGGACATTACTCATTTGCTGATTTAAAACAATGCAAGGGTATTCAGAAAGTGTATTGCGTTTTTGCTATATAATGAAGAAAAGTTACTACTGATGGTATATCCTTTTTCTAGAGAGTTGGGGTGGATTTTTAGAGAGACCCATTTTGAGATGTCACATACGTAGACTTGACTTACGTGCCATAATTGATAAAGGAAAAAAATAATAATAAAGTGATACCTTGAAATTTTCAAGCATAAACCTAATAGAGACATTTCTGGGGCTATTGGAAGTTAGTTTTGTTTTATCCCATAAATATTAATCATAATTGAAGAGCAGCAAAACATAAAGTAGAAAAAACTAAAGAAATTTGTATTCTAAAGAAGCTAGTTAAGGACCTGGATGGATAACTCAGTTCATTAGAGCATTTTTCAATAAACCAAGATTGTGGGTTCGATCCCCTGTCAGGGCACATACAAGATTCAACCAATGAATGTATAAATAAGTGGAACAACAAATCTCTCTCTCTTTCTTTCCCTCTCTCTGTCTCTCTTCTTTGTCCTAAAATCGATCAATCAATCAATAAAAAAAAAACTATGGTAGTTAATTTTATTACCTTCCTAAAATTAAAGTTTAAATATTCATATTACCTTGCTTCTGTTTCTATCTTTGTATATATCAGTTCTGGAAATTCTATCAGTTTAAGAGTACTACTGACTGCAAATATGAGTAAGACATTATTTCTACTCTGATATAACTTGTAAAGTGATGCAGTCTACAAAACCATTATTTAAAGAGAAAGGCAGGATGTAGCATCCTTGAGAGAGACACAAATGAAGATGGAAAATGCACTTCATTCATGCAACACACAAAGTTCTCATAGATTATATGTCAAATACTATACTAAGAATAAAAAATAAAATCTGAGGATAAGGAAAAATTTTTTTGCAGTCAAATCAAATTTAAGAGCGAAACTAAGGTATTGATAGCTACAATTTCCAGTGATGGAGAAAGAACAGGAAGTACTCTCTGGGGATCAAAAATTATGTGTTCAGGTGATAGGGAAGAAACAGTGAGACTTCAGTGGTCGATTTATCTGGAGGCAAAATTTATCATAAGTGGTGTACACTGTGGTCAAAATTTTCTCTCAGTATTAGGCCATCAATTTATAATATTCTCTGTGATAATTGGGTATGGGAGTGTTTAAGCTCCATTTTTACAATTTCTTTCAGGTCTGGGAAGCAATGTCATGTGATTGAAATGTCAGCAGAAGAGAAGGGAGTTTTCTTCTGCCTCTAGTTTGTCAGCACCTTCTCAGAATTGGCTGACAGTAGCAGCTCCAAGGTCATTTGATAGCACTTTCTAAGGTGGCCCAAGAATTACCCATAAAGTTCCCTTCACCCTCCCTCCCCTCCTTAGCCTGTCACCCACCCTCAGTCCACACCATTTGAAAGCTCTTGTTAACACAGTAGTTTTCTTGAATTCCTAGTTTATAGTCCTTTGTTTCTCAAACCTTAGTGACCATAACTGCTTCCTGTTGACTCAATTTTTGCTTCAGCCTTTTAATATTTGAGTAACTAATTACCTATATTAAATGAGTTTTTGAAATACCTAGCTTGTTTTCTATTTATTGTATGAAATATGAAAACTTAACAAATATGAAAAACATTGAGAGATTTTGCCCATAGAGGTGACATAATCAGTCATATGCTTTAAAATGTATAATTTTATAGTCTGTAGAATTAATAAAATATACACTAATATGGAAGTGTGTTATTCATTTAGAAAAACTATTAGCAATTCAGGTAAAGAAAAATAAACCTCTAACTTGGTTTTGACAAGAGAGGTCACTGGTGACATTGTTAAGAATAGTTTCAGTGACATATTGTTAATGGACATAGATAACAGAGCCTGACCAGGAGGTGGCACAGTGGATAGAGTGTCAGACTGGGAGTGGAGGACCCAGGTTCGAGACCCTGAGCTCGCCAGCTTGAGTGCGGACCCATCTGGCTTGAGCAAAAGCTCGTCAGCTTGGACCCAAGGTCACTGGCTCCAGCAAGGGGTTGCTCAGTCTGCTGAAGACCCGCGTTCAAGGCACATGTGAGAAAGCAATCAATGAACAACTAAGGTGTTGCGACGGCAGTGAAAAACTAATAATTGATGCTTCTCACCTCTCTCCGTTCCTGTCTGTCTGTTCCTATCTATCCCTCTCTATGACTCTCTCTCTGTCTCTTTAAAAAAAAAAGACATAGAAAACAGAGGTTGAAACATTGAGGAAGTTAATTCATTATGTGTATATCACTATTAAAAAATACTTGGTTTTAACAGAACAGAAAAACTCCATAACATCTAAAGAAGTGAATATGTATGATCAAGAGATTTTAAAAATCTGATGGAGAAAAGAACAAAAATATTTATTATTTTGAGATGGTAATGACTTAAGTAGAATTTTGAAAAAACTTTGATGTATTGCTAGGTTAACTAGATATTTATATGGTTAACTTTTTTTGTATATTTTACAAATTCTTAGGTTGCTATAATTGATATTAAATAAATTTTTATAAGCTCACTCATTAGGATATAAGTTCCATGAGCTTTCTCTTTTTCTTTTCTTTTCTTTTCTTTTTTTTTTTTGATAGAGACAGAGAGATGAAGAGAGAGGAACAAACAAGGAAAGACAGGTAGGGAAAGAGATGAGAAGCATCAACTCATAGTTGCAGCACCTTATTTGTTCATTGATTGCTTTCTCATATTTGCAGTGATGGGGGGACTCCAGTAACCTCTAGCTCGAGCCAACAACCTTGGGTATCAATCCACAGACCTTTGGGTTCAAGCCAGTGACCATGGGGTCATGTCTATGATCCCATAAGCAAGCCAGCAACCCCAGACTCAAGCTGGTGAGCCCGTTCTCAAGCTGGCAAGCCCAGTGGCCAAGGCCGATGCTCTATCCACTGCGCCACTGCCTGGTCAGGTTCATGAGCTTTCTTATGTTTACTTCTGATTTACCATTCACTGGCAAATAATAAATGCTCTCTAAATATAAATAACTATTTAAGAAAGATGGTGGGTGGAAAACGCATGTCAGCTGTTACTTAAGAGCTGGTTATTTTAAATATATACTTTTTTAGTTCTTTTCTCTGACTTTTCTTGGGGAATACAGAATATAATTGTGGAGAAAATGGAGGAAATTTTAATTGAAATAGTTTTTTTCTTCATAGAAAGCAAAAAACAATATGTTTTTTCAAAGTAAATACGATCATGTTGTTACATTAACCTTTATGTTAATATTTCTTGATCATATCTTCTGTGTTTAATACTACAGGATTTGTGTAGGAGTTTGCATTACATTTTTATGGTTTTAAAACTTCTAAATTATGGAGATGATATAAAACAAAACAAAATAAAACATAGCATGCCTCCTCCTAGGTCAATATTGTTTAAAAACTGATATTGTTTAAAAATAGGGATAGCGTATGATGGTACATACATCCTGACATATTCATCTCCTGAAAACAACAACAAGAATGTTTAAAATTTTGTTTAAAGGCATCAATACAATGGAAATGAAATCAATACTTAGCGGCTCAAACTAAGAAAGGATGAAAACCAAATTGATGAGTGAATGAACAGAACATTAACACCGGCTCTTTCTATTTTGACAGCATTTACCAAAACTGATGAACATGATTTTCAGTTTCACACAGATAACGGGAGAGAAGGAAATGGCCTGGGGCCCACTCATTGTGAAAGAGAGCACTGTGATAGAAGATCATTCTCTTTCCCATCTCTGCACAGAACCAGAACCTACAACATCTAAATTGTCATTGAAACAGGGAAGTAGAAATATCCACCTCCCTGTAACCCCAACAACAGACAATTCTAAAATGCCTGTCTTAACTCTTGATGTTTGGTGTAGAAAAAGAAATGGTATATACCAGCAAATTTGTAATGATAAACAAGCTCCTTCATGAGTCTGCAGTTTAAATTTTCACTAACTGGGTGGTTCAAAATCAAAGCTCAGAATTTAAATTCAAATGAGCCTACATGGGAAGGGTCATCAGTTTTCTTCCATTCAGACAGAAACAAATGCAAATATTCAGTAGAGAACACTTCAGCAAGGTGTCATAGAATCTTTGTGGTAATTGTTTTTTAAGATTGTATAGAGAAAGGAGAGAGAAAAAAATAAAGAAAGAGAGAAAAAAAGGTGTGTGTAGGGGGGAGCGGGAAACATCAACTCATAGTTGCTTTTCATTTGTGCCCTAACCAGGCAAGCCTAGGTTTCAAACCGGCAACCTTAGCATTCCAAGTCAATGCTTTATCCACTGCACCATCATAGGTCAGCCTCCTAGTGCTAAATTTTAAGGGGAAATGAGCAGAGTTCTAAAATTTAAAAACACAAAAAAGGCACTATCAGCAAGAACTGTAAGAAATAATAGACATCACATTCAAATGCAGGCATTAAATATTGGCTATACAAAATATAAAATACTTGATTAAATATATTTCTAAATTTAATATATGAGAAAGACAAACAAGACGTAAAAGAGGGATCAGATTTTTCCAAACCAAACAAAAGTAAAAAATAAAATAATCAAGAAATATGGGACTTCAGATTCCATGAAGACAGAGTAACTTTATTCTTACTGGCCACTAAAAAAAGAAAAAGAAAGATTGTGATCTGATAGGTGGAAAAAGAAAAGTTAGACTACTTAGGAACTGAAATACTTGAAAAACATTCAAAAATATAATCAGAAACCACTCATCATAATAAGAACAATAGAAATCACAAATTGAGTGAGAAAATAAAATCAACAAATGCCAATAGCAAAATGAGTCAGATGAAATAGTTGTTTGACAAGAATTTTAAAATAGCCATAATAAAATATTTTAGAAAGCAATTATGAATTCTCTTGAAACAACTGAAAACAATCTTAATCTCAGGAAAGAAATGGAAATTATTTTATAAACTCCATTGTTAACTGTACAACTGACAAATAAAATCACCATTAAACTTAAACTTACAAAAACTAAAGAACAAAAAAAAATGTTAAAAGTGCGATCACCAGAGCCAAACAAGCCATTAATTAAAGAGGAACACCAACTTAAATGACAGCAGATATCTAATCTGAAATGTATAGGCACCAGAAGAAAGTACCATTTTCAGGTGTTCCAAGAAACTGTAACTAAAAATTCTTTATTTAGTGGAAATAAACATCAGGAATAAAAGGAAAGTGAAGACATTTTCAAATAAAGAAAAACAAAGATCATTTAATTCCAGTAAACCCATACTTAAAAATATTCTCACATTAAAAGTTTAAGGTAAAGCATTCTAAAGGGAAATAAGATTTTTCAACTTCACATGAGGCAGTAAAACATAAATATCAGTAGACTGTGATAACTTATAGGTGTATATTGTAATACCTAGAACAATCACTGAGAAACTTATACAAAACAATACATTCAGAAACACTATGAATAAACCAGGATTAAATTATACAAAATAATTAAAGTCATTGACAGGTAAGCAAAAAAAGAGAAAATGAAGAAACAAAATACAAAAAATAAGGTGCCATAGGTAAGCTCTAATACAGCAATAATTATTACAACATAAATTGTAAAAATATATCAATTAAAAGAGAATGGAAGAGTGAACTAAAAAACAATATAACAATAAGTATCTATAAGAAATTCGCTTTAAATATAACATAGAGAAGTGTTTTTTACAAGGTTTTTTTTTTTGAATTTTATTTATTCATTTTTAGAGAGAGAAGAGACAGAAAAAAAAAAAGAAACCTCAAGAGTTCCACGTTGATGCTTTATCCACTTCGCCACCATAGTTCAGGCCACAGCATATAGAAGTTGAAGTAAATGGAAGAAAAAGGGTGTACAAAAAGGGCATGCCACCACCCCTTCCCCACCTCCTGACCAAAAAAAGAAAATCAGATATGACCACGAACGTCAAATAAAATAAACTTTTGAAAAAAAAAATTACTAGAGATAAAAATGGTCATTGCATAATACAAAACAAATCCATCTATCAAGAATCCATAGTGATCCTAACTAATAAGTAGTTCTGTGATCAAAAAAGCCTGAAAATACATGAAGCAAAAACTGATATATCTGACAGGAGAAATACACAGATCTATTATATAAGATGTGAAGGATCTAATGAATTCATTCAGCAGAACACAATACAGTTTATTTTAAAGGACCCAAGGAATATTCAGCAAAGTAAACCATGCCCTAGATCATAAAACAGAACTTAAAACATATAAAATAATTTAAATAATACAGAGGATGTTTTTTGTTGTTTTTATTTTTTTGTTTATTTTGTTGTTGTTGTTTTTTTTTAACTGAGACAGAGAGTCAGAGAGAGGGATAGATAGGGACAGACAGGCAGGAATGGAGAGAGATGAGAAGCATCAATCATCAGTTTTTTGTTGAGACACCTTAGTTGTTCATTGATTGCTTTCTCATATGTGCCTTGACCACAGGCCTTCAGCAGACCAAGTAACCCCTTGCCCGAGCCAGTGACCTTGAGTCCAAGCTGGTGAGCTTTTTGCCAGATGAGCCTGCACTTAAGCTGGTGACCTCGGGGTCTCAAGCCTGGGTCCTTCAGCATCCCAGTCCGATGCTCTATCCACTGCACCACTGCCTGGTCAGGCAGGATGTTTTCTAATTATGTTGGACTCAGACTAGAAATCAATAACAAAGACAACTGGAATATTCTCCAAAACATTTGGATATTAAACAACTTTTAAGTGTCTCATGGATCAAATAAGTTTTTAAAGAATTTTTTTTAAATATATAAAATTAAAAAAAATAAATATTCAATATATCAAAATGTGTGATGTAAATAAAGCAGTTCTGAAAGGGAAATTGATAGCACTAAATATTTTCATTAGAAGAAAAATATTTCAAAAATCTGATATGGTTTTTCAAGAAATCATAAAGAACAAATATGCCAAAGTAACTGGAGGTAGTAATAAAGATAAGAACAGAAATAAAATAAAATTGAATATATAAAAGGAATAGTCAATGCAACAGAAAGCTGGTATATCAAGAAAAGTCAATCCTTTATTAAAAGTATAGTGAGATCCTCTAAGAAAAAAAATGAGCCAACAAATTATTAATATCAGCAAGAAAATGAGATATTACTGTAAGCAACCATTAAAAAGTATACTAAGATAATATTAACAATTTTGTGCACATATATTTGACTACATAGAAGAAACATCACTTCATTGAACAATACAAATAATTAAAAGTAGTTTGTTGAAGAGAATAGATATGTAATTTAAAAAATTTCAGGTCAAGAAAGTTTCCCTGGAGAATCTTACCAAACATTTAAAGAATTAATGCCAATATCATACAATTTTCTTCAAAAAATAGAAGATTGAGCAGTGGAAGTCTCAAAGAGTACCATGAAGTCAGAAATAGTATATTAAGGAAGTTAGAATAACGACTTTGACAAGTTAAATAAGGGACAGCAACTTAAATCAAGAAGGGGCAACTTGAAGCGAGCCGAGAACAGTTTCTTGTACAAGGCAAGATGAAAGATGGTTTGTAGGTAGGGGAGAGGTAGCTATTTGTGAAGCAATCACATGTGAAGGACATTCAGCACCGTACAAAAGAAATAGAGCCCGGATACACCATTGAAATGATGACAATAGCAATGGTGATAAAAACAAGCCACTGGAAAGGTTTCCCTGCAATTTAGTTTTGACATTGCCATCTACTTAGTCAAGTTGCAGATAGGGAAAGAAACTGGGATGCTTTGTGTGTGTGTGTGTGTGACAGAGAAAGAAAGGGGGACAGATAGGGACAGACAGGCAGGAAGGGAGAGAGGTAAGAAGCATTAATTCTTTGTACAACACTAAATGCGTTTTATTTTAACTCCATTAAAGCAGTTCTGGCCTCTTATGTAAATTTTTCAACATCCTCCTGCACGATCCACCTGATGCGTGGCTCTCTTTATTCTAATACATTTTACTCATTATCACCAGATGAATTACCCTAGCCAATTCATGAATGAACTCATTCCCCTGATGTACAATCTGACTGTTTCATCATTGCTTGATCTAGCTGTTGATATTCTTGTTACAGACAAGTTAAGCAGATCCTGAGTACTTGAAACAAGATATTATCATTCAACAAATATGAAGTGGTTCCAGACCAAAATAAACCACAATAAAATAAACCAAACTTAAAAAAGATTAGGAAGCAGAGCAATTTGAAGATCTGCACAGAAATATTTGAGGGTTCTTCTATGGTAATTTATCAATTCCAGTAGCTTTAAATGGTTTGGGAAGCTCAAATTTCTAGGGGAGAGTCTGGCTGGTCTAACTTAGTCTACTTGGCTCTGGGATCAGGGTACTTTTAATTTTGTTCCAACAAAATTTATCCAAAGAAAAGCAGATTTTTTGTTATTGTTGTTTACCAGAAGACGGGGATCTGGACACTGAGTAGGAGTAAACAGAAACGGAACCAAATTCAAAATGATCAGTGCTCCAATGTGTTCTGAACATAGTTCAATGTCTTAGCCTGTGCGTCGACCCTTTTTTAAAAATTATTTTTTAAGGCTTTATTAGTTTTAGAGAGGAGGGTGAGAGACAGGAGGTATCAACTCCCATATGTGCCTTGACCAGGTAAGCCCAGGGTTTTAAACCAGCAACCTCAGCGTTCCAGGTCCACACTTTATCCACTGCACACCACAGGTCAGGCTCAACCTCTTTTTTTTTTTCCTGGCTTCTATATACTGTTTCAGTGTCAAACGATATAACAACATATTGCTGTATTTAAAAAATGTTAGAAAATGCTTAACAATGAATAGTTTATTCATTTAAATAGCCTTATTTTTATTTTTATATCTTTAGTTTTCTATCTTAATACAACAGTCTCTGACAACAGTTAAGCTTCTTTGGGCCATGGTAATAGGTGCTTATTCTGTAGCTTAAGGCTCCCTGAAACCCTCAGGTGGACATACATATCCTTCTCAGATGTTGTATCCTTGGAAAAGCTGGTATGTTTTTTTGAATAAAATTAATGATAAAAAAGTTTGCAAAATCTTCCTAAATTTATTAATTTTATTTATATGTAGATAGTTAATAGATCATTAAACTTAGGTGGCCATCTACCAGGCATTGGGCTGTGTTAGAGCAATAGCGGTGAAAAAATGTTCAGAATCCTACCCATCATAGGGTTTACAAATTAGTGAGACTGAGAAACATTAAGCAAATAAATAAAAATATACTGTATAATTAATTATCCTAAGTCTTTTGAAAGGAAAACATAAACACTTCTCAACACCAGACTATAATGTTTACATAATGTAAGATCAACTGTTTAAAATATTTTCAGCATTTGGACAGATCCTTACACAAACACATTTATTGATGCTGTGATAATTTTGGTAAAGTTCCTTATTCCAAACAATATTTTTTAACAAAGTAAAGATGTAAAGCAAATAAAAAAGAGGTCTTTTCTCCCCTAATTAAGTTTATGGTATAATGAGAGAGAGCCACAAAAGAACTAAATATAACAACATCATATGTTTTAATATATATTGTAAAGTTAGCATAGTTACTAAGATGTATAAATTAATGGCTCTACTAATTATTTTTTACCTTGGTATAAAGTATATCTGATTCAAATTATAAGTGACAATAAATGTGCGTCTATTTAAAATAGATTATAACATAAAAGTGTAAGCTTGAATTTGTAATTCAATGAGGATATGAAATCATAAACAATTCTACCTGCATTAATATAAATTACAGACATTTCAAGTGGTAGTTACATTCTGTCCTGTGATTTAACATAGATTAATCAATTATTTCTGCATTGCCTTAAGCATTCTAATTTCAGATCTTAAGTGATATTTATTCGTTAAAGTAGAGAGGCAGTGTAGCAGAGCTGTTAAGAAAATGGCATCTGGGGCCAGATTATAAAAACCCATTGCTTTTGCCACTCCAAACAGGTTTGGGTCCTTGGATTATTTAAATTGTCTGTACTTTTGTTTCTGTTTCTTCATTAGAAAATTGGATGTAACAACAGTATCGGATTAATATGTAGTTGTGATAATGAAATGAGGTGTCATTGTATATTCTATAGCACTTAGATTAATACCTAGAGTGAAAGTGTTTGTTCTTACTAAAAATGGACATATTTTTGGTGGAGAAAAAGGCAAATAAAAGCAAACAAAAAGGTATGTGCTCTTCTAAGCTTGTAAAAAATATTTTGGAATGAATCTTTCCAAGAAAAGAATGCTTAAAGTATGCATTAGTTTTTTTTTCCTTTTTAAAATAATATATATTTTGTTTGTACAAAGTATTAGGATGTTATAGCTTTTTATGATTATCACAACTGGTGACAATTTTTCACTAACAGCGTTGACGTCAATTCCTATTGATGTAAAATGCTTACGCAGCAGTGTTTCATGGAACTATTCAACCTCAAAAGCCATTTTTAGATAAATCATCCAGGACAATAATGGTCTTTGAATTCAGGTCAAATCAACTGAGGAAAAAGAGATGCTATTTTAAAAACATATTCAGTCATTGTCTGTTTTAATTATGCGATTTATTTTTAATTTTCACACTGACACTTAATGAAGCCCATTTACAAATTTAGTTTTTTCATACCGGCCAAGAAACTTTAGTTTTAAATATTGATCTGGGTGTATTTATAACTATTTAGAAAAATCTCCAATGAAAATTATTTTTCTTTCTATTTACAAATTATTATAGTTTCTCTTCAGAATACTCTAAGAACTATAAAGTTGAATGGATCACAGTAATGTGATGTAGTTATATTATTGGTATAGATAAGAATGAATAAGTTCTGGCCAGTTGGCTCAGCGGTAGACCATTGACCCTGCATGTGGAAGTCTCAGGTTTGATTCCCAGTCAGGGCACACAGGAGAAGCACCCATATGCTTCTCCAGCCTTCCCCCTCTCCTTCCTCTCTGTCTCTCTCTTTCCCTCCCACAGCCAAGGTTCCATTGGAGCGAAGTTGGGTGCTGAGGATGGCTTCATGGCCTCTGCCTCAGGTGCTAGAATGGCTCCAACCATTCTAGCACCTGAGGCAACACCTCAGATGGGCACAGCATCACCCCCAGGTGGGTATGCTGGGTCTCAGTTGGGTGCATGCAGGAGTGAGTCTGACTGTCTCCTTGCTCCTAACTTTGGGGGATAAAAAAGAAAGGATGAACAGGTAATGCCTGACCAGAGAGTGGAGCGGTGGATAAAGCATCAGCCTGGGATGCAGAGTACCAAGGTTCGAAACCTGGAAGTTACTGGCTTGAGCTCAGACTCACTAGCTTGAGCTCAGGGTTGCTGGCTTGAGCATGGGATCATAGAAATGACTCCATGGTCACTGGCTTGAGCCCAGAGGTCACCAGCTTGAAGCCCAAGGTAGCTGACTTGAGCCCAAGGTCACTGGCTCAAGTGAGGGGTCACTGGTTTAGCTGTAGCCCCCCAGTCAAGGCACAGCTCAGAAAGCAATCAATGAACAACTAAGGAGCTGCAATGAAGAATTGATGCTTCTCATCTCTCTCTCTCTCTCTCTCATTAAAAAGAAAGGAACAGGCTACAAAAAAAGCATATAAAATGATTTAAAAAAGACAAAATAATACCTCTTTCAGGAGATTTTTATTTATGTTGGTTCTTTTGAGAATTTGACATTATAAATATATCTACAACATAAGGACAAGAAATTATTCACCATAGTATGAAATGAATCAATTTTAATAAATATAACTTTGGGCAACTGTGCAGGTCACATACACAATCAAGCTTTTCCTCCCTCAACCTCGTCAAGTAGAATTTGTGAAAACTGTACAATAGAAAACCATCTAAAACAAAAGAGACTATTTTTAAGAAACATTTAATTGTTGTGAATTAGTTAATTGGCCATATATGTGTGGGTTTATGTCTGGGCTTTCTATGCTGTTCCATTGGTCTATGTGTGTTTTTAGGTCAAAGCCATATTGTTTTGATTACTATAGTTTGAAATCAGGCAATGTGGTGTCTCCAATATTGTTCCTTATTTTCAAGATTACTTTAGCTTTTTTGGGCCTTCTGGTGTTTTATACAAATTTTAAGATTGATTGTTCTATTTCCGTGGAAAAAATGCCATTAGAATGCTGATAATGATCAAATTGATTCTTTATATTGTGTTTGGTAGTTATGGCATTTCAAAAACATCCCTTCTTCTATCCCTGAGCCTAAAATATCTTTCCATTTATTTGTACCTTCTTTCTTTTCTTTCAATAACATCTTAGCAACCATTTTATTTTAAAAGAGTTGTTGGCAAAAGTAGGCTCACAGTTGTGAGTACAGGAAGCAGTTTATTCCTGTATTATTATTTTATTTATTATTGTATTATATTCCATACAAACAACTGAAAACCTACATTTTTCCACTGCTGTATTTATATTTATCTTGCAGCCAGTATAAACTGAGAAGGTTAATTGAAGAAATGCATTCTTAATATCTCCAAGGACCAATACTGCACAGATGGCTGATTTCACAATAGTGAAGATATAGATAATTAACCTTGGTATCAAATTTCAATAATCATATAGCATTGGTCTTTTTAACAAAGTGTATTGTTAAATCCACCCAAAACATGTTGAGATTATATATATATATATATATATATATATATATATATATATATATATATATGCTTTTAATGCATAGTGGAGGTGCATATAATTGTGTTACAAATTTTAATATAGACTCTTTCTTACAGATTACTTTTCATTCTAGAAGTTTCAATTTAATAAAAAAAATTAAGATTAAGTCACATATAAGATACAATAGAAAGCTATTCAATCTCCAAAAACCAAAACAAAAAAACAAAATACCACTGCATTTTAAAGATAGTATTTTCTAAACTGTGCACAATATAAGTCATATTTAACTAGTTAGCTTAAAACTAAGTTACCTATTTGCTTGAAAGTTTAGCATGCTATTTTAAATGTTAGTGATTAGATAGAGGCTATCAGTTCTCTTTCTAAAAATAGCATTTAATATCATTATTTGTCACAGTTCCATATAAATAAAATTAAAAATCTTTCAGTGCCTTTTGTGTTTATAGCTCTGTGCAAACATAATTACAATTTGGCAACTAAATCCAGCAAAGAGGCAACAAATGGCTATCGGGGTGTTTAAGAGAGTGATGGCATTTCTTTCTAGGGTTAGAGAAAGCTCAGAAAAAGAATTCGTTAAATTAATGTGTTTGATTTCTTAGAAAAAAAAAGAAAAATTTCATGACAGAATATGTATGCTTTGTCTTTTTTTAAACCACTGATGAGCTAAATAATAAAGTGAGATCATACAGTCTAAAATATGGCCATTTTCAGGAACACTGTGTGGATGACCACTGCTAAATCAATTATACTGAAATCCACATTCATCATGGAGACAGCCAAATAAATTGCTAGGCTATATTAGAGTTGCTAATTTTCCACAAAGAACTCCAATTTTTTTAATAGAATTTCTATTTTGTACTTTAAATTGTGTTTTTGCTGCATTTTCATGGCTCCTGAAGTGTGTGTAGTTTAGGACATCAATTATGGGGTGCTTAAGAAGGTTTGACTGAATGGCTTCTTCTCTAAGACATGTTATTTATTGCTCACTGTTTAGTAAGACCTCTTTACAATGTCAGTTCCCTTCTTGGAAGTAGCAAGAGAATTCTCCCTGATTTTAAAAGTCATCTCTTAGGTGAGCAATACGCTTGCTGCCCCTAAGTGAATCATGTAGCATTTGCTATCGTCATTCAGTTAAAAAAAGAAAATGGAAAGTCATGTACTTCAACATGAACCTCAGAAATGATGACTCCAGTGAAGAAGTGAGGTAATAGGCATTAAAATTGCTTGTCCACATATGTGCACACATGCAAGTATATATACGTCTGTGTGTATGTGTGTTTGTACACATGTGTGCACATAGTTCCACATGTGTACACATGCATGCAGAACTCTTCTGTGTGCTTTACACGGGCCATTTTTTCTCTAAACCACTCTGGTTATGTGCTATTATTATTCTCACTTTTTGAAGAAACCAAAGGTGACATAGGAGGTTTCTGAACTTCCCTCCTCCCGTGGATCCATGGATGTATGAAGTGTACAGGTACATGCAGAGCTGAGAGGACTCTAGAAACTAGCTGAGTGAACTCTCCAATTGGGTGAATGAGAAAATATTCACATCTAAATATGGAGCCTAGACATTCTTTCCCCCTGAACCCCCACCCTTGGCCCGGTGTCATATAATTGGAAGGGAAACTCTAACTTCTAGTTTTTCCCTGAGGAGTGAAAGGTTTGAAACACATATCCAGAGCCTCAACTTTTAAGGCTCCTACTCAAGGGATGGCCTTCTAAAACACCTAGCTCTGAAATGCAAGAAGGTTTATGTCCACAAGACCTATAGGACTATAGAAAACAAAAATGCATTTCTTAATGGGCACACGAGCACCAGCCATATTTATCCTACTCACCCCCTACTCCCACGCCTAGGGCTCAACACAGAGGGAGTAGGCGCAGTGCCCATCTCCCTGTCTTTCCTTGGCAGTGATTTGATTATGTACTTTACAAGCTGTTGCCTGAGAGTACAGCTTCTGATTTTCATGTATCTAGAAACTGGCTGTGATCATCCATAGTCTGGGAGGAGACAAGGGCAATTCTGCCACCTTCTAACTACAGCACCAACAATGACAAAATCAGCTCACCAACATAGCTCTGGGAGGAGCTCAAGGCACACATGATTGCCTGGCTTTTATGGCTGCCGCCTGGGGCACACACCCCAGGTCACCTGATTCTGAGAGCAATAAGGCTTGCGTTCTTAACCCCAACAGGACTATAGCAGGGAAGTGATTTCAATTTTATTGTTTTAATTTAATCTTTATTGAGGTCTACTGAACATGTAAAATCGTGAGCTATTTAAAGGGTACATCGTGGTCATCATATATATATATATATATATATATATATATATATATGCACATAATTCCCCCATCTAGTCAATGCATACATCACCTTATTCATTTATTTATATTTAAGTTTTACTCCCTTTCAAATTTTAATTATACAACATAGTATTTCAACTGTAATCACCAATTAACATTAAATTTACAAAAGTATGCAACTTACACCTAAAATTTTGTACTCTTTACCAGCCTCTTTTCTACTGTTCTGTTTGACATTTTTGTTTTGAATTTCTCATTTAAGTGGTACCATGCAGGCTTATCTTTCTCTGCTTGACTTATTTCACTTAGCGTAATGCCCTCCATGTTCATCCAAGTTGTCACAACTGGCAGAATCCCCTTTTTATTGAACTGCTTAAAATTTTTATTGAAGACATTTCTTATGAGATAAATGGAGGCCCTCCCCTCTGATTAGTTTATATATCCTTTCCTTTTCTAAAATTAGATTTACTGGGGTGACATTGTTTAATAAGTCATATCTATTTCAAGTGTATATTCCTATGATATGTGTTCTATATGTTACATTGTGTGCCCATCACCCAAAGTCAACTCTTCTTCTATCACCATATGTTTTATCCTCTTTACCCTTCACTTCTCTTCCATCTGGTGATCACCATACTATTGTCTGTGTATGTGAGTTTCAGTTTTATACCCCACATGTGAATCAAATCATATGGTTCTTAACGTTTTCTGACTTATTTCATTTAGCATAATATTTTCAAGATCCATCCATGTAGTTGTGAATGGCAGCATTTCATTTTTTATTACCATGTATTACCAGTCCATTGTATATATGTATCACATCTTCTTTATTCAATCATCTACCTAGGCCACCGTGAATAATGCTGCCATGAACATAGGGGTGAATATATCTGCAAATAAATGTTTTTGAAATTTTAATGTACATACAAAGAAGAGGGTTTGCTGTAGTGTGGAAACTCTATTCTGAATTCTTTTAGAGAAGCTTCCATATACCCTTTTCCATAATGGCTATATCATTTCAAATTCCCACCAGCAGCGAATAAGGAGACTGAATAATATTGCTGTGTGTATCTCACCTTTTAAAAGATCTATTAATTATTTCATAGACATTTAGATTGTTTCTATACCTTGGCAATTGTGAATAATGCTGCTAAAAAGGGAATGTACATATCTTTTGAGACCATGATTTTGTTTCCTTTGGATATATATGCAAAACTGGGCATGCTGGATCATATGGTAGTTCTATTTTAATTTTAATTTTCTTTAGAAACCTACATATGTTTCTATAGTCACTGAACCAATTTACATTTCTAGCAACACTATACAAGGATTGCCTTTTCTCCATATCCTGGCAAACAGTCGTTATCTCTTCCCCGTTTGATGACAGCTATTCTTACGGGTGGGAGGCAATACCTCATTGTAGTTTTGATTGCATTTTCCTGGTGATGAGTGATGTTGAGCATTTTTTCAGGTATGACCATTTGTATTTCATCTTTGGAAAAACCTCTATTGTTATCCTTTGTTCATTTCTTAATTGGATTGTTTAGATTTATTTTTTACTATTGAGTTTTATTAGTTCCTTATACATTTTAGATGTTAGCCCCTTATCAGATATATGAGTTGCAAATATTTTGTCTCATGTTGTAGGTTGCCTTTCATTTTTTATAGTTCCCTCTGTGGGTAGAAACTTTTTAGTTTGATGTAGTATCTTTTGTTTACTTTTGTTTTTATTAACTTTGCTTTTGTAGTGTATAAAATACACTCTTTTGTATATAATTTTTCAGTTTTTCCCAGCTCCATTTATTGAGAATACTATGCTTTCCCCACTGTATATTATTAGCTTCTTTGTCATAAATTAATTGACATATATATGTGAGTTTATTTCTGGGCTCTCTGTTCTCTTCCATTGGATTTTGTGTGTGATTTTATGCCAATGCCATTCTGTTTTGATTATTATGGCTTTCTAATATAGATTGAAGTCAAGAAGTGTAATGCCTGCTTTGTTCTTCTTTCTTAATATTGTTTTGGCTATTTGGAGTCTTTTGTCATTTTATACAGATTTTAGGATTGCATTTTTATTTCAGTGAAAAACACCATTGGATTAGATTTTTGATCAAGGTTTTATTGAATCTGTAGACTGCTTTGGGTATTATGTACATTTAAACAATATTCTTTGAATCCATGAGCATAGAATTCTTTTATTTGTGTCTTCTAAAGAAGCAGTTTTATTATTTTTATATAATATTCTATTGATTTTAGAGAGAAAGGAAGGGAGAGAAAGAGAGACAGGAACAACAATCTGTTCCTGTATATGCCCTGACCAGGAACCAAACCATCAATCTCTGTGCTTCAGGATGATGCTCGAACCAACTGATCTATCCAGCTAGGGTTCTAAAGTGGTATTTTTTAAACAGTAGCAGGAGCATGCCCCCAAACCCACAACTATCACGGCAGCTCCACACTCATACTCAGGACAGAAAAAAAGAGAAATGCCCATCTCTGGGTTTCTTCCTGGAAAAGGTTTACCTGCTTACTCTTCTAGTTGCTGCCTGACAATTCAGCTTATAATTATACTACATTTAGGTGCTTATTGCAATTATCCCTTTGGGACATTGACAGGTCTTGGCATATCTTCAAATACTGGGGGCCACCAAGAACAAAGCCTGCAGTTTGTACAATCACAATGAGAAACAACCAGGGGCTCATATTGGACTGAATAGCAAGGTTCATCTTTTGTAAGGACCAATTCTTTTCCAGACTGAGGGAGGTGGCTGTCTTTTCTAATTTTCAGATGCCAACATTGAATGTCAAGGAAAATGAAGAAGCAAAGGAATCTATTTAAAACAAACAAAGAAAAACATTTAAATCTTCAGAAACTTATTTTAATGAAACAAAGAAAAGTGATTTACTCTATGGACAGTTTGTGCAAATAGAAAACAAAGAAAGGAGAGGTAGCTAGACTGATACCAAGAAAATAGACTTTAAGCCAAAGAAAGCAACAAGAGACAAATAAGGTTATTATATAACAATATAAGTCCCAATTCATCAAGAGTGTATGACAATTTTAAATATCTATACAACCAACACCAGAGTGCCTAAATATATAAAGCAAATATTAACAAATCTTAAGGGTGATAGAGACAGTAATACAGTAATAATAAAAGGGAACTTTATTACTCCATTTTCAACAATGGTTAGATTATCCAGAGAGAAAATCATTAAGAAAACAGATTTAAACTACATGTTAGGCCAGATAAATCTAACTGACATATATAGAACATTTCGTCCAACAGCAGCAGAATACACATTCATCACAAGTACATATGGAACTTTATCTAGAATAGATCATAGGTTAGGTCACACAAAAAAAATGTCTTAATGAGTTTAAGGAGACTGAAGTGATATCAAGTATCTTTACTGTTCTCAATGGTATAAAACTAAAAATCAATTACAAAAAGAGTACTGGAAAATTAAAAAATATGTAGAGATTAAACAACAGACTCTTGAACAACCAATGAGTGAAAAAGTATCAAAAGATGAGTTCAGAAAATATCCTGAGGCAAATGAAAATGGAAACTGAGCATACTAAACTTCTGGATTGCACCCAAAGAAGCCTGCAAAGGGGGCCAGACCAGGTGGTGGCTCAGTGGATAGAGCATCAGACTGGGACAGAGAAAACCCAGGTTAAAAACCCCGAGGTCTCTGTTTTGGGTGTGGGATCCTAGACATAACCCCATGGTCCCTGGCATGAGCCCAAGATTGCTGGTTTGAGCAATGAGTCACTCACTCTGCTGTAGCCCCCTGGTCGAGATGCATGTGAAAAAGCAATCAGTGAACAACTAAGGAGCTGCAATGAGTTGATGCTTCCCATCTCTCTCTATTTCTGTCTGCCCATCCCTATCTTCCCTCTCTGTCTCTCTCTTTCTCTCTGTCACAAAAAAAAAAGAAGAAAAAAAACGCTCTCAAAGAGAAGGTTAGAGCAATAAATGCTTACGTTTAAGGAAAGAAAGGGTCTTAAGTTTGCAACCTAACTTTATAACTCAAAGAAAAAAAATGAGCGAAAGAAGCCAAAAGTTAGTAGAAGAAAACAATAAATATCAGAGTGTAATAAATGCAACAGAGACTAAAAAAAGACAATAAAGGAGGTTAGTGAAACAAAGAGCTAGTTTTTAAAAAGATAAAATTGACAAACATATAGCTAGACTTAAATAAAGAAAAGAAGACTCAAAGAAATAAAATAAGGCTAAAAAGCCGAGAAATAAACTCATACATATACCGTCAAATAGTTTATAACAATGGAGTCAAAAATATACAGCAAGGAAATAATAGTCTTTTCAATAAATGGAGTTTCGAAAACTGGACACCCACGTACAAAAGAATGAGACTGAAACATTATCCTACACTATAAATGGATTAAAAGATTGAATGTGTAAGACCTAAAGTGATAAAACTTCTTTAAAAATAAAAACATAGTTAAGTTACTTGACATTGGCCTTGGTGAGGATTTTTTTTTATTTAACACCAAAAGCAAGGCAACAAAAGCGAAAAATAACAAGAGAAACTACATCAAACTAAAAAGTTCTGAACAGTAAAAGAAATCATCAAAGAAATGAGAAGGTAGTCTACAAAACAGGAGAAAATGTTTGACAGCCCCTTATTCAATAAACTGTTAGTATCCAACATATACAAGAAACTTATACAACTCGATACCAACAACAAAATCACCCAGTTAATAAATGGGCAAAGAATGTGAATAGATGTTATTCCAAAGAAGACATACAAATGAACGACAGGTAAATGAAAAGCTCCTCAAAATCACTAATCATTTTGGGATTGCAAATCAAAACCTTATACCTAAGGTATAAGGATCCTTTATCAAAAAGACAGAGATAAATGATGGCAAAGATGTGAAAAAGGGAACCCTTGTGAATCAGGAATGGGAAGGTTAATTGGTGCAGCCACTATGGAAAACATTATGAAGTTTTCTCAAAAAACTAAAAATAGAATTCCCATATGATCCAGCACTCCCACCTCTGTGTATACATCCAAAAGAATTGAACCCATTATCTCAATGAGATATCTATGCACCCATTTTCATGGCAGCATTATTCACAATAGCCAAGGTATGAAAACCGCCTAAGGGTCTGTGGAATGATGAGTGGATAAAGAAAATATAAAACGTGTAATTCAAATAAGCGAGCCAGAGAAAAACAAATATTGCTTGTTTTACTTATATGTGGAATGAAAAAAAGAAAAGTTGAACTCATAATAGGATGGTTTTTATGCCTGGAATGGGGTGGGGTGAGGTAGAAAAAGCCTGGTGAAAGGGGACATTTGAGTTTTAAGATGACAAAATTTTGAGGATTAAATGTATAACATAGTGACTAGAGGTGAAAATACTGTATTGTATAATTGAACTTTGCTAAGACACTAGAACTTAAGTCTTAAAGAAAAAGGAATAATCAAATATGTGAGGTGACAGATGTGTTAATTAATGAATGGTAAGACTGTTTCCACGTGTATCTATTAATCATCACTTTGCACATTTTAAATATATCCTAATTTTTATATATATATATTTTTTTATTATTAATTCTAATGGGGTGACACCAATAAATCAGGGTACATATGTACAATGGAAACATCTCCAGGTTATTTTATCATTCAATTGTGTTGCATACCCATCACCAAAAGTCAAATTGTCCTCTGTCACCTTCTATCTGGTTTTCCCTGTGTCCCTCCCCTCCTCCCTATCCCCACTTTCCTCCCTCCCCCCATCCCATAACCACCACTCTCTTGTCCATGTCTCATACTAAATATATCCTAATTTTATTTGTCAATTAAACCTCAAGAAAGCTTTAAAATTTTTCATATTATAGATGAGAAAACTGAGGTCTGGAAATGTAATTTCCCTGAGGTCATGCAGGTAGCCATTGACATACTTGGGGACAGAAGCATGCCTTTCTCTTATGCCAAAGCTTGCATTTCTAATACTGTGCTATTCACAACCAGATAGTCTATAGAGAGACTGGTAAATGGCCTTCCCAGCAATAAGCTCCAGTGACCCACTGTTTTCTAGCCTATGAAACATAAGGATTGGACTAAATGAGACCTAAGGGCATATTCAAATTCAATATTTTATGATTATTACTCTTTTTAAAGGTAGTGACATAAAACCTGTTTTCTGGGTCTCTCCTAGCCTTTCAGCCTATATCCACTGAGTCATCAATTAGAAATTAGTGGGAAAGCTCCCATATGACAGTCTGCTCAAAATGGGAAGTAACTTTCTTTTTTTTCTCCATTTTTTAAATATTTTATTTATTGATTTTTTTTTTTTAAGAAAGAGGAGAGAGAGACAGAGAAGGGTGACAGGAGAAGAAAGCATCTACTTGTAGCAGTCACTCCCCACATGTGTCAGGCAAGCCCAGGGTTTTGAACCAGTGAGCTCAGCATTCCAGGTCAATGCTTTATCCACTGTGCCACCACAGGCCAGGTAGGAAATAGCTTACATCTCATCATTTAGTTAAACTGGTCAAGATTTTTTATCATGTTTGATATGGATTTTAGATATTATTTTTTCTGTAAGATAATGTACTTAAATAAAAAAAGATTAAATTATAATGTAAGCCTGACCAGGTGGTGGTACAGTGGACTTGGGACACTGAGTACCCACATTTGAAACCTCAAGGTCAGTGGCTTGAGCCCAGGCTCATCCGGTTTGAGCACAGGGTTGTTAGCTTGAATTTGGGATTATAGACATGACCCCATGGTTGCTGGCTTGAAACCCAAGATCCCTGACTTAGGCCCAAGGTCACTGGCTTGACTGTAGTCCCCTAGTCAAGGTACATATGAGAAGCAATCAATGAACAACTAAAGTGTCCCAATTATGAGTTAATATTTCTCATCTCTCCCCTTTCCTGTCTCTCTCTGTCTCTTTCTCATAAAATAAAATAAAATATAAAGTAAAAATATATGTTCTTTAAAAACAGATGCTGTGGCTGATTGGAGTATATTTCTCTTTTGAAAGCTTTGCACATAATAAATACTCAATAAATGTTGACTAAAATTAATGTGACAAGTTGTTTTTAAGCATCAAATTATATTTTCATAACATGCGTTTTATTAAGAGGCTGGGAGGCAGAGACAGACTCCTGCAGGTGCCCCAACCAGGATCCACCTGGCAAGCCCCCCACAGGGTGATGCTCTGCCTGTCTGGGGCCACTGCTTCATTGCCAGGCAACTGAGCTATTTTAGTGCCTGAGGCAAGGCCATGGAGCCTTCCTCAGTATATGGGGCCATCTTGCTCAAACCATTTGAGCCATGGCTGTAGGAGAAAGAGAGAGAGGAGGAGTGGAGAAGAAGATGGCTGCTTCTCCTATGTAACTTGACCAGAAATCAAACCCAGGACCTCCACATCTCTGCCACATGCTCTACCGTTGAGCCAACCGGCCAGGGCCTTTTAAGTGTTGAATTATATAAAAGACAGTGATTAATTCTAATTTATATTTACTTCCAGTAGTCTATGATTTTCACTTAAGTTGTGTCTTATATTTATTTAAAATTTATCTTATTTAGTTCATGAAAGTTCAGTGGCCTGAACAGGCGGTGGCGCAGTGGATAGAGCGTCGGACTGGGATGCGGAAGACCCAGGTTCGAGACCCCGAGGTTGCCAGCCTGAGTGCGGGTCCATCTGGCTTGAGCATAAAGCTCACCAGCTTGGACCCAAGGTCGCTGGCTTGAGCAAGGGGTTACTCAGTCTGCTGAAGGCCCACCCACGGTCAAGCACATATAAGAAAGCAATCAATGAACAACTAAGGTGTTGCAACGAAAAACTGATTGATACTTCTCATCTCTCTCTGTTCCTGTCTGTCTATCCCTCTCTCTGACTCTCTCTCTTTCTGTCCCTGTAAAAAAAAAAAAAAAAAAAAAAGTCAGTGAAGGTTACCTTTTTCATAATCCTTGACACAAAACTAAATTCTTAGGAATACACACATACACAAATGTGTAACAAGTTACTTTTTTAATCATCTAATTCAGTACTCACTAAAAGGGGTGCAGATTTGGAAATAAAAAGTGGGAAAACCATACATTTCTTAGGGTTTAATAGGTCCTGGTGTTACTGGTTTGCAAAATGCTTAAGAAATGTGATTCTAGGGAATTTATTGATTGAGTTTTTGTAGTAGAAAACCATTTTGGAGGTATTGGGATAGGCATTTATTACAAAATTTTGTGGCATCTCCAAGTGATAGATCTGAAAGGGTTCTTTGAGACCATAAGAAGTGAGTTGTTTCTCTGAAGTGCCACAGTTATTACCAGAGTTGACGGAAGGCTTTAAACATCTTTATTTCCAGCTCACATATTTTCCCAGTGCCTTGCATTATGCATTTCCTCATTCACTCTTTTATTAAAAAACTATTGACTGTGCACATACTACAGTCTAAGTTCTTTTATGGATGCTTGAGATATATGAGTGAATTAAACTAAACATGGCTTTTATCATCACAGAGTTTACAATCTCTTGGCTCTTCCCCAGTAAACAAGTATCATGAGTAAACTTAATTTAGTTAGGGAATACATGTTTTGATGATAAAAGAGAATTGAAAATTAAAATACATTTCTTTCTATAATCCCATAAATTGTTGATTTAGTTGATTAATGGGAATTTATAGAGCAAGTTTTATTTTTTTTTTACCACTTTTTTGACATTGATTAATTATATAAAAATCCCCATAGTTTCTAACACTCCAGTGATTGAGACCAAGAGGCAGGAATCTTAGAGAAATGGGCACAGAGTTATAAAGCAGCAATTTGCAATTTTTCCTACAAAATGGAAAATCTTGAGTTAGAAGAGTGAGAGATTTAAAAGGGTCAGCTATCAACCCTGATGAAAAATTTCTTTCTCCATTACCAAACCATGGGGATGGTGTGGGAGTTCTCTTAAGAAAGCTGTTTGTTCTTAAATCTCAGTAATGCTCTAAGCAGGTTTTCAAAAGCCAGCTAAATTCATGATAAATGTCTATTATCAAGTCCTTCAGTAATCCTGTTCTTCCATTTTAACCTAGACTGAATGATTAGCCTCTTGCTTAAAATGTAATAGATACCTAATAAATTATCTCTCTTAAAAATGTTTAAATCTTAAATGCTGTTTCTAAATATATTTGAATTTTAAAATAATGGTTAAGTTAAAGCAACCGAAACAAAAATGCTAAACTATGAAATTTCGGGTTCTGATTATTTTAGTAACAGATGAGTTTGAGGGCAAGCTGAGTTTCAAATCCCATCAACTATACATAAAGTTGACCTTTTCCATCAAAATTTTTTTTTTGTATTTCTAAAGTGGTCAAGACTACTTTTGCCTATATACTTACATTGTATTGCACATAAGTTTAAAATGTGCAGTTACTTTTCAGGTTTTTAATAATATTAAGTAATGTCTAATATATATTTAATAGAACAAAAAAAGTGAAGAGGTAAAAATATGTGACTATTTGGCATTGTGTTTATTAGGATATGGACATTTTGAAAAATCTGGATATTTTTTGAATTGTATTATGCATTGTATGATGTTTAAAGCAAAATATTAGCCTTTGTGTTTTCTGTAACAACTGTAGTTAGGTTGGTTTTGGTAAATTGATATTTATTAGATAATTGATAAATGCTTTGCACATTAACTTGCCTTTGTTTAGCTAAAGGTGGTATTTTTTTTTTAAATGTAAACAGATCTGGAGAAGATATGTTAGTTCATCTTTTTGAGTTCCTTTCGTCATTCTGGGTTCCCCATTTTTGTCCTTCTGCATTAACATCTGTCCAATTTAAGCCTGATTACACAAGCCCTGACACCTGGGTAAATATATGGCAAAAATGAAAATTGCTCAGAGCAAGACAGAAATAATGAATAAAATCGAAAGGAATTATATTAATTTTTAGCTCAAACAGCTGATGCTGAAAATGAATGAATAGTACTATTCAATTAAGAGGTGTGTTTGTGTGTGTGTGTGTTTAGAAGGAGCTTCTCATGGATATCCAATTTATTGCAAAATAAAAGCATAAAGAAAACTATTACTAGAGCAAATTAAGTTAGTTGTTGAGAAGTATTCTAGCCTTTGTGGGCTTTGAGAATGGCTTTAAGTTCTGCTAGATATAAACTTATGTGAGAATATACTGAAAGTGAATCAGAGAATGAGCAACCAATGAGGAGAGAAACGGAGAGTCCATAGATGACAAGGACCAGTAGTTTTCACTAGAAGTTGTAGCTGACAGAACGATGATTGCACTGAAATCACAGTGAATGATATGTGGGCAGCAAAGATATATGTTAAGATACCTTGCATTTAAACTGGTTAATGCACTTTTTTATAACTATCTAGTTTTGCAAACATTTTATAAAATAGGCCTGTTTATTTACTGCTTTCCATTTTTATTAGCAGTTTCATTATTTTATACACATGGCTGAAAATGGTCGTTTTTCTCTATACCCCAATTCCTTACATATACATCTTTCCCCTTTTACTATTCACTGCTTTCCCTCTTCCTTTTCCTTTTTATTTTGACCTGTCCTCTAGTCCCCTGTACTCAGGTTACCAAGTTCAAATGGAGAAAGAGAGTGTGCAGCTGTTTCAATCATTAGAAGTGGTTGAAGCAGGTAATTGATGAACAATGACCCATCAAGGACTATAGTTAGTAAGAGAGGGGAGACGGTATCAGGTTTTCTGTCTGAGGGGAAATGTATCCTGACTGGTAGTAATTGCATTTTGAATCAAGCTTAATGTCTGGACAATAGCCACTGACACCTGCATAGCCTTCTCTATTGTCTTATAAGGGGTCCAACAGTGAAACAGCTGAAAAACACTGTCTCCCTGTCTCATTATTCTCTGAGCTGCAACAGCAAGAGTAGCAAGGGCAGCTGTAGAAGCGGCAGCCAGAGATAGGCAGGGCTATTGCTTGCAGCCGCGCAGACTGCCTCCTCCTCAACACACACACTCGCACACTCCACAGATTTCCAATATCAGCGTGATATAAATCAAGGACTCAAAGCGATGAGGGAAGAACATTAGTCACGGACAACAGGTATTTTGAGCTCTGACAAATTCAGCTGCCTTCTGGTACTTATTGGTATGGATAATAAAATAATCCTCCGTGGTAACTAGCTTGAGTGGGAGACTGGAGGTGGCCGCGGTAAGGGAGAGGGAGTGGGAGGAGTGAGAGGTGGGGAAAGGAGGATGCCAAGGGTGACTTTCAGGCTCCGGAAACCTACATCTTTCAGGCTCTGCTGTTTTTGAGTTGCCAATTTTCGGGGACTGGTAGCTGCAGGCAGCCTGTGTTGTTGACTGGAAGTGGATTTCCATCTTCACTGACACTAGTTAGAATGGGCCGTGTGTGCTGGAAGGGGGCGGGAGTAGGGAGGAGGAGATGCTGGGAGCAGAGTTCTTGAAGCTCCACTTCTCTGGGGAAGCCGACCGGAGAGGAAGCTTTCTCACGGAGCCCAGAGCGTGCGAACTGGGAAGGATCCTGGTAGCTGCCTGGTCCCAGTTGCTCCACAGGAAAAGCAGTTGCTCTCGCTTCAGAGCTGCGCCCAGCCTTCTTCTGCATCACACTGCAGTAAGTTAAACTCGAAATGGTTAACAATTTGGGTGGCTTCTGGGGTTGTGGTGCGGGGGAAGGGAAGCCGAGAAGAGATGGCGAGGAAAGTTAGAGAAGCATCGCTTTGAATTCTCCATGAGATGTTGCATAGGTTTGTCCTCCCGACTCTTGTCCTAGTTATGCTGGAATCGGTCACTCGGTTATTTGCAGACGGATAGCGCTGGTCGATTAGGTATGTAGAAAGTCCCCGTCCATTGTGATTTTAGGCAGCAAAACTGGTCTTGGCGCTCTAGATTTTGCGCTCTAGATTTAAATACAAGTGTGGTCTTCTGAAAGTTACTAAGGGATGACAGCTTGCCTTTTCAATAAAAAATTTCATAAAGAGGTTGGCTTAGACTTTCAGATGCCCACTGAATTGTTTAAAAGTTTCTTTACAGACTTTATTCCTCACCTGTAAAATAAAGAAGCCATCAAACAAAGCAAACCAGGAGTCTTTGATTTACTTTATTAAATCAAAACAGAACGTGAAGTAAGTCTCTAGATGACTGCTAGGCAACAACCTAGCAGACACTGATGATATGATAAACTGAAATTCAAGTACTCTTTAGGGGGTGGAATGCGCAGGATTTCCCCATTGCTTACTTACTACTACAATCATTTCCTCTGCTTGCTGAATGGTCCCTTCCCTGGGATTTCAGAGTGGTGGTTTTAACTGATGACTTTAGATGACTCTGTTCTTAGAACCAAGCTATATTGTGTCCTCTGTCAAGAATAAGAAAAAAGAAACAAAAGGTTTAACAAACTTTTAAAAAACAACTCCAACTGGTTGCTCAAATTGCAGATAACCAACTCTTTTAAAAGGAGGTAAAAATAGGTCAGCAAGGGCCAGCCTATTGTAAAGCTAATGAACAATATGAATGCCAGCAGAGTACTAAAGGTCTTTTCTAGAAGGGAAACCAGAATAATTAATTGAAAAATCATGGAGTATCTAACCAGGTCCTTTTCCCACTGACCAGATTTTAACAATAAAGAAAAATAATAATAAAAAAAAAATCCTCAAGCAGAAAAACAATGTTACATAAAACTATTAAGAGTTACTTGCAGGATTATTGAAGAAATTACTGAATTACTGTAGTGTTCTCCAAGAAAGATTATGAAAACAAACAAACAAGAAAAACAACAGAGGTTCCTTAAACCAGAACTCAGGATTTTAAGCTGGACACATAAATATGTGTCCATAAATTTTATAGTATAAATGAATTTCAAAATTTATGAAATAACCATTGTGAAATGCAAAGTTTGTAATCATGAAATTCTTTGTCATTAGAAAAGAGGAAACTATTATTCTCTCTTATTCTATTTTCATTTTAAATTGTGTTACCCTTTTCTAATCCACTTAATTTTCATTATTTTATTACAAGTAACACATTCTGAATGTAATGAGTTACTTTGCCTACTTCTGTCTGGGATCTGAAGATCTGTAGATATGATATTTTTTGCCATTATTGAAATAACCTATTTGTTAGAGGTAATCCATCCCACACAAACACATAATTTCTCAGGGCAGAATTCTACATATCACTTTTTAAATCACTGAGTAAAATATAATTTAGGGGTTATATTTATTATAATAATATATGCATGAAGGTGGTTAAACATTTTAGACAGCAATAAAAAAATATCTACACAAAAATTCAAAGAATATGGTTGAAGCAAGTTACAGGCAATTCCCTGATACTCTAGATTATTTCCTGAACCTTGAGTATTTTGCTAAAGAGAAGAAAAATCAGAGCCTGATTGGAATTGATAGAAATTGAGATCAAATGGGAATTTGTCAGAACTTCTTTAAGTTAGAAACTTAGGTGGGTGGAGTTTGAGTATTGGAAATAACTTTGCTTCATATTTTGGTTGTTTTACTAGTAAGCAAACCTCAAGTTATGTCTGAGAAGATTTCCAAAACCATTTTCTTTAAGTGAAACAATTGTTTTAAAGTTTAAACCATTGGTGTGGTTTGCTGGGGCAGTGTCTGAATTAGACAAGTGTTTTATGATTCTTGCTTTTTCTTGCACACTTTTGAAAGAAGAAATACCTGTAACCGGATGAGTCAGACAACGATAACTGCCGGTCCCTCAATCTAATTCTGCCTGCTAATCATGAGTATGATACTGATATATATCAACTTAAAATGACATTTTGAGAACATCCTATCCTAAATGCTTTTCCTTCCATCTGGTTTCAGGAACAGAACTGTACTTATGTATGCATAATACTGTTGCACTTTTCTCTTAAAAGTAATACCCTCTAGCCTCGGAGCACCAGCCTGAAGGAAGCTCTAGGCAAAATTTTAAAGGAGCCACTTCAAATTGCCCTTTCCCTTCTCTGGCATTTTCTCTCTCTTGTAAAACACTAACACAAATTCTTAGCTCAGGTAAAACTCCCATGCACTTATTCACCCTTAGGTATTAACTGTGAAGTAGGTTCACCTCCTTGATAGCTCCTTGGGTTCCCGGCATGTATCATTTACTCACCACATAATGCATGAATAGTTTCCAGTGCATAATTGTGAGCTGCACTCTCAACAGGTACTAGGTTAAGCCCTTTGAGTAGGTCTTGTCATGTATGTGGTAACAGCGGCAGGAGGGAGGTGACATTCTCTCCCATTTACCAGAGGCTCAATCCTGAAGACGATAAGCAAAATGCCTAAAGCAACACAGTAAATGGTGGGCTGGGATAATCCCCAGGTGTGACCAGGCTAATTCTTAATCACTTTGCTACCTTGTTTTGTTATTGATGAATTGGAGTGACTTTATTATTGAGAGTGCTTAAGAAATCATACCAGTCAGGGGAAAATTCCCTCCTTTATTGGTACCCAAGACTGGACCTACCTAATTTGAAACCTAAATTGACCCCAAAACTTGGCATACACAACCATTCCTATTGTCGTGTTCTGCTATGGCTTCCTAAACTGTGGAAATATAGCTGGGGACATGTTTGCCAGGAAAGACGATGGAGTTAATATAGGGGAAGAGGAGTTGGAAGGTCCAGACACCAAGAGGGTTGAAAGGAGAATAAGAGATCACATGGTGGGAGGCTGTTATGAGACCTTCTCCAAATTCTGTTTCCTGTGAGAGTCTTAAAAACAAACTCTGTGCTGTGTGGGGAGATTTTTAAAGTCATAGATAAAGCACAAACTCAAAACATCTCTTTAAATAATTGTAAGGTGTTTTTAGAGAAATTAGATGTGTTCATATGATTTCCTTTATGTACTTTTTAAAGCATAGTAAATTATGATTCAAAGGAAAGTGGGGAGAAAGGTCAGCTGATGACTGAAGAGGTAAAACAGTGCGTGAAAATATCACTAGTTTTTGAATAATCACTTTGTGAAAATTTGCCAGGAAATAAAAGAACATCTTTAACTGCTGAGGATGAAAACAAAATGGCTCATTTAGGTAGAATTTGAAGTGTTAAGGAGAATAACATGATTACTGTCACTTGTCTTTTTATTGCAGAAGACAAATACTAACAAGGAATAAAATGAAAATATAATGGGCGGAAATCCAAAAAATATTTTAAGATAAATCTTTCACAGCATACTAAATTTAAACAGCTGAAATTATTTTTAAAATATTACCTGAGTCAACAATTTGAAATGAAGGATTTTCTTTTTTTTTAACGAGAATCTGTATTGTGTTGTAAATTAGAAACAGGATGTCTTTGACTCAGTTATTTTGTATTGGCAATATGCCAACCTCTACAGATCAAAGAGCACACAAGCTGTCACATTCAAAATCAGAGTATAAATGTATAGCTATGCGTTATAAGAAAAGTTGATGTTACTGAGCTATTGCCACACATGTGTGTGGGGTAGGGTGGGGTGGGTGGGTGGAGTCTTCTCTTGTTTTTTGCCATTTATGACCCTATATAGGTTTAAGGTTAGGAATAGAGTTGATTTTTTTTTTTACTTTATTTTTAATTTCTTTTTTTATTTTATTCATTTTAGAGAGGAGACACACACACACAGAGAGAGAGAGAGAGAGAGAGAGAGAGAGAGAAAGAGAGAGAGAGAGAGAGAGAGAAAGAGAGAAAGAGAGAAAGAGAGAAAGAGGGGAGGAGCTGGAAGCATCAACTCCCATATGTGCCTTGACCAGACCAGTGCAGGGTTTTGAACTGGCGACCTCAGTGTTCCCAGGTCGATGCTTTTATCCACTGCGCCACCACAGGTCAGGCTAGAGTTGATTTTTGAATATGAAGCTTCAGCTCTCTTCTTGTTGTTTAAAGATGACAGGAACTTTTATTAAGTACTTACTATACATCAGTTGCTTGTATAAGCATCTTGCACATTTAATCTTGACCATATGCTTATCATCCTCATTCCCATTCTACAAAAGAATAAACAAAGAGAGTTAAATGATTTACAGTTAGAAATGAGGAGGAATGGAGCTAGGGTATGAATCAGACAGTCTGGCTCTAGAAGCCATGTTTTCAATTAAAATGTTCCAAGTCCACTCACTGTTCACTATCACTGGCTAGTTAGAACCCTTGATGGTTCATGCTATTTGTCCTGCTTTTGTCTCTGCTTCACCTGAGTCAGTAATTTCTTACTTGACTGCCAAATTCCTCTGCCCTCACTCCATTAGTGTTTCACCTGATGAACCCCTTTCTCCCTTAAGTTGCATGACTTTCTGGGATTCTATGTGGATTCTACCCCACTGTCCTCTGCAGCGCCCCTGAGATTGTGCTTGCCTTTATTGTGGAATATGCCAGAGGGTCAAAATACTCACTTGGGGAAGGAAACCACATTTTATTTATCTTTGGAACTTGAGTGCTAAGCATAGTTTCTAATACAATATTGGAAGTCAATAAACACTTCTTTTATAAATTGAATTCAAAGCTCTAATTCAATTCCCTGAAGGGATAAGTGGTTCTACTTCCACAGTCTTTTCCTGCAAAAAGACTAGAGGTGGTCTTTTCAATGCAATTTCAAGGTCAGAGGCACATAGTATATTTTAATAAATTAAACTCATAATTAGCATAAAATTAATCAAAAGACATGTACCATCCTCTGTAGTAATGAATGATGGGCACACAACATGATATACAGATCTTGTATATTAGAGATGTATACCTGAAGCCTATATGATCCTATTAACCAATGTCACCTCATCAAATTTAATAATAAAGTAAAATATAGGACACAGTATTTTGAATATGACAGATAGCATATTTATTTCCAGATCACAATATTGAACTTTTTAATGATAGCTAATTTCTGGTACTAATGTATCTTTGGTGGATGGGAGTAATAAATACTAGAATAAGGTTTATCACCTGACCTGTGGTGGTGCAGTGGATAAAGCATCAACCTAGAATGTTGAAGTTGCTGGTTCAAAACCCCAGGCTTGCCTGGTCAAAGCAAATATGGGAGTTGATGCTTCCTGTCCTCCACCCCCTAAAATGAATAAAGAAAATTTCTCTAAAATTACTTAAAATTAAAATAATTTAGAATGAAGTTCATCAAAGATGTTTTTCTCTTATGGGACAATGAAGTAAAATTGTAAAATGGAGCTTTTAATTTTTTTTTTTTAATTCTCATTTCCTGTGATAAATAATCTTGAGAAGATATTGATTCAGCCAATCAATCCTTACTCCTTTTTTCCCCAAAAAAGCATTTTCAATTTATGGAATAATTTTAATTTTACATATTAATGATTGTGTAATTTTTTATTTAGTATTTAAGTATTGTAACAATCTGAACTGGATGGTCATCATATATGTCTTTCCAAATATATTTTTTATTAAAAGTATCTTGGGTCAATTAACTCTATTGTATTCTCTTTCTAATCCACATCAATCAGTTATCAAGTGTTCAGTTTTAAAACAGAAGAGAAACAGATGGAATTAGAAGTGTTATAGCTGTACTGCTCACAAAAATTAGGGGGTATTTAAAAATGAATATGAGCAATAAAATATCCCCTACTTTTTGTGACCAATCTATTTAAATTTACTTTGGAAGGGGGTTCTATCTATATAGTAACTTCAGGATAAGACAGCAGGGCCTTCCTTTATAACATATGTGTGCATATATATATAATTTCTTTTAAAGAGTTTCAGCTTATATAATGCTTTGATTATTCATGATGATGGAATTGTGGATTAAGGTGTGGAGAAATTGACTCCATGTATAATTTCTCAATATAAAAGTATGTTTATTTGATTTTATCATTCCCATTTAGGCGCTTTCATATATAGGATTTAAAGCTTATTCTTTGCATTAAAATTGCCTGACCTCAAGTCTTGACTACTTAGATAACCTTGAGCAAATAGCTTACATTCTATGGTTTAGATTTCTCTTTGTGAAATGGGAACAATGAAAGTGATATCCAGGGAAGGGAGGTACTGGGACTGGGTGGCAAAGGTGAAGGGATTAAGCAATAACAAACAAACAACAACAAACCAAAACTCATAGACACGAACAACAGCATCGTGATTACCAGAGGGAAAGGAAGGTGGGACTGGTGGAAGAGAGTATGGGGAATGGGGGTAAATGGTGTTGGAAAAAGGCTTGACTTGGGGTTGTGAACACACAGTACAATATACACACGATGTTTTATAAAACTGTATACCCAAAACCTATATAATTTTATTAACTAATGTCACCCCCAAAATTCAATTTAAAGGCCCTGTCCAATTGGCTTAGTGGGAGAGCACTGGCTGGCAGGTGGAAGTCCCGGGTTTATTTCCAGTCAGAGCACACAAGAGAAGCAACCATCTGCTCTCCACCCCTCCCCCATTTTTCTTTCTCTCTTCCTCTCCCATAGCCACGGCTCGAATGGTTAGAGCAAAGTTGGCCCTGGGCACAGAGGATGGCTGCATGGCCTCCCCTCAGGTATTTAAGTAGCTCGTTTGCCAAGCAACAGAACAGAGACCCAGACATGTGGAGCATCACCTGGTAGTGGGCTTGCTGGGTAGATCCTGTTGGGGCATATGTGGAAGTCTATCTGCCTCCCCATCTCTCACTTAATAAAAAAAAATTCAATTTAAAAAAATGATATCCAATTCACAGAATCATATGATTTAATTAGCACACAAGGGACATAGAACAGAAGACAAATAATTATTCAAAAATATTAGTAATCAGCTTGACTAGGCAGTGGCACAGTGGATAGAGCTTTGGCCTAGAATGCTGAGGACCCAGGTTCAAAACTCCGAGGTCACCAGATTGAGTGTGGGCTCATCCTGCTTGAGTACAGGCTCACCATCTTGAAAGTGCGGTTGCTGCCTTGAGTGTGAGATTATACATACGACCCTATGATCGCTGGCTTGAGCGCAAAGGTCACTGGCTTGAAGCCTAAGGTCGCTGGCCTGAGCTCAAGGTTGCTTGCTTGAGCAAGCTGTCACTCACTCTGCTGTAACCACCCCCTCACCCTGGTCAAGGCACATATGAGAAAGCAATCAGTGATCAACTAGGTGGCTCAATGAAGAATTGATGCTTCACATCTCTCTCCCTTCCTGTCTGTCCCTATCTGTCCCTCTCTCTGTCTAGGTGTATTTCTCTTGCTAAAAATAATAATAAAAAATATTAGTAATTTATTATTTTTTATTTACTTAGGATATTGTCTCAAGTAAAGTGTAGTGTATTAATTTGAAAGAAAATGTTCTAAATAAAATCTAAATCAAAAAGCAGTTTTTATTTTAGTTTTATTAATAGAAATTTATGAGACTCAAAACATAATAAATATCATTAAAAAGCATCCTGTTTATATAGTGTATACTTTACTAATTACTTTGCCCAAAAGGTTTTTGTTGAATTACAAGAATGGTGATATTTAGCCTGACCTGTGGTGGCACAGTGGATAAAGCGTCGACCTGGGAACACTGAGGTCGCCAGTTCAAAACCCTGCACTGGTCTGGTCAAGGCACATATGGGAGTTGATGCTTCCAGCTCCTCCCCCCTTTCTCTCTCTTTCTCTCTCTCTCTCTCACTCTGTGTCTCCTCTCTAAAATGAATAAATAAAAAAGAAACTGAAAAAACCTTACTCTCTACATTAAAAAAAAAGAAAAGAAAAGCTTCTTAAGAATGGTGATATTTAATACAAATAAATTAGTTACATGTAAAGACCCTCAAAAGGGCTGCTGGAATTTAATTATCCATCAGAAATTTTAATTTTCTTCCCCTTCCCTAAAACCATAATGTGAGGTCTTTCATCTTCTTCCTCTGACTTAACACAATCGCAGTTATCATTCATTTAATATTAAAAAATGATGTTGTGTTTTTTATCTATATTCACTACTCCGCTATTTGTGTGTAAGCATACTAGAAAAATGTGACCTCTTATGTGAGGAAATCTATTACTACTTAAATTGATTCCTTTTGAATTATATGAGCTGGGAAGGAGAAGAAATGGAGGTGCTATGGAAAAGCATTATTACAGGATCCTTGACCTGAAAACAGAACTTTAAGCCCAAAATATGAGTTTGTAGTTTATTCAGCAACTTGTTCTGCTGAGACAGAGAATGTTAGGAAATGGTTCTTTCTGGGCTTTTGACCAAGAAATCCCTTTGCGGAGTCCTTAATGAAAAGAAATAAAGACTAGGGAATTCTGGTCTGCCTGCCTGACATAGCAGGTATTTTAGAGATTGTAAGGAACACTCAGCTACTTTTGGGAAGTTTAAAGTTCATATAAATAGACATAGTTATTAAAAACTATTACCTTAAGAAGCAGAACTATGAGCACTGTGACACTGTCTCCCATTCCATCCTTCCATACCTGGACTGATGTCAGGCTCAGGGAAGGAAGAGAAAATAATAGACAAGCACCCACAGTGCTGCAGGTGCTTCAGTGAATGATAAAGACGGAAGCCACACACCTAAACGGGGGTGCAAGTACCTGACTTACTGTTGTTATAAAACATGCTATGAAAGAATCAGAAAGCTCAAATAGAGAACAGTGGGCCTATTTGCTAGAGCACGACTGGTTTCAAGACTTACAAATCTCAAACCTACCACCCTCCTGTTATGCATTATTATTATTATTATTATTGAACAAGTTTGTGATGGTAATAGTAAAAGAGGCTTATATACTAGAAGTAATCCTTAAAATCAAGACAGTTGAACTTCTGGGGAATCAGATTTTTAGAATTATTGAGGAAAACATTTTCATTCAGTCAACAACATGACTCCCGCATTGTTGTTTTTTTTTCTTTATCTTTGTTTATATTGTAAGATTATTCTACTTGTGGCAGCTTTTAAAGATTAGAAAAATGCAAGTACTTAATGTTGCTTAGTAACTTCCCTTGCCTGTCATTTTGGGTTGCACATAAACAACTTATCCCAAATTACTAGACTCGACAAAGAGCACACAAGCTTATGAATCACTTTGCTATCCTGTTGTTCTTAATAAGAGTTCTGACTACCAGAATTGGCGCTTTATTGTTACATAATGTTATTTGCCACAGCATATGTCAGAAATTTCTATTTGGCAAATAGAGGTCCCCTCACTCTCGTACATGGAAGAAAGCATAGCATGAGAGCCACTCAGGGGAGGTTTATTGTTTTGTTTTGGGTCCCTTGTTTTGGTTGTTCTCTAAGTTCTGCTATTAAAAGATAATGTGAAAGTGAAGCGTGGTCTTTGAGCTGCACTCAGGCCACTTGCGTAAAAGCTTGGTGGTGCAGTTGGTGTTTAGTTAACTATGTTATCTTTGTAAGAGCACTTGGTTTTATGTGGTTGTAATAGTACTATTCTTTATGGTTAGACAGTGTTCTTATATATTTTTTAATATTTATTTTATTGATTTTAGATAGAGAGGAAGGAAGAGAGACAGACAGACAGACAGGAACATTTATCTGTTTTGGTATGTGTCCTGACCCAGGATCGAACAGGCAAACTCTGTGCTTCAGGATGATGCTCTAACCAACTGAGCTATCCAGCCAAGGCTTTTTAATTCTTTTTTTTTAATTCTTTTTTTTAATTCATTTTAGAAAGGAGACACACACACACACACACACACACAGAGGGGGGGGGAAGGAGGAGCTGGAAGCATCAACTCCCGTTTGTGCCTTGACCAGACCAGTGCAGGGTTTTGAACTGGCGACCTCAGTGTTCCCAGGTCAACGCTTTATCCACTGCGCCACCACAGGTCAGGCAGCTTTTTAATTCTTTAAATTAGTAAAAAGAAACAGTAATGGTAAAATAAAGAAACAATAAGAATCATTTAAATTTGATGTATATGTCAATAATATGGCAGTTCTAAATTTAACAGAATTTCTTCTCTAAATGTCAAAGCTGTAATGAAGGGCTTAGCAGCTGTATCTTGGCATTGGGGAACATTGTGGGTGAAGAGAATGTGCGTGCTCCCTGGTTCTTTAACATCTGCTTTGCTGATCCTAATGAGTTAAAATCCCAACTATGTTAGGACATATGGAAACATTGTTTGAGGAATGCTAATATCTGTGTTAAAAAAAGAAAAGGCGAAGAGAGCTTTTCTTATCTAAACATTAAACAAAGTTAAATAGTTTTCTATTTTAAGGACTTCTTATAGTTCCTCCGATGCAAGTGTGTGCTGGAATCTCCAGGAGGGGGATTTAGTACAAACTTGCCCGATGCTATTTCATCACAGAGTCCCTCCTTCTGGGAGCATTTATTAATATCACTTTGAAAACCCTAGAGCACAATTTACTGGTCTGTTGGCATTCAATTATTCATTAAAATTTTTTTGAGCAGCTATGATACATGAGAGTAGTAGATTCTGGGAAGAAAATTATGACTAGAACATGGTCCTGACAGGTTCTAGTTTTAAATTAGGGTTGAAGGAAGATACATAGTAGAAATTTAACACAGTGGGTTATGTGCAGCAGTAGAAATATGTCTATCAGAGGTACATATAGGATGCTATAGGAGAGAGGAGAGTAAGAGACTAAGAAAGAAATGACATAATTTAGAATTTGTGTTGGGTCTTGAGGGAAATGTATTCACCAAATAAAGGCAATGAAATAAGTTACAAAGGTAAGTCTAGAGATCATTATTCTTTTACCCTATTATGGAAACTAGTACTTTTATTCATCCAAGTGTAACTCTTGTATGAACAGTTGGCTTCAGGAATAAACATTTTGAGAGCCACAAACTGGGAAAGAGATACATATTTGGGGGGTGGTACAGATAGTGATTGATTCCTTTGGAGTGAATAAGAATCTCTGGGGCAAGATAGTTCAGTTGGTTAGAATGTCATCCTGTTACACAAAGTTTGCAGGCTTAATCCCCAGTCATGGTACATACAGAAACAAATCGATGTTTTTTTTTTTCTCTCTCTCTCCCTTTCTTTCTCTCTGAAATCAGTAAATAAAATGAAATGAAATGTAATGAAACAAAATGAAATGAAATGAAAACTCCATGGGAAAGAACGTAGAGTGAGAAAGAAGATAATTTTAGGAACACATCTTGATGAACTGTGATATTTTTAGAGTATATTGGAGTATATTGATTGTAAATAATGGAAATAAATTGTCTTAGAAGAGGAAAATGATAACAGAAGTCTGTGATATTCCAAAGACGGAAAAAACATAAGAAAGTAATCATTTCTGCTGGAGGCTGCTGAGAGATTACTTAAGATCAGGATGAAAAAAATCTATTGAATTTCAACACAAGAAGATCATTGGTAATTTTAGCTGAAGATGGCATTGTTTTAGTGATTGGGGTGAAACCTAGATACAAATGCGTTAAAAAGTGAATAGGAGCTCAAGAAATTAAGACAGAATAGTAACTAATTTGATTTTTTTTTAAATTAATGTTTGAAAGATGATAGAACCTTTTCTAGAGAATAAGAGAAACTTAAAGGAACTTTTACTATTTTAAAGATATATTTAAAATTTTTATTTATTAATTTTAGCGAGAGAGGAAGGGAGGGAGAGAGAGAATGACAGCAACATTGATTTTCCCCTGTATGTGCCCTGACAGGGAGTGGGTGGTGGGGGTGCTCAAACAGGCAACCTCCCTGCACTTCAGGTTGATGCTTTAACCAACCAAGCTATCCGACCACAGCAACTTTTACTTTTCTAAGATGGGTTTTGTTTTTTGGGGTTTTTTTTAGCATGTTTAACTTAACTATGAGTAGTTGAAGTGATTAAAGTATAAAAGAGAGACACTTAATGGATACTTCAGAATGTGGAGTTGAATATGACCAAAGACACACGGGGTTTTGACCACAAGAAACATCCTGTATAAAGACAGAGGGCAGGAAGGAGAGAAAGGAACAATCCTAATAGGTCCGTAGGTTTTATAGCGCCAAACTAAGGATATTTCTGGAATTTAAATTTTCTTTGTAGAATCTGAATCAAGTAGAGAAAGTTTGTAGGTTTAGACAAACTTGGAGAAGTTATGAACCAGAGAGATCCGCTAGGATCTGGGAAATATGGGGCGGCCATTTGGGTAGACTATGATAAATTTATGGTAATCACAATTTACCTGAGTGTGTGACTCCATTCAGGCTCTTCCATGTGACATGGAAAATGCAGGGCTTGTTTAAGATGTATTGTTTTAGTTTTTCTTGCCTTTTATATTGTAATCACCTATCCCCTCATCTTTTTTACTCCTTCACATTTAGAAATGTGGACAACAGTTTTCCTTATCTGTATCAGCTGTCATTATTATTATGATTAGTTAAAGTATAAAGATTGACAAATCAATGAACACCCCACAGAAATTCCACTCTATTCTGTGTTCACCAGTAATTCTATTCGGAACCTTGGTCTTTCCTGTACCTTGTCATCTTTGAAATGATGAAGTACAAATTATAATCACCTTGTTCTCTCTATCTCCCAACAGTCTCCAGTAACTTCATAGACCTTGTTATTTTCCATGACTTTTTTTTTCATGTACTTTCTTCTTACTATTCAGGCAAAAAGAGCTAGAATATAACATTAAAAACTCTTTTGCCCAAATATCCTTTTCTTTGCACACTTTTCCTTCCATTTTACATCTGGAAAAATCCTTACTCTGTCTCCATTGAGCAATCTGGCTTGCTTTTTTTTTGCTTGGGCTATTGAAATCACAAAACCATGAAAACTGCTGTCATAATAAATTCGTGGTCTCCTGTCTGTTTGACACTGGTAATTCTTCTAAGTGCCCATGTTTTCTGGTCTCCATGGTAGCATTCTCATACAGTCCTGCCACATGTACTTCATATTTTCTGAAGAGGAAAAAAATAAACAAACTTGACTATTTTTGGTATGGGCATAACAATTAAATTTTGGTTCTAATTTAAACATTATTAATATCCCAAATTACCACACTCCTACTCACCACTGTTCCCCAACTTCTCTGTACCTTTGCTTTGAGACAATGCTTAATAACATGGCCCCCATTTAACTCTTCATGAATGACTATTATCACTGTTTTCTCCCAATTTTCTGTTTCCTTTTCAGTAAGCCAATTTAAATACACTTTCTGTCAGTACTTATTTCTTACCTTACTTACACTCCCATTGTGTCTCTAATTTAAAAATAAAAATAAAAATAAATTCTCAGTGTTTAGAATAGTACCTGGTATAAAAGAAGTATCTAAAAAGATGATAAGTAAATAAATTAAATTTGAAAATGCCTCTCATTTAGATTGAGGGTGATGAGTTGTCTCAAAGTATCTTCCTGGGTCAAAAATGTTTTCATTTTTCTATCTACTCTGTTAAAGAGGTAAGCCATCTTCTTCATTCTTGAAATATCTTGTATTCTACCTTCTCTTTGTCTGTTTTTCAATATGATTTATATTGATTCTGAACAAGCACCTGTTTTTTTAACATATGTTTTCCCCTTGGTGCATAACAGTAATAACTATATGTACACATCCTGGAGATAATATTCTATCATGTTATTCTGTTGTTAGAGAAGGAAATTTTTCTTAATTTGAGCAAGTGTAGTAATTGGAACTTCGGTTTTCTAGTATTAGCAGCTTAAGTTAGAGTTAGGCAATGGTTTTATTTCTGACACTTTCTGTGAATTGATTTTGGCATTCAGTTTTGAAGCTAGATATAAAAAAGTGAAAGGATCAGGGTCATATTCAGTACTGGACAAGAACAAGCACGTAGACTTTAAGGACTTATAAGAAGTAAACAGAAGTCCAAGAGGTCACGCATGTGGAGAGAATAAAAAATAACCTAGTTTCTTTTTCCCAGTGCTGTGTCACTTTCTCAGTCTCCCTTGAATGATGATGTGCCACTGACAAGAGGAAGAAAATACTTTTCTCAGCCACATCAAATATTTATTGAAAGAAATGTGAAAAAAAAAAAAGCTTACAGAAGTTCTTTTATAAATCATGATTACTAGCTATCATTCACTCTTGGTTGGTCAGATGTTTAGAATTTTGCTTTCTCATAGCCTTAACCTTCCTCCATTCATTCCATATAAGCATATATCTACTACAGAGATAAATGAAGGCATTTTTAGAGGGAAAACATGAATTATATCCAACTTTAGCTCCAAGTGGATGCACCCATGGTGGTACAATAGTCTACTTTGCAAGTGTAGTTTCTTTTTTATTTATGAGGAGCTTCAGAAATTACAGAAACAAGTTGTTCCAGAAATAGCTTTTTAATTTTTACTATTTGTTTACTGTGTAATTTTTACCAAAGCAATATTAATAAGATTAACTGTGACCTAAAAAAATGGATACTGTATCTTTTTGCTTACAGCACAGTATAGTCTGTGCCTGCATTAATTTTATTTGTCAGATTTAAAGAAGTGTAGCTCCACAAAGAAATGAAAACTGAAAAGAAAAAAATTAACTTTCAGGCTAGGACATTATTAGATTTAATGATTGGTTACATTCTGATAAGATGTTCTTAATGCATGTATGTTTAATTTTTTCTCATTTTTTTGTTTTGGTTTTAGACAACACTAAATGAAATTGATATTTCTAGATGATATTTATTCCAGGACAAACAGTACAAAAACAATTAAAAACCCTAATTTTCAGTTTTGTGATAGAGGTCAAGTTTCCCTCTGTTTAATACTGTCTAGATTCCACTCATTCCACAGTTTTATTTTTGTAGGTTGGGAGTGAGGTTTTATGTTCTTATTTTAGTAATCTTTTCATTCACTATCTACTTCAGATTGCCAAGACATTAACTACAAACTATTAATTGATTCTTGTGAAGACTCGTTCTTTCTTAGATGATGAGCAAAATCTCAGCTGCCTTTTATTACCTAAGGAATGTGTATTCTTTGTTATCTGATACTCAGTTCCATTTCTTAAATTGACTACTTGACCTTTGAGATGAGCTCCCTCACCATCTACTTTTGGGCTGGGGGCCATTTTCCAAGTGGTGTGTGTGGTAGGCCCTAGCCAAGCTGCCTGCACTAAAAATTTGAATGGTTTCATGAAGCACAAGAAATAGAATACAGAAGTATTTCTCTTTGGTGCAGCAAGAATGTCACTGAAACAAGTGAACCAGCCCTTGAGTGCTGGCATGGCCCCCACCCAGATGGTTAAAGACTAAATCCCACAGTCCTGCCCTTGTGCGCTCACTGGGAGGATTTCTCCCTCTGCAAGGGGCTCTGCTGGTGTTGAATTTGGCTAAGCCGTTGTGAGGAATAAAACAAAGCCTCAGGGAGCATCTACTCAATTGCATTCTTCAGTCTGTGATTATTCTTCGCAGGGGTTATTTGCTAGTATAATTGTAAATTCAAGTGGAAGCCAACCATAGCTGAGTCATAGTCCTAATTCTGGCCAATACGAGAAACTGAACTAGCTTTTTTGTTCTGACCAGCTTAAAGTCAATGATACAAAGGATCTTTATTGGATGGTCTCATAAGTTTCTTGCCACTTCCTGAATAGCATCGACATTTCCTGGCTTCTGCTATTCCATGGTGTTCTTTATCTTTATCATAGGGTACAAGCTATATTGTCTTGTTAATGTTTCAAAAATCTTTAAGCTTAGAAAAATTCTCATTTAGTTGTACTTCCCAATTGCAATATTTCAAGAAGGTTCAAATGCTATGTACATGTAGCCAACTTTGAAACTCCATAGCAATGATCTCCATTCTAAGCAATGACCTATCCTCATAAGTTTCAGATGTCTAGCTCTTTATTCACACAAAGATAAAAGAGAAGAAGTCCAGTACTTTTAGATTTAAGATACCCCATTGAGAAGATCACAGAGCAGAGAGATACTGTAGTCCTAGTTTACATAAAGGTGCAGGAAATTTCAACACTGGCATATGGGATAAGGAAACATGGTGTTAGGATTAATATTTACTAAATCATACTGACCCTTCGGGCCTCTGTCTCTGTGCCTCTTACTAATTCTTTAGACAATTATAATTTGCATCATTATGTACCTATATTTAAATTGGCCTGAAAAGCTAGATCAGTGTCCAAGTTATTAAGTGTATTTACTTTTTGTCAATTCTTGTTATCTTCAGCTTGTCAGCATTTTTTATTTTTGATAGCTTCACTCATTGTTGTAACTCTATCCTCTCTGTTATTGGTACCACTGCACCTCTGTATACTGTAACATTAATTTTATTCATGCAGTCAAAAGGCATTATTTAACAAGTACCATATGCCAGACAGAGAGAAAACAATGCTAATCAAACACATAGCTGGATTCTGTTCCCAGTGATTCTACAGTATGGTGAGAATGATTGATATTAAGAATTTATTGTTTAGTTAATAAATATATTTTGATCACATACTTGAGGCCAGGTTCTGTTCTAGGCATCAGAAATGCAGTATAAAGATAGTGTATTTAGCCAGACCAGGCTGTGGCGCAGTAGATAGAGCATTGGACTGGGAAGCACAGGACCCAGGTTCGAAACCTGAGGTCACCATTGAGCATGGGTTCATCTGGCTAGTGTGAGGGCTCACCAGCTTAAATGCAGGGTCACTGGCTTGAGCATGGGATCATAGACATGACCCCATGATTGCTGGCTTGAAGCTCAAGGTAGCTGGTTTGAGCAAGGGCTCACTTGCTCTGCTGAATCCTCAGGGTCAAAGAACATATGAAAAAGCAGCCAATGAACAACTAAGGTGCCACAACAAAGAATTGATGCATCTCATCTCTCTCCTTTTCTGTCTATTTGTTCCTACCTGTCTGTCTCTCTTTCTGTCTCTGTCATACACACAGAAAATAGTACATTCAAACACTTACAATATCTTGGAGCAGATGCAAAGTTATTTGGCCCTGGAAGGTAAGCTCAGTGGTGCAGCATTGGCCCAGCACATGGATGTCCTGGTTTGATTTTCAGTCGGGGCGCACAGGAGAATTAATTGCCCATCTGCTTCTCCACTTATCTCCCTCTTGCTTCTTTCTCTCCCTCTCTTCTTCTCCTGCAGCCATGGCTCTACTGGAGAAAATTGGCCCCAGGCACTGAGGATGGCTCCATAACCACCTCCTCAGGCACTAAGAAGAGCTTGGTTGCTGAGCAATGGAGCATTACCCCAAATGGGCAGATCATCTCCCCCTAGTGGGCTTGCCAGATGGAACCCAGTTGGGGTGTGTGCAGAAGTCTTTTCTCTGCCTCTCTTCCTCTCACTGAATAAAATACATACATACATACATACATACATAAAAATATTTACCTATGAGTGCCATGAAGAAAAGTAACCCAGTGCAAGAGGAAAGTGATAGAGAGTGGGTGCTATTTTTAAAGTACTATTTTAGATTTATTTTTAAAACATGTCCCATTCTGTGGACACATTACATTTTAAATGCTTTACAATATCCAAGAGGTGCTGTTTAAGTAGACAGTTATTACATGAGGCTGATGTTAAAGAAAGTAGCTGGATACAGAAATGTGAGAGTTGTATATGTGAAACCAGGAGAGATCACCTAGAATTTCAGTGTAGGTAGAAAAAAAGGTCATTGTTGAGCCTTGGGCTAAACTAACATTTCATGGGGAAGACAAAAGATGGAGGAATCTGTGAAGGTTAAGTGAGAAGGAGCAGCAAGAGAATGTATTTCCCTGGGTACCTAGTCACAAAGTGTTTCAGTAAGAAAGGACTATTCAGCTGTGTCAGACACAACTTAGAGGGCTAGCAAGAGGACTTCAGGCTGTTTACAGGGCTGGAAAAGAGAGCTCTTTGTTGACCTTGAAAAGGACAATTTCAATGAAGTAGTGGAGCAGATGTCAGGCTGAAGCAAATTATAGTATGAATTGTTGGTGTTGAAGTGGAGAGAAAGCAAGTCAAATAACAATGCAAATAAATTGGAAATTGCTTCTGAAATGCATGCTCCAAATATAACAGTAGTATTTGACTTAGTCAATTGGGTTTGTAAAGTTTTATGAAGAAGTGATTATAAACTGAGGTCTGAAGGATGAGTTGGTTTAATGAAATAATAAAGAAGCAAAGGTAGAAAAGCACATCAAGTATTTATTACAGGACCTGACTGGTGCAATGAACAGAGTATCAACCATGAATGCTGAAGTCACTAATGTGAAACCCAAGGTCACTGGCTTCAGCCCCAGATTGCCAGTTCAAGCATGGAGTTGCCAGCTCAGCTCTGGGTTCACTAGTTTGATCCCTGGTTAAGGCATATATGAGGAGCAATCAATGCACAACTAAGTAGAACAGTAAGATGATGTTTCTTTCTCTCTCCCTTCCTCTCTCTCTCTCTCTACCTCTCTCTCTGTTTCTTTCTCTTTCATCCCCCTTTTACTCCCCTGCCCATATGTCAAATAAAGGCAAACTTGAGGACTGAAAGTTTGGAGTGGATATGTTGAGTTTAAAGATAAGTCATTTGGCACAAAGGTGTTTTGTCTTTAACCTTAGAGCATTATACACAATTGATGATTTAAGGGAGTTGGGGATATGTGAACAACAATATCTATGTCTTGCTGAGACAACTCTAGCTTGTAATGTGTATAGGATGAATTGTTGGGTTGGCCAGATGGAAGTTGGGTAACCCAATAGCAAGCCATTGTAGAAATAAGGGTGAGTAATTATTTTAGCCTGGATTACAGCAGTAGTGATAAAAATGGAGAGAAAGATAAATGTGAGTGATATTTATGAAGTGGAATTGATAGTGCTTATGCCAGTCTGGTGAAGAGTATATGAGCAAAAGAGTTAGAAAAAAGTCAAGCCTACCTCTGAGCCTCTGACATTACAGTAGTAGAAAGGCAGTGCCTTGACACCAACTAAAAGAATCAGAGCCGGGTTGGATTGCTGTTATTTTTTGTTGACCTTAATGAATTTAGTTTAAACATGTTGAAGTTGAGGGGCTTTTGGGCTATCTCATCAACCTACGTGACTTTTCTATGTAAACATCCTACTAATTCCTTAAGAATATTATTAAAACTGAGCTTATCTTCATCCGTTCAAACATTCTTCTTCCCATGATCCCAGACTCAGTCATTTTGAAACGTCTCCTATTCCTAGTACCTTCTCAGCTTCCATATTAATTGGCTCAAATTTTATCTCTGGTCTGGGCTGGAAGGCTCAGTTGGTTAGAACATTATCCAGAAGCACAGAGGTTGTTGGGTTGTTCCCCGATCAGGGCATATACAGGAACAAATTAATGCTCTTCTCTCTCTCTCTCTCTCTCTCTCTCTCTCTCTCTCTCTCTTTCTCTCCAATAGGAATAAAAATTACAAAACATTTTTTTTATCTCTTATCTTACCTGTGTTCTCTTTTACATTTGTGTTGTCTTTTCCTTTTCTACCCTTACCAGGCAGTTTCACTCTGAAATTTCACTTAACGGTACTCTTTTTTTTTTTTTTTTTTTAAAAAAAAAAGATTTTATTTACTCATTTTAGAGAGAGGAGTAAAAGAAGGGAGAGAGAAAGGGGAAGGAGCAGGAAGCATCAACTCCCATATGTGCCTCTATCAGGTAAGTCCAGGGATTTGAACCAGCAACCTCAGCATTTCAACACTGCCACCGCAGGTCACACTTAACTGTACTATTAATCTGCTGTGTGGTCTCTTCACTTTCAATCCATTACTTGCTCAATACTTCTTTTAAAAAATTTTTCAGTGTCAATTATTCTTTATAAGTTTGTGATTTTTTCATGTTCTTGCTTAAAATGATTCAGTGTGTCCCGTTTTCCTTCTCAATAAGCTGGAGATTTACCTTGCCTGGCTCTTAGCCTTAAAAAAAATATATAGATTTTCCTTAACTTGCCACACTTGTGTGGCAAGGTGAACTTGTTATACAAGGAACTACCTGATTTAAATTCTGACCTTAATGCTGGTACTAGTAATATGATTTTGGTTGAGTTATTAAATCACAATTTTCTATTTTTCTGAATGGGATCAATAATAGCAACTCATTTACATGATTGCTTTAAAATCTAAATGAATGAAAGTCACAGTCCCTGGCGCAAAGCTAGCCCTCAATCAGTGCGGCTTCTGTTCCCCTTCTGTTAGCCTCCCACCACGCCCCCTCCATGTATGCAGACACACATAACCGCTTTGCACATGCACACACCTTTGATTTCTCTTCTGTGCCATTTTATGCTCCTTGAATTCTGCCTAGAGGGCTTTCCCCTTTCTTGATAAACTCTTCCCCACAACACAATTTCCTCCTGTCTAAGTTTTTTCATCTCAAGGACCTGCATGATTCTCACTCTATCCAAGAAACATTCACTTGTTATCCCAGCCCATCCTCGTCCCTAATCCCTCGTCCCTAATCTGTTACCTAACATATCTTGTCAGCCCCTTGTATATCGATATGTTTGTATAGAGATATGTTAGGTTTACTACAGGGATGTCCTCAAGTATAGGATATTAATTTGCGTAATGTCTATAATTCTAATATTTGTGAGTAAATGATTGTAATTACGTAGACAATTCCATCAGCTGTTGTAGACAATCTCTTTTCCTGCTCATACCGACCAGTTTGGGTTCTTCTCCCCAATAAGAAACATCAGTTTTCCTGTACCCCATCTTTTCCCTTAAGGACAGGAGCTTTCAAGTGAGTTCTTCTAAACCAATGCAGGTTCATGTGTTTTCCTGTGCTCTTGGGATCTCTGAGGGTATTGAACTAAGTCCTTCTGACAATGATGGACCTTTACGTTTCAAAGTCATCATTTTCCCTCTGAGGCCAATATAATTCAAAGGAAGCAGTGTTAGGAGAGGTAGCCAACCACCAGCTTAATACTCCTCTACTCAAGAGATCTTCAATAAATGGCTTCTTTGAAAAAAAAATATTGAAATAAAACAGTGTACTTAATATCTTTTCTGTTTCCTGTCTAATTTCCTGTGGTCTAAATTCTGCAGAGCAATGGCCTTTGGAGTGTGAGCTGCTGTTTTTAGGCTCCTCCAAAAGCATGAATCAATTGATTCTCATTTTATTCATGGTGATACTCGGTGGTAATTTACACAGCCCGAGATGAGGATTTAATTTTCCCCTCTGAAGGTTTTCAGAATGTTTTTGTCAGGTTTTGGAAAATGTGCTTGAGGGGCAGTGATAAATTGAGTGCTGACTCAGAAGTCAGCTGTCATAGGACATATTTGTCTCCACATTTGGGAAGCAGAGCAGGGAAAGCACAAGTCTTCTAAAAAGCTATGTGAAAACTTTCTAAGGTCAGGGAGAGGTCAGTATGACATGACTTTGTATCCTCTGTATTTGTAAATTATGGGCTTATAACATAGGCATAAAGAATAATCTGAAATTCTTGATCATTCAAAGATGAATATTGTACTGAGGAAAACTTGATTGTTAAATGGTTCTGTTTCATTCTGTTTCTAAAAATTATATCTTAATATCAGAGGAATAATTGTATTAAAAAGTATTCTTTCAGGTTTGTCTGAAGCACCTGTTTTTGTAAATAAAATATTATTGGAACGTGGCTGAATTTGTTTAGAAGTTGTTTATGGCTGTTTTTTGCTTACAACAACAGAGTAGTTCAAACATGGACTGCTTTGTCCACAAAGTTTCAAATAGTTACTATCTGTTCCTTTAAGAGAAAGTACATTATTCCCTTGGCTGGAGGGAAATAATGTTATAAAAATAACTTTCTGCTCTGTTTTCTATAAGCTTGCTCTAATTGTACTAAATGCAGAATTATGATGGTAGCATCTATTTATTAGTTGGTATTTTTATTCTACTGATTCATTTGTTTGTTGAGTGTAATTTGGTTTAGAATAAAGCAAAAAGTGAAACAATACATTTATATTTCTTTCATCCAAATAAAGCATTTATGAGTAGCTACTTATATATAATACAGAGTTGGGTATTGACTGCAGAACTACTGAGTCTACATATATGAGCAAAATGGTCATTTAAACCTCAAAGTTCAGGTCCCCCCTCCTTCTAAGTGGTTGCCAAAAAGTGACTCTCTTTATAATTTCTGCAAAAGTATGAATGGTCACAGTGGTTAATATAAAGCCACTTGGCTTTGAGTCAGGGCTTCTAGTAGAAACCTGACAGAGTATATCTATGTCTGTCTCTGTCTCTCTAACTCTAACATCTCTATTTCCTTCTGTATATTTGTGTATTCTTCCATATTAGATATTTATTTCAATAAACTAGAGAATTTGAATTCATTGAATATTTCATGTATCTTCATGTTTCATGTTCTAGTCATGCATTTGTTTGATGTTCACTAGCACTCATTAATATAACATCTAAATGTTAGCAGTGTGGCAGGTGCTAAAGGAAAGCCTTCATGTTTGAGGAAGATATGGGGGAGGTAGATATTTTGTAAATTATATTTATTTATTTTTAATTTTTTTACAGGGACAGAGAGAGAGTCAGTGAGACGGATAGATAGGGACAGACAGACAGGAACGAAGAGAGGTGAGAAGCATCAATCATTAATTTTTCGTTGCCGTTGTGACACCTTAGTTGTTCATTGATTGCTTTCTCACATGTGCCTTGACCGCGGGTCTTCAGCAGACGGAGCCACCCCTTGCTGGAGCCAGCGACCTTGGGTCCAAGCTGGTGAGCTTTTGCTCAAGCCAGATGGGCCCATGCTCAAGCTGGCGAGCTCGGGGTCTCAAACCTGGGTCTTCGGCATCCCAGTCCAACGCTCTATCCAGTGCGCCACCTCCTGGTCAGGCACATTTTGTAAATTCTAAAGAAATTGTACGTATGTTTTCCTTTTTCCCTCTTTATCTGAGAAGAAAAGCACAAATCATAAGTTCATGGCTTCATGAAGTGTTCACAAGGTGTCCACTCCCATGTAACCAGCCCAGATCAAGGCACAGAATATTTCTGACACCCCTCCCCCCGCCCCACAGGTGTTCCTTTTTGGTTGTTTGAATACTTCAAATAAAGCCAAAGCTCAACTTCTAACCTCAGTGACTCAAACCTGATTTTTTAAAAATCTCTGAGCTTCTGATATTTATCCATCAGGAATTCTGCATTTCCACCACCCTTTGAGAGGCCCTACCTGCAATCCTGTGTATGCGCGGGCTCTCCAGGCAGTACCTTGCTGAAGCAGGCACTGTGTCTTGGAGGTGTGTGTGGGGGGAGCGTTAAAAGAATGAAGAGGCGTTAAAGGAATTAAATTAATTTACCGTCAGACTGGGATGCGGAAGAACCAGGTTCGAGACCCCGAGGTCGCCAGCTTGAACATGGGCTCATCTGGTTTGAGCAAAAGCTCACCAGCTTTGACCCAAGGTCGCTGGCTCAAGCAAGGGGTTACTTGGTCTGCTGAAGGCCCACGGTCAAGGCACATATGAGAAAGCAATCAATGAACAACTAAGGTGTCGCAACGGCAACGAAAAACTAATGATTGATGCTTCTCACCTCTCTCTGTTCCTGCCTGTCTGTTCCTATATATCCCTGTCTCTGACTCTCTCTCTCTCTCTCTCTCTCTCTCTGTTAAAAAAAAAAATTACCAAAGAATACAAACGTGGTTTAAGTCATACAAGAAAATATTTGGGTTATAGTATAGAAGTCCTTGGAATTTATATTGGACAGCAATCATTTAACAGTTTCTCAGAGAAGCGGCACTGTCATTTCAATTAGTTCTATAATTTAACCTGTACCCTTAGTTGCAACTTATCCTGATGAATAGTAGATAGGAAGTAAAACAAAAGTATATAACCCTAAAAAAATCAGAAAATGATCGATTGGGTGTGTCTGGTAAGCAGTACACCTAGTAATCGTTTTGCCTAGTCCCAAATGCAGACACATGCTTTCTACCTGATTTTTCTGCATACCCTCTGAACTTCTAATTTATTTTCTAGCAAAGTGCAAGAATGTTCTTATGACAGCTTTGTTATATAGAAATTTAAAACACTTTTATGGGAGAATTATCTTAATTAAAATCAATAATGAGTGATTTGTTGAATGCAAATAATCTCTGTAACGTTCAAGGATGTACAAAAAACAATTTAAAGGAGGGTGACAGAGCCACGGAAATAATTCAACAGGGTAAAAACAATCACTTTATAGAAGTGGTTCTGATGGTCAACCCTGTGAGAAGATGCCAGATGTCAATTGTTATCAAAGAAATGAAATGTTGGTCACAGCACTGCCATCAGCAACAATACAATCCAAATTTCACCCGCCAGATAGAAAAAATATTTTAAAAATGTTTAGTAATATCCAGTATGACAAGGGTGGGGAAAAAAAACACTTTCTTATAAATGACCAGCAATTCTGTAAGTGCTGTTAACTATTTGGAAGTCATTTTGCTGTAACTTATTAACATTCAAATTTCTCATCCTTTTGACCTAATAGCTCCATTATTATTTATTTATTCAATAGAGTTAAAATACTAGAATTTGAAGAAATATGGCAGGATATTTTAAAAACATTTTTTGTTGCATAAAACTAGAAATAAGATTAAATAAACATCAGGTTTCCCTATACTATGTAATGCTCTTTGATTATCATTAAGAAGGGTTATAGCCTGACCTGTGGTAGCGCAGTGGATAAAGCGTCGACCTGGGAACACTGAGGTCGCCAGTTCAAAACCCTGCACTGGTCTGGTCAAGGCACATATGGGAGTTGATGCTTCCAGCTCCTCCCCCCTTTCTCTCTTTCTCTCTCACTCTGTGTCTCCTCTCTAAAATGAATAAAATAAAAATAAAAGAAAAAGATAAAAGTTTCTTTAAAAAAAAAAGAATGGGTTATAATTGCCTGTATGTCCATTTTAACTTAAAAATAATAATATATGGTATAGAATGGTCATACATTTAAAAAATTAAAACTAATGACAAAGAAATATTCTCTATAGATGATGGGTTGTATTGGAAATTAAGCTTAAAACACAAAGCTTTATCAAGATTAAGAAATTGGTATGAGGGTCCTAAAGGTGTTCTTAATTTTACACTTCAGCATTTTGTTTGAAAGAACATGAATTTTATTACATTACATGTAATTTAAAATTACTATTTCATGTTATATGTCTGCCTGTATGCTCATAATTCAAATATAGGATATAACCAAACATTTTACCTCTTGGTAACTCTCCTGTGGTTCACATTCTCTCCAGCTGATCTTGAGCAACTCTAGCACTTCTTTGCTACATCTAGAAACAATATCCAATTTTAGTTTATTTTTAAAAAATGCACTTCTTTCTCACCTTAAAGTCTTCTCATTCACCATCGTACCCTCTGGCTGGATCCTTCTTTCCTATAAATACTCTGTTTGGCTGATTAAGTTTAAATGTCACTTTGATCCTTTAATAGAAACTATGTTTCCTCTTATGAATTCTCATAATTATTTGGAGGACTGAATTTCTTTTTTAATAGAAACCAAATTAACAGCCTATGAAACTCAGGGTTTCTAATAAAAAGATTTTTGAGAATGCTGTGCAAGATGAACTAGACAAATGTTAATCAAATATAATAAAAAATACCCTCTAGAATTCTATTATAACAAAAAACAAGGATCACACATAAAATTGCCTTTTATTACTTATATTCACAGCTTCTGTATTATTTCATTTAAAAAGAATTTCAACTTGTCATACAAAAGTTTTATAGGGCAGGGTTATTTCAACGTAGGTTTTATTTACCATGGGGATGAATGAGTACCCTTTTTTGAGTTTTCTTTTCAGCTATAAGAGCTGTTACTATAGACATTTTTGTTGAATAAAATGAGTTTTGCAAGTTTGCTTACTGACATAAATATTTAGGATCATAGGCATAGTGTTTGGATTTTATAGCCCTAAGTCATTTCAGATAGTAAAAAAAAAGTTTTAGCCATTTGGATGAGAACCTTCAAAAAACATAAATATTTAGATAGAATACAAGCATTAATTTAAGAGGTTCTGACAAAATAAAGTATGAAATATCCAAATAACTTGGAAGAAGAGTTAAGTGTTTTATATTTAAGAAGCAGACTCTCATCTCAAATGATAAAACAGTCCATCTCTTTCAAGTGGTACATCTGACTGCATTCAGTTACTACAGTGTTTTTCAATAGCCTCTGGGTCTGTACAACATCAGAGTGGTTAACTCTTTTTGCAGATGGCACAGAATTTCTGCCAGAACACCACCAGTCTGCGGGCTGGTTGGAAATCACTAGGTTACTGAATGCAAAGAATGGACATTTACCATATTAATTTATTTCATTAAATAGACTTAGCTAGCTAACATAGACAAATCAGGCCTCTACACAAGATATTCTTTACATCATCAGATCATTGATATTTTGAAATACATTAATATACATCATTTTTCTTTGTCATTATTGGGAAGAGTTACATTATTTTGAACCCGTGCCCGGAGTAATATGTCTTGAGACATACTACTTCTTTAAACAAACAAATATGTTAGAAATCTATATGACATTTAGTTCTCTCTGGTAACATGAGTCCAAAAGTATATCATTTATTATTATCAAAAGCATAAATTTTTGAGCACCAAAATGAAATGATATAGCACTATAACATTTTTTTTGGTGGTGCTTCCTAAATAGATGCTGTTGGCTTTTGGTATCACCCTGAATGGCCTGGAGGACCTTATGACCTACATTTCATAAGCTAAACCAAGTGCAAGATACATAATGAATTCAATAGGAGGACAGAAAAGTTAGTTTTTAAGATATTTGAATAGATCACAAGATATAAGTAAGATATATATCTGAAAATTTTTAAACCCTATTAAATGTAGTTTATATGGGCTTTCACCAACTTAAAAAATATGTAGTAAGATGTGTAGTCACATCTTCATACCAGGTGCTGACAGTCTTAAAGCTTCAATGCAGACATTAGAGCAATTGAAAAAAAGAAAGATAAAGTAATTGTTGAAAGTATTACTCTATATTACCATTTATGAATGCAAATAAAGTGAAGGAAAGGGTAGAAGTGTTAACTTCTGAATGATCATTGATATGACCTTATTCTGGTTAGTTTGATTTATAGCTTTGTATGTGTAAAGGTCAGACATAAAGAATTTTTGTTCAGAAAACATTTTTGTTGTCACTCTATTTGTATATGTACACAATTCACTGATAAAATATCATTGGCTACTTTCCCCTTTTTATTAGATAATCTCATTTACTACCAGTTAAGCAAAATGGAAAATCTTTTTACTCTTCTGTGAGAATTGACACAAATAGGAATTAATTTTTGAACACAAGATCCATATAAACTAGATTCTTCTAGAGGCACAAAAATGTCAAAAATTGATAATCAGTCCCTCAAAGTAAACTTAATTACTCAAAGGTTTGACTTAATTACCTCAAATATGATTTTAACCTGTAATAAATGAGGAGTATGTTGTCAAAAGCTTCAAGAACTCTGTTCTGTGGAGACTTCATTATCTTCTGGGAAAAGTTTAAAATGTTAAGTTGCCTTAGTAAATAAACATTTATGTAGCCTCTATCACAGGCCTGGTTTTTTGGAGAACATTCCAGAACAAAAGAAGTTATACATGAGTTATAAGCCACTGACATATGCAAACAGCACAAGCTGTGCACATGGGGAGATGTCAAATGCAATGTCAGCAATTGCCCAGAACAGAAATTTTTAAAAAATTAGTTAAGAATGAACCCCAAGATTTGACCAAATTTCAGCAATAATATTATAGAGAGTAAGTCACATATATGAATTCTCAGAGACTGAAGAGGCAAAGTGCAGTACATATTTATGAGACTACCCCTAGCATCCCAGCAAGGTTAGGTAAGAAAAAATTCTCTTAATTAATTATGGCCAGATAAGTTCTTTCTTTTTTTTTTTACATGCAGGTCTAAATATATTAATATCTCCATGATTGTCTTCCCAACATGAAGCACAGTGCTTAGTACATGAAAAGCATAAAGATACTAAAACCACAGACATTGATTAATTTTTCTAAAAATAGAATTTGGTGGATGATAATAATCTTAGCTAAATAACATTCACTATAAGAAAAGTAGTTTAAAATGTGGGCTCGATTTTTATTTCTGATTCGATGAAATTAATTACAAATATTCACATGGAATGCATTACAATAGGGCTAGGCACAGAGACCTTTTTAAAAAGTACAAAATATATAGTATAGCAGGAGACAGTGTATGTCGTTAAAAAACAACACATAGAATTATATAACTCAGTTCAAATAGTAGTTGTACAAAACAATAAGTCCAGGAGACAAGTTATATTAAGACGATTATTTTTGTAACTTATAATAAATACAACAGTATAAAACCAATATGGTAGCATTGATACTAAAAAAACATAAAAACCTCAAAAACATAAGAAAAATAGGTTGAGTTCTAGCTTGGCTCTCCGTAGTAATCAAGCAAAGATGTCGACATGATTTTTTTTAAAGATCTTGCTATTTATTTACATGTAATATGCTTAATATTGTGTTAAAAAAGATAATCTCTCTTTATGATAATACTGGTAATTTTGAGAAAGGGATATGTGTATGCAAACACACATACACCTTAACATTTAGCATGTATGCACCTATTAATTTACATAAATTTTATAATGATCTTGACAATTATTGAATAAGAATTGTGACAGTGGTCTTGATATCTTTTGCATTACTGATTTTTACAAATTAAATACATTTGAAAACTCAAGACATAAACTTTAGTAAGCAAAAGTATTTTTATTTTAAAAAGTGGTGCAAATTGGTTTATTTCAGATACGTAGCAGTCAGTGAACTATGCTGCTAAATACAAAAAAACATGAAGACATCTAAAAAGTGAATGGTTACAGTATTCCTAGATGTTAAGCTATACGCAGATACAGAAAGCAGAACTTCTCTTCTGAAATAAAAGGTGTATATAGCCTTTGACATTTAATAAAGATGTTTCAAAAGAATGGAAGTTCCTAGTTGGCAAATAGCTGTAGAGGAATGAAACTTGTTTTTTCCAAGATTGTAAAGATAATGTCCTTTCTTCATAAACACTATTTTTAATATGATGTTAATCAAACTATTGTTAAATGATCATATTCTTTATATGCTGTCCACAGTTTTGGAGAAATTCATCTTAACTCCATCACATCTGTTTAACTTTTTAATCGCACACCAAACTCCTCTTTAGGAAATTGGTATTATTTGCTAACACAGAAGAAAAATCTGGTTTTTCCATAAACTAACAAGATGCAAAAAAATCTTTGGGAAGGGAAGATATTGCAAAGCTATTTTTCCTCATACTTATTTTGGAGAAACAATGTGAAAATTTAAGTGCAAGGGACTGTTCAATCTAAACACTTTACATTGTATGTAATAATAAATATATGTGGGGGAGTGATTTTTGAGTAGATTCTCTGGGGACAATGAATTTTGGTGCAATTGTTACTTTTTTCAGTTATAGTAACAACTGAAAAAAAAGCACTATTTCAGATGACTTTAATCTTTCATAGAAACACTCTCCTACTTTTAGCATATGTGTGTAGATAGTATTATATATCAGAATTGTATTATTTAAATTATTTAGTATTATATATTAATAGTATTGCTCATAATAGTTCTATAAAATAATATAGTATTTTTTCTCATTACAATGTCTTGGTGAGATTCTATAGATAAAAATTGGGCTTCTGATAACATTTAGCATATTTGACCTATTAACATAAATAAAAACAATATTTATATTGTTGATCTTAATGCATTTAATTTTAAATGTGAAAAACATATGCTGTTTTTAGTGTTAAGCAATATCAACTAAGTTGTCTTCACAAACATTGCATGTCTCCTGAAATGATCATATGTTCAATTGTGATCAAATAAATCAAGATTAATCAAAAGTGGATACGGCAACTGAAGAGTCTAAGATAGAGCAGATGATCTCAGGACCTGCTTTTCTGAGCATTTCAAAACAGTTTCCTCCAGGGTGTGTGTGTGTGTGTGTGTGTGTGTGTGTGTGTGTGTGTGTGTGTAACTGGTACTGCAGGATAGCTGGGTACATTTCTGCATCTTCAGCTAGAGAACTTCAGCCTCTGCTTGATACCTTGGCTGTACTAGAGAATTTTATTCAAGGGGAAAATATTGCTACTGAAAATCTTTTAAATTACTACTGTATCCTGACCAGGTGGTAGTGCAGTACATAGAGCTTCAGACTAGGATTGGGAGGACCCAGGTTCCAAACCCCCCAAGGTCACCTACTTGAGTGTGGGCTCATCTGGCTTGACTGCTGGGTCACACTGACTTAAGCATGGGACCACAAACATGACCCCTTGGTTGCTGACTTGAGCCCAAAAGTCGTTGGATTGAAGTCCAAGATCACTGGCTTGAGCAAGGGGTCACTCGCTTTATTGTAGCGCCCCCCTCCCGGGTCAAAGCACATATGAGAAAGCAATCAATGAACAACTAAGATGCCGCAACAAAGAATTGATGCTTCTCATCTCCCTTCCTGTCTGTCTGTCCCTATCTTTCCCTCTCTCTGTCTTTCTCTCTGTCTTTCTCTCTATCTTTCTCTCTGTCTTTCTCTCTGTCACACACACAAAAAATTAACTACTGTGTATTTTCATTTCATTCTTAGTAATTAAATATTTTGATCACTAAAGTTATTCATATTTTTGTATTAATTACCTTGGTAGTATTTTATAAATAGATTAGTTATATAATACACATATAATGCCATTACTGAATTCTACTGGTTATATTTCTTTTAAGAAACTGAATGAATTTTATATCATTTCACTCAATTCAGGGATCTTTGGTAGTAATGAACTGTAATTTTGGATTGTAAGTGTAACTTTGCCTAGATATACTAGAGCTCAAAATTAGCTGTAAGATTTTGTTCATGTGCATGTACACATCATGGGAAGCCTGTGTATGCATCTGTATGTATATATAAAGAATATATACATAAGTTGATTGTGACAGTTTAGTATCTACCCTAAATCAGGAGGTGGGTTATTTAGAGTGCAATGCAATCTGAGAAAAAACACCATGTTTAGTTATATTTTCTGTAACTTCTGTGATTCTAGAGCAGAGGTTCTTAACCTGTTTTGAGGTACCAAACCCACCAGTTTGATATGCGCATTCACCGAACCCTTCTTTAGTGATAAATAAAATATGATTTTTTTTCCAAATTCAAGACATAGGTATATGTTTTTTTACTGGTGCACAAAATGAGCCATGCATGAACATCACCTTGCTCAAAGAACAAAACCAACAAAGTGCATGAACTCACAACAAATTATGGTATTACTTTATTCTGGCCTCCACAGCAGAGGCTTCTCTGAACCCCTGAGACTGACTCATCGAACCCCTAGGGTTCGATAGAACCCAGGTTAAGAACCACTGTTCTAGAGCAAATGAAAATTAGGTTATGTGCCAACATTAATCAACCGGTAGTATTTGCCTTGTGAGCTGGTGAAGGAGGATTTAATTATTCATCGATAACTGGCTGTTTGAGTGTTGGGGAGGGGAGTGCTTAGTGATAACAGCTATATATTTGATTATATATATATATATATGTTTTATATATATATATATATGTTTTATATATATATATATATATATATATATATATATATATATATATATATATATGTATGTTATATATTTGTTATCCCTGTTCTCCCAATTTCTTATTTAGTATCAAGCAGTTCATTGGAAAAAAAATACTGCACTTTACAGGCAGTATCTTTATATAACAAATAATATGAACAGATTAATAGGTGATAGGTTCTTATATGAAACTGCAGAAGTGACTTATGATGTTCCATTTCTCATCATTTATAAACTCACATTTATTTTTAGATTTAATGAATCACCATTTTGCCTTTTGCTTCACAAAGCAGGTCAGAAGGTTAATGTTCTTGAGAAACCCAGTCCTTCTGGACCATAGCTTTATTTTGGGCAAAACGCCATATTGATGATTGATGCTTCAACAAAAAACATTAGAGAATGCTTACATTTCAAACTTCTAAAGGTTGCTAAAGATAAATGTATGAAAACTAAATGGGTGAACAGTAAAATTCATTTGATAACAATCAGCTAACTAAAGTCTACCCCATGGCGTCCATCTTTGTCTCCCCCTTCATAAGCAATATACCATCATAAATATATTAATAGGTTTATAAAATCTAAACAGTGCCCTTAATTTAGTAAATTCTCACTAAATGCTTGTTAATGACTTGATAGGAGAGTGATCTGTATGTTCTAAGAACTTTTTTTCAGGACTCTGTTATGCATATTTTATAAGAAGCAAGAGTTTTAGTCTTAGTCCAAATATTAAAAAATATAAACATCTAGACATTTTAACAAGCATTTTATAAATAAGTGATAAACTATATGGGACTGACTGTAAGAATTATAAAATCATGGAAGCTAGAAACAAGTTTTCTCAAGAAAATCAGACTTAAGTTACTCTTTGTAAGGCTTTCCATAATTAAAGTAAATAGGAAAAAGGCTTTCAAAGACAGTAGAAAATGTAAATTAGAATTAATTAAGCATATAAATATGTGCTGTGTATAAAATTGTTTCAAAAGATAAGTTAGGTGTAGAACAGAAATGCCTATGTATAATAAACGCTTATAATATATTCTACTCTATTAATTAACTACTTTTATATAATTCAATCAGAATAAACTTATAGAAAAGCTTTTAGTTAAAGTAATATAGATCGTATTTCTCTTTAGAAATAAAATGTTTGATATAAATTAATTTATTTAAGGAAAAGCATTAATAATAATAGAGGACGGCGCCTGACCTGTGGTGGCACAGTGGATAAAGTGTCAACCTGGGAACACTGAGGTCACCAGTTCAAAACCCTGCACTGGTCTGGTCAAGGCACATATGGGAGTTGATACTTCAGCTCCTTCCCCCTTTCTCTCTTTCTCTCTCTCTTTCTCTCACTCTGTGTCTCCTCTCTAAAATGAATAAATTAAAAAAAAAGATATTAAAAATAATAATAGAGAATGGCAACTTCAACATCTTTCTAAAAATGAAGACTAGTCCCTTCTTGGAGAAGAGTATCCTCAATTACAAAGTTGTAAATAAAATGTGTTAGTAAAAAAAAAAGAAAAGAAAAAGAAAACTTTAAACTTTAAGATGCACTGCGAATTATGGACCCAGTGAATCTTAAATATTCAACTCTGTCAAAATGTGATAGCATCTCAAAGTCTCCAAGGTGGACAATGTGAAGTAGAAACCAGTGCTAAATTATTCATTGAATTTCATGTTCCTAGAATTACACAGGTTGTTTTTAGTTATTAATCATTTTGATGAGTAACATGACTTTTTTCCTTTGTATTTAACAATCCCCTTGGCAAGATGCCATCGCTCTTGTTTGAGGGCTTTGTTATTTTAGTGATTGCTACCCCAACATAAGATTTATAACATTTAGTTCAGAAGAATTCTGACAAAGTTTATTTAGATTATAACATCTAAAGGGACTGTCCTTAAAGTTAGATGAAAATGTTCTATCTTTACCTCTAAGACAAACAACAGTGAGGACTTCTATTTTAAATGTCTTCATGGAGCTGTTTTATGTCTTCATCTTCCCTGAGGAATTTGCAATTTGCATTTATGCAAGGAAGCAGGGAACGAACAATTTACTAATATTGAGTGAATGCTTAAATCTACAGCAAAGGGAATGCTAGATGCTCAAGCTTTCAATTTTACAACAGCCCTTGAAAGATGTACTGTTGTTTTCATATTTCTGAGAGAAAATTCACCAGTTTCTCACTTCTAAAGAAGGAGACTAGAAAATGGAAAACAAGAGAGATTAGGAGAGAAACTGCTCATTAAAGGTACAGGAGTGGCACGAGTTAAAGGGGAAGAGGTGAGAAGGCTTGAGATGGGGAAGCAAAGCCTGAGCTATGTGGATCCAGAAGGTTTCTGAAGTGAGAATCTATAGACAAGTAGAGAGTGGCAAGCAGGAGGGGCAGCTGCAGTAGGGAGCAGTGATCACGGAGATGATTAAGGGGGAGTTGTGCTTTGAAGAACGTGTGCAATAGCTCTTTGTGGGTTTTACCATGAAACCTTCTATATAGTCCACACTATTGTCAATAAAAGACTGACTCCATGGATGGTCTTGGTTTGATCAGAATGAGAACAAGTCTCAGTTGCATCAAGATGACATGTTAATGATGAATGGAGGGACAAAGATATTAATTCAGATTGAAGGTGGACTTCAGTCCAGGCCTATCTGATTCCAAATCTCATGCTTTTGTTAGTATATCACTTTGCAAACTATTTGAAATCAGCTATAACCCCAAGAGGAAACACTTTAAGAACACTGCTGTATCCTTTGTTGATACACCTTAGTATCCCAGTAAGGATGTGTGAATGGATGGCTGATCTGATTGCTTTGGCAGATATCTCAGAATTAGACACCAGTCAAGGACTCAATGCTAGTTGTTTTTTTACACATGCCCTAAGCCAGTGGTCAGCAAACTTATTAGTCAACAGAGCCAAATATCAACAGTACAATGATTAAAATTTCCTTTGAGAGCCAAACTTTTTAAACTTAAACTATATATGTACGTACATTGTTATTAACTTAATTAGTGTACTCCTAAGCTGGCCTTTGCACCCGCACATGGTATTTTTTAGAAGAGCCACACGCAAGGGGCCAAAGAGCTGCATGTGGCTCGTGAGCCGCGGTTTGCTGACCACTGCCCTAAGCGACTACTTCCTCCACTTTCTTAGTATAATTTATAAAGACAATTCTCAAAGGATTAAACAGAGCCTAAGTTAGCTTCATATTTTATTAAAAGGGAAGGAGAAAACATGGTTCATTCAAGGTGTTTATATAGTTAATTGCATTTACATTTAATAATTTATAAATATTTAGAACTTTATTGTTGTTCTTTACAAATTATGTTAAGCAAATCTGACATATTCATGCTCCAGTTTTGGTAAAAATCAAAGTTAGTTTTTAAATTTAAAGGGTAATTTGGCAAGTGCCATCTTAGTAAAAGGAAATTAAATATTTCAAGAATTTATTCTTATAAAAACATGTAAACAAATAAAAATGTAAAATAATATATTTTATTTGCTGCATTAAGAAATAATTTGAAACACAAAATATATGACGTTTCAGAAAAACAATTTAATTAGAAAGCTGTTATGTTCTGAAACACAACCTAATAATATGTGAATATATTAAGAAACACGACTATAATCTTCAAATAGATCAATAACCTATGAAATAGTCACCAGCATCATAATAATAGAATCCACCTAATTTTATGCATATCAATATCTAAAAAGCACCAGCTTGCATCTTGATAACAGATTACCAAATGCTAACTGCTAAATGTTGGTCCAAATAAAGTATTTACTGGTTTTTTTTATTAACTATAATGGGGTGACACCAATAAATCAGGGTACATATGTACAATGAAAACATCTCCAGATTATCTTGTATTTAGTGTTAAACATATTGTATGGCTCTCACGAATTACATTTTAATTAATTAATTTTTATAAATGAAAACATCTCCAGTTTATCTTAACATTCAATTGTGTTGCATACCCGTCACCAAAAGTCAAATTGTCCTCTGTTACCTTCTATCTGGATTTCCCTGTGTCCCCCCCTCCCCCCTCTCCCACCCTTCCCTCCCTCCCCCATCCCATAACCACCACTCTCTTGTCCATGTCTCATAGTCTCACTTTTATGTCCCACCTATGTATGAAATCATGCTGTTCTCAGTTTTGTTTTTTTTTTCTGATTCACTTATTTCACTCCGTATAATGTTATCAAGGTCCATCCATTTTGTTGTAAATGATCCGATGTCATCATTTCTTATGGCTGAGTAGTATTCCATAGTATATATGTACCAAAGCTTTTTAATCCACTCGTCTTCTGACAGACACTTGGGCTGTTTCCAGATCTTCGCTATTGTGAACAATGCTGCCACGAACATGGGGGCGCATTTCTTTTCAAACAGTGCTATGGTGTTCTTAGGGTATATTCCTATAAGTGGGATAGCCGGGTCAAAAGGCAGTTCGACTTTTAATTTTTTGAGGAATCTTCAAACTGTTTTCCACAGTGTCTGCACCAGTCTGCATTCCCACCAGCAGTGCAGGAGGGTTCCCTTTTCTCCACATCCTCGCCAGCACTTTTTCTGTGTTGTTTTGCTGATGAGTGCCACTCTGACTGGTGTGAGGTGATATCTCATTGTGGTTTTGATTTGCATTTCTCTAATGATTAGTGATGTTGAGCATTTTTTCATATGTCTTTTGACCATCTGTATGTCTTCTTTGGAGAAATTTCTATTCATTTCTTTTGCCCATTTTTTGATTGGGTTGTTTGTCTTCCTGGTGTTGAGTTTTATAAGTTCTTTATAAATTTTGGTTATTAACCCCTTATCAGACGTGCTGTTGAATATGTTGTCCTATTGTGTGGTTTGTCTTTTTATTCTGTTCTTATTGTCTTTAGCTGTGCAAAAACTTTTTAGTTTGATATAGTCCCATTTGTTTATCTTGCCTTTTATTTCATTTGCCGGTGGAGATAAATCAGCAAATATATTGCTGCTAAGATGTCGGAAAGCTTGCTGCCTATGTTTTCTTCTAATATGCTGATAGTTTCACGGCTTATGTTTAAATCTTTTATCCATTTTGAATTTGTTTTTGTGCATGGTGTAAGTTGATGGTCTAGTTTCATTTTTTTGCAGGTAGATGTCCAATTTTCCCAGCACCATTTGTTAAAGAGGCTGTCTTTACTCCATTGTATGTTCTTTCCTCCTTTGTCAAATATCAGTTGTTCATAAAGGTGTGGGTTTATTTCTGGGTCCTCTGTTCTGTTCCATTGATCTATGTGCCTGTTCTTATGCCAGTACCAGGCTGTCTTGAGTAGAATGGCCTTGTAGTAAACCTTGATATCTGGAAGGGTGATACCTCCTGCTTTATTTTTTTTTTTAAGATTGCTGAGGCTATTCGTGTTCTTTTTTGGTTCCATATAAATTTTTGGCATATGTTTTCTATATCTTTGAAGTATGTCATTGGTGTTTTAATTGGCATAGCATTGAATTTATAAATTGCTTTGGGTAATATCAGTATTTACTGTTTTTAAAGTCAATGCCTCTCTGAGTCAGGACTCCTCAGCCTGGGAAGTCACCTCTCTCTATTACTACCTTCCAACCGTTCTGTCATATTTGTATCATTGTACTCATATCTGTGCTTTTGATTTTTCAATTTATCTCACCAAAAAAATCCTTCTTTTCTACCTTAACTCATGAAAATTATAGTTATTTTCAGTGCCCTCTTTACACTTTACTTTTTCATGACTTTATTTCAAATTATTCTGAGGCATACTATGCCTTCTCCCAATCTCTTCCCTCTTGTTTCAAGTATAGCCTAATCCTTGACCTTCTCACCCAACACCTCTCTTTGAGCAGTTATATCATCCTGATCTGTATACACTGTGGCTTTATGTCTTTATAATCAACCTAGAACTCTGCCCTGAATTCGCCTCTGTGTATATTCCTCTTAATTGTACACAGTAGTTTCAATATTTCAGATGTTCAACCAGATTTCAGTTGAGACAGAAACTGTTTCAAGCATCTGATAACAAAGACGATAGAAAAGAGAGAAACCAAAATGACGCTAACAACCACCAGAAGCCACCACTCCTTAGGGCTGAGCAAATTCCTTGCAGTTTAAGAATCTATCATCTATCTATCATCTATCTATCTATCTATCTATCTATCTATCTATCTATCTATCTATCTATCATCTATCTATCTATAATATTATCTCACCCAGAAAGTAGTTATGACCACTAAATAAATATAGAGGGTTAAAAAATGAACCTAGGTTATAAAGAGCACTTAATAATTGTTAGCTATATTTATATCTTTAGATAGAATAATTTATCATTTTTATTTTTGAAATGGATCACAAATTTCTTAAATGTGGACTATGCTGAAAGGCAAACATTTAAACATATATTTTTCATTATAAAATCTTCTTTCTATAAGTATTTTCTTAAAGTAACACTCAGCAGAAATAACTGTACATTTTATTGGATACCTCAGGATATGAAAAATAAAAAAATATATAAATTACAAATAGTGGAAAACCCAGTACATTTATATAATTTATATACTTAATATGATGGTCAAAGAGTTTCAGTGCTCTAGATTTATTATGCACATGTGCCAGCTACTTTAAAATAATATGAGTTTGTGTAGAAATAATCCTGAATTTGAATTCTGAGTTTGAATTCCCTCTAAAATTATGTTTTGTATTAACACTAATAGTCATTTTTTTTTGCCAGGATATAGGTTATATAGGGATATAATGTATCATTCACTATAAAGAAAATATGGTTTCATTTTCTATTTCTGGAAAAGTCTATGAACTCAATATTTAGAATAATATAACCTTTAAAGAATGTCACAAAAGCCATGAATTTTCTCTGTGTATACATATTCATGCAATGTTGCACATAGTAACAGGGTGTTCAAAAATGCCCTGACACTGTACATGAACAATTTAATATCCTGAGGGAAAAACTCAAAGAATGGGATTGTTTCACAGAATCCTCTAAATATAAATAACACATAACTGTGCCTTGGGATACTATAAAATAACTAACTATAAAGGCATCTAATTAAATTTTTTTCTATATTAATAATATGTCACTGAAATACTCATAATTTATGTATCATCCAATTTTACAATGTTATAAAAAGAGAATGGAATATCTGTCTTTGGAAAATGATAACAAACTATCATTTTAAAATCATTTTCTTTTCTTCCCAACTTATCTCAGTTTTTGTCTTCCCCCCACAAAATCATTTCCTGAGAACCAACTTATTAGTAGTCCTTATGTACACATATAAAAGAAATAAATAATAGGAGATTAATATATGTATTATATGATGGTCATCAGAGTTTAGATTTCATCTGAGAAGCACTTACGTTACAAAAGAGGCAATATATTTTCAAGAATGAATGACATTTTGCCTGACCAGGTGGTGACACAGTGGATAGAGCATCAGCATAAGATGCAAAGAGGACCCAGGTTCTGAAACCCCTACGTCAACAATTGAATGAGGATTTATCCAGCTTGGGCGGGGACACACCATCTTGATCACAGGGTCACTAGCTTGAGTGTGGGATCATAGACATGACCCATGGTTCCTGGCTTGAGGCCAAGGTCACTGTCTTGAGCAAGGGGTCACTGTCTTGGCTGGAGCCCTGTGAACTTCCCCCCCATCCCTATCAAGACACATATAAGAAAACAATCAAAGAATAACTAAGGTGGCATAAGGAAGAGTTGATGCTTCTCATCTCTCGCCCTTTCTGTCTGTCTGTCCCTATCAGTCCCTCTCTCTGTCCCACTAAAAATAAAGAATGAATGATGTTTGTCTTTTGTAAGAAAATGCTTACTCCTTTATAGATTTTACATGTAAAATTTTTTAAATACATGCTTTATGTTATAAAATTTGACAATTTTTAAGATTCTCGCCTGTTTGCACAGTGGACAGAGTGTTGGCCTGGCATATGAGCGTCCAGGGTTTGATTCCCGGTCAGGGCACACATGAGAAGCAATCATCTGCTTCTCTCCTCTCCTTCTCCCCCCTCTATCCCTCTTCTCCTCCTGCAGCCAGTGGGTTGGTCTAAGCTTTGGCCCTGGGCACTGAGGATGGCTTGGTTGATTTGAGTATTGGCCCCAGATGGGGTTGCAGTCAGGGCACATGTGGGAGTCTGTCTTTCACTCTTCCTTCTTCTCACTTAAAAAAATTGACAATTTTTAAAATGATGGATTGTATTTTTTTAATTTTTCTTTATTTATCTTTTCTTAAGTGAGAAGAGGGGAGGCAGAGAGACAGACTCCCGCATGCACCTGACCAGGGTCCACCCAGCAAGCCCACCACTGGGTGATGCTCTGCCCATCTGGGGCATTGCTCTGTTGCAACCAGAGCCATTGTAGCACCTGAGACGGAGGCCTTGGAGCCATCCTCAGCGGCTGGGCCAATTTGCTCCAATGGAGCCATGTTTTGGGGAGAGGAAGAGATAGAAAGAAAGGAGAGAGGGAAGGGTGGAGAAGCAGATGGGTGCTTCTCCTATGTGTCCTGGCTGGGAACCGAACCTGGGATTTACACACCCTGGGCCGGCACTCTACAACAGAGCCAAGCAGCCAGTGCCATAGATTGTATTTTAAGAATATATCATGCTGTTATTTTTAGTTTAGGTGAGACTTAAAGAAAAATACTTGGACATTGTTATTAGAATATATCATTTAAGTATGAAAATACAGAGCTGCTCTTTTTATTATCTTGATAGTTACTAAAATTATTTTTTGTTGTTGTCATCTTTTTTGTGGCATTGAAAATAATTAAGTAGATGTCACCAAATTGTTTCTTTTTTCTTGATACCATTTCTGGTCATATGCCTGTTCACTGAAGTCCCCTAAATTACTGATACACTTGGTTAGATAATGTGTGTAATCAAGGGTCTTTAGAGTGTATTTTAAGTGACATTATAATGTAAGTGGGATGAATATAATGCAACTATTGTGAGATGTACATTTAGTTATTTCAGGTGTTTGCATTTAGTTGGGAAAAGAGGTGAGGGAAGAAATAATAATATTAAGCAACATGAAAATTCCATATTTAAAGGACCAAAGTAATTCTTGCTTCAAGAGAATAAATAAAGCGTTAGTAATCTTTGCTGGTTTAGTAAGAGAAAAATGGAGAAGGAAATAGGTGAATTCTTAAAACAATAATTAAAAAAAGACCCTGAAAATGTCTGTTCTGCCATTCTGTTCTAGTAGTTACCATTTCTCTCACTCTCGCACAATGAAAAGAAGTGGTCCCCTGTACTTCACCTTTTGAAATCAAGCTTTTCTGCCTTCTTTCTGGCTCATTTATATAGTCTGATTCTGAATCTAAGTCAATATATATTTGATGAAATAAATAACTATATATTTTTCGTGTGACCAAGGAATCAAGTCTCATTAACAAGACTAACTTGGAGACCGGACTCTGACCCTGTCTACCTTATCTTCCTCTTTTCTTGGTATTAAAAACTCGTGACCAGATACCAACCTCTTTTTGCCCGGAATTTGGTTTCTGTCCCTGACATCTTGAATGCTGATGACAATGTTTCTGTTACCTGGCATGCCCTTTCTCAAAAGCCTTGAATAATATGTATAACTTCTCTGTCTAGTGTTCCCTTATCTTGCCAGTCAGAATCACACTTCCACCTCTGTGCTTCTGAAGCTTTCTGTATCCACCAAGCTGCCTTATATGAAAATGAATGTGTTTCAGTGTCCTTTTCCAAATAGACTGTGAGATGGCTGAGATCCTAGGTCATGGCCTAATCACATTTTGTTTTGTTTTGTCCTTTTTCTCCAGAACCCATGATAGTGACATGCACCTGTCAGATGACTGTTTGATTTGAATATCTGACCCTAACTACCCTTGTTAGTTTTTATTAAATGCCTTGCTGATCTACTTTGTCTCTGTATCTTGGTCAATTACCAAGATTCCTATCTATATCTCCTGACTTGTTTGACATTCTAGTGGTTCTATCTCCTTCCCATTACTCCTCCATCTGTTGCCATTTGACACCATGACAACTTAATATTCCTCATGGTGCTCTGCCACCAAATGATAGTACACACATTTTCTGGCCAAGTAATTATACTCCCTTCAAAGGTGCCACCTCATTTAAAAAAGCTTGCTCTACATGGCAGGATCTTAATCTAATGGAGATTTTATTGTTTCCCTTTCTATTCCTTCCATTGCTTTTATATATACAGCTTTCTCTATACCTATTTTCTACTTTTATTTTCCTCAGAAGAAATGCACTCACATTCTAAAATGAGTATGAGAAAAATATAATCATGCTGGTTCTTAGATGTGTATTACTGTTGGTCTTCAAAGTCCTTTTAACTGTAGTCATTTTTGAAAATAGAGATCTGCTGTGAACAATCTGGTGGTGGCAATTAGACTCAAGAACATAAACATACTGAATTACTGGCTATTGCCAGGGAAGCAGTATCTTATTATTGAGGCAACTGAAAACAAAAGATAAATTCTAAAGCATTCCTGGGTATATTTTTAAAGTGCTGTAGGCTATTAGCACTTTAAAAATATTATTGAAAAACAGTTTTTACTTTCCAAACTCATTCTTCACCACAATCTTGAATATTCATTGGCATTACATTGAAAAACACTGTTATAGGTGACTGAGTATAAACCTTCATTATATAACTGAGAACTAGTATCCTTTGAGTATTAATTCTAAAAGGTCACAGGTCAAGTAAGAAATTATCCATATCATTCACTTTGGACATTTATGTTTTCTAGAATTCCTCCCTCTTAAGATATTTAGAATTGCATGTACTATTAAATATGTATAGTAGATGATAAAATGAAAATCAGTACATTTAAACATGGTACAATTTAAAATTCTGACAAGAAAATACCATAATCAACTGAAATATGCTTAAAGAGATATATATATATATTTCTTGTACATGCAAAAGAAAAAATATAGCCCAGTTGGAACATGGTAAATGGAAATGTTCAAATGGCCAAGGACACATGAAAAGGTACTCAGTGTTCTAGAATATGAAATATATAAAACAGCAAATTATGTGCTATTTTATAACTATCATATTAGTTTTCTATACCACTTTAATACATTTTAAACAAAACCACAAATTTTGCAGCTTCAAACAACATTCATTTATTATCCTTAGTTTCCGTAGACTAGAAATCTGGGCTGGGCTTAGCTGAATTCTCTGCTCAGACTCACAAAGTGAAATCAAGGTGCCTGCCAGGCTGTGTTCTCATGTAGAGGTTTGACTAGGGAAGGGTCTGACTACTTTAAGCTCCCTCAGGTTGTTGGCATGATTTATTTACTTGAGGCTATAGGATTCATGGAAGCTTGCTTCATCAGAGCCAGGGAGAGAGGGAGAGAGTTGGGGTAGGGAGGAGAGAGCTTTTAAGTCTCTGACTTCACCTGACCTGGTGGCACAGCGAATAAAAGCATTGACCTGGATGGATGTTGATGTCGCCAGTTCGAAACCCTGGACTTGCCTAGTCAAGACACATATGGGAGTTGATACTTCCTGCTTCTCCCACCCTTTTCTCTCTATCTCTGTCCTTCTCTCCTCCCTAAAATAAGTAAATAAAAAATTTTTTTAAAAGTCTCTGATTTATAGACTCTCTTTTTTCCTTTAGAAAATTATATTTAATGGGGTGACATTGATCAATAAGAGCACATTGGTTTTAGGTAAACACATTTTTTTTTAATTCTTTTTTTTTTTTAATTTATTCATTTTTTAGAGAGGAGACACAGAGTGAGAGAGAGAGAAAGAGAGAGAGAAAGGGGGAAGGAGCTAGAAGCATCAACTCCCATATGTGCCTTGACCAGACCAGTGCAGGGTTTTGAACTGGCGACCTCGGTGTTCCCAGGTCGACGCTTTATCCACTGCGCCACCACAGGTCAGGCCGGTAAACACATTTTTATATAGCATTTGAACTATTGTGTTGTGTGCCCATCAACCAAAGTCAAATACTTTTTGGTCACCATATATTTGTCTCTCTTTACCCCTTTCCTTTCTACCCCCTCCCCCAATAGCCACTTCACTTTTATCTATGTCCATGAGTCTCATTTTTATGTCCCACATATATGTGCAATCAGTTCTTAGCTTTTATTTCTTTCTTTTTCTTTTTGTGACAGAGACAGAAAGAGGGACAGATAGGGAAAGACAGGCAGGAAGGGAGAGAGATGAGAAGCATTAATTCTTCATTGCGGCTCCTTAGTCTCCTTAGTTGTTCATTGATTGCTTTCTCATATGTGCCTTGACTAGGGTGGGGGTGGAGTGCTCCAGCAGAGTGAGTAACCTCTTGTTCAAGCCAGAGCTTTGGGTCAAGCTTGCAACCTTGGGCTTCAAGCCGGCGACCTTTGGGTTCAAGTCAGTGATCATGAAGTCATGTCTATGATCCCACGCTCAAGCCAGCGACCCCTTGCTCAAGTAGGTAAGCCCACACTTAAGGCAACAACCTCGGGGTTTCATACTTAAGTCCTCTGCATCCCAGTCCGATGCTCTGTCCACTGCCTGGTATCTTTTTATGATTTACTTATTTTATTTAGTATAATGTTTTCAATGTACATTCATGTTGTCTAAACTTTCTTAAGGGCTGGATCAAGTGACTAGATCGTTCTCCCAGCATTACCTTCCTTTTAATGAACTTAAAGTCAACTGATTAGGGACTTTCATTATTGCAAATCCCTTATCTCTGCCTTATAATGTGATCTCATCATTAAAGGGATCATTGGTATAAGTCTATTAACTTATTGATTAAAAGCAAGTCACAGATTTTACCCATATTCAAGGTATAACTCACTGAGTTTCATCCTAAGTGTATCTCCCACTCTCATCTTATGGGCAAAAACTTGAGAAGTTGACTAAAATAAGTCCACTATGAGAAAAGAATTTGGCAGCATATAGTAAAGCATATGTACTCTCAAATCCAACAATTCCATGTATAGATAGATCTGTACCCAGCAGACATATGCAGAAATGTCAATTGCATTATTATTGTTAATAATGAAAAGTTATGTAACACCTCTTCCATGAATAGACTAGACTAGATGAATAATTCTGATATTTCTTAAAATAAATACTTTTACTCCTCAGCAGTGACTATGAGTGAATCAGAGCCACATTTGCTAATATGTATATATCTGAAAAAATTTGGTGAAAAAGTGCAAGGTGCAGAAAGAAAGAGGCTGTCTGAAACAATTTACATATAATTTTAAAAGCTATGAATGAAAAGAAGTATGGAGTGTTTATTTTGCATATATATAAATAATGCAAGCAGTAAAAGAATAAAGGGAGCATAAAAATAATAAATAGCAGTATTAATTTCTGGAATTTAAAAGGTGTGAGTTTGTGTGAGTGAAAAAATATGTGCTTATCAATTGGAAAAAACTCAATCAACTCTATACTTTATATTTGAATTTCAATGAAAATCTTTCTTAAGGGCTAGCTTGGGATCTTTGTGTTATGTTCTGCTGAGATAGTATTCAAGTCTGGGGTTTTAATCTGGGATTTTTTAGTTCTTAGAAATAAGTCTCAGGGGAGTAATAAAAAATTTATAAATTAAAAGTTTCTCACTTATGAGTTCCTGTATAAGTATCTTGAATGCTATCAAAATTGATATTTGATTAAGACATTATTTATATAATTAAAACTGATAGAGCCTGACCAGGCAGTGGCGCAGTGGATAGAGTGTCAGACTAGAATGCGGAAGACCCAGGTTTGAGACCCCGAGGTCGCCAGCTTGAACGCAGGTCCATCTGGCTTGAGCAAAAAGCTCGCCAACATAGACCTGCTGGCTCCAGGAAGGGTTTGTTTGGTCTGCTGAAGGCCCCCGGTCAAGGAACATATGAGAAAGCAATCAATCAACAACTAAGGTGTTGCAACGGCAATGAAAAACTGATGATTGATGCTTCTCATCTCTCTCTGTTCCTGTCTGCTGTCTGTCCCTATCTATCCCTCTCTCTGACTCTCTCTCTGTGTCTCTGTAAAAAAAAAACAAAACAACTGATAGAAATATTGTGATTCAGAATTCAAGTACATTGTATAAATTTAGGAATATGTTAATTGCTAACATTTATATATATTATCTAAATTAGTATATTGAGAGCAAATACCATTAATATTACTATGAAAATGATACTTTATATATTGTCCTCAGCATAATTTACATTAACTATTTTTTTAAATTATTTTATGCCTTATTTTCAGGATAAAAATATTTTTTAAAGTACACGTGAGCTGGTCTTCAAAAAAAGAAAGTTACATCAAAAATCATATTTAATCAATATCAAATAGGGTGGGTATTACTGTTTAGAGACAAAACTGAGGACAACAATTTAAGTGTGGAAAGAATCTGAGCTTTCCAGAAACATTGTATTAAAATTTTTTTTTTTTGGTAAATGTTTGATACTTTATTTAAAGAGCTTAATCGCTTATAATCATGGAAGGCAAAATGTGTGCATGTATGTGTTTGTGTGGATGTACATGTGGACATGTGGGTGTGTGTTTATTTCTTTTGAGTGTTAGCGATGTCTGTTGATAAATGAAAATACATATTTACATAGTCCAATTTTGAGTTATTTTTCCTTTTCCAATATGTCATAGACACATATTTGTAACAAACATCTCAAAATTAAAACTAAATAGCTAAGTGAAGGGATCTACATTCTCTCTGAAAAAACCTTGAAGAAGGAATCTATCAGTTGAAAGTATATCTCATGGTCATTTAGGCTATCTCTGGATTTCCACGGGCTACAGCATTGAGGCCATCCTAACCAGGAGGAGCGGACGGGTGCTATCTGTCTAATCCTAACCTGGAGGAGCAGAGGGGTGCTATCTGTCCGATCCTAACCAGGAGGAGCAGAGGGGTGCTATCTGTCCTATCCTAACCAGGAGGAGCAGAGGGGTGCTATCTGTCCAATCCTAACCAGGAGGAGCAGAGGAGTGCTATCTGTCCAATCCTAACCAGGAGGAGCTGAGGGGTGCTATCTGTCCATTCATCTCCAAACAGCTGCTGCTGCTCAACAATCTTTTTTGAAATAGACCTGATTTATAATATTACAACCTTGTTTCACACTGTGGATCTTTCTCAAAAAGAGTAATTTAATTTCAATACATTTTTTTAGAAACCTATATTAAAACCTTTGTAATATGGTTCAGTTTGTCAGTGTTTCTGGTTTTTGAAGACTGTCCCACAGACTCTCTTCAATGTATTAGACCCCACTATGTTTCTACCCAGAAATTATTGCATTTCAGAATTTGATTCATTTAGTTTTCATCTTTTTATGATAAATACTTTTAATTATATATATATATATATATATATATATATATATATATATATATATATATTTCTTTTAACCAAGTAATGTGCACAATAGACTAATTTTGTTAGCCAATTGGCTCTTTTGTTATTGCATAAATTCTTTTCTACAGATTAAGAATAAAAATAAATAAAAGAAACCCTTCTTTCAGTTTGCTGCACTATAATAAATGTGGACTGTGTAACAAGCACTAGGAGCCTTACATAATAGATTTTGTCTTCCTGGGTTCCTTTGTATTCTCATTTTGCCCAAGATATAACTTGGATAAGAAGAAATTCAATATTGTTCAAAGTGACAGGTCTAGAATTGATATAATTCCAGAGTTAGTTTACTCTAGAATGGCTTGTTCTTAACTAATTTAAAGTTTACAGTTGGATCACACAGGTTGAAGTATGCAAACTGGACATTATCCCATAGGTAATGAAGAACTGTTACAGTGTTAAAGGATGTCAGATGTGGGAGTCACACATGCAGATGGACTTTTAGAGAGAGAGCCTTGATTAAGGTGCCATAACAGGAGAAAGACGGGTTACTACTAATGAGGGGGGAGAGATTATGAAAAAGGCATTTAATAATACAGAGACCTGAGGAATGGATCAATGCATATTTTGATTGTGCCAGGGGAAATTAAAATTAATCATTATTTTAAAGATAAATTTGAAAGAAAAATAGATATATTCCAAAAGTGTATTCAGTTTACTTTTAAAAGTTTCTGCAGTTTATGGCTAGAACATCACTAATATGAGCCCTTGTTAATTAATTAAATGACAAGTTCAGTATTTTGTCAAGCAGGGAAAAGCAACATTTTATATATGAATACTAGCAACAAAAGAGAAATGAAATGAGAAAATTCCATTGTGTTTTTTAATGGCGGTTTCGGTGCATCGTGATTTACATGAAAAGTATAAGATAGCGTTTTTTTCTTGTTAGAAGAAAACAAAACTATATATGGCCAAAATATGTATTTTTTATTGCTGACATCTATCTCTGTTTCTATAAATTAAATATAGCTCTCTATTTTTATCCTGTGGTTTTACTGCAAGCATTACTTGTTTCTCAGAGCAGACATCAAATTTCATTTGGTGAAAAGGTCCCCAGTGTATTTCGATTATGATTTTCCTTAGGCTGTTTTGTACTCTAACTTGAAGTTGAATAACAGCATTAGAGTTGATTATTTTCTTGGGATTAAAGGTTTGAAAGATATTAGTTTCTTACCAGCAATCATCAATTTCCAGGAAGTGCATGAGACTGAATTTATTATTTTTTAATTAATAGAAGAAAATTATAAGCACATGCATTTTTAATTCAATACAAAGCCTGCATGTATTTATCAGAGACTCTTCTGGAAAGGAGTTAATGGTTAGATAATTATTTTCTAGTGAATTTCTGCTTTGGCTAGTTGGGCATGGAAAATAGTACAAAGAAATATATCAATTTAGCATAGTCTATATGCTAGAAAATACCTGTTTTTGCTGAAAAAGTTCCAGGTCATATAGATTAGCAAAAATCATGCAATTGCTTCTTTCTTTTTCATCCTGAGGATGGAAGAAAGAGGTTAACATTTACTCCTTTTAATTTTTGTTTTTTAGTTAGGCTTATACTTGTATTTGGAAAATCTTTATAAAAGACCCAAACAGGCCTTGTTTCCAACAAAACATACAACCCAAAAAATGACTTACAAAATAAATCATCTTTTTGGGGGTTCAAAATCTTTTCACTATCTGGTGTATCATCTGAGAGGACATCTAGCTTGGAGAAGGGGACTACTAGACTGATTGGCTTGGAATTATCTGGCAGCATCTTTACTCACATATTTGGGGGTTGGTTGGTACTGGCTGTTGACTGGTGCATGCATGCATGCTGCCTCTAAGTGAGCTCTTCACCTGGGCTAGTTTAGGGTTTCTTAGAATATGTTAACTAGATTCCAAGAGCAAATGTCCCAAGGAAAAAAAGCAAGACTTAAGTGTATGATAATTTTGTGAAATAGTAACGGAAGTCACATAGCATCACTTCTGCTATAATCTATTGGTTAAGGTTGTCACAAAGGTACTCACAACAACAATGACAAAAAGGTACTCACAAGTATAAAGGAAGTAGACAACACTTGTTGAAGGGGTTTAGCAGAGTTCTAGAAGGATATGTGGTATAAGACTCATTGTTGTGCTCATGCTTTAAAAGTAAAAGATACCAGAGCACTTCACATTTACTCTTTCATATGGATAGAAGCTCTCCCCTATAAATCAGGGGATGGGAACCTATGGCTCGCGAGCCAGATGTGGCTCTTTTGATGGCTGCATCTGGCTCTCAGACAAATCTTTAATAAAAATAATAATAACGTTAAAAACATAAAAGACTCTCATGTATTACAATCCATTCATTTCTTACTGCTCATGTTCATGGTTGCGGGTGGCTAGAGCCATCAGCAAAACCATGCAGCACGAGAAGTCACATTAATGGTAAGAAGTACTTTATTCATCATTGGTTAGTAACAGCATAACAACGTTATTTAAAAGAATTCAGAGACTTATTGCATTTTAAAAGTGTTGGTCTTACATAAAATGCACACATATACTTGTATTTAGTGTTAAACGTATTGTATTGCTCTCGAATTACATTTTAAAATATGTGGCATTCATGGCTCTCTCAGCCAAAATGGTTCCCGACCCTTGCTATAGATAGATGATCATCGTTTTCACCCAATACACTAATCTTTAGTCTAAGAGTCGTTCTCCTTAAAACTGTGAAAAAAAACAGAATTGAAAATTTACTTAATTTTCTTAAAAATAAAATAATTAAAGCTCAAAACTATGACTTCAAAACATACACAATATAAAACTTGATATATTTCCTTATTTTACATCACCAACAATTTCAATTCAATTTACTCTCTTAGATTTTTTACATGTCAGTGGAGTCGAAAATAACACAATTATGAATCTTAAGTTAAGCCACCCACATAAATTTTCTGAAAGGTTTGTAGACTTCCAATCTATTTTTTCTGTATGTATCATGTATATATATATATATATGTTCAAATTTAATACTGCAGATATATCTTAAATCCTTTAGAAAGCAAGGAGAAAATAGCCTTTATTGAGACTCTTTTGTGTTGCGCGCATGTTATTGTATTAAATGCTAATAGCTCTTGGACGTGGGTGGTATTATCCAGTTTTCATGAGAAAGGAGTTGAAACTCAGGTTAACTGATTGAGTTCACGTAGGGAAGACATTTCAGAACTTGAATGAGGATGCAGATCTAACTTCTTTAAAAGTAGTAGAATAAGAATATTACTAATTTCCTTTAGATGCCTTAGTTTAGAAATCAATAATTCAAAATTATACTGTTACAGTTCTAAATTAATTAACAGCAATATCTCATTGGCTCTTAATTCTTCTGTTTTTACATGTTTTTTAGGGAGCTCACTTTACCACACCTTTACATAATTCATATCTTTCCCCTGTTACTTTCCCACCTGCCCCCATTGCCTAACTAAACTCTTAGCTAATAACTGAGATTTACATACCATTGAGAAAACAGAAGTCATCAACCAGAAATCTTCCCTTTTCTAAGCACCAATCTACAAGACTACTTGCATCTGCACTCAAACTTAAGATAAATTTTGGCCCTCACATAATTTATTGAACTTGCCCTACAGACTTTTTAAAGTTCCTTTTAAGGACTTTGAAACACTGAGCAGTTTCTTTTTCTTCAGAAGCTTCAACCTTTCTCACTCACTGTAAGCCCTTCTCTTTAATTTATTTTATTTTATTTTATTGATTTTAGTGAGAGAGGAAAGGAGAGAGAGAGAGAAAGAGAGAGAGAGAGAGAGAGAGAGAGAGAGAGAGAGAGACAGGAATATAAATCTGTTCCTGTTTGTGCCCTGACCAGGAATTGAACCAGCAACCTCTGTGCTTCTGGACGATGCTTTAAGCATCCAAGCTATCGAGCTAGGGCCCATCTCTTTAATTTTAAAATGTGTTCCAGTGATTCCTACAAAAAGAACATAGGGTTATTAGTCTGCAACTTGTCCTAAGGTCAACCACGGCATTACTTGTCTGGCTTTGCTGCTTTTCTGGGTCTGGAGCTGCAGCACAACTGAGCCCTTGATGGTTAATGCTTAGCAGGGGTGCTCAATACTTCGATCACAATCTACTGGTTGATCATGAAGGAAGTGTGAGTAGATCACATGACATTAAAAAGACATTTGTCTTTTGATTGGCATACAGGGTAGCCAATCTGAAGTCTGAACTTTTGACACCCTACACATGCACGTTAAACCGCGCTAACTTGTTCAGTTACATTGCTGCGTAGTTAGCCTTCAATTTATTTAAACTAAATACAACAATGGGTATAAAAATGAGTGCCATAGCTGGTCCGAGTAAGAAGCCTAAAACCTACCACTTTCATACAGAATGGGAGGGGATTTTTTTTCACTATGTCATATTCTAAGTGCATTTGCCTCATCTGTCTGTGTGCCATTGCTGTTCCAAAGAAGGGAAACGTGGAGCAGCTTTTTCGGACTGTTCATAAAAACTATGGAGATGTTTTCATTGTACATATGTACCCTGATTTATTGGTGTCACCCCATTAAAATTAATAATAATAAAAAAATAAAGCCAACTGAATTGCTGGAAAAAAATAAAATTAAAAAAAAACAAAAAAAACTATGACATTGACTTTCCTCTGAAAAGAGAGCTGAGAAAGAGAAAGGTGAAAGAAGAATACACAATATTAAATAGTAATAATAGTAACTTAAATAATGATAATATAGAAGAAATAAATTTATGTTTTGCATTTTTATTGTAGGTAGATCATTTTGACTTGGTCATCTTATAAGTAGCTCGCAAGTGAAAAAGTGTGGGTACCCCTGGCTTAAGGGTTATAGTTTGTTCTCACCTCTAAGGGGGTCTGAGCCCCTTGACTACAGATATGCCAGTGGAAGAAAGGTTGCCCTGAGGGCAAGGTCCTTGTTTTCTCAGTTTTTCCCATTTTTAGGTACCTGGGATACATGGTGACACATTGTGCCTACCCTATAGTTCTTGCTTTGCTCATGTCTATCTGCCTACCACAGTCCTTCTAATTTAGATGTCTTCTCAGATTTAATACCTCCCAGCACAAAATACAGACTTTTGTCTAATTCTCAAACCTGGTACTATTCCAGTATTTAGAATTCTTTAAAACCCACCTTTTTGTACACCGTGCTCAAGTCAAAACTATGGAAGTTATTCTTGATCACATCACATGCACGCCATATGTTCTACTTATTATCAAACCTTGCCTCAAAAATACATCTTGAGTTTGTCCTTCTACCTTCACTTTCACTACCATTTCTTCAATTAAAGCCACTACCAGCTGTCATCCAATACCGAAACAGCCTCTTTGTTTTCTGTCCTCCCACTTCTGTTCTTGTCCTCCTCCAATCTAACACACAGAATGGACTTCTAAAACACAAGTGTAGATCGTGTTTATCTCCTGCCCAGAATATCAATGGCGTTGCCATTTACTCAGGACAAATCCTCATTATGGCTCGGAGTGTCTTCACAATGTAGCTCTTACTTGTTTTTCCAGTTAATCTTGTGCCACTTGTCTCGCTCACCACAGAGCTTCTAATATTTCTAGTTGTTGTTTTTTTTTTCTTTCCCCTTCTCTCTTTCACTTTAGGCTTCTGTTCAGAATGTTTTTCTTCTCACTCAAGTTTATAGCTGTTACTCCACTTTCATCATTTAGTTTAAATAAAACTTTCTTTATGGGTTACTGTTTGACTATCAGTATAAATTCTGGCTCCTATTATACTCCCTTATAGGATTCCATGGACTTTTTTTTTAATTAACTTATCTCAGTTCATGATGATTTATTTATGTAGTTGGTTTGTTTAATGTAACATCTTTTAAAACAAGAATTAGGAGCTCACATACTATATCTGTTTTACTCACAACTATATCTCCAACATTTGGCCTACTGCCTCACATGCTTTTGGGTCTTAATTTAGACTTCTTTTCATGGGTAAGAGAACAAATAATTATAAATCAAGTGATAGCATCAATATCCCATTCAATTCAATCCTACCTTTCATTCAGAAATCCTATGATTGATATTATAGTCCTCATCCTTTTTCACCCCAAAGATTTTTCTATTATTTATCTGTACTTTGGGGTTTATCACCCTTGAATCTCAGTAGATATTTTCAGTTCTCAAAGTACTGTAACCCTTTGAGTAGTATGAATGTTCATGTACATCCTCATATCTCCTGACCATCCAGATCACAATCATAACAAAAATTTTTATTTTAAAACTGTGTAAGGCAACATTAAAAAGGCAAATGTATGTTCTTATTTCCATAAATTGGTTATCAAACAAATATGGCTTTAAGTAAATAAAACTATAACTGGAACTAATTTCATTTTTTGAAAAAAAAACTCACTCCATGGGGTCAGCGAACATAAAAAATAACTCATTACTCAAAGGGTTAAATATATATACATATAGTTTTCAGTGTGCCTTAATGTATATTAACTTTATTCAAGGATTGGAGTCCATGACATGCTTACTTTTAATAATTATTTAGAAATCTACAATTAATGTGACTAACAAATATGCTTTCAACACACCAGATTCATTTATCTAGGCCTGTGGTTCTTAACCTGGGTTCTATCGAACCCTAGGGTTTCGATGAGTCGGTCTCAGGGGTTCGGAGAAGCCTCTGCCGCGGAGGCCAGAATAAAGTAATACCGTAATTTGTTGTGAGTTCATGCACTTTGTTAGTTTTGTTCTTTGAGCAAGGTGATGTTCATGCATGGCTCATTTTGTGCACCAGTAAAAAAAAAAACACATAACTATGTCTTGAATTTGGGGAAAAAAATCATATTTTATTTATCACTAAAGAAGGGTTCGGTGAATGCGCATATGAAACTGGTGGGTTCGGTACCTCAAAAAAAGGTTAAGAACGACTGATCTAGGCATTGCCTGTGGCTTCTTTATGAGAATATTGATTTTCTTTCCTAATTATAAAGAATATGTTTTAGCCAAAGTACAATAGAACAAGGGCCTTCTCCCACTCCTCCAACATAATGATATCCTGCCAGTAAGTCAGCAAAGTGGCACATCCCTGACTAGATGAGAAGGCTAGAACTAGACTGTTTTCCGAAAGTGGGTCCTTCCTGCTATTCATTTTATGTGCCTGATATAGCTTTGGGGCAATGGGAAGTCTGTAAAAGCACTGTAGGGAATCCCAGTCGAATATTGTCATTCTCTTTCTACAACTTTACAAAGGGGCAGAGACTAGGAAACACTGTCATTGCTCCCATCTCTTTCTGAGTCATAAAGAATAACTGTGTCTCTTGATTTAGTATTACACATGCAACATTTCTCTATATGCAGACTTCTGATATGTCAGTTCAAGTAATTTAAAACATTTGACTAGGACAACCTTCTCCATCTGTAGCCCACTGATATATAATTTGTTTTTGTTTTTTGGCTACATGTTGCATTACATGAGGAGAGTTGGAACTATCAGAATTGTGAGAAGCCAAAGGCTTTCACTAAGAAAAGGATGACAAAGACTGGTTTTATTCTAAGCATGTTTATGTTAAACCAAATTAAAATCCAAAGAGAATGTACTTTGAGCCCTTCAAGGGGTGCCATTATTCTCAAAATAACTCTTGCTAAAATGCAAATTGATTAGATCAGTTCGGAGAAGCTTTTCTTGATTCAGATGAAAATGATCTAGGTTGACAAGATCATGCTAGAGAAAAGAGAACTATTTTTTTGTTAGATAGTGAAAAATATTTTCATTATCTAAAAAGATAGTCCTGATGCTCATATGTAATTGTTCTTTTTTTACAAATTGGTGAACTTACATCTTAAATTATGGCATTCCTTGGGAATAATGCTTATTTATATGGAGTTATATATAACACCAAAATAAGAAAATACAAACTATGAAATAAAGCCTTTTTGTTTTTTAACTATAAAAGCTTTGTATCCCTACATACAGCTTTTTTTGTCTTGATCATGAAGTTTAAGGAAACCGGGGTGGCCCCTAGGAAGAGTAAAGCCCATAGTGACTCCTGTCCCTGAAGTCTTCTTTTCTGTACATTATCTCTCTCAATTTCAGGGGTTCCTTCAAACTCTCCTATCCCAATTTTTCTTTATGGAAAAAATATAAATAAGTTCATTCTAATTCATTCTACAAATATTTATTGACCAAATGCTATATGCAAACCACTCCTCTAAGTATTTAAAACAGCAGTGAAGAAATAGATAAAAATCTCTGCTCCCTTGGGTCTTAAGATTCTAGCAGACGTAAAAGGATGGTGATGTAGACTATAATGAATACATCTAGATAATTATCAAGTGCAATTCTAATACATATTTTTAGTTGCTTTGACCATTTTGTGGATTTTCGTCAGGATCCAAAATCACTCACATTGCCCATATTTCTTGTGTGGGGAGATAAATATTAAGTAACATAAATAAATTGAATATCTGATAATAAGATGTGATATTTAAAACAAATAAAAGCATGATGTAGAGATGGTAATATATGATTCTACAATTTTAAATTGACCAACCACGTGAACCTCAGTGGAATGACATCATTCATGTAAAAATCTGAATTATATTAGATAACTAGTTATGTTAAATTTTGGTCTTATATATTTAATTAACTGGAAAACTCTAATAAATTTTAGAACTGGTGGAAAGTTATAATTAACTAAAAAATTACTATCCTAAATTGTTAATTAACATATTGTTGGTAATTTGTCAGACAGGCATCTAGAATCAACTTAATTTATGACTGTCACTGAAAAGCTCAGTAGGTGATTATGCCCTGGCTGGCAGTGCAATGCAAAGAGGCTTCTGCTGTAGTGCTGAGGTCGTCACCTCCATCTGGGGTCACTTATCCCAACGTTGCCAGTGTGATCCCAGGTGTGATCCCAGGATTACTGGCTCAATCCCTGGGGCAGTGGTTAAAGCCCCTGTCAGGGCACATAGGAGAAGCAATCAATGGAACAACAAAGTGGAACAAAAAGTTGATGCTTTCTCTTTCTCTCTCTCTATCTCTCTCAGAATAAATAAGTTCTTAGGTGAAGTTAGGGAATGGAAAGAGGAAACAGGGTAATTAGGAAGCTATTACAACAATTTAAGGAAAACAAAGACAGTGGAGATATGGACATTTTCCCAAAGTGATCAGGCATCTAGCCTTTCTTGTTGTCCTTTCTTTGTTCCTCACTAACTTCAAGATAATGCCGAAACCTCTTTATTTTACATTTATACCCCTTCAAAAATTCACCTCTTGCTGGATTGTGTAATAGGTGCACCTGCATTCAATAATACCTTATTTACAAAAATAGGTCATTGGCCAAATTCCTGCATCAGCTATTTGCCTATCCCTAGTCTACTTTATGAACTCCACCGTTCTTAGAAAATGGTTATTATTCTAAAAGTTGTCTCAGTACAAGAAACTGCTGAATTTGCCACCAAGATGTCCCCATTCAAATAGGAAGTTGGAGAAGGAGGAAAATGGTTAAAAGAGCACTTTCCAGCTTTTTCCTTACCTTCCTATATACCTTCCCCAACATCTGCTCACATCCCGTTAGCCACTTCTCCATGTAAAGAACTTGAGATAGGTAGCTATTCAGATGGATATATTTTTGTTCAAAAAAATTAGGGTTCTGTACCCAAGGAAGCAAGAAAGACTGGATATTGGATGGCCTTGTAGAAGTTCCTGTCATAACTATCAGATTCCCATCACTCAGTGTTAGTTTCTTCATTTGTCATAATGGAAGAATTAGTAGTACCTAACGGTACCGCAAATGCTGTTAGGATTGCATTATGCCTACTGTAAACTCTTAACAAAACTGACACATAGTTAGAATTAGGATTAATTTTGTCTTTGTGTATTTTGATCTTTGTTATATTCCCAGTGCCTAGAATGTTTTCTGGCATGCTGAGAGGCTCAATAAACATATTTAAATAAGTAAATGAATTGCCATTTTCATCAGTGACGATTTTTGTGTTGCAGGAAGCAGAAACTGCTTTTGGCCAATTTAAACATTGAAAGAATATTACTTACTTCCAGAAGTGACTAGAGAGCTGAGTAGTCTGTCTCAGGCAGGAACAGGTATCTGCTTATTGCTGCCATTAGTTAGGTACAACTGTTTTCTCTTTATCCTTGAATCATTCCACTCAACATTTTAAAGCCCCATGAGGAAAATTCCAATGTGCCCAATATGACTGAATCATCTATCTCCCATTGGATGCAGAGAACAGGACACCTTGTTTTATTATAGTCCACCAGAGCTGCATGTAACTGTAGAGAAGCAAAGAATTAGGATGTCATCAATGTGAAGGATAAAATCACCTGGAAGAAACTAGGCAAGGGACACAAAATAATGTACATGACACATTCCTATTCCTTATAGTCTGCATGTATCCAGAAAGTAATGATGTGCTGTAAAAGTATCCCTTTGGAGGGAAAATACAAAGTGGTACCTTGAGATATGAATTTAATTTGTTCTGTAACCAAGCTCATAAGTCAGTCAAATTGTATATCAAACTGCCGATACTGGACCCACGCCCCAATGAGCCAACTACCGGCAGCTTCCCGAATCACGACTCATATCTTGGAATTTTGCTCAGATCTTGAACAAAAATATAGACCGAGTCGCAGCTCGTATCTTAAAAAAAAAAATCGTATCTTGGTCTGTTCATATCTCAAGGTACCACTGTATCTAGCAATATGGCCTCTGTTAACACAGCAATATCTTAATTTTTTTCAATTAAATAGAAAACTGTCACTTTGGAAAAATGAGTACATAAACCCTGAACAGACCAACACGTACAGTTTTCTAAGTAAAAGTGACAGGATTGACAATGAGGTTCTGGGATTGATACTGAAGAACAGTAAGAGATGTAGAAAAAGGGTCAGAGACTAAGGCCAAACAAAGGTGATGTGGTTTTAGGTAACGAAATTTATATAAACTTTCTTCTAATCATATGATTGCATAAACTCTCTAAGTAACTTTTATTGATCTTAATTTATTGTGTTTACGTAGATCCAAGTGTCCACCGAATATATCTCCCTCCCACACCCCCATGTTTTCCTTGATACCCTTTGGTCCCCTCCCCCCTACACCCTCTCCCTTCCCTCCAGGATTTGCTGTCCTATTCTCTATAATGCTGTGTTATGTTATATATAATTTCCCTAATCTCTGTCCCTTCTCTGATCCCATCTTTTCATCCCCTTTCCCTCTGTCCACTTTTCCTCTGGTCCCTTTAATCCTGCTTCTGCCTCTGTTCCATTCCTCAGTTCACATTGTTCATTGAATTTCTCAAATGAGTTAGGTCATATAATATTTGTCTTTTTTTGCCTGGCTTATTTCACTTTGCATAATAGTATTCAGGTCCATCCATGTTGTCGTAAAAGATAAGATTTCCTTTCTTTTTCATGGCCGCATAGTATTCCATTGTGTATATGTACAGCTTTTTAATCCACTTGTACACTGACAAACACTTGGGCTGTTTCCACATCTTGGCTATTGTAAACAATGCTGCAATGAACATGGGGGGGTGCATTTCTTCTTTTGAATCAGTGATTTGGTATTCTTAGGATATATTCCTAAAAGTGGGAATTTTTAATTTTTTCCATTTTTTAATTTTTTCCATTTTTAATTTTTTGAGGAATCCCCATACTAATTTTTACAGTGGCTGCACCAGTCTACATTCCCACCAGCAGTGCAGGAAGATTTCCTTTTCTCCACATCCTTGCCAGCACTTATTATGTGTTGTTTTGTTAATGAGCACCATTCTGACGGATGTGAGGTAGTATCTCATTGTGGGTTTAATTTGCATTTCTCTAATAATCAGTGATCTGGAACGTCTTTTCATATGCCTATTGGCCACCTGTATGTCCGCTTTGGGAAAGTGTCTATTCATTTTTTTGCCCATTTTTTGATTGGATTGTTTTTCTTCCTGGTGTTGAGTTCTACAAATTCTTTATAAATTATGGTTTTTAATCCCTTCTCAGGCATATTGTTGAATGTGTTCTCCCATTGTGTGGTTTGTCTTTTAATTTTGTTCATGTTGTCTTTCGCTGTGCAAAACCTTTTTAGTTTGATATAGTTCCATTTGTTATGTCCTTTATTTCACTTGCCTGTGGAGATAAATCAGCAAATATATTGCTGCAAGAGATGTCAGAGAGCTTACTGCCTATGTATCCTTCCAAGATGATTATGGTTTCATGACTTACATTTAAGTCTTTTATCCATTTAGAATATATTTTTGTGAATGGTGTCAGTTGGTGGTCTAGTTTCATTTTTTTGCAGGTAGCTGTCCAGTTTTCCCAACACCATTTGTTAAAGAGACTGTCTTTACTCCACTGTATGCTCTTTCCTCCTTTGTCAAATATCAATTGTCCATAAAGGTGTGGGTTTCTTTCTGAGTTCTGTCTTCTATTCCATTGATCTATATACCTGTTCTTATGCCAGTATCAAGCTGTTTTCAGTACAATAGACTTATAGTATAACTTGATATCAGGAAGTGTGATACCTTCCACTTTATTCTTCCTTTTCAAATTGCTGAGGCTATTTGTGTTCTTTTTAGGTTCCATATAAATTTTTAAAAGATTTGTTCTATATCTTTGAAGTATGCCATTGGTATTTTAATAGAAATTGTATTAAATTTATAAATTGCTTTGGGTAATATAGACATTTTAAAGATATTTATTCTTTCTATTCATGAACAGGGTATATGCTTCCACTTGTATGTATCTTCCTTGATTTCTTTTATCAATGTTTTATAATTTTCTGAGTACAAGTCTTTAACCTCCTTGGTTAAATTTACTCTTAGGTACTTTTTTTTTTTTTTTGCAATAGTGAAGGGGATTGTTTTCTTAATTTCTCTTGCAGACAGTTCATTGTTGGTGTATAAAAATGCCTCTGATTTTTGAATATTAATTTTATATCCTGCCATATTGCTGAATTCATTTATCAAGTCCAATAGTTTGTTGACTGAGACTTTAGAGTTTTCTACGTACAGTATCATATCATCTGCAAATAATGATAGTTTTACTTCTTCTTTTTCAATTTGGATGCCTTTTATTTCTTCTTATCTGTTGCTGTGACTAGGACTTCCAAAACTATGTTTATTAAGAGTGGTGAAAAGGAGCACCCCTGTGTTGTTCCTGATCTTAAGGGGATTGCTTTTAATTTTTGCCCATTAATTATGATGTTGGCTGTTGGTTTGTCATAGATGTCCTTTATCATGTTGAGGTATGTTCCCTGTATTCCCACTTTGCTGAGAGTTTTGATCATAAATGGGTGCTGGATTTTATCAAATGCATTTTCTGCATCTATCAATATTAGCATTTGATTTTTCTCCTTTTATTTATGTGATGAATCACATTGATTTGTGAATATTGTATCAGCCTTGCCTCCTCAGAATAAATCCTACTTGATCATGATGTATGACTTTTTTCATATATTGCTGGATCTGGTTGGCTAATATTTTGTTGAGAGTTTTAGCATCATCAGGAATATTGGTCTATAGTTTTCTTTTCTTTGTGTTGTCTTTGCTTGGTTTTGGAATGAGGATTATGCTTGCCTAATAAAAGGAGTTTGGAAGTCTTCCCTCCCCTTAAATTTTTTTAAATAGTTTGAGAAGAAAAGGAATTATTTTTATGAATATTTGGTAGAATTTGCCTGTGAAGCCATCTGTCCCAGGACTTTTGTTTGTTGGGAGTTTTCTGATAACTGTTTCAGTCTCTTTTGTTGTAATCTGTCTGTTTATGTTTTCTGATTCTTCCAGATTGATTTTTCAGATTTTATGTTTCAGGGAATTTATCCATTTCACCTAGGTTGTCTAATTTTTTGGCATACAGTTCTTCAAAGTATTTTCTTACAATCCTTTGTATTTCTGCTGTGTCAGTTGTTACTTCTCCACTCTCATTTCTAATTTTATTTATTTGAGTCCTCATTCTTTTTTTTCTTGGTGAATCTGATTAAAGGTTCTTTAATCTTGTAAACCTTTTCAAAGAACCAGCTCTTGGTTTCATTGATATTTTGTATTGCTTTTTTAGCCTCTATGTTATTTATTTCCACTTTGATCTTTATTATTTCCTTCCTTCTACTTCTTCTGGTCTTTACTTACTGTTTTTTTTTCTAGTTCTTTTAGATGCAGGTTTAAGTTGTTTATTTGAGCTTTTTATTGGTTCTTAAGCTATGCCTGTAGTGCTATGAACTTCCCTCTCAGGACTGTTTTTGCTGTGTCCCATAAATTTTGGGTTGTTGTATGTTCATTATCATTTGTTTCAAGGAAATTCTTTATTTCTTCCTTGATCTCATTGTTAACATATTTGTTATTTAATAACATGCTAGTTAGTCTCCAAGTGTTTGAATATTTTTCAGTTTTTCTATTGTAGTTGATTTCTAGTTTCATGCTATTGTGATCAGAGAAGATGATTGATATGATTTTAATCTTTTTAAATTTATTAAGACTTGTTTTGTGTTTAACATGTGGTACATTCTAGAGAATGTACCATGAGAACTTGAAGAGAACCTATATTCTGTTGCTTTAGAGTGAAAGGTTCTGAAGATACTTATTAAATCTAGTTGATCTAGTGTGTTCTTTAAGGTTGCTGTTTCTTTGTTAATTTTCTTTCTTGAGGATCTATCCATTGATATTAGTGGGGTATTAAAATCTCCTACTATTATAATATTGCTGTTGCTCTTGCCCTTTATGTCCATCAAAATCTACTTTATATATTTAGGTGCTCCTATATTGGGTGCATAGATCTTTATAATGTTTATATCTTCTTGTTGGTCTGTTCCCCTTATTGTTATGTAGTGTCCTTCTTTATCCCTTACTATTACCTTGTTTTAAAGTCTATTTTGTCAAATATAAGTATTGCAACCCCAGCTTTTTTTTTCATTTTCTTTTGCATGAAATATTTTATTTTATACCTTCACTTTCAGTCTGTGTATCTTTTGTTTTGAGGTGGGTCTCCTGTAGACAGCATATGTACAGGTCTTGTGTCTTTTGATTGGAGCATCTAATCCATTTACATTTAAGGTTATTATTGATATGTAGTTGTTTATCGCCATTTTATTATTTAAATCTACATTTCTATTTTTCTAGATTTTTTTCTCTTTGTTCTGTTTACAACAGGCCCATAACATTTCTTGTAGCATTGGTTTGGTTGCAATGAATTCCAAAAGGGTTTGTTCTTTTTTCGTTTTTTGTTTTTGTCCTAGGAAGCTTTTTATTTCTCCTTCAATTTTTTTAAACTTTTTTTAAATTTTATTTTTTTCATTTTAGAGAGGAGACACAGTGTGTGTGTGTGTGTGTGTGTGTGTGTGTGTGTGTGTGAGAGAGAGAGAGAGAGAGAGAGAGAGAGAGAAAGAGAGAAAGAGGGGAGGAGCTGGAAGCATCAACTCCAATATGTGCCTTGACCAGACCAGTGCAGGGTTTTGAACTGGTGACCTCAGTGTTCCCAGGTCGATGCTTTTATCCACTGTGCCACCACAGGTCAGGCCTCTCCTTCAATTTTAAACAATAACCTTGCTGGATAAAGAAGCCTTGGTTGTAGGCTCTTGTTTTGCATTACTTTGAATATTTCTTGCCATTCCCTTCTGACTTCAAGTGTTTTTGTTGAAAAGTCTGATATATCATTATGGGGGCTCCTTTATAGGTGATTGACTGGTTTTCTTTTGCTGGTTTTAGTATTCTTTCTTTTTCTCTTTGGTTTTTAAATATGATGTGTCTTGGTATAGGTCTCTTTGTGATCCTCTTTAAATAGATTCTGTGTGCTTCTTGAACTTGTGTGACTCTTTCTTTCATCAATTTAGGAAAGTTTTCAGCTATAATTTCTTTAATCAGATTCTCTATCCCTTTTTCTTTCTCTTCTCCTTCAGAAACTTGTTGTTTTGAACCTTGGTCCTCAGCATCCGAGGTCAGTGCTCTCTCCACTGCTCCACCACCTGGTCAGGCCATAGGGATTTATTTTTAAGCATGATTCACAATAGTGAATACATTGTGTAAGTCTGTCAGACATTTGAAATTTATTTTATTTAAACTTTATTGGGAATTTAAAAAAATAACAAAATTTAATATATTCTGTTTATTGTTATTATATAATCCTATATATTCACCAAAATTGAGCATGACTGTGAATATTGATGCTGCTACTGAGTGCCATTCTCAGCCGTTGTTGAATATTTTATCCAGTAGTGAATTATATGTGCAGGTATCTAGAGCTATAGAACCTCCTTTAATAACTTGGGTCTAGAATCACCTTTTTTGCATTATGTTTATTTTGATATTAATGAATTTATAAATTACAATTGATAAAATGACACCTTTGTCAACTCTTCAAATGTGGAGATTATAAAGTTGACAAAAATAATCCTTTCATGAACCTAGACTTTTTAAATATTTTTTACATCTTGAAGTTTTAATCCTTATTTCTTTAAATTGTCATTAGGAAATATTTATAATCTTTTTTTCTTTTTCTTTTGTTTGCATATGTGATAGAGACACAGAGAGTCAGAGAGAGGAACAGATAGGGATAGACAGGAAGAGAGAGGAATGAGAAGCATCAGTTCTTTGTTGTGGCACCTTAGTTGTTCATTGATTGCTTTCTCATATGTGCCTTGACTGGGGGTTACAACAGACTGAGTGACCCCTTTCTTGAGCTAGTGACATTGGGCTAAAGCTGGTGAGCTTTGCTCAAGCCAGATAAGCTCATTCTCAAGCTGGAGACCTTGGGATCTTAAACCTGGGTCATCCACATCCCATTCCAATACTCTATACACTACGCCACCACTTGGTCAGGCTGTAAATGTTATTAAAGAGTGAATGAGCAAATAAGATTGAGTATTATGCAAAATAGAAAAACTTGAAAATCAATTAGAAACAAAAGATTCTTTTTTATTTTTGTGACAGAGACAGAAAGAGGTACAGATATGAACAGACAGATAGAAAGGAAGAGAGATGAGAAGCATCAATTCTTTGTTGCAGCACTTTAGTTGTTCATTGATTGCTTTCTCATATGTTCCTTGACCAGGTGGTTACATCAGAGCAAGTGACCCCTTGCTCAAGCCAGCAACCTTGGACTCAAGCCAGTGACCTTTGCTTTAAGCTAGTGACCTTTGGGCTCATACTTGTGACTATAGGGGTCATGTCTATGATCTCACGATCAAGCCGGATGAGCCCATGCTCAAGCAGGCGACCTTGGGGTTTTGTACCTGTGACCTCAGTGTCCCTGTTTGATGCTCTATTCACTGTGCCACCACCTGGTCAGATGGAACAAAATTTTTTTAACATTTTATAATTTGTCAGTGTTTTCATTTGTGTAATAATTCTAATTTTTTTATCTTTGTGTATCTTTTTTTGCAGTGTTTTAATGCATTTTTGAAACTACAACCTCACGTACACAGATGCTTCATATTGACAGATTGCATAGTTTGAAAGCTTGAGGTATTTTATCATGAAACATGTCTTGTGGAAAATTTGAAGCATAGGACTCTGCCAAACACAGAAATCAAAAATTCTACAACCAGTGTGTAAGAACTCCTCACGGCCACTATGACAAACCAGGAAAAGTGGGCCCACTTGAGCCCCTCAGAATTTTCTCAACTTCAGAAATATGCAGAGTGTAAGTATTCCCATTGATACTATCCTTTTATTTAGCATTTGTGCTAAACAATTATAATTTATTTGTAAGAACAGGTTGTGGATTATGATCAGTACTGGGAGAGATGTTTGTATGTCTTTTGTGATTACAAGTAGGTTGACTGGAGACTCCATTTTTTGGCATGAGAAAAATGAAAAGGTAAGCATAAATCTAACACCAACTCTGGAAGTAAAGGAACTAGAATATTAGATGCAAAATTTGGAAACACTTGAACTATAATAGAAGTAATGCAGAGGATAAGCCTAAGAGAGTGGAGACTTGCAAATCTGAAACCACAAAGAAGAACAACAGGAAGAGCAGAAAGACAATACTGTAATTAAGAAGAAAGAGGAGAAAAAATTGGTGTTATTCTTAAGTCACAGAGATCTGAATGTTCATAGAAATCTGGAGGAAAGAGAAATATAAGATTCTTTCTTCTCCTATTTGTCAGCCAAATATTTTAAAAAGGACAGGGAGTTGGAAGTCATAGACATATTGTAGAGTTGGCTTTAGTGGTTGTAAAAAAAATGGAGAGTTATAAGAACCATGGTAATTTGCTTTATTATGGAGTATTTTTAAATATTGTTACTTTATTCATACATAATAAGATTATGTTTAAAGAAGTTTACTGTTACCATAGATTTTCAGAAATAGGTCTGTTTCATAAAATGAGTTTCATATATATATTTACCTATAAGTTTTATATATATCTGGCAACTGAGTCAAGGTATTGAAGAGAAAAAAAAGGAAGCCACTAATAAATAAGAGGCACTAACAGGTTTGGAAGATGAGTAGATAAAAAATACCCCATAGGTACTATAATAATAGTGGTTGGCCCTTGCTGGTGGCTCAATGAATAGATCATAAGCTCTGGTGTATGGACTTCCAGGGTTCAATTCTCTTTCAGGGCACATAGGAGAAGCGACAATCTTCTCTCCCCCTTCTCTCTCTCTTCCCCTCCTGCAGCCAGTGGCTCAATTGGTTTAGTGTGGTCAGGGCTGTGGACACTGAGGATAGCTCAATTGGAGCATATCAGCCTCAGGCACTAAATATAGCTCAATACTCAACCATCAGCTCTAGATGGGGTTGCCAGGTGGATCCTGGTCAGGTCGTATGCTGGAGTCTGCCTCACTATCTCCCCACCTCTCCCCTAAAAAAGTAGTGAGAGTGAAGGGAATAAAATGGTATTGGGAGAATAAAATTCAAAAAATGGAAAGAGAAAAAAATCCAATAGGACATATTAGTAAAAAAAAAAAAAGGCAAAAACTGAAGCAGTGGGTGGTGTTAAATCAGAGTGGAGTCACAGTATATTGGAGATCCGTTGGGAATAACTTGAATAATAGGAAGGAGAAGCAAAGAAAATGGTTGAGCACAGAGGACAAATTTATAATAAGAAAAAGTAAATGTGATGATAATAGTGAATATTAACATATTTACAAGCAATATGTTATAAGTCAGGAACACTAATTATCACATAATACGTGTTATCCAAAATGTCCAAACTGACAGGTTTTCTAGAATGTTCCTATATTACACACTGCAGTACTCCACCTGAGGGTGTAAGATTGATGCTGGGTATTTGCTAGGAAGTCACAAATTCATAAGCACATGCACATTTTTAGGCTGTAATATATAAAGTACAAGTATTATATGGAAGAAGATGGTCATAAATTTTTGACATCAAAATCTGTGCTACTTAAAGCACAATTTATTCATTTATCCCCAGAAAAATTTAGTCCAGGATGGCTAAATTCTTGTCTACATTCTCATAATTGATAATTTCTAATTTGACTAAAAATGTTTTACCTATGATTTGCAACTTCTATGTGTTCTTTGCATCCTATCCAAAAATCAAGTAAATATTTCTGGGCATCTCCTTTTGGGACAGTGTTCTGCTTGATATTGCAAATAATGCAAATATGAGCAGTTATGGACCCTCCCTTCAAAGAATTTACAGTTGAATAAAGGCTAAAAACTAATGGACTCTTTTTCTTTAAAATTTTTTTATTTAAACAATTAAATTTAACAGGGTGATATTGGTTAACTAAAATATGGACTCTTGTTTCTAAGCAGGATATTATAAGTGCCACAAAGAAATTTTGGGGTTCTGTATGGTTTAAGCATTAAAATTTGAAATGGGGGAAAGGAATTCTTCATGGAAGAAGTGGGATTTAATGAATCTTGAAATATAGGTTTAAAGTAAGTGAGGAAGAAAATGATAGAGATAAAGGGACATTCAGCATATATGTGAGGAAGAGAAAGGAACCATAGTTAGCCACACCGCAGATTAAGGGTATAAGTGAGGTTGAGGTTGTAAAAATGACATGGAAACAAAATCCACAATGCTAAACTGGAGTTAGGCAGTACAGATAATTGTAGGGTTTTTATAGTAGAGGGTCATGAATAATACTTCAGGAAGTTTAACTGGACAATAATGCTTCAGGAAGTTTAACTGGACAACTTTGAGAGTGATATGTGGTAATGGAATGAGACTAGAGTCAGGCCAGGGACTGGTAAGATAGACTAAATAATGTGGATAGATGATGAAAGATGAACAGAAAAGTAGAGATTCAGATTGAGTCTAACAGTGGAGAAATTGGGAAATAATAAAATATGATCATTGAGAGCTAGAGATGTACGGAGGACTTTGGTGACATAACCTACCAAGAAAACAATGAGTTTAATTTAGGTTTGTTAACTTGACTTGATTATTAAAATATATTTTCTACTGTTTGGATACTTACAGAAAAAAGGTCTTATAAGTAGAATTAATAAATAAATTATTATCATGATAGCTAAAATATCATTTATAATGACTATTGCTCAGATATTCAAATTCCATATAAATTGGTAAACAGAATTTAATACTAAAGTCTTAAATATATCACAGGCTGCTACTTTTATTGGCTAAGAGAGTATATTTAATTATATCATAAAAATGCTTGATTTAGTAATCAATTTTGTAAATGCCTAAAACAAGTAATAAAAGTTGTCATAAATGTAAAACTTTTAATATATTGTGACAAAGATGAATGAGCATTCAATAAATTGGTAGTAAAAGGTAACATGGTAAGTGTAAGAACATTATTAAAATAGATTTTGTGAGAAGGTAAATTAATCGATTAACTGTGAATGAAAAAAATAGTGCAGATCCCATGAGCATTAGACTTACTATTCTTTTTTAAATAACCAAGACAATGTGAAAAGTGTTAGACATAATCCTCCATTCCAACTGGTATACCATTGCAGGCAAACTTCTGTGTCACAAGAATTTTTAAAACACACAATACTTGACTGTGTTTATTTAGTCTGGGGCGCTGACCTATTTTCCTTTAGATTGTCAATATTATCACAGCCAATACAACAATTGCTGTCAAGTGTGAATAAATCAAAATGATAACTATTTTTTTGTCAGAATGGCAAAAAATGTAATATATTTTTTGGTGTGCTGCAGCACTTTAGTAATTATGTGTGCCATGAGATGAAAATTGCTGCTCCATGATGTTTTCTATATAATTAAGGAGCAAAGGCCCTAACCAGTTGGCTCAGTGGTAGAGCACCGACCCCGCATGTGGAAGGCCCTGAGTTTGATTCCCGGCCAAGGCACACAGGAGAAGTGCCCATCTGCTTCTCCACCCTTCCCCTCTCCTTTCTCTCTATCGTTCTCTTCCCCTCCCACAGCCAAGAGTGCATTGGAGCAAAGTTGGCTCAGACACTGAGGACGGCTCCATGGCCTCTGCCTTAGGCACTAGAATGACTCCGATTGTAGCAGAGCAATGCCCCAGGTGGGCTGAGCATCGCTCCGTGGTGGGCATGCCGGGTGGGTCTGTCTGCCACCCCCCACTTCTTACTTTGGAAAAAAATAAAAGAAGCAAAGACTATCATGATTAGACTGTATCCTCATATCATAAATTTTCATGGTCAAAATATAACTGGAAACACACTTATCTTCCTGAAGATTATAACAGTAGTATTTTAATGCTATTTAGTACATGTGATCTGTTTATCAGCAGCATTTGATGATCCAGTTTTCATATTGCTATTGCAAATAGTGGCAAAGTGACATTTGGGTATGCTTTCTAGATGTTAATTGTTTTGTGTCTTTCAATAAAAAAATGTTTATATGTATCAGATGACTAAGATTTTAAAAAAGTACTAATTTAAGTTTTAACTTGCAGCATACTATGTATATGTGTGGTATACAGTGTGTCCATAAAGTCATGGTGCACTTTTGACTGTGTGACCTGTCAAAAGTGCACCATGACTTTTAGGACATACTGTATATCAAATAAATATTGTAAACACTTCTGGGTAATGGGATAGGACTCTAGAACACGAGGTCAAGATGAATAAATTCAAGGAACCCCTACCCCAGCAAATCAAATTATTCAAGTTTAACCTAGAGAATATAATTTTCTCAAGTTATTTGATTTTGGATTCTCTCTACAGTTGACACAATATACGTCATCTGGACTGCTATGACAAAGTACCATACACTGGTTGACATATAAATGACAGAAATTTACTTCTCACAGTTCTGGAGTCTGGAAGTCCACGATCAGGGTGCTAGCATGGCTGGGCACTGGTAAGGGCCCTCTTTTGGGTTGCAATGTGTCGGTTTCTCTTGGTGTATCCTCACATGGTGGAAAGAGCAAGAGAGGAGCAGCAAGTTCTATAGGAACTCTTAAAAGGGCACTAATCCAATTAATTCATCAGAACTCCACCCTCATGACCTCTGTAATCCCAATTACCTCCTAAAGTATCTTTGTATTGGGCTAGGGTTTTTACATACAGTGTGTCCATAAAGTCATGGTGCACTTTTGACCGATCACCATGCAAAAGTGCACCATGACTTTATGGACACACTGTATTTCTTTTTAACATATACTTAACATAGTCCATTATACATTGCAACTATAATTGATTTCTCAATTTCTAGGCTTTTCTCATGATTAATTGGGGTGAATAAAGAGATATCGGCACAGCATTCCTGGTTGGGCAGCTAGCACATCAGACAGCTTATGTTCAAATCTTGGTCCTGCCATATTTTAGATTTCTGGCTTTGGGAAAGTAACATAACATCTCTGTATCCCATTTTTTGCACTTGTAAAGTGGAGAAAAAAATGTCAAGTGTTGTGAATATTATATAGAGTGACTTAATATATGCCAAGTAATAAGAACATTGCCTGGAAAATTGTTAATGATATAACTTTATTTTTTTTAATAGAGAGGACATGAGTTTGTTATGTTGGCTATTGGAACATATTGTTGATGATCAAGTAGAAAAGTGCCACATTCTGGGGCACTGAGTTATTTTATTTTCTCTTACAAGACTTGATTCTTCTCACAAGGCAGAAGCTTTTGGTGCTAATGGCAGCCTCCGCTCTGCGTTGTCCCCACAAATGATAAAGGCAGCTAATGTGAAGCCCGCTGGGGCTGCCCACAGCATGCTGAGACCATGCTCCTGTTTAGGGTTGCAGGCTGAGTCGCTCCATGGGAAGGATTTTCAATATGTGGGAGAGGATTGTCATTTTCTTTTTTACTCCTTATATAAAGTCATCCAAACTCTAGTTGTAAGATAGCTCTCACTCCCGCTATGGAGAGAATTGAGCTTATCACATTATTAGTTTGTCAGGGCTTCCTGCTGTATTTTTATGGCACAAAGAAGAGTTAAGAAACTCCAAATCTTTTAAAAAATGACAGTATTTTCTAGGTAAAATCCACACAGTATTTTCAAGCGATCCATTATTGGCCCACATATTGTCACTTAGGATTAGCTTTTTATTTGCTATATGTAAAGTGTATTGCATAACATGTATATTGTTTTTGAAAAATACCGTGTTATTATGGAGGGAACACTTTCAAATGTTCATAAATTTCTCACTGTTTATAGCAACTGACATTGTAGAGAGTTGCAAAATTATGATGAACTTGCTCTTTTCAATGAGGACCAGTGTGCTTAATTATGAACCTATTATACAGTTTTTCCCATCAGATAGAAGCATGCAGCCTGGTTTAGTGGAGATAACACAGGTTTTGTCAGTAAACTAATATTTGACAGCGGCCCTGCCTTCTATGTTATTAGTGGGGTGACCTTGGAAAATGCTACAGAAACTGCCTGTGCCTTGGCTCTCTCACTGGGAAGAGGAGAATCCTACCTCAACGTGTTGTAGGATTTAATGTGACAGTCACCATTATCATCATCATATATTACTAGGTTTTTTAGCACCATACTCTAAATAATATGTACTAATTCACTTATAACTCAAAATAAACCTTAGAGAGAGGCAAATGGCCTCTTTCAGGCCCATTGCCATGCAAAATAAGTCACAACAGAGATCAAAACAGTAATAACTCAGTTATGTTTCTTAATGAGGACCAATATATTAATAAGTAAGTTATTAAGCATGTCCTCAAGGTAGAGAAATCTGGAGTTCGGGTGCCAGGTCTTTATATCGCCGTGAGCCACAACCATATCTCAGAGGGTTTTTTCATGAGGAAAAGCTGAGAAGCAAAGCCGCTAACTATGGTGTTGGCCCCAAACTGTCTTTCTCTCTCTCACCCTGGTAAATTGGACTTAATTGTGTAGTAACCTCATTGATGTTCCACCTGAAGCAGAGGTCTGTTTCTGCATGCCACCCACACTCATTCCTCCTGGGCCCGGAACTTCTCTCACTCCTCCTTTATGAAAAGCATCGGAGGGGAAAGAGATGAAAAGAAAATTGCGAAGCGATTATAATAAAGATTTGGTCAAGTTCTTTTCCACTTTAAGTGGCGTACTCTCTGGAGAAATTTCCCCCTCTGGCCTGATGATCTAATTGTGTCTTTGAGATATGTTTTGTGTTTGATTCATACCAAACGGGGTAAGGAGAGTGGAAGGAGAGAGAATTGACCACATTCCATGTGCATATCTTCAGTTCATTGTTACATGTACTTAGATCACTTGCAAGCCCTCTTTGTGAATTGTCTTGCTGAGGATTAGCTTTTACATTTGGCCCTTGCCCTGTAATATGCATTAGCTCCATTTTAGGAGGCCAAGCAATTTACTCATAATTTTGCTCTTTGAACAAGCAAAAGGAAAACAAAAAGGAAATGACACAGGGTCAGTAGGCATCGTGGCTGTGAGCCTATTATTTTGTCGGATGAGACTGGATTTGAGTTCTAATTGCTGTCAGGTGCATATTGGTTTCTTCACCCATGTACTAGGAGGCACTGGTCACTAAATGTAAAGATGTGGATAAAGTGCTCAGGACTCAATATATTATTGTTATGATGAGGCTCCTGATGGTGGTGACTGAGGTCGTTTCATATGTGATGAGGAATTTTCCCCCTTTGATCTAGATCTACATATTTATGCTAGTTAGGTGAAATGTGTTGACTTTGCCCTGGCACTTGGTCTGAAATTGGAACCTGCAGCTCTGTTTCAGGTAGTATGTGGCTCTCATTTCCGACCCTGTTTCTTTTGATTTACACTGATTAGCTAAGCAGTGCCTGGCTCTTACCCAGATTTTATTTCTGGAATGTATGTTGGCTACATAATCTCTTTTGCCTCATCCTTGGCTTGGGTTCTTATTAGTTGTACCACTTCTGACTAAATATCCAGTCAATGTCTTCTTCTCTGAATCCATATGCATTAATTTTTTCGATATGGAAGCCTTGCAATAGTAAAGCAAGTCATAATTGTGACTGTCTAAATCTTCATTATTTTACTATCCTAAAATGATCTAATTTTCAATTATTTTAAAAGTCTATTTATTCAACCTTTGAAACTTGCCAAAAGCAGTTCTAAGTGTTATGGTCCAACAGACTTTAATATGGAAGTTAAGACTTCTGTGAAGTATTGGTCAAGGTGAGGCAAATTAGGCTACGGTGGAAAATTTACAAAATCTCAGTGTTTATTTCTTGCTCGTTTCCAAAACTGAGTCAGTGAAGGGTTTTATTTGACATGGTCCGCGATCGCGTCTGGGTCAGATGGAGCAGTCATCAACTGAGAAACTGGCAGGTGCTGTAGCAGTGAGAAATGGAGAGCCTATGAATCGGGCACTGGGTCCTCGGGCTTCTCCTTGCTCATGAATAATGTGCTTACATTTCTTTGGCCTTAGCAACCCACATGCCCACATCTAACTTGAGTGGAGTGGAGAAAGGCATTCCTTCTGTCGGCTCAGTTCAGAAGAGAACTGAAATGTGTGGCGAAAGCTGCTATTGGGGTCAGCAACCCACGAGGAAGATAGAACCTGCCATTTCTTTGGAATGATAGGCAAGCCAGCACAATCCCTTTAAGCTTCTCTTGCCTCATCTATAAAATAAGGATTTATAAATAGTAACTCTCCTTATATTACTAATATTAGGATGACGATATAGGACAGAAGTCATCACTATATTCATACATAGCAAATTATATTGACTCAGTTATAGGTTCAAGGTTGTTATTCAGTGGATATTTCCTTAGTTGCCCACCCCCATTATAACTGGAAGTCTCTCTCTCTCTCTCTCTCTCACACACACACACACACAAACACACACACACACACACACGAGGAACTCAACATTTAGTATCTTTTCATTTTAGGCAATGATTGCCTCTGGGTAATACAGAAATAAATACTGTGATGCTTTTCAACAAAGAACTTAGTCTATTCAGAGAGACAAATAAGGTGGCAAGTGGTAATAAAACAATGGAATACATTTTCAGAATGTAATACATGCAAGACTATATTTTTAATTGAGGTATAATTGCCCTCCCTGGCTGGTTAGTTCTGTAAGTTAGAGCATGGTCCCAAAATGACAAGGTTACAGGTTCGATCCTTGGTCAGGGCACATACAGGAACAGTTTGATGTTCCTGTCTCTCTGTATCTTTCGACTACCTTCACACATTTTACTGACTCTTTCCTGCCCCTGCCTTGATCCTAGAGCAACCACCAATATGTTTTGTGTGCCAGTAAGTTTATTTTAGATTCCACATATAAGTGAGATCTTTATTTGTTTTTCTCTTTTCTGACATATACTTAGCTTAATGTATTCAGGGTCTATCCTGGTTTGTACAAATGGCAGGATATTCTTCTTTCTCATGACTGAATAATATACTATTTTATAGTTATATATCTAAAGTAAATACAGTAAAATGAAGGATTTTATTCTCCATATAGGAGGGAAAGACACATATGTTAGGGGGTAAATGGGGAAATAAACTGTAATGAAAAATTCTGAGCTTATGGCCAAATATTGATGTTTGTTTTGGTTTTATTCAATTGTCTTAAGTTCATCTCTAATGTTTATCTTAGTGTATTACTTTTGGCCTTTAGCAAGTTACGTAACCTTCCAGACTTTAATTTTCTTAACTGTGTAATTAAAAAAAATAAGGCTTGTCTTACAACAATGTCTGTTGTAAGACTCAAATAAAATATGTGCAGAAAAGCTTTGTAGACTGCTAACTACCATACATAAGCTAATTATTGCTTTCATTATTATTATCCACAGAGTGTTTGGAGTTATTTTTATACTATTTCTTTTCTTTTTATGCAGTTTAATATCTCTACTTCTCTTAAAGACACATTTATAATTTTATTATTTTTTTAAATTTTATAATTTGCTTCTATAGGACCATGTGGGGAATATACTTTTGCTTTTGTGGCCCAACTTTAATTTTTACTGCTTAACTCACAGTTTATGTTTAAGTTTTACTACTTCCTTTAAAGCATCCCCAAGATATCTTTAGGTGCAATAATTATTTTCTCATATCCAAAAATGTATTTTTTTCTTGTGAAAGAGACAGAGAGAGTGACAGGTAGAAACAGACAGAGAGGAAGGGAGAGTGGTTCCTAGTCTCCTTATTTGTTCATTGATTGTGTTTATTATGTGCCTTGCCCAAGTGGGGTGTGGGGGGGCTAATGTAGAGTGAGCGATCCCTTGCTCAAGCCAGTGACCTTTGAGCTCAAGCCAGTGACCATGGGGTCATGTCTATGATCCAACACTCAAGCTAGTAGCCCTGTGCTCAAGCCAGATGAGCCCGCCTTAAGCCGGCAACCTCAGTATTTCAAACCTGAGTCCTCTGCATCCCAGACCCACGCTTTATCCACTGCACCTCCACCTGGTTAGGCCAAAAATGTATTTTATAAGGAAGAAAACTCTCACAACTGTGGTGGATCTTATATTTACCCTACTTGCCATGCAATAAGTTAGCTTGCTACAGAATTGTTATGCTAAGAGGCCTGAGACTTCTGGGTCAGAGAAAATTAATTTGTTAATTATGTCATAGCAAACAGCGTGTAGTTCATGTTTTACTGGCTTCCCTATTTCAGTTTACACAGGGAAATATGAAAAAGGCGAAGTGACCTCTATACCAGCAGTGAGTTTCATTATTTGAGAGGAATGCCAAGTTTGGGGAACCCGAGTCTTTTATAATGGATAGTAAACAAATACACATTTTCCTCAAGAAGGGGTTGTATTCTGTATCTCTCAAAGTTTTTCAGAATGAAAACATCCTTATAATGAGAAGGAGTGAAAGAGGTCTCTTCTTCTGCTTGTAAAACCTAGAGAAACATGAAACATTGCGACATGTCTCCCAATAAATGTAAACTTACGATAGTACTATATTTACCGTCATCATCAGCAGTCCATAGGTTGATGAAATACATCTTTTCCCAGCAAGTTACTCTTTAGTCCAGGGAAACGTAGCCTCAGAGTTGTTGTGTCCAGAAGTCTCTGTTTTTGGTCTCTGACCCCTTTTCATTCCCTTTGACATACCACTAGGTTTTCAGGTCATCCTATCTGTGCTCTACGTTTTTAAGGTAAAAGAAGACTTACTTTTTTAAATTTATGCAGGGAAGATTAAAGGAAATTTAGTTGCTGGTATTTTTGAAACCACCCATAAAGAAGGGCTTAATTTTAAGATTTTGCTTATGGAAATAAGTCTCTTAAAACACAGACATTCACACACATATCCCTTACAAGTCACATTCACCACTAACTTACTTTTTAGTGTTTTATTTTAAAATAAACAAAGAGAGGAAGAATTTGCGAGAAGGAAACAGCCTCAATCCAGGCAGTCTTCCATTTTGGAAAATGCTTTGAGAACTTCTTGTAACTTAATGGGTGTAGAGGATGCTGTTGACTTTGTGCCAATGTCTTTAAGTATTGTTGGAGCAGAATGTGTTACTATTTTAACTGCTACAGCTGCCAAACGATAAATAAATTTTAGTCCTTTTTCAGCTTAGTTTTTACTAGGTTAGGATAATCCCCTGTCCCTTGAAACCAAGCCCCCTACTAAAGTCAGTTGAAAACTAAAACTTTTACATGTGAAAAAAATCAGAAGAAGAGTAAAATGCTTTGTTTTAGACCAGAAAGTTATCCAGATGTTTACAAAATTCTGCCAAATGGTCTGGTTCATAGTTTCCCACTGTATATCATAGATTAGTCATGGTATTATTTTATTATTAATTTCTGCCATATGTAAGTCTTTCTCTAAAAATTGGTTCTTAGAAGCTCTTGGTTAAAAGGTATTCAAGGAGGTAGTCTGTAATGAGAAGCATCCCACAAATTTATGAAACAGAAGACATATTCTGATCATCACATGAATATAATTTGATATGATAACTAAAATAGTCTATTACCAGTATCAGGTTAGATGGTTATAATGGAAAAAAAATTAGTGCATACAATTTTTTCCCAGACTTATGATCCAGAATTATTCCAAAGAAACCTGTCTGGATAGGCACGTTTTCCCTTTCACTTCTCAGATTTTCTTCACAGATGCTAGAATTAAAAAATGTGTATCTTAAACTTCTTGGGCTCTTTTGGGTAAGAAAATTGAATCCTAATGATCTCCAGCTTTTCTCTCATCCTCAATAACAAAAACATCAGGTATGACTCTTACAAATTTGGGGGACGTTTTTCCGAAGTAGCACTAACTGCTCCACAGACCATTTTGGAGGCTCTATATCATCATTTAATGAGATTTCTGCTATTTTCAAAGTCACTTTCTGGTGAAGGCACCTTGCCAAACTCTTTCTTATTTCACTACTGGCTGCCATCATCATTTTATTGAGTTCTGTGCTAATTTTCCTTTTGTTAGCTTGTCTCTCAGTGTGATTTTTTTTAGAAAAAACAAACACAAGGTAAAGAAGTAAAAAACAATACCAATAATTTAAGAGTTTCTCAAATAATTTACTTTAAATAAATAGATGTCTCTAAAATGATCACTGATAAAATTTCATGTGTCCTGTGATTGCATATGGCTCTAATGTTCTTGAGTCCACATCCCACATATTATGAGAAAAGTCTTCCTCCTACCTTATAGTTTCCTTTTTATGCCCTCTTTCATGTCCTTGGGTATCTGAAAACTTCCGGTGTCAAAACGTTTATAATTTATGTGTAGCTCTTTTTCATTACAGCCTGGAAACTGAGACCTTTGAAAATGTTGTCATGATACTTTCGCCATCTATTGGGCCATACAGGTTGACAAAAAAGGCATATAAGGAAGCATAATAGGATGCCAGTGGATCTCTCCTGTAAGAGGTAAAGAATAGGTTAAAACCTAAAAAAAAAAAAATCAAAATTGGAATGAAGCCTAGTTTCCAACATGAGTCTTGGGACAATTGCTGGGTCCACATGCACCATTTCTCTGACCTCGTTGTGTTTTGGCAAATACAGCAGCTTCTCAGTGCAGCATGTCCAGGACCAAATAACTTTGTATATTCAGATCACAGAGACTTGTGTTAACAAGCTTTCAAGGAAATGTGAACAGTAATGTCCACAGAGGGCCCTGGGACTCCATCCAGAATTATTCTTCCTCTGTGTGTTCAGACACTTTGGACTGCTTATTCTTTTCTCAGGAGATTGTAAGATAGGAGCTCCAGTGGGCCGCTATTCTTTAGCCTAGCCAACTCCAATATAATGGTATTTTGTCCATCGTTAGGAAAGAATGTGTTGGAAACATAATGTATCAGCTTGTGCTGCAAACTCAGGGTATCCCATAGCCTGCCCATGACACCTCTTGTACTCACAAAGGTGAGTATTGAAAGTTCTTATTCCAACTATCTAAAGTGTCTGCCAACATCTTAGCCTTTAATCAGACATATTTTCTTAGTTGATATATGATCTTTGCCTCTTCAACTATTTCTTTTTTTTTCTGGTTCTCCATAACCTCTGACTCAACCCCCTTGAATTACCATATTTTTCGCTCCATAAGACGCACTTTTCCCCAAAAAAGTGGATGGTAAAATGCGCATGCATCTTATGGAGTAAATGTTTATTTCTTTTTTATAGCTGCTGTGGGTTCCCAGACAACTAGAAGAGTATTTGAACATTAAATTCTCTTCTTATTTGTTAATAACTATGCTGCTAATGGTTGTTAATCCTGCTGTTGAGTTTACATTGTTGAAATATTATTGTGATATATTTTATTAATTTGTTTTTAGCAGGGAAAGAGAGTCAGAGAGAGGGATAGACAGGAACATACAGGAATAGAGAGAGGTGAGAAGCATCAATCACTAGTTTTTTGTTGCCGTCACAACACCTTAGTTGTTCATTGATTGCTTTCTCACATGTGCCTTGACCGCGGGCCTTCAGCAGACTGAGCAACCCCTTGCTGGAGCCAGCAATCTTGGGTCCAAGCTGGCAAGCCCTTGCTCAAACCAGATGGACCCGCGCTCAAGCTGGCGAACTCGGGGTCTCGAACCGGTGTCCTCCGCATCCCAATCCGACACTCTATCCACTGTGCCACCGCCTGATCAGGCAAGAACATCCAGCTTTTTAAATAAACATTTTATAATAAATAGGAATAGATTTCTCAAAACCTGTGTTTCTTTAGCAGGTCTACCAAAAATTGCAAGATGTTTCCTTTTTGTCACTAATTCTCAAAATGCTGTACACCTCTCTACTGTCTATATAAATACCAGAGTGGAGGCTTCTAGAACTTACTACAGTATGCATGGATTTAGTTACAGTCATCCCACAGGTCACAATCCTGGATAATGTTTCTCCAAACTGTTCTCATGCTATTACTCCATACAGTATTTTAAAGATGTCCAAGTATGGTCAATATTTACCTAAGAATAGAATACTATGACTGCGTAATCAAAGACATACCTATGGTACAAAGAAAGAAACAAAACATTTGTTCATTTCTTTTTAATTTTTTATTGATTTTAATTTGCTGTGTTTACGTAGATTCTAGTGTTCACCCAAATGTATTCCCCCACCCCTATGTTCCCCTCAACATCCCCCTTTTCCCCCTTCCTCCAACATCCTTCTCCCTTCCCTCTGGGACTTGCTCTTCTGCTTTCTATAACACTGTGTTATGTGCATATAATTTCACAATCTCTTTCATTTCTCTGATCCCATCCTAGCATCCCCTTTACCTCTGTTTGCTCTCCCTCTGGTTCCTTTGATCCCATCTCTTTTTGTTCATTTTTTAATGTTTTTCTTCTCTAGTTTTCTTCCATTTTTTTTTTTTTAACTCTTAGCAGTGTCTTGGCTGCATCCATGCTGCCTCCTGCAAGGTCACGGCTGGCAAGACCATTATTTTAGTGTTGTGGGTAGTCAGGTTGAACTGTTATTCATGGCTTCATCCCATGAGGGCAAAAGATAGCTCATTGCAGACCTTGAGTCTGTTTTAGAGTATTCAATGTAGTACACTTTTAAGGTAAGTCAAGTGTTTATATGTTGATATTTATACTCTCCCAGAACATATCTGGAATGACAAATACAATATCTAATACTTACAAAGGGCTTAAAAGCTTGTTTTAGTTCATCATTTTTCCAGGTGTCTACGCTTTACCTATATTGACATAATTAATACCCATAGGAACCCTTTGGGGCCAGTAATTACTATTATTATTGCCAGTTTACAGATAAGAAAATTGAAGCTCAGGAAAGTTAAATAACTTGCCTAAGGTTGTGCAGATAATAGATTAGAAAGCCATGATTCAAATTAGGTAGACTGCATCAAGAATCCATTCAGTTAATCACTGATGTACTAGCTCTTTACATTTTTTCCCTTGGGAGATCATTAGCTTAAAAACAAATCACAAACAAAATTGCTCCTTAGCAGAGAGGAAAAACATGAATAAATGAACCAGGAAACTCCATTTTGCTATAAATTCCAATTATTCGTGGAGAGTAAAATATTTGCTATGACTAACAGGTCAAAATATAAAGTATATTAATTTTATAGAAGCTGCTGGGCTGAGAAATGCATAATTTTCCAAGTATTTTCAGTATGTCCTTTAAAATAGCCTTGAGATAACTGTGATGGGCAGGAAGTTTATAGTCACTTGGAAAGCAGTGAGAAACTCATAACAAAGTGAACAGTTATGGGCAGAAGCTCCAATGAAGAGACATTTCTCCCAGGTAGAATACATTTCAAAGCTTCGGTAGGAAGAAGCGTGATGAGGTCAGCTAAGTTGTTTGAGTAGCATTTAAAGGCTTGTCTCATTTTTACTGCAGGTTTATCACTGCTGTGCAAGCCCCTATGCAGTGTAGGCAAAATCAAATAGGCTGCCTCTGGCAGCAGCAGTAGGAAGAAATGCTGAAGGTGTAATCCAGTAAGTGGACAAAGGGAAATTTCAAACTGGAGAATTAATGCGATTGGCAATTGAATAAATTCATGCCAGTGGGAAACACGTATTTCACACAACCCAGGAACACATGCAGACCAATACTATATAAATGCTCTTTAATATTTCTGCTTACCTGATATATAATTTTCTTAGTTTGTCTCTACTTTATATGTCCATAAAACAAGCATCTTCAATTTGACTTGTCAATATGAAAAGGGTTATTTAAAATGACAATTAAAAAGTCTGAAAGTAGATGATTTTATAATCAGTAAAAATAGACCCATCAAAGATGATTTACAAAACTTTGTAATAGGATCTTGAATGACAAGGATTAGGTCAATTTAGTAATTTTAAAAAGGGTAACTAAACATAAAAATATTGTAATAAAAATATCTTGCTACTAATTTTCTTCTCCTAAATAAATCTGATTCACTTCCTTTCTCTATTTTTTTAATCTATATTTTTCTCTTCATTCTATTTTTCTCTCTCAAGCTCTCTATTTCCTTTCTTTATTGTTGGAGGTGGAAAGTTTTTTCTCTTCTCTTAGTTCTTTTGACTGGTAAAATAATTTAGAAACATACACATGACAGATTAACAGGAAAAACATTGTTTCAATACATATGCACAGGGAATATACACAAATAAATAATTTTACTTAAATCCTGGGTGAATTCAGCTGAAAATAGATTATATTACCCAACTCTACTTAACATATGGAGTAGAAATATATTATAATTGAAGTAATTCCTTCTTTCTGAGATTAAAAAGAAAATCTTCCTAGAGATGGAGCTTCATAATCAGAACTTCAAGTCTTTATTTATTTTCTGGTTTTGTGCATGGTAGAAGAAGAGTTTTGGAAAGACCTAACTTGAATCTGTTATTTGGGAGTTTACACTTACCTTTCATAACTGTTACCAGACTTTAGTGCTTGGGTCCATCTGCCTGTATGCACTGGCCAAAAGAAGTGTGCCAATAGGAGTTCACAGTTTGGAAAAGGAAGTAGTTCAGTCATGAACTGGTCAATCTGGAGTGCGGCGAGCTAACGTTCTAAAGACCTAACTCTCTGATGGCATGTAGGCTACAGATTATACAGGGCAAAATCACACACCCTGTGGGTTATGGGTTCAGGATTGTGCTGGGCTCTGATTGGTTGGAGGTAAGGTAAAGGTAACAAGTCATTTCTTCAGGTCTTGAGTACCCCTCTGAGGTCTGCTCTGGTGTCCCTCTGTCAGGTTTCATAGTAGCCAGGGGATCAATCTACCTGAAGGCTCAAGAGCTGACATCTAATTTAGGTCAAGCTGTTATTTTTAGCCTGCCAGAGGTTCAGACCTTGGGACCAATAGTCAGGTCTGTATTCATGTCTTCTGCTTCCTTGGTGGTGGCTCATTACCGAAGGGAGGGAGTAGGTCCATGAGGGCTGTAAAGAGAAAGAAATATGATTTTTAGAGGTAGGATTCAAATCTAAATTTAATCAAAGTTATCAGGACTCTCCATTTTATAAGCCACTAGTTCCCTTGTTCATGGATCTCAAGGACTGACTCCATTCTGTAGTCCTTCACCTACCATATTTCACCATCTATGAGACACACCTTAATTTTGGGGCCCAAAATTTGAAAAAAAATATTACATAAAGTTATTGAATTCAAGTTTTATTATCATAAAATTCATACAACTCTTCAGCTGCACAAAAAAGGGGGGAAATGAAAAGTAAAAAAATCTACAACCACTGTATTATAAGATGCACCCAGTTTTTAGACCCCAAATTTTTTTAAAAGGGTACATCTTATACATGGGGAAATACAGTACTTAGTTCTTTACTGGGAAGGGAAGCAAAATTTGCCACTGCAAAATATACCTTTTGGCATACAGGTTGTCTAAGCTGGTTATGTGTGTGTGTGTGTGTATATATATATATATATATATATATATATATTAACATAGACATAGGAGAAGCCTCTGAACACAGACTAAAGGTAACCTTTTGTAGGAAACATTTACATTTTTTAAGGAAAATCTCCATTTTTCAAGATGTCTCCCTCTTTACCTGAAAGAGAAGGATGACCAAATCTCTAGAAACTTTTAGTGATGGGAAAGGCACCTAGTAAATAAATCTGTATAATAACCATACCCTTGTCTACTTGTGTTTTTCCTGGTAACCTCCCAGATCTAGGCTCCCCCAGCCTCCCAACATCTTTACTTAGTCGTTATCTGAAAATAGTATTTAAGGTGGTGGTGGCTTGGTCATTTCACAGAGTTACTCAGTTTTCCTAGGCATCTCCCATGTATACAGGAAGTATACCATGTCGGGCAAGCGTAGGTTTACAGTTGTTCATATGGAAAATAATACAGTATTAAATAATAATACAAGAATAAATTGTTTCACATACTCAAAACTGTAAACCTACTTTTGCCTCATCCTGTATATATTATTATTATTTTTTTAATAATCTGTCTTTTATTACAGGGAGTCTCAGCCAAAGAAACCTACAAAAAGAGGAAAAAGTAATTTTTCTGTTCTACAATTCTATCTATCAACCTACAAATCTTTTCAAGAATTACTCATTCTAGAATAGCTTGACTAAAGAAATATCTTTATACACAACGTTCCATTTATCTGCCTGGCTTCTGCTCTTGACTATTTTGGAAATATTTAAAGCTAAGGTTTTTGTGATAAATATTCATAGTTTCTTTTTCTGAACTCTCTAAATTAATTGAATTAGATAGCCAATTATTACTTCCAAAAACACATCTCTTGCTTGCAGATTCATAATTCCCTCTTGCTTAGCCAATCTTTGAACTATTTTTCTCAACCTCCTTTTTAGTCTTCTTTAAAAACTGTCCCCTAATATTGCCTGGTTCCTGGATTATGTTCCCTTCTAAAACTCAAGTTTCAATTCTTTTGTGATCATCTGTTCCAAGGCTTTAAATGCCACGTTATGTGATATGACTTTCAAATGCATAATTCTAACCCAATTCTCTCCTCTCATCTTCAGCTCTAAATATGTAGCTGTATACTTGACATCTTCGATTAGATGTCTCACTGACATTTCACATTTAACAGATTCACAACTGAATTCCTGATTTCCTTCTTCATTAAAATAAAACATAATTCTGTTCCTTCCTTAGGTAATTGCATTTTGAATTCGTGATATTATCATTTCATAAGTAAAGTTAAAACTCAAACTTGATGCTCCTCTTTTCCTCTCTCTCAAGATATAAACTCAGCAAGTCAGCACTCTAAAATACTATCTCCATTTCCCTTAACTGGTGCTGCTTCTACTATTAGCCCTATCACCAATGTTTTTCTCCAAGAGTATCAGAGCATGCTTCTTGATCTTCCTGCATCTCTCCCCTTCCATCCTCCTCTATGCTCCTCTCTAATATATTCTCCACAGAGAAGCCAGAGAAATCTTTGGAAAACATAAATCCAACTATGTCATTACTTTGTATAAAACCTTGAAATTATGTCCTATTGTATATAAAATGAAATCCAGATTCCTTACCATTCTTTCTAAGACTTTCATGGGCAGCCTTTGATTTCCTATACTAAATTACTGACAAGACTTCCTTTACACACTATATTCAGTTACATACACTAGTATTACATTCTATCTTCCTTTCCTGGATTTATTTTGCTTTTTATATTTTTTATGAGAAGTTTTCTTTTTATCTTTCTAGATCGCAGTCTAAATGCCAACACTTCTCTAAAGCATCTCCTGGTCCCTTGAAGTTCTTCCTCTATAATATTATCTACTTGTATCCTTTTTTCTTCTCCTATATCACAGTTCATATGATTTGGATTTAATGTCTTTGTTATTAAAGTTATTACTGTTTTATTACCTCTAGCTTTTGAAGGTAGTTTACTTTTTAAGATATATATTTAGCTTGTAAACATAGCACTTATCATACAGAGTGAATTCAGTAAATAAAGTCTTTGATACAAAAGTAAACATTTCTAATTTCATTCTTCCTAGTCATAGTATGCTATTGACTTAGATGTGAATAGATTTCACTTTATTGTTTTGTTTATAAATCTCTAAATAGTTCTGTACTATAGAGCAGAGGCATAGACTTTTCTGGAATCTGATTGAACAAGTTCACAGAGAAAATAGCACACTTACTGTAAATCTTGAGATGTTTCTTAAGCCTGTGGTATAAGATTATAACTACTAAATTATGCAACTTTGGGCAAGTGACTACACCTTGTTCCTCAATTTTCTCATGTGTAAAATGTGTATAATTATAGTATACATGTCATAGGGAAATAGTGCTGGTAATTATTATTGTTTCCACTTGTCATTATTGGTCAATAAAACAATTGATTTGTTCAGAGGGAATACGTGTAACTTGAAGGCCGGACCTCTATGCCCATTTATGCTCCAGTAGCATACATACCCGCTATTCTGTAACTGTAGTATTAGAAAAATGGAGACATTGGGAAAAATAAATTGAAATCAAAAAGTGATTGAATCCGTGGCATCTGGAAATGATGCACAAAGGCTAAAAGAAACAAGAAGAAGGCAAAAGTGAACAGAGCTGTAGCATAAGCGAAAGAGCAAATAGTCCAACAACTAAATGTAATCAGTTATTTTAATGAATAATTAAATATTAGCCACTTTAAATTCATTTTTAAATCACAGAACTATGACTATTTTTCTTGTAGGAACTTGTCTGATCTTTTGTCTCTTACACTTCTTTAAAATACCATCATCTCTAGTTGTTTTGGTCTTTCCATCAAATAGTCCTAATATACAATTTTTGAGCATACAGTAGTCCATATACAGTTTTAACAACAATGGATATTATTGTCCTTGTCATAATTCCCTTCTTACTTGTGAAATGGAAACTTCCACTTGACAGCTAAAAGTTGGGTTGTCTTTTTTAATATTTATTGTATTGATTTTAGCGAGAGAGGCAAAGAGAGAAAGGAACACTGAGCTGTTCCTGTATGTACCCTGACAGGGGATTGAACTGGCAACCTCTGGGCTTTGGGATGATGCTCTAACTAACTGAGCCATCCAGCCAGGGATAACAGTTGGATTTAGAGTCCTGACTGATAAGCCATAAAAATATGATAAATTAAAAATTAAGAAAAAAAGGAATCCTGACTGATAAAATAATTTGACTAGCGACATTTGTTTCCTTGAATTTTTTCTAATCCAAAGAGCCATCGCCTCTGCTTCTGTTTGCCTTGTGTTATAGCTATTTTATAGTTCCTTTCTTCATGTCCTCTGCTTCGAGCATCACCCAGAAGTTTTCTAGTCCTGGCAGGATGGCAAGACGCAGAGGGAAAGAGGTACCTGCAGGAGTCTAATGGACTGTTTCTCCATGCAGCTGGGGAACATAGCCAGCTCCCTGCCTTCCTATTTATTGCTCTTCTTTTATGTGTTAAGGTTGGCTTTCTCATACTAACCTGCTGGTTTAAGATTCTAGAACAGCATGCCTTAGATGGGACAGAATTAAGTGTTTGAATTGATAAAAAATAGAATTTGGACCACCTCTGATTTAGCCATTTGATTTCTATTTCTGGAAAATATCTTTCAACTACTTTCAATAGTCCCTTGTAGGAGGATTGTGACAATGGCCTAATGTCCCTTGATATTTTTGAAACAAATATGCTTAGCAGTTAAGAGCCTCCCTTTCAATGTGCCTGTGGAGGTTTCAGGCTCTTAAGAATTCATGTTCTAATCTCTGGAACATTGGTATTATCACAGTTTCCTAGCAGAAGTCACGATTTGTGTGCCCAAGAGAAAATCTGGAGTCTTTCCCAGTTGGTATCTGGGTTGCTGTCTCGTATATTAGCACATAGTAGAAATTCAGAATTAGATTTGGCAGATGCATGAGACGCCTACTGATTTTTATTGTTGTTACCAGAAGTGATTCTTGCTCTCAGCATCACGCCATGATTTGTGTGCTGCTGCATGCACATGTACATTGGTATTATAATATTTCACCGGGAAACTGATTAAAAATAGACTTTATTTGTACTATATTATTATTGTTAATATCTATGGTGGGGATATGGGAGGTGACACTAAGTAGACCATTGATTTTGACAATTAATCTAAACATTGTGTCATTCACGCTTATTTTAGATGAAAACATATATTTCTCTGGTGAAAAGGAAAAATGTATATTAATTAAAATGTATAACTCTGATTCAGATTCTAAAAATGGATATATTGCTGCAGAACCATAGATATTAGCCACCTCAAAAAGGAAAGAAAGAATATAAACCTCTATAAATCAAAAGCCAATGCTAACTCAGCTTTTAAAATTACTATGTATCCTCTCCTTGATTATATTTATTATGATTAATGCCTTAGAAATGTCTATATTTTTTTTATCTACAGTGTGTCCGTAAAGTCATGGTGCACTTTTGACCGGTCACAAGGCCAAAAGTGCACCATGACTTTACGGACACACTGTATTTGGCTGTTTGTTTGATTTTGTTTTCTAAATATAATATCTGGCAAGATTTTATTCTTTTCACTGTAGCCGAACTTTGTTCCTGGGTTTTTTGTTATTTAGCTCTTATTCTGGTATCACAAGACATCTATTATGATTTTCAAATTAAAACTTGTATCATTTCCTGGACTACAAGATACATTCTTAGTGGGACAAATACCTTAAAATACCCAATGGCCTTTAGTCACATGTTTTGTGTGGTAGATGCAGCTATAAACCAATGTCATCAGAAGTGAAGGTCAAGAATCCTGAGAGAGATTATAATCAAATTGAAGTAAATTGGAGCCTGACCAGGTGGTGGCGCAGTGGATAGAGCGTCGAACTGGGATGCGGAAGACCCAGGTTCGAGACCCTGAGCTCTCCAGCTTGAGCGCGAGCCCATCTGGCTTGAGCAAAAGCTCATCAGCTTGGACCCAAGGTTGCTGGCTCCAGCAAGGGATGGCTCGGTCTGCTGAAGGCCCGCGGTCAAGGCGTCGCAATGGCAATGAAAAACTAATATTTGATGCTTCTCATCTCTCTCCGTTACTGTCTGTCTGTCCCTATCTATCTGTCCTTATATATCCCTCTCTGACTCTCTCTCTCTCTGTCCCTGTAATAAAATAAAATAAATAAAGTGAATTGGAGATGAACTTCTAAGATTCTTTTAGCCCTTAGTTATTCCCTGAAATCTCAAAAACTGTAACTATCTCTGAACTTTAGCAGGGATTTGAAATGAGGAAAATAAAAAGGAAAACATTGATTCATATTATGAAAAGGAGCATCTTACAAAACAAAAAGAAAGAAAAGAAAAAGAAACTATCAGGAGTCCATGACCCATCAGCAGCACAGATCATAAAGTCAAACTTCTTTCCTGAAGTTCATTTCTGAATGACATTTGCATAAAATACTTTGGGTATCTAAAGGAAGTCATTGCTAATATCTGCATGTGTTGGTTCAGAGTCTTTGTTATTGTTGTTTTGTTTGCTTTTTTTTTTTTTCTATTACAATAAAGGCAGTGGCAGACAATGTAGATGTCATCCTACAATAATAATAGCTATTTATTTATAGTTATATGCAAAGCATTGGAATATGTCCTCTTATTATCCCACTTAATATTTACATCAAACTTATGAGATAGTATTTTTTATTTGTTTTAGACCAATAAAATCAAGGCTTAGAGAGGTGGCACAGCTATAACATACAGTCAGAAATGAAACTTGGCTGGGACTGATTCCATAGTTATTGTTCTTTATTCACTTGCTGTTCTAATGAGTGGCCATGATTCCTCTGCTTAACAACAACAATAGACTAAAAACAATGATCGGTGATTGTTACAATAATTTTCAACTATCAACACAGATAAGGGCTCACAAAACATAGGAATTAAATGACAATCTAGTGAAGAATGACAATGAACATAAAGATAATTTCTAATAAGCATGCAGAGAGACTTTGTGGCTATTCTCTATAGATATACAATATATTATAAGAGCTTGCACCATAGGCCTTTTATATTCAAAATCTGCCCAACTAGTCTGGTTCAGGATCTCGTCTTTCACAATATATTCTCAACAGTTTCCTTTCTTTTCATGGTTGTCTATAGCCTATAATCTCATGACCCCTTGTTGTGTTGTTGATTACATAAATAACTAAGGAAAGTTGGGGAAATATGCCTGATGTGTATACTAAAATGAGAGTAGTTCCTCTATTGCACCTGAAGCAAAAATTAAATGTTGCATTATGATTGCTCATCAGTATTTCTCTTCCTTTCCTACTAAGACTTGCTCTAAAGGAAATAGCTAGAAGTTAGGAATGCAAAATGTGTTGGAAATTCAGACAGTGAAGGTCCATGGAACAATTCTAATTATTAATAAATTATCATATGCTTATCATAAGTCTCTTAACATTAACATGCCATTGAAAAAGTTAGAGAACAGTCGACTTTTGCTAGGAGCACAGTTCTCAAGATTTTATGAGCTTTGTTTTCTTATTTTTAGATCATACTTGGTACATCACTGTGTTGATTTTTCTCTTCGTTTGGATCATGTGTCCTCAAAATCATATTTACTAGAGGGGAAAATTACAATTGAATGTGATTGTGGATTGAGGATGAAAAGGAACTGGAGATAGGGGAAGCACTTACTGATGCTGTAAAATTGCTAAGGTGCAATTTCACAGGCTAAATTTAACCTAACCACGCTCACATGGTATTTTAGTTGTTGAAATCGTATTGCTTTAAAAATGAGTTCTTAATACCAAGAATAGTTCACATGCAGGAGCTGAGAGAAGAGCTAATAGAGTGAAGAGGGTTGAAAGATTGAAATATGTGACAAGATAAATGCCAACACAAATGTGACACTGAGATAATTTACCTGGGACTCAGGGAACTGTAACTTAGACTATTCTGTAGCTATTTTCTACATGTAAAATGATTTAGTATTAGAGAATGATGGCCTTAGAAGAATATAGTGAACTAAAAACTAAAAAATAAGGGACCAAAAAAATCAAGATGTTCAAGGGAGTAAATTTATCTGTTTTATTAGGAAGCAAGACTGTATATACCAGCACAAAGAGAAAAGATTTTATTTTATTTCACTTTAAAGTGGAAGAATATTCTGCCTCTATTTTAATGGGAAAAACATCAGGAAAGATAAGTGACTCTCAAACTTATTACAGATAATAAAAGTAGAAAACCATGACTCAAACAGATATTTGTACATCCATGGTCATAGTAGCCAAAAGGTCGAAGCAACCCAAGTGTCCCATCCAAGGATGCACATATAAGCAAACTATAGTTTATAGGTAGAAATATTCACTTTAAAAATAAGGAAACTCTTGCCTGACAAGGAGGTGGCGCAGTGGATAGAGCATCGGACTGGGATGCGGAAGACGCGGGTTCGAGACCCCGAGCTCACCAGCTTGAGCATGGGCCCATCTGGCTTGAGCAAAAGTTTGTCAGCTTGGACCCAAGGTCACTGGCTCCAGCAAGGGGTTGCTTGGTTTGCTGAAGGCCCGCGGTCAAGGCACACCTGAGAAAGCAATCAATGAACAACTAAGGTGTTGCGACAGCAATGAAAAACTAATGATTGATGCTTCTCACCTCTCTCTGTTCTTCTCTATCTGTCCCTATTTATCCCTCTCTCTGTCCCTGTACAAAATAAATAAATAAATAAATAATAGAAGGAAGCTCTTAACACATGCTTCTATTTGGATAAACCTTAAGACATTATACTATGTGAAACAATCCAGTTTCAAAGGGAAAATATTGTATGATTCCACTTACATGATGTACCTAGAGTTGGTGAATTAATAAGAAAGAGACTAGAATGTTAGTTTCCAGGAGCTGGGGGTTGAGGGGATTGGAGAGTTATTGTTTAGTGGGATTATGTGTAACTGGGGAAGAATGAACAAGTTCTGGAGGTGAATGCTGGTGAGGGTTGCACAATAACATCAATTCACCTAATGCCACAGAACTGAACAATTACAAATGGCTAAAACAATAAGTTTGATATATTTTACCACAATAAAAAAAAGGAAGGCCAATTTTAGAAACTGTAGTGACAGGATGAAAATGATCAATCAACTCAGGGAGTTCTAATTTTAGGCTGTTTCTACCACTTACATAAATAATTTGAATATGTGTTTACTCAAAGTAGATATATTTCTTTATTCTCTATTTCTGCTATTGTAAATTTGAAATAAATAAGGAAAAATATTTAAAGGGCTTCATATTTAGAATGATAAGAATTTCCAAGGAGCATGAGAGCTGATGTCTAAAAGTATATACTCTCTTTTATGCCTTTGTTTTAATTCTTTATTATTAAACACTGAGCACAATTTAAATCCTATTAAAATTGCCTTTATTATAGGTTTTGAAGCAACATAACATTATAAGGATTTTATTGATAGAGTTGAGAAATCTGGCATATTTCAATTAGCTAATTAGCTTTTTTTTCTGAGACTTCATAACCTTTTAGTTATAGCATTGTAATTAAGGGGCATTTTCATTATCTTCAAGAACACCCTGACCAGATAGCTCAATTGGTTAGAGCATTGTCACGAAGCACAGAGGTTGCTAGTTTGATCCTCGGTCAGGGCATACACAGGAACAGATTGATGTTCCTGTCTCTCTTTCTCTCCCTTCCTTCTTCTTTTAAAATAAATCAGTAAAATGATATTTAAAGAAAACAATCTTGGTACCATTTAAAGTATTTGAAATCTTAACATTCTCCCACCGCATTGTCTAATGTGATAGACATTGGTCATGTGTGGGTGGCTATTGAGTATGTAAAATGTGTTTACTCCAAATTGAGGTGTTCCACTAATATAAAATAAACAACTGGTTGGTAAAGGTATTTATTAATATTGAAAAATAATCGTACATTGAAATGTTAACAATTATAAAGTATTGAATTGCACAAAGTACAGTATTAAAATTAAATTTAATTTTTTTTTCCCATAGGGCTACTAAATTTTTTTAACTTTTTTTTAAATTTCTTTTTATTTTATTCATTTTAGAGAGGAGACACAGAGAGAGAAAGAGAGAAAGAGAGAAAGAGGGAAGGAGCTGGAAGCATCAACTCCCATATGTGTCTTGACCAGACCAGTGCAGGGTTTTGAACTGGCGACCTCAGTGTTCCCAGGTTGACGCTTTTATCCACTGCGCCACCACAGGTCAGGCAGGGCTACTAAATTTTAACTAAGTTTGGTGACACATATTTATGGTTTGCATCATGTTTAAATGAGAGCTACTTCTATCCTAGAATGTTGTAACCTAAACACAGTTGAGCCTAACAGTGAGAATGTAAATTCAAGATGGGGTATATTCACTCAGGATATAATTAATTGCCAAGAATGACTAGGTTTCATTAGATTAGCAGAAACTATACAATAATTTACTTGTTTAGTTCTCACATCATTGTAGTGTCTTGAGGCTGGCAGCATGATACCCATCAATACTGATCTTATTTCATAGTGTGATTTGACACCAAAATTGATACGTTTTTTTTTAATTCGGTATTCCATATCCTCATAATGATCTCCCATGGGACAGAGTAGAAGGAAAGTAATATTTATTCTCTGCCAATCTAAGATATTTAACACAGGATTATAGACAAAATTATCCATCGATTACTTTGTTAATACTAAATATAATAATGTGATTGTGAAGATTAATACTTATTCATTCTTTTTGAATTAAATATTTAAGTTGGGCACTGTTGATGGTAACAAAACATGGAATAGTTAACAAGGTCTGATCTCTGTCCTCAGAAAACATGGTGGGTGATAGAAAAGAGAAAGCATACAATTACAATATATGATCTGTGAGGTTAAACTCTTGTAGGTAGAGAGAAACTAAACTCTAATTAAATTCAGTAGACGAAAGAGAATGAATTTACTAGCGGCTGACAATGCTATAGGCACAGCTTCTTACCCTCAGTGATTTGTCTCCATCTCTCAGCTATGATATTTTTTTTTCTTTAGAAGCTTCATTGTCATTCCTCCTGGTGGCAATGTGACTCCAGCAGTGACAGATGACTACCTAAGTCGTTTACAAACCTGGCAGTAAGAGCTGTCATTGTTTCAAACTGTTTAGGGAAAACCCTTGAGCTGAGGATGCTTAAAGATGCCTCAGATCCCTTGCTCATTGCTGCAACAAATCTTGGGGCTCTGATTGTCTGGGCTTTAGAGTATATTGTCATGCCTATAGCCATGAAATAGAGTCTGAGAGTAGGGGTACAGTAGATATGTAAATGAAGTTGATATGTTATCAGAGAAGAGAGGAAAGCTTATGAATACCAAATATAACATAATCATTATGGAAATGAGATGTGACAATTGAAAGGTACTATGGGAAAATGTAGGAGGAACTCTACACACCAACAGAAGAGATGTCATATTTTTAAGTTTTCACCTCATCAACTATAGTGGTATACGTGTCATTCACATGTTTTTATAAAGCAGAAAACAATTAATTGCCCATTTGTATTTACTATTCCCTTGATTGGTAATGAGGTACCTACATAATTAGCAATAACGAACCAGATATTGTGTCATGATCTTAACTACATTTTAATTTACACATGTTCAAGACCCAGATTATTTTCAGGAACTTCAGTGTAGGATCAATCACCTATAATCAGTATGTAGGCAAATGCTAAACAATAATCTTTTAAAAATGCATAAAAAAATATTAGTTAAATTATCCAAATATAAATTCGATGGAGAATATTTTCCAATCTTTTGAACCTCACAGTATAGCTCTTTGACATAACATTAGCTCTTCAGGAAGATTAAAAATTAAGCTAGAGTTATAAGAAGACTAGAATCTAAAAGCTGCTAGGCTAACTTATGGAAAAAACAGAAAATACTATGCCATTTGGTAATATAAATTTGTAAGAAAAAATCATTTCAACTACTTTTGGAGTAAAATATCAAGGACTGTTAGTGTCCTAGCATATATAAAAATAATATGGAAGTTATTGCATAATAATAATAAAGTAAAATGATTTGAATTACCATAAAGATAAGGTTCTAAAATATAAGCAAAATATAGACTATATTTTCATTAAAAAATGTATACTTATTTTAGATTCAAATTCTATAAATTCTTGATGAAATTACTTTGGAAGCAACAGTCATAGGCTTAAAATTTTGAGAACAAAAGGAAGCATAGCATATGGATCATATTCTTGGAATTCATATCAAAGTAGAATTGTAAGTTTATACCCTTTGGTTACAAACACTAGTTTTGATTACTTAGGTATTTCAAAAATTGAAAACCAAATTATAGTTTTCTTTCTAAAAAATAAGATATATATCTTCATGAACTAACAGCTGGAAAGAGATATAAAATATGTAGTATCTGTAACTAAATATGCAGTCACACTGGACTTTGGTTTTAAACTCAAAATAAGAGCTTGAAACTTAACTTTTCATGTATCAATGGGAACTACAAAACTCCACAAAAGATGAGATACTAGAAATATGTTCAAATTTAGAAACGAGTTGCTGTGCTGAATGTAACAAGTTAGTGAAGAGAAGCTTGGAAATTATATACTTGCCATCTGGGACAGCATATATAGGGAAGAAGAACAAAGCTACAGTCTTAGAATTATTCTACCCACTGGCTTATGGCTCTTGTGATATTTTTGTATTTACTGTTAGATAGTGTTTTACAAGGTGGCAGCCTACCATGTATAGGTGGTGTGCTATCCAGTTCTCAGGTGTATCACTCACATGGTAGTCCAAATAAATAGGTCCATTGGAGTTATATAGTGATAACTCTCTGCTGCAGTCCTGGGAATAACAATTTTCCAATATGAATCTTGATTTAGGCAGTGGGTTTTAAGATTAAGTGCAGGCAGCAATAACATTTTATAAAAGAAGAGGTGAGAATAAAACAAGGAAAAAATTTTCTACGCAAAATCTGCCTAAAAAATTCAAAGTACCATAAGCAATAAGGAAACCAATAAAAAGAAAAACAGCCAATAAAAATTAACTGTTAGAAGAGAATTATAATAATTTCATAATGACTGAACATCCGCAGAGATAAAGTAGTAGAATTTATAGACAATAGCAGCAATAAGACATAATGCATGAAAATAAATAGAAGTGAAACAATAACTGGTATGCCTTAAAAGAGCCAAAGAAATCTTTTGGAAAGAATATATCGTCAATGATATACTATAAACTCAATAGATTGAAAAATACCTACATTGGAAACAGTAAAGAGATTAGCGAATTTAAAGAGAGCAGATATTTATTCCCCAAATATAGCACATCTGAAGATAACATAATAAAGGATCATTTCAGAGATGTCAAAATTAGATTGAGAGTATGTAACCTATAATGATTAGGAGTAATAGAAAAAGAGAATGGAACTTTAGAGATGATATTTGAAAAATAATTTTTATGAATTATCTAGAACTGAAAGAAGACACAAGTCTTCTAACTGAAAGTGAACATCCATTGTTGACTGGGAAAGATACATGGATAGATGAATGGATGAACAAATAAATAGAAATAAACATGGACATACATGTGTATGCATACATACATATATGTAAATAGATAAAAGTAGAAATACAGAAAGTATAAATTGAGACTCTGATGTTGAAACTGAAGAATATGTAAAACAAAGAGAAAATTTTTGTAAGCATTTAGAGAGAAAAGACATACTTTCTGAAATTACTTTAAAGAAATCAAGGCCAGATGTTCTCAGCAATAAGAAATATTAGAAGACAGCCTGACCTGTTGTGGCACAGTGGATAAAGCGTCGACCTGGGAACACTGAGGTCGCCAGTTCAAAACCCTGCACTGGTCCGGTCAAGGCACATATGGGAGTTGATGCTTCCAGCTCCTCCCCCCTTTCTCTCTTTCTCTCTCTCTCTCTCACTCTGTGTCTCCTCTCTAAAATGAATAAAATAAAAATAAAATTAAAAAAAAAAAAAGAAATATTAGAAGACAATGAAGAAATAATCCAAAATGTTCAAAATTTAGTGTAAAAGTATAACTCTGTAGTTGATAATAACTGATTCAAGAGTGGAGGCAATAAGATATTCATTCTCCAATTATAGCACAAAAAGTTCCTAAAAAAGAAAAAAACGAAAAAAAAGATAAATTACAAAAACCAAAAAAAAAAACCTCAATGTTAAGAAACTATATTAGGAAAAACATGGTTAATGTAATACATTTTGAGTGGAGTAAATAATAGTTATTTCTTTGTTTCAAAAGAAAGTACTAGAATTTTAGATAGTAGTTACAATAAAAGTGAGGGAGATGTTCATTTGTGGCCAAAATGTACTAAGAGTCTTTGTCACAATAATAGAGATAGTGTACTATTTTAGACCTTGTCAGAATAATTAAATTGATTATTTAGTTCCAACATATAAGCATAATTAATTTAAAAAGTGCTATCTGTTATTCTCAAAGATCATAGTAAATAATAATAATAAAACAATCCTTAACTATCCTAGAAGCCAGAAAGAAAAACTTAAATGAGAAAAGAAAAATCATGGTAGACAAAATGTACACTCACACACACACAAACACGTACATAATTAGCTAGTAGAGAAAAACAAAAGGCTTAAAAGCAAACACCTCATAAGGGTAAAGAGGTCTTTATCCTTGCATTGAGAGAAAACTAATATATGTAATACTTAATAGCATTGTAATAATAGAGTAATAATGTTAACTAATAATAATCTAGATGTAATAATATCAATGCAGTAATACATGAGAAAAATAAATCTCTTTCTTCTTAAAATGTTTGTCCAAATGATACTCTTTCCAAGAGGCCACTATTCATTCCTCTATTCAAAGTACAACCTACACTCAGCTCATACTCTCTAACCCTCCATATCTGTTTATTTGTTGTTTTTGACAGATACAGAGGATCAAAGAGAGGGACAGAGAGGGACAGATACTCATGAAGGGATAAAGATGAGAAGCATCAATTCTTCTGTTGTGGCACCTTAGTTGTTCATTGATTGCTTTCTCATATGTGCCTTGACTGGGGAGCTACAGCAGACTGAGTGACCCCTTGCTCAATCCAGCAACCTTGGGCTCAGCCAGTGACCTTTAGGGTCAAGCCAGCAACCATGGGGTCAAACTGGTGAGCCTGCGCTCAAACTGTGTAAGCCCACGCTTAAACCAGGGACCTTGGGGTTTTGAACCTGGGTTCTCCACGTCCCAGTTTCACGCTATATTTGCTGTATCACCTCCTAGTCAGGCTGTTATTTTCTTGTTGTTTTTAGCATTATCACTTTTGTGATCATTTTTTCATTATGTTTACAGTTAATTTTATGAATGAAGGTAAATTGAAAATTTTTAAGAAAATAAAATCTTTTATTTCTTTATTAGAAAATGAATAATCTATATGCTTATGGATACATAAATATGCTGGAAGAATATACAAACTCAAGATAGTGAAGATCCACTCCATTTTTAGAATTGTGATTATTTGTAAGTAGGCTTGAGAGGAATGCATGTACAGATTTTATTGAATCTGCAAATTTGATGTTGATGTTTATAAATGAACTGAAGAAAAATACATTTTAAGATTAGCTAAACCTATATGGTGGGTGCACATATTCATGATTTTATTTTCTATGCTTCTCTGCATAGTTGAAATATTTCTATAAAATGATAATTTATCATAATTTGGTAAAGTTTCAACATTGTTTAATAATTATAACAATGGGCCCTGGCTCATTGGCTCAGTGATAGAGCATTGACCCAGCGTGTGGAAGTCCTGGGTTTGATTCCTGGCCAAGGCACATAGGAGAAACGCCCATCTGCTTTTCCACCCTTCCCCCCTCTCCTTTCTCTCTCTCTCTCTCTTCCCCTCCTGCAGCTAAGGCTCCATTGGAGCAAAGTTAGCCAGGGCTCTGAGGATGGCTCCATGGCCTCCACCTCAGGTACTAGAATGACTCCAGCTACAGCAAAGCAATGACCCCTGGTGGGCATGCTGGGTGGATCTCGGTTGGGCACATGCAGGAGTCTGTCTGAATGCCTCCCGGCTCCAAACTTTGGAAAAATACAAAAATATAAAAAAATAAAGTTAAAAAATAATTATAACAAGGGCCCTTGCTGGGTAGCTCAGCTGGTTAGAATGTCACACTGGATACACCAAGGTTGCAGGCTCAATCCCTGGTTGCAGAACATACAAGAATCAACCAATTAATACAAAAATAAGTGGAAGAACAAATTCATGTCTCTCTGTCTTCTCTTTCTTTTATTTTCATCTCTCTCTGAAGTAAAAAGATAAAAATGTAATTATATTAAGAATGTTAATACAAATTTTGCTTTTTTAAGTAAAAAGTTTTAAATATTTAGGGAAATTTACAAAAATTAAATATATTTCATAAAATTTTCACAAATAAACAGAGAGAAGCCAAATACTTAACTATTGACCAGATTAATACAAAGCTGGTTTAATTTTTTTTCAAAGCTGGTTGAATTTTAATGGGCCTAATAGTTTAATTGCCATAACCCCCATAGTTTTACTCATTGGACAGGGCATTTGCAAAAAAATAATTGCATTTGTAAAATTAATAACATAAGAGAAAGGCAAAAATGTATTATAGATTTGATTGCTCCTTTAAAATTAGATTTCAGTTATCATGGTGGCAATGAGTTTGTAAATTGGAAATTAAATCAAGTATAGAAATGATTAAAATGATCTTAATAGCCTTAATTTATAATACAGTAGCAAACTCTTGATTTAAAAGGACCATAATTTAGGGGTGAGATCCAAGACTTGGACTATAATTGGAACATTAGATGTAATATGAGAATTTCTCATGGAAATAGTTAATCTTGTCATCTTGTTTTCCATTTAAAATCAGCTTATACATACATTTATTTTTTTCTAAAAACTGAGGTGTTTGTACATCTCTCCGCCCTGGAAAGTAGTATTAATTATCTTCATAAAAACTCTTAAGCAGTAGGTGCACAAAATATTTGAGTGATTAAAAAGCATATAATCTTCTATGATTTTTAAAAGCTTTAAATCCTAATGAGGTTCAAAAAACAAGACAGAGAAGGCAAAGCCGGTCAGTGTGTCTGGGAAACACAAAGAGTAAATATAGTATTTGAGTACAAGTGGGAGGTGTAGGGAGAAAAGGTAAGAATGTTTTCTTGGAACATCAGTGGTGGAATGCCCTGTCCCAATGAAGCAAGATGAGGACAGGACACCCATTTAGTTGTCTGTCTTCTGAATATAAGAATTTTCATATAGAATGTATTTCCAATAGCCCGTTGTCATAATGACTATCATTCATTATCTGAATATTTACCATAATATTTATATAGAATAACCAATGTATCTTCGTAGTCAATGAATTCAGGGAGGCTTTTCTAGTTCCTGTCTCTAATGTTTTCACCATTTCCTTTCCTTTAAATAAATAAATAAAGTATGGTCAGTGAGTGCAGTCTTTTTTTTCTTTTAAGAATTTTAATTGGTTAGTTTGTATTTTTACCACCTTTCATTTTCTTCTTAATGAGAATGTTAGCGCTTCTGCTAAAAAAAATGCATTTCCTTAGATTTAATTTGTATCCTTTTATTCTTGATTGAATTTGTTTTAATTAGCAATAGTGAGTTGCATAAACATTAAAACATGAAACATCAACACAGACATAATAATTTATCATTTGTAGTAGTTTGTTCTGTAACACTGAAATTCTGATATATTTCTATTTTAAAACAATTTCTTCAAAAATAAAAATAATGCAGAGTACACTTGAATTTCATAAAAGTCATTACTGAATATATTTTTGATATGTGAAAACTTCTATTTTGACTGAATATCAGTATTAATTGAATCTTCCACTTTCAAATTTAAACACATGATGATTGAAAATATTTTTTCAATTAAAAATGTTTTATTCAATTACAGTTAAATAAAAATTTGCAGGATGCAAAAAAATAATACTATCAAAAATAATTTGTACATCCTTACTTATGGATTATATACTTTAAAAATCAGCAAGGTATTTTAATGTTACATTTACAAAGTAACTTTCAAAATTTGCTTAAAAGATTCTTTTTGTTGTTTCTTTGACTTAGTATTTATTTTTGGCTTGAGTCCACCAGCCTATTTTTACTATAAATAGTAAGATCTCTCGAGCTACCAGTGTTATTTATAGAAACATTTGGAAAAGAGGTTGATTTTTCCCAAAGTGGGTGATACCCTAATTCTGCCTATTATTGTCCAACTACACTGCTCACAAAAATTAGAGGATATTTTATCGCTTCATATTCATTTTGAGTTGTAACTTTCCTAGTATAAGTCCTTTGGGTGGCCCCAAGTGGTACTATAATTGGAACATTAGATATAATACGAGAATTTCTCATGGAAATAGGAATTTCCTTTCCATGGCTGTGATGAGAATGATGGGGATGATGATACCAATTCTTAATTCTAATCAAATACCTTCTATGTACCAAGAACCTTACATTCATAGTTTTAAGTTTCATTATATCCTTTTGAAATAGAGACTGTTATTTTTGTAAATAATTCAGTTGAAACTCAGAGATGTTAAATAACCTGAAGAGATCACATAGCTACCAATCAAGAAGGCTAGTATTTAAACTCGCAATTGTTTAACCAAGGGTCCAAGACTTGGCCCATCTGAGGTTTCAACTAAGACGTTTGATCCTATAACTTGAATAGAGCAGTAAATTATTGAGACCCTATATCTTGTCAACCTGACCCAACTCTTCTGAATATCCAAGTATGGATGTCCTTAACATGTTTCTGTTTAATTATTTTTGATTAGGTTAAATATGTACATGGTTTAAAGTTAAAACCATAAAAAATAATCTATAAAGTCTCATTTCGATAACAATAAGGACTCTTCATATTTGTTTCAAATTTTCTATTGGTAATTCTAATTGGTTTTCTATTTACCTGTCCAGTCTTTCCTTTTTGCAAATGGAAGCAAAATCTAATATATATTATTATTACTTCTTCTTAAACAAAAGATCTGTAAGTTGTGTATATACTTTTGCACTCTGCTTTTTTACTTAAATTCTGGAATGATTTCCATAGAAGTATGTAGAGATCTCTCTCATTATTTCTTAATAGTTATATTCTATTCTTTATTACCAAATGAAATGTTTTCTCTAGTAGTCCTTTGCCAACCATCCTTGAAGCTAAATATATTTGTTTTAATAATTGGGCAGAATCCTTCTTTCAGTCCAGGCAGTTTTCAAATTCATCTCATATTTATAGTACATGATTATATAGATAAAGTCATTTAAAATAGATATCTCAAAAACAGAGCAAGGAGAGTAAAAGAAAATGTAGTTACTGAGAAGGTAGAATGTTAATTGATAAATTAGAAAATAGAATTATATAATGATAGGTTTCAGAGACAAAAACATTTACCAAATTATAGCTTAGCCATTGGGATAAAAAGACGTGGGTTTGAAGTCTTCTTTGCTACTTACTGGATCCACAACATGGGCAGGTTGTTTAACATCTCTCATCTTCATTTATCTCCTTTGAAAAATGGGGAAAATCACATGTAACTCAGAAGATTATTATGAGGATAAATCATATAATTAATATATATATATGAAAAGTATGTGGCATATATTAGCCACAACAATCATTTCCTTTTTTCTCTATATTGTATTGTTCAAATTAATGTCAGAATATGAGTATTAATCTGATTTTTCCATCATCTTCACCTAATCTTATCAACGGATGGTTTAAGATGAGAATGCCTTTCTTGGCATTTGTCAATGTGGTTTTCTTTTGGATTATTATGTAGTTTCTGTCTTCCAGTTGGATCTCATTCTCTTTTACTGCTAGGCTTCCAATGATTTTATAAGAAGCATCTTAAGTGATCAAGGCCACCCACTGTTTTTAATCAGAGCCACAGAACGGCATGTAGCTGAAAAAGCATTAGATAGGTCGCTACATGACAAGGCTGAATGCTAATTGGATTCAGGGATTAGAATGGAGTGAATAAACTGCAGTACCTCTTTATTTCTCAGATTTGGTGACTGTTAAAACATTTCACTCTGGGAAGGCAACACAAATGATAGGTCTGAACCAGGTAAATGACGGTACAACTATCAATCAGAATTCTGTCAAGGCTTCCTGCCTTTTGTAATCAAACCTGTTCCTTCTTAGAACATTAAGAAGAGCTCCACCCACCTAGTTGGCTATTTTAAGTAATACAGTTCTGAAAAGTGTCAGAATATTCTTTAGACAATTTCAAATGGCAAGGTGCCCTCTGATCTGTGATTCATCTTCCTGTCCTTTTTTTTTTAATTCCTTTGGAACATTTGACAAGGGAATAGCCAATAAGAAGACACATGTGCACATATTGAATTTTTGTTGGAAACAATTAGATGCTTTATGTTAAAGCTGAATACAACCTCTGTGAACTGTTTAGACAGGCAGATTGAAGACTTAATTTTTATGATGTACCAAATTGTTTTTCTATTTATTTAATATATATTTATGAATATCAGCAGAACAACATTCATTATGCTGTCTTAACTGTGCGCAGTTATCTCTTCAATACTGGTTTGCAACTGGTTAGACTCCAATATTATTCTGCCATCCTCTTGCTCCCATAACCATCCCTGTAAATGTCATCCTTGAAAACATACTGTTGGATTATTTCCCACTTACATTAACATCTATTCTACTTGAGTTGTGGAGTTTTAAAAATGATATACTAGCATAGCATAGCATAGCAGTATAAGGAATATAGCAAATGATACACAGACATTCTATATATTAGTCCAATTGCTACTTTACTGCCTCTACTAATTTTCCTATGAGGCTTTGGGAATACTTTGGGTTCTCATTCCGTCCCATTAAGTTAAATCATAAGGCTGAATTACATAGAAGAGTTTATATGGAGATTATATGAGATAATGCATGAAAGCATCAGGAAAGTACTTATGATAGATAGTAAAGTATTACTTTAAATGCTCTAAAAATTGTTATTTGGAATTTCCATCAAAGAAAGAGTTGCTTTAACCTATTTTATGTCAATTTATTCCTACCCAAACAGTTCCTGGCAACCATTGATTTGATTTTTGTTATTAGAGTTTTATATCTTCAAGAATGTCATAAAAATGAAGTCATAAAGTGAATTTTAAAGTTTGTTTCATTGTTATTTTTTTTTCTATTTTCTGGCTCCTTTCACTTAATGTAATGCTTTTGAGTACATTGTTGCATGTATCAGTAGTGTGAATTTCTAGACTCCCACGAGTGAAGAAAAAGAAAGAAAAAGCATAGAGATTAGAAGTGTCACTATCTTCAGATGGCATAATTGTCTGAGTTGAAAATCCCCAGGAATCTAAAAAACAAACAAAATAACAAAAAAACACACCTCTTTTTGGTTTATTAAGGTATATTAAAAGAGTATATAATGTCAAGATGCAAGATAAACATTCCAATGTCAACTGTACCTCTATATATTAAACTCGGGAAAAAAAATTTGTTGCATCCACAAAAACACTTGTCCTTACCTAACGACTGTACTGATCTCAAATCTGACATTAGTTTTTCTCTGTAAGCTACAGTTTTCTTGAAATTCAAAGGTCTTCATCATATTGTAAAATTTTCAACATTTAGTTTAGCATAATGAGGTAGAATGTCTTCTTGGGCATCATCTTAGTGAAAATATAATAAGTTATATAATGCAGTAAATATATTAACACACTAAAAGATATGATTGCATCAGAATTTGTTTACAATTTCAAAATAGACCATATTAAAACACTTATTTTAATCATAACATTTGCACAAAAACTTGTTTAATTTCTATTCAGGCAAAAGTTTGTGTTTGTAGCTCTTGCATTTGTGTACTTGTTGAGGATAATCTCATTTGATGCTCTAACATTAGTCTGCTCATGACTAACAGCTCCAAGATTTTTGGAAAACTTATCAAGGTTACTGTTCAGAAAATGAATCTTAATGCTCATGTTATATCCAATGTCTCAGAAAGCCAACAGCATTCTTTGAACCAGAAGTTCATAGTTTTCTGCTTTTTTGTTGCCAAGGAAATTCTTTGTAACTGCCACAAAAGACTGCCATGCTGCTTTCTCCTCCTTATTCATCTTCCTGGCAAATTCTTCATCACGTATGAGAGTTCGAATTTGAGGTCCATCAAATACACCTGCTTTTATCTTCTCAAAAGACAAGACAGGAAAAGCAGAATTAATATGTTGAAAGCATTCATTTTCTTTATTCAAAGCCTGAACAAACTGCTTCATTAAGCCAAGTTTGATGTGAAGTGGGGGAAAAAATGATCCTGTCTCGATTAACTACAGGTTCATTCAAAATATTTTGCATCCCTACTTCCAGAGTTTCATGTTTCGGCCACTCCTTCTGTGTCCAGTGTTTCTCCCCAGCTCAGCAGTCCCACAAACACAGAAAGCAAGGATACTTTATGAAACCTCTCTGTTGTCCTATCAGAAAATTTACCATTTTAAGATTCACACAAATAATCCAATTATGCTCTTCATACTTCAGTAAGTCGAGGACAATTTTTATTTCATTATAATCTTCTGGCAGATGAGTTGAATAACCAATAGGAACCACTGCATAAACATTACCATTGCACAGGAGAACATATTTCAGGCTCTGTTTAGAGCTGTCAAGAAATAGCTGCCATTCTGTTGGACTGTAAGTGGTAACACCCAGCTGGCTGAGAAGACTACTAATATGACAGTAAACAAAGTGTTTGTCTTTGGCAAAAAAGTCCACAAAAAATTGTTCACACTTCCTGAAATGGGATACTTTAGCTGACCGATGAAGTACGTTCTTTTTTTGAAGGCTGGAGGCTAAGAACTCAGCTGCTTTTCCTGATTTCCAAAACTCTTACTAAGTCATTCAATTTGGGTTGGCTAACCTGCTGAGGGGTTAATGACTGCTTGGCATCAGAAGAAGACCGTTCAGAATCTACAACCATATCCTCATGCATCTTATCAAAATACACTTGATCACCATGTTCACTTTCTTCATCCTTAGAAATAAAACCATTGAAAACTGGAACCAAGAGTGTCTTAGAATGTGGTCCTAGTGCTGAAGGAATATTAGGATATGTGATCATCATATGCCGTTTTTTCTTGCTGATGCCTTTTATATAGATCAGCCAGAAATAACAGTCACTGCTGTGGTCCTTAGGTTCACACCAATCCATGGGAATACCAAAAAGGCATTCCTTTGCATTTTTCTTTTGTTCAGTCACAAAGCATTTTCTCACAGTTATGATACACAATATGAGGAGCCCTATTCTTGTCTTGATCTCCAAGGGGAACTTGAAAATAGGCAATATATGTACCTATCACAAATGATGAAATATTGTGTCTTTGACGTTGAAGTGTGTAACAGCCACATATATAACAGAAGATGTTAGGACTATTCTTACATTGATGCCTTCTCGAAGAAGCCATGATTCAATCTTAAAACAAAAGAAGAGGATATTTTTATCAGATAATAATATTTTACATTTAAAAACAACTACAATTATGAAACAGTGATGTTTGTAAAACATTAATTGCCTTATGATTATGTCCAATCCAAGAGTCATTGTCCTTTAACTCCAATTTAAAAATCAATGCATGCCATTAACTGTAACAAAAATAAATTAAAATTGCATAAAAACTAGAACATGCTCCAAATAACGGATTTCAGATTTGGAATCAGCAATACAGACACATATAGAAAAAGTTTTAAAGCCTCATGCAACAGAAAATGAAAAAAAAAATGTTTCCCAGTCTTATCAATGAACACGTGGACACAGAAGTTCAATACAATATCACTTATAATTATTCAAAAATATACTAATGTGTAAATATAACTAAATGTGTAAAAAGACCTGAGTGCTGAAAAATTTTTAAATTCTGATAATGATTAAATAATATCTAAATAAATAAACATATGTTTAGAAGTTTCTGTAAGGTCCGACCCGCATGAAATGAGACAAAGTACCAAATAGTTAAAAAGTCCAACTTTATTGGAACCTTCGGGCAGGTTCAGTGACTCGGAGAGAAATGAGCCAGAGAAGCCGCGCCCAACTGGTGGGGCTTGAGATTCTTATACCCCTTCAGGCTGGCTGGGGAAGGGAATTTTCTACTGCAGTTTCGGCCTGCAGGTGGTTTGCGCAACCAGGGACGTTAATGGTTGAGGAATTTCTATAATGGCTTCGGGCAGGATGTGTGTACTAAAGGTCAGTAATTGCAGAAATGCTAAAGACATGAGGGACTCTCCAGCCCCTGCCCTGGGGGTGCTACCGGACAGTTTCAACATAGCAAAAATGAACACTCTATAAAATAATACAGAGGTTTAACACAACTAATATCAATACCCCCAATAATATTTTCTTTGTAAATATAAACAAAATCATCCAAAAATTTATATGATAAAAGGCAAAAGAACAAGAATAGCTAAAATAGTTCAGAATAAAAAAAATAGTTGGAGAAATTAGCCTACTCAATTTCAAAATTTTATTAAATAGCCACAGTAATCAAGACTGTGTTATATTTTTCGTATAGAGACATACTGTATCTCTCCATGTATAAAACACACCTTTCCCCACAAAACTTGATGTCTAAAACCTGGTTGTGTCTTATACAGTGGTTATGGTTTTTGTATTTGCATTTTCCAATTTTTTGCGCTTGTTTTTTTGCTCATTGTTGAAGACAGTGATTCGTCATCAGACACAGATGAGAACAAGTTATTAGATGGGAGTTTTGACAGAGATGAGGAGTTGTATAAATTATATGATGAATAAAACTTGAGTTCAATAATGTTATGTAATACATTTTTTTTCAAAATTTGTGCCCCCAAATTAGGTGCATCTTATACATGGGAGCATCTCATACATGGGGAAATATGGTAAATCAATGAAATCATACAGATCCCTGATATAAACCCACAATAATTATTCCAACTAATTTTCACAGAGGTGCAAAAGCTCAATGGAGGAAAGACGCTTTGAAGGGAATGGTTCTTGAGCAGTTGTGCAACCATTAAATAAACAAACCAGTAAAAAAATATGCCTAAATTTTACACCATACAAAATATTAAATTGCAGCCTTATATTTTAAACATAAAACTATAAATTTAAGAAACAATAACATTAAAGAAAATTTTGGGGGTTGAATGCTAAGCAACGATTTCTTTGACTTGATACCAAGAACACAATCCATTAAAGGAAAATTAAATAAATTGGATTTTATCAAAATAAACTTGTCATGTGCAATAGATTCTTTTGTGAGGAAGAAAGAACAAGCTACACATTGGGAGAAAATATCTGCAAAACAGATTTAATAAAAACTAGTATCTAAAATATATCATGAGCCCTTCAACCTCAACCTCAACCATATAAAACAAAATAAACATCACAATTAGAAAATAGGCAAAGGCATGAATAGACATTTCCCTGAAGCAGGTATTCAGATGGTAAATAAGCATATAAAAAGGTATTCAAAGTCATTATCCATTAGGGAAATGTAAATTAAAACCAAAAATGAGATACCACTACTCACCTACTAGGTAAAGAAAAGTAGTGACAGTACCAGATGATGGAGAGGATGTGGGGAAACTGCTTGTCCTTTTCTGGTGGAAATTCAAAATGGTCCAGCTACTCTAGAAAATAGTTTGGCAGTTTGTGAAAAATATACAACTACCATGTGATCCAGCAAATGCAATTCTGGCCATATATCTGAGTGAACTGAGTTTGTTCACAGAGAAGACTGTTCACGAATCTTTGCACCAGTTTTATTGATACTTGCCAAAGATTTGCAACAGCCCAGTTGTTCTTCACCAGCTGAATGCTTAAACGTTTGAAGCTTTATATTATCGAATAGTGTTCAGCAATGCAAATGAACTATTGATACATGCAATAACAGGGATGAATGTCTAAAAAATTTTCATTACAGTAAAAATAGTCAACCCAACATGCTATATAATCTGATTCCATGCATATAATATTTTGAAATGATAAAATTATAGAAATGAAGAACAGATGAAGGTCAAGTCAAGGGGGAGGTAGGAACTGGAAGAAACTGGGTCTTCTACAAAAGGGCAATGTGAAGGGACATTTGTTTTGATGGAACTGCTCTGTACCTTAACTGTATTGATGTCTGTATTCTGGTTGTGACATTCTACTCTACTTTGACAAGATATTACCTTTAGGAAAAACTAAGCGAAGTACACACGAGATCTCTGTCTTATTTTTTAGAACTACCTATGTATTTGCAAAGATCACAGTTTTAAGATCTTAGTTTTAAAAAAAGAAATTCCTGCAGTAATAAGCTGCAGCTTCATTGCGCTGGGAGTCCGGTCTGGATTGCAAGGATTTTTCTCAGTGTCCCTGCCTCACCAGCATCTCTCTGTGGGCCCTTGTGCCTGGGCCATGCAGGAGACTTCATCTGCTTTTCCTTCCGATGTGCATTGCTGTTGTATGTCACCGCTGTATGGTGTTTTTTAAAAATATGTTATCTTACTATTTCTGTGCGAAAGGGCCAACAGATCAGGGGATGATTGCAATTGAAATAATTGTTGTACTCACAGATCCTGAGAGAGGGGTCACACCCTGTCACAGGGGGCCATGTGAGGAAACATTCAGGGTCAATCGAGGGATGGAGGGAGGAGAAAACATAGCAGAGCCTTTATTATGGTTTCTGTGGCAAGAAATGAGGGAGACAAGATAAGCAGGTTTAGGATTGTTGAAAATAAATAATGTAAGTGGACTTGGGTTATCAGAGCTGTGGCTAGTAGTCTGACAATTAGAGAAATTAGATAGTGTGTAAGATTCCAGTAAAAGAAGTTGGGTACAAGCTCTGGATTGATTGCTTTGCATGTGAAAGGCACACTCATAAGTACCTTTTTACTATCTCTAAAAATTGCTGACCCTAAAGGACCAGTCCCTCCAGAGTCCACAAAGCCCCAAGATGTAAAAGCATCAAAACATAGCAAATAGAAAACATGGTTCAAATACGTGGGTTTTGGTGGGATGGAGATGGTGGTGGAGGTTTTTACATGTTCTACTGCATCCTTAGAAAAGTTCCATATACCTGATCCTCACAGGTGACATTCTTAGTGTTGTTACTTTTCCTCCAGAGGCAACAGATCTCTGCTTCATATGATGACCATGTACTGGGCTTTAGAAAGCTTTTCTGCCCTGCCTCCAATAGCAGAAAGCTTTTGCCTGGGATCAGAGTACCAAAAGGTTTTCTGTTCCCTTCCAAACAGTATCCTACTGGGGCTTGTTACTCAATCCAGTGCTCCTAAAATATGTCTTCATTCTCCTAATCCGTATTTAGTCTTAGACATCTTTTTTGTCTAAAATCTATAATAATGTAAGGGTATATGTTTGTGTTTTACTGGAAAATTTTTAGGTTTACTTTCTATATAAAGTTTGTAACACAACTCTGTACAGTTGCTTTAAAAAGTCATGAAGCACACACATACAAAATAAGCATGATTTTCACAAATTATTTTCTACTAAAGAGTTACAAAAACCCTATTTATGGTTTGAGTTTGTGGGGTAAAAAGTTGTACTATACACTTATTTATTTTATATACCTTTCAAGTACTGCAAAATAGAGAAAAAACTTTTTGTTCATATCTGAATAGTATACTTTACAATAATATTCAGATAAATTTGATTTATTCTAAGTGTTGGAGTATGAAATAAATGTTTAAATCTGGTGTTTGAGAAATAATCTTATTCATGACTTTTGAATGTACACTGGGTTTCTTATATTTTGAGGTTATGATTTAATATTTGATTTTCTGTTTCAGAATTTCAGTTGGAAAGAGCAGGCAGAGGCTTCTTTATCATGCTCTTCTTGCTCTGTGCTCTCTCCCACCTGTGTTTGAGGCAGGTGGCCTTGAATTTCTTGTTTTGTATTAAGGATACCTCTGTCTTCTTTCTATTCCACTGACAGGAGGACAATAGCAAATGGATTTAATGTACTTTATTTGTGAATTACAGTAAGGTTTAACCATTTTATATGCATGATTTTATATCTGTGTATGTATCTCTTACCTGTTTATCCATCTGTCTATCTTATTTTAATGAACTAAATGGAAAGATTCAGTACATAGAGCCAAAATGTTTTAGTTAAAAACAAATCAAGACAAAGCAAGAAAATTTGAAAAGGAAAGACAAACTATGTTACAGTTAAAGAGCTTAACAGCTCATTAACAGTGTGGATCATTATCTACACTGTTCTTCAGACTCTGATAATAAACTACCTGAAAAACCAATTAGTTATTTCTAAACCTTTGAAGAGTTATGTTTTTATATCATATGTCTTTTTACTTTCTTTTCTGAGACTCTGAAAGTCATGATAAAATGAGTATAAACTTCCAAGGAAAAAATGAAAAATATAAATGAAAGTCACTCAAAATATTTTGCTGACTCTTTCTTACTGTTTTTTCTATAGAAAGTACATTGTTACCTCCATCAGCCCTTGGGGACAGAGGACTTGTCAGGGTTATACAACCAGAACTTTCGTTTATAATAGCAGTGTTCAAGAAAAAGAATGTTGGCAGGCCAGCCATATTGAAAAGTCTTTTAATAACTAACCTATATTAAAATATATTGTTGTTGAACTCACAATAAATATAAAAAATTCTCAAAAGCCAAAAAATGGAAAACGGTGCTGACATAGGAGTGAAAATGAAAAAGCTATGTTGCCTTGGGGTAAATAAAGGATATATCAGGAAATTAAAGCAATTTTAAGTATATATAAATAATTGTTATAATATCCTGTGAACACTAAAATAAAAATAGATAACTAAAATCCTAATCAAAAGGTGAACAATTTGGAAAGGAGGTGAACATGACTAGAATATTAAGTGGCTCTTTAATGTTCTGACTTTATTAAAATTAAACTTTACTAATGTAAGTTATGTATAGACTGATCTTTGATAGAATAACTTGGAGTTCGAAAGACCAGTATAACGGGCTTTATTGAGAAAAGACCTGCCGGGCTGTCTTGTAAGGGAGAGCAGCCCCCCTTGTTCTCTAACAGGTAGGGTTAAATAGGGGATTTGAGGGAGGGGCTGGTAATCATAAAGGGAAAATGTCTCTTTCAGTGATTTATGTAAGATTAACTGTAAATAAGCTAGGGGACCTTTCACACCCAGGTTAGTCACCCGGATGCCCAGAGGGTAGTGACCTGGAACATCCAGTTTGTCTGTTTCCCTTTGTCCACTTAAGGAAAGAGGGGGTCATGGCCCCTGCCTGCAACCCTATCAATCTCTGGTGTAAACATTCCGAAAATAGATTACAGGGTACAATATGCAAAACAGTAGAGTACAAAAAGGAACATTGGGTAAGGGAACTATCGATAGGTAGTGATAACTGAAAACTATAATATATTCTAATCTTATTATATTGACTCTAGAAATGATTTTTTATCACTAAAAATGCAATTACTGCAATTAACAATAACAGAGTCACGATGAAAAAGAAACAGTAAAAGTATTCAGTAGAACTCAACCTGTATTTATAATTAAAAATTCTTTGTAAACCAGAAGTATAAGAAAATGTCCTCATTTTGATCAGAAGTATTTTACCAAAAGTATATAACACATGCCATTTTAATGTCAAAACAGTACAAGTATTTTCTCTAAAATCTGGAACTCAAGGATTTTCTTTGCCACTACTTCTATTGAACTTTATAATGAAGGTTCTTAGAGTAAAATAAGAAACAAAAGATATAAGGATTGGAATTGAAATAGCAAATTAACTTAGTCCATGGATGAGATGATCATCTATTTTTAAAATTCAAAGATTTTTTAAACATTTTTGAGAATTATTAAAGTTATCAGTTTCTGAATATCAGATCGATACTGAAAGAAAAAGTTCTCTATTTCAAAACTAACAACTAGAAAATATAAAAATATTTTATTCAAAATAGCAACAACTATATCTTTTATCTTAAAATACATCTGACAAAATATGCACAAAACCTAACCAAGAAAGTTCTAACACTTTGGGAAAACTCATTAAAGATTGCATAAATAAAAGAACAATTCTTTATGTTCGTAATTAGAAAAACCTGATTTTGAAAACAAATGATCAACTCTGCACAAATTAAGCTATAAGTTTAAGTAAATTAAAATAAAATAAACATATGTGTTATTGATAGTGAGGTTTTTTCTTTCTTTTTAGTGAGAGGCTGGGAGGCAGAAAAACAGACACCTGCATTCATCCTGACCGGGATCCACCCAGCAAGCCCCTGACAGAGTGATGCTCTGTCATCTGGGGCTAATGCTCTGTTGCTCAGCAACCGAGCTATTTTAGCCCCTCAGACGAGACCATGGAGCCATCCTCAGTGCCTGGAACCAACTTGCTCAAACCATTCAAGCTATAACTATAGGAGGAGAAGAGAGAGAGAGAGAATGATGGTGAGGGGAGAGGTAGAGAAGCAGATGGTCACTTCTGTGAGCCCTGATTGGGAATCGAACCCAGGACTTCCACACATCGAGTAGACACTCTACTGCTGAGCCAACTGGCCATGGCTGGTAGTGTTTAAGAAAACACTGCATTATATAAGAAACATCAATGAAAAAATAGGAACAAAGATTAGCAAACAGTTTTCCCAAACTAAAAGTATGATAGTAACATAAAAAATGTTGAATAATATAATTGATATAGTTAAAGAAAACCTTAAATATCTGTTTGTAAATGACATACATTTTGAACATTGGAAAAAATAATAGATATAAAGGCTCATATTTATTTAGAAAACATCTTAGAAAGAATAAAGAAAGGCATTTGGGAATTTTGGAAAAATCTCTATAAGAATATCATGCTCAAAATACTTGTGAACAAAAATAAGGTATAGTTTGAGTAATTACTGAATGTAAGAAAATGAAATTTACTTGATGCTTAAAACATTAAAACAATTTTCAAATGATTAATCTCTTTTATAGCTCCTTTACTCAGTGACCAATTACACTATTTAGTTAAGAAGTAAATTATACTATCATATGCCTATCGTTATAAGTGTTAAATAGTTTTGAAATTTCAGAATCAGCAAATAGGCAAAACACTGAAGCATGTTTGTAGAGATGTGCTAAGGTGCTTGAAACAGGGAGACCAAAATTCTTGAGATTTAAAGAACAAGGTTTGTATTTTCACCCACCAAACAGCTAGGTAGGAAATGTGTCGGATCTGTGTATGGCTCTACATCTTAGGGTCACAGATAGACTCAGATAACTTTTTATCCTGTGGCCCTGCTCTTTCTTACACACTCTTGGCTGGGTGTGATTTCTGTTCCTTTTCCAATTGGCAAAAGCAGAGAAAGCATGAGGAAGGCATGTGATTATTTAAGTGTCCCAACTTAGAATTAACATAGATCACTTCCTTGCATTTCATGCCCTGATTTTACATCTCAGTTGGTCTTATGCCCAGCTACAACATTAATTATAGAAGACGACGAATCTACATCGCAGAGGAAGAAGGTACAAGTAAAAGTGTAGTTAAGGAAAGTTGGAAAAAAGATAGTGACGTAAGTGTAAATGAACAGTATTCCCATTCTCCACAGAGAACAGATAATTAACACTCTAAAATCAAAGGATCAAGAAATAAAATTTTTCACAAAATATTTAGTTATAAAATGTCAGCCAGAGGAACTAAAACTCACAATATAACCAGTATAATTTTAATATCTCTCTGTGTGTTGGTGGAAAGTGTATATACAACATATTTTTATAACAAGTAATATAAATAGATATTATGATGAGAAACAGATGGATATTCACAACAGAAATAAGTAAAATAGTTAATTCTATGTGGAAATCCTTTTTATTTTATTTTCATTTCCTTTGGTATTGATTGGACTTTTTTTTTTTTTTGGTGACGGAGACAGAGACAGAGCGAGACAGAGAGAGGGACAGATAGGGACAGATAGGCAGAAAGGAAAAGAGATGAGAAGCATCAATTCTTTGTTGCAGCACCTTCATTGTTCATTGATTGCTTTTGTATATGTGCCTTGATGGAGGGGGGGAGGGGCTACAGTAGAGCAAGTAATCCCTTGTTCAAGCCAGCGACCTTGGGCTTCAAACAAGCAACCTTTAGGTTCAAGCCGGTGACCATGGGGTCATGTTTATGATCCCATGTTCAAGCCAGAGACCCCACGCTCAAGCTGGTGAGTCCACACTCAATCAGGCGACCTTGGATTTCGAACCTGGTTCCTCACATCCCAGTCCAACGATCTATCTACTGTGCCACCATCTGGTCAATCTTGATCAGATATTTTCATAGTTACTTTATGTTACTCTTTAAATTTATTTTTTAATTTTATTAATTGATTTTAGTGAGAGAGGAAGAGGGAGAGAGAGACAAGAACATCAATCTGTACCTGTATGTGCCATGACTGGGAATCAAACTGGTAACCTATGTTCTTCAGGATACTGCTTTAACCAAGTCAGCTATCTGGCCAGGAATAATATTACCCTTAAATGATACTTATAATCACAGTACTTAAAATTAAAAATAAAATAATGTTACTACAGGGCAGCTCTTTTAGAGATAACAAATCTTTCAAAATTTCCTTTTGTTAGTTTAAGCGCCTGGAATAAAAATAACACGTTTTCTTCTTTGTAGTAAATAACTAATATTTTATTCAAAGTTACCAAAATGAGCTCATACGTACATGTAAAGTTAAAATACAGTGCTATATGTATAACAATGAAAGTTAAACCAGCTCTTTAACTCACTTAGCCAAAGGCAAGAAACAGAAAACTTATGCTCTCTTAGGTGACTGAATATTTCGTGTTTGTAAATATTGCATGATGCTGCAACCTTTTTCTCTTCAGTTTCTAAAAACATCAAGTAACTTGAATGATTCCATTAGCGAAAAATTATAATTAATACTGTTTTAGTTATTTAATTTTATACAATTTTATGAAATGAAATTTAATTAATAAGCAGCTTGCATAGTCACTTAAAAATAGATTTTGACATGATGTTCATACCACACAAAAATAGCAATTATATGCTGAATACTTTATGCTATGTGCTACAGGAAGAAGAAGAAAATAAGTTCTAGTTAATTAGCTTAATGGTAGCTTGCAGTATTGCATAAATAAAAAGTTATACAACTGGTACGGCTGATAATTCCCTAATGTACCATTTATAACTACAGATAAGAATAGTTAGGTCCAAGGAATACTTCTGCCTTCTGAATCTTGAGGTCTTTCCACTTTGGAGCACTTTTTTTCATCAGTCACTTTGTCTTGAAGATCTATAAGAGCATGGTGATCAGTAATTACTACAGTGATGGAAAAACAGAATTTACTAGAAATACCGCTATCAACTAATTTATTCATAGGGATATGAAATGAATTAATGTAGCATTTTACTTGAGCATGTCATTATTTAGCTAGAATGAAAGTTGATTTTCATCACAATTGAATTATGTTCTGACTCTGTACACAATAACAAACACTCTCCACTTATACACTGTTATTACAAACTAAACTGGTTCAAAATCGTTGAAGAGAAAATTAGCATGATATAAAAATAACCTTTAAAATGTATAAAATTTTGAACTCAATCCGGCTACTTTTAAGAATATATCCTAAGAACAGAGTCAAACATGTTCCAAAAATGTGTACAAAAATACTGGGGGTCCTTGAGTTACGACACAGTTTCATTCCTATGAAAGTGACATAACCCAAATTTTGATGTAAGTTGAAACACACCCTAGCCTAAGTCATTTACATATCTTAATACAGTTGTAAAATCATAATCTGGAACATAAAAACACAACTAAGCCTCAGATAAAAGGACATAAATATACTGTACTGTATAATGCACTGTAGTAACAGAAAAATGACAAAAAGCTAGTGTAAAAAATGTACGATGCTAATGGAGTAAGCCCAAACACTCATGTCTTAAATTTTTTTAAGTTTTTATGGGTGTAAACATTGTAAACTTGAAACATCATATATTGAGACTCTCATAACCTGAGGACCCCTGTATACCTATGAAATGATTTTTATATTTTTAATACTGGTATAAAGTTAACAGTAGTTTAAATATAAAAAACTAATATAAAATTATGGTGCTGACACACAAGGACATACTGTTCAACCAAAATTAATGATAGTAGGATATCTCTCTTATTAACATAAAATATGTTAAATATATTAAATGTAAAAGCAGCTTTAAAATGCCATGTAATCTTGAATCCCATCTTTATAATTTTAAATTCTACTTTTATAATTATCTATAGATACATATTGAAAATATTCTTAAAAAGTATCACCACAATGATGATAGTAGTAATTTCCAGGTAGAGAAATTACCAATGGTTATATATTTTTTATATTTAAGTGCTTTCTCATTTTCTTCTTTCAATGGGTTTTATTAACTATGTAGTGATAAAAATATAATAATCTTACCTTTAAATATTAAAATTACTTCCATTTGATCAGCCAAATGATACATGCCACTTAAAATGATGTCACTTTAAACAGTGAAAACCAAGGTAAAGCATTCTGTGATGGAAACAAGGCTTAGAAAAAGGAGGAGAAAAATTGCAGAAATCTAAGACAATAACAAATTATTTTTGAAAATCTTATAAATTTGGATGAATTTGATGTCAATTTTACTTAATTGGCCATCTGTCTTGATTAATTTGGATTTTCATAAAAAAATCTAATACCTTGTAGAAGACTGTTGTGTACGACTATATTTTCAATTGAAAGAAAGGAGGATTGATATCCAATTATAACCTGATTAAGACTTAAATAACATTTGCAAAGGACCAGTTGTTTAAAAATCAGTAATACGATAACCCAATTCACATAACATTTAAGCTAAACAAGTAGTAAAATAATAATGATGATGGTACACAAATAAGAGGGGACAGAAGATTTTGACACTTCATTTACACTGCCTCTTCTCAGCTTCTCTGCAATTTTAAATTTTATGTGGAACAATTTAGAATCATCTTTAGAACTTTGTACGTGTGTGGATAATATGCTTTAGGTAAAGCTCTTGCTAGGTAATGACCGAAAGTTTAATTTCTTGGAATTCTCTTAATTAAAATGGCTTTTTTACAGACTAACTTGAACTTTGTCTTTCTCGGGTCTTACACTCACAAAGCAACATCTGGGTCATTTCTCCACAGCTTGTCAACCTTTTCTGCCCACTTATTCAGACAGACCTTTAACTCATCCTTGTCCTGCTCCCAATTCTGTAGGTGAGATCAAATAACGCTAATGAAAGTAAGGGCCAAAAAACAAACAAGGCAGCTGGCTGTCACATTCTAGTAATTCAAGCCAATTTACAAATGTCACACCATCAGAATAACGAGCTTATTGTCTGGGCCTCCCCCTCCATCCCCTCCCCCCCGTGTGCTGTGGATGCCATAAAAACTTCTGTGGCATTGTGTATTCATAAAAATATAACTGTCTAATATTAACATGCTTTTATCATGATGACAGGTTGCAATACAAAAGAATTACTCCAGATGTAAGCCAGTGTCCTCATTTCTATCTATGGTCCCTTTACATCTCCTGGTAATCTCATCTTTTGTTCACTTACAAAAGTCCTCCCATAATCATGTCCAGAATTTTGTGGAGATAGTTTGATTACATGTTTCAGTGCCCATCATTATTGATTACTTTTATTCTTTTATTGTGACCCTGAGGTTAGAACCTCTTACCTTGAGATGGGGACTGTACTGTTCAGGTTTATTTGGACCCTGCAGTCCACTTGGTTAAATTTCATTGCTGATACTGGCTTTTCTCTCTCCTGTGGTATCTTCTTCATAAACTTCTTTTTCTTCTGTTACTTTGCATTCACTGCCTATATAGATCCCGTTTCTTCTTACTAAGTGTAACATATGCATGTCCCATTATCTACATCTAATCCATCATTGAAAATGTATTGACTGTTGATTTTTTTAATAGTAGATGCCTCTGTGCCCTTATCTTGTAATAGGGAAAATAAGAATGCATTTCCTTCTACTAATATGCCTTGTATTTAGAATACTATGAATAATATGAGAGGGCTATACTATAGATTATCTAAGAGCCAAGGTCAGGAAGCAAATCTCTCAACCAATTCCATGAATAGGTATAACTCTCCTTTTCACATATAAGCTTTTACAGTCTTCAGAGACATGGGGAAGATGAGTACATACATAAAGCTACGAAATACATGTGGCACATATCCCTGAGTGCTGTTTTGAATTTAAAACTTGGGTGACAGTATTTTGAGGTTTTATATTCTTTAAAAATTATATGTGTGCAAATTACATTTTTTGAAATATGTATGTCCAAAAAAAATGGGTTTTGGTTTTCCCAGATTGCTAGATAGTGTGTTTGTTGGTAAATGTACAGTGAGCTGAAAATTTTATGGTCAATAACAAATTGGAAACTTTTTATTGTCTTAAAACAGGATGTTATTAGCATTATAACTAAAAAAATACAACATTCTTGCCAGAATGTCTGGTTTCTATGATTTGCAACCCACATAAGCACTTTAAAAATAAGTAAGATGAAGCTTTTAACTTCTGAACTGATGTGAGTTTAAAATTTTTAATACAATACAGATTCAAAATTGTAACTCATAGTTGCATTTCATTAAATATTTTGATTGAAAAGCATATAATGACTGCACTTAATTCTATAATTTATGAAAGAATATTTTCCATAACAAAAAATTCAAATTGATAACTTAAATATAACTTTAATTTAGAACACTGTATAGTACATCCTGGTTTTTGGTTCAAATAGAAGTTTGCAGCATCTAGTGAAAATGCAAAAGAAAATGAAGACAGTTGAGAATAATCTGAAATTAAGGTTATGGAAAGAAAATCATCCCAGACTTCAGTGTAAATCTGACAGCACAGATGATAATAAGAGTTAATGAATATGCATTATGTAGTAATTAGGCACTAATCCCAGCAGACACCCAAGAAGACATTTTTATTAGCCCCGTTTACCAATCGCAATAATATCCTAGTGTAGTGAATGGTTAAGCAGCACACATCAATGTAAAACTCTGAATACTGAGTTGAAAATGGGGTCATTAGTTTGGACCACATGGTATTTGTGAAGAAAAACTATTTGATCAAAACTGCTTAAAGTGATCATTTCTTGCAATGTGTGTGTGTGTGTGTGTGTGTGTGTGTGTGTGTGTATATATATATATATATATATATATATATATATATATATATATATATATATATATATATCTCCTGTCTTTGGGGGGAAATAGAATAAATAAAATTTGTGAAAATTTAATAAATATCTTAAGGTCATAGAAATATAGAGGATAAATGAACAGATTTTAAGCCAAGGAGCAGAAAAAAATGTCACTTCAACCATACAAGTTGGAAGGTGTCATCAAGAGGTAGACAGTCTATAGAATTATCTCACTGTTCTTTTCAACCACTCCAAAATGAATCAAGTGAGTGCATGCTGGGGATGTTATAGCATTATCAGATGGAGAAGCAGGTATGGTAAAGAGGGGATATGAGACTTTTGGTGCCTTCTAGAGAAATACCCCTCCTCTTTTTTTTCACCACTACTAATGATTATTCCTCCTAGAGCTGAACATTCAGGATCTCTTATCAGTCTCTGGACAAGAAAGAAGGCAGAAAAAACAGTTACTAACCAGAATTAAATATGTCCAAACATAATTAGCCACTCACAGAATAGAGAGAAGGGTGAAGAAAAAGGAAAAAAAATGACAAGAGCCATATAGGTATAGTGAACTATTGAAACACACAGTAAGCAACCTGAATTAAAATTCTCTTTTCCGCATCCCTTAATGGCTGGTCCAGAGAAGGTTGACATTTAGGTAGAGGGGATAAAGCTGTCAAAAAGACAGTCACTGCCAGAAGTTGTTCTCTCTCAAACTGAAGCAGATGACCAGCAGAGGGACATGGTGGACTCTTCCTAAATTGAAGTAATAATGGAAAACTACAATGCAATCCCCCATGAGAAGTACGTGAAATCATATCCTTGCTTCTTTCCTTAATTTGCCTAACCTGTCACACCATCACCCTTGGGTAGATAAACCATAACTCTCGTTAATTTTAACTTTCCTCCTGTTTTATAACTGATTGGGCTTCAAGGTGGCCTGGGAATCATACCACATTTCCTTTGTCCATTCACTTTGTTGTGTCCTGCATGATTTTCAGCAACACCTTTCAGTACTTTCTTCAAATCCCCTCAAAACATCCCCTCTTTTCTCAGCTGATGGTCTTTATTTCTCCTTCACCTACTAAGGTGTAGTTAGTTGCAACAGAACTTCATGTATACTAAACTGGTGCCCCCTTCCGCTAGTGTACTCTGCTTCCTCCCTTAGGTGAACTATCTATACCCCCAAACTAAGCCGGACTGCTGTGAATGAGATTGCATTCTTTCTCATCCAGTTAAAGTTACTGTTCTATGGTCTCCTCCTTTCTTTCTTTTTTCCATTTTCAATTTTTTTCTTTTGCACTGGGTCATTTCTATTCACATGCTGGGTGTTTTTTTCTCTCTCCTCTTAAAATAAATCTTAAATTTATTTCCTGCATTCCAGCTACTACTCAAATTCTTTGCTTCTTTGGAGTTCATCTTTGTGAATGAGTAGCCTATATTTGCTGCCTTCCATTCCTCCCATCTTATTTTCTCTTAATGCACACAGCTTGGGCTTTTGTCCTACCTACTACATTGAGACATTTCCAAACAGGGACATGAATGACTTTAGTTTCTCTGAATCCAGTCATTGGTTTCTGCTCCTCATCTTACCCAATATTGTATGACACTTTGCTTCTCCGGGTTCTCTTGCTATTTTGCCAGATACTCATTCTAAGTCTCTTTGCAGATTCCTCCTCTTTGTTTTTGACATATGAACCTCTGTGTGTTCCAGGTCTCATTCCTTGGCATCTTGTCTAAGATCAGTCTTCATGTGATTTCACATACAGTGGTACCTTGAGATACAAACAGACCAACATATGAATTTTTTTTTAAGATATGAGCTGCGACTTGGTTCATATTTTTGTTGGAGATCCAAGCGAAATTCTGAGATACGAGTCGTGATTCAAGAAGCTGCCACTAGTTGGCATGTTGGCGCACGGGTCCAGTATCGGCAGTTTGATGTACGAGCTCGGTTACAGAACGAATTAAATTCATATCTCAAGGTACCACTGTAGTTCTATGTGATATCATATAGTTCTGTGATATTACATGGAGAGTGAACTTACAAATAATGCTCAAATTTAGTCCTTAGCCCAGATTCTCTGCTGAATTTCACACACATATATAATTGCTTTATTAATGACTAAATGTGAACATCTAGTAGATTTCTCAACTATAAAATGCCTAAAACGAACACTGAGCATGACCCACCCCAAACTTGTTCCGCCTGAAGTGTTCTAGTGTGAAGTTGTAGCATCTTCATCCCTCTAACTGCTCAGACGTAAAACTCGGGAGCTCATTCTCAACACTTCACTTCCACAAAGCATATTGGGAAATCCTTAGGCTCCAGTGTTCAAAATAATCCATCTTTTCTGTACCACCGCTAACATCTTTATGCAAGGTCATCAAATCGCTAGACTGAAATAAATGTAATAATTCCATAATTATCCCCCTGCTTTTACTTTTGTACAGTCTGTTTTCAATTCAATAATCAGTGTTTCTTTGAAAAGTAAATTAAAATAATGACAGAATCGTAGGAATTTATGAAAACTATAACCGGGAGGCCCCATGTATTATTAGTTATGATTGATTACATCTTATGAAACTACAGTTTATAAAATAATGTTAAAATAAGAACACAGACATTGGTATAATCCTCAGAGCTTATTCATATTTCATTATTTTTACATGAACAAAGTGCTTCTTTTTAAACATAAATCAAAATTTTGCTCAAAAGTCACCTACTTACAAGTCTATTCTCATCTTGCTATTTAAAATTGCAATCTATTCTACAAATTAATAACCCCCTTTACCATGTACTATTTTTTCATAGCAATTGAAACACTCTAATATACTAACTTTTGTATTGTATTTATTATCTCTCTCCCTTCACTAACTACAAAATACATGAGCAATAATATTTTTTCTTTGTGCAATACTTGGAACAGTATTTGCCCTAAACTCAATGCATGGCACTGAAATATTTAAAATTTCTGGTCATTATTGGTTTTTAAAGATGTGTCCATTCTTCATAAAATAAACTTCCATATTGATTAATGGATTGATTACTGCTTGTGTCAGTTGAATATTAGCATCTCTTTTCAACTTCCCATTTATGATATCAGCCTTGAAATGACCATGGTGGGAATGTTTACAATAGGTCAATTAGCAAATTCTACAAGTCAAAATTAACACCCCCAACAGGTAAGCATTTACCAGCATACCACTGAATCACACCAGTCAACTAAGTCACCAATTATAGCTCTTAATTAAAATTATATTTTCAGTATCAATTTTTTACTATTTTGCACATGCCTGACTCAAATGTAAGTATATATTTTCTTAATATATATTTTTGCAGCAATCACAAATTTATTAAAAAAATTAAATTCCAAAATTGCATCTCCCTGACATAGACTTACTTTAATTTTTGTGTTTCTTTTTATGTCTTTTACTATAATTTTCTATGCAATAAAATCTGTATAAAACATAAGTATTTCATTGGTTTCTAGGATAGTGGTCAGCTAGCACAAGTTTATTTTCAAAGTTATCAAAAATTGGTTGGACCAGGTGGTGGCGCAGTGGATGGAGCATAGCACTGGGATGCAGAGAACCCAGGTTCGAAACTCTGAGGTCACCAGCTTGAGCATGAGGTCACCAGTTTGAGCTCGGGCTTACCAGCATCAATGTGGGGTTGTTGGTTTGAGTGTGGGATCATAGACATGACCCCATTGTTGCTGGCTTGAGCCTAAATGTCACTGGCTTGAACCCAAGGTTGCTGGATTGAGTAAGGGGTCACTCATTTTGCTGTAGCCCTCCAGTCAAGGTACATATGAGAGAGCAATCAATAAACAATGAAGGTGCCAAAATGAAGAATTGATGTTTCTCATCTCTCTCCCTTTCTGTCCTTCTCTCTGTCTTTCTCTTTTTCTCTGTCTGTCTTTGTTACACACACACACACAAAATTTGCCAATGCAAAAAACCACTCTTACAAATATGTTGTCTAAGGCATTGGGCTAGATGCACCCATCAAAACACTAAAAATAGGTAGATGAAGGGGAAAAAATAACAACAAGTACAGGAAAGTGTTTTAAGAAATGCTTGTTTAAGAGAAATAGAATATAATAAATATCAAAAGAAAATATGAAAATGTCTTCAAAGTCTCAAATCGACAGTTATTTTTGAATTAAATCGTTGCATTTTCTGAGAAACAAAGTTACTGCAATGTGTATTGCTATACGCATATCTGTAAGACATTATGGCCATCATCATTTCAAGTAATGGTGATCCCAAGAGCTTAGCAGGAACGTGTAGAGAGGAAACTTGCACTCAAACAGCTAAAGAGCTTTTTATTTTATAGCTCTTCCTTATATAGCTGTCTCCTTAAATAGTCTTTTTAAGATGTTTAAAAATCAGGTGTATTGGTTTAATTACCACATAACTGCTACAACATGGCATATTATTTTTAACAATAGTTCTATACTACTTTTTAAATCTCTACTTTTATTGACATTCTCACAAAAAAACCATATTTCCCCGTGTATAGGACACTCTCATGTAGACACACCTTAATTTAGTGGCCCGAAATTTGAAAATAAAAATGTATTACATAAAGTTACTGAATTCAAGTTTTATTCATCATAAAATTCATACAAGTCCTCATCTGCATGAAAAAATGGGAACTGCAAGTAAAAAAAAAAAATAACTACAACCACTGTATAAGACACATTCAGTTTTTAGACCCCAAATTTTTTGAAAAATGATGCATCTTTTACATGGGGAAATACAGTAGATATTAACACCTGTCTCTTGGTGACTAGTTCTCCAAATACCTTATTCAATAGTGCTGTCAGTGTTGTCTTTTTTTTGGCTGCTGACTACAACTTAAGCAGAACATCTTTTATGTCACCCTGGTAATTGATTTTAAAATGGTATCAATTTCTGTACCTTCTGGATTTCCAAAAGACTTATTTTTGCACTTGTAACATGAGGTGAAGGTAAATGAACTTTTGAATAAATGTTCTTATAAGTTATTTTTCACACAAAATCCAGGAAAAAAACACACACACATGCACACATATACACATGTAGAAAAATATAGCAGGAAAAAATTGCTTACTAACTCTCAATTTCTTTGTGCATTTTTCAAGGATCAAAGAAGTGGTAAATTCAACCCTAGCTGAGTATAAGATCTACCCAGTTGCATGCAATCTCCATCACTGTGTTTCAGGAACAGGCATCAGTATATTTTAAAAGCTACCCAAATAATTTTAAAATGGATCCAGGTTGGAGTACTACTGTGTAAGAAATAAAACACTTAAAATTGTACAGATAAAGCTCTTTTGCTATTTTAAATATCACTGGGGAACAAAATTTTTGTAGCATCCACAAAAACACTTGTTCTTACCTAATTTGTGTGTGCTGATCTCAAATCTGACATTAGATTTTCTCTGTAAGCTACAGGTTTTTTGCAATTCAAGATTTTAGGTTTTCATCTTACTGTAAAATTTTCAACATTTAGTGTAACATAATAAAGTAGAATGTCTTCTTGGGCATCATCTTTTGTGAAAATATAATAATTTCTATAATGCAGTAAATATACTAATACACTAAAAGTTATGATTGCATCAGAATTTGTTTACAATTTCAAAATAAAACATATTAAAACACTTATATTAATCATAAAATTTGTGCAAAACTTCTTTAAATTCTATTCAGGCAAAAATTTGCATTTGTAGCTCTTGTGTATGTGTACTTGTTGAGGACAATCTTGTTTGATGCTCCAGCAGTAGTCTGCCATCATATTTCTGTCCCATCACCCCTGATAATGCTCTTCCATCATCTTCAGATCTTGATGAAAGTGTTCTCCCTGCTCGTCACTAACAGCTCCAAGATTTTTGGGAAACTTATCAAGGTGACTGTTCAGGAAGTGAATCTTAACGCTCGTATTACATCCAATGTTGCGGAAAGCCAACAGCATTCTTTGAACCAGAAGTTCATAGTTTTTTCTGCTTTTTTGTTGCCAGGGAAGTTCTTTGTAACTGCCACAAAAGACTGCCATGCTGCTTTCTCCTCCTTATTCATCTTTCTGGCAAATTCTTCATCACGTAGGAGAGTCTGAATTTGAGGTCCATCAAATACACCTGCTTTTATCTTCTCAAAAGACAAGGCAGGAAAAGCAGAAATAATATGTTGAAAGCATTAACTTTCTCTATTCAAATCCTAAACAAACTGCTTCATTAAGCCAAGTTTGATGTGAAGTGGGGGAAAATGATCCTGGCTCACTTAACTACAGGTTCATTCACAATATTTTGCATCCCTACTTCCAGAGCTTCATGTTTTGGCCACTCCTTCTTTTTAAATTTTTTTTTAATTTATTTTGATTTTATTCATTTTAGAGAGGAGACACAGAGTGTGTGAGAGAGAGAGAAAGAGAGAAAGAGAGAAAGGAGGGAGGAGCTGGAAGCATCAACTCCCATATGTGCCTTGACCAGACCAGTACAGGGTTTTGAACTGGCGACCTCAGTGTTCCCAGGTCAACGATTTATCCACCACAGGTCTCGGCCACTCCTTCTATATCCAGTGCTTCTCCCAAGCTCAGCTGTCCCACAAACACAGAAAACAAGGATACGTTGTGAAACCTCTCTGCTGTCCTAGCAGGAAATTTACCATTTTAAGATCCACACAAATGATCCAGTTATGCTCCTCATACTTCAGTAAGTCGTGGAAAATTGTTATGTCATTATAATCATCTGGCAGATGAGTTGAATAACCAATTCGATCCACTGCATAAACATTACCATTGTGTAGGAGAACACAATTCAGACTCTGTTTAGAGCTGTCAAGAAATAGCCGCCATTCTGTTAGACTGTAAGTGGTAACACCCAGCTGGCTGAAAAGACTACTGATATCATGACAGTAAGCAGAGTGTTTGTCTTTGGAAAAAAAGTCCACAAAAATTTGTTCTTGCTTCCTGAAATGGGATACTTAAGCTGACTCGTGCAGTACATTCTTTCCTTGAAGGCTGGAGGCTAATAACTCAGCTGCTTTCTTTGGTAGGCTAAAATCTCTTACTTAGTCATTCAATTTGGATTGGCTAAACTGCTAAGGGGTTAATGACTGCTTGGCATAATTTTTCGTTCTGATGCCCCTTGTATGGATCAGACAGAAATAACAGTCACTACTGTGGTCCTTAGGTTCATGCCAAATCATGGGAATACCAAAAGCCATTTCTTTGCGTTTTCCTTTTGTCCAGTCACAAAGCATTTCCTCACAATGATGACACAATATGAGGAGACCAATTTGGTCTTGAATGTCAAGGGGAACTTGAAAATAGGCAATACATGCATGTGTCACAAATGATGAAATATTGCTCCTTTGATGTTGAAGTGTGTAACAGCCACATATATAGCAGAAGGTGTCAGGACTATTCTTACATTGACGCCTTCAGAAGAAGCCATGATTCAATCTTAAAACAAAATAAGAGGGTGTTTTTATCAGATAATAATATTTTTCCTTTAAAAACAACTACAATTATGTAAAAGTGATGTTTGTAAAACATTAATTGCCTTGTGATTATGTTCAATCCAAGACTCATTGCCCTTTAACTCTAATTTAAAAACCAATGAATGTCATTAACTGTAAAAAAAAATTAAAATTGTATAAAAACTGAAGCATGCAACAAAAAACTGATTTTAGATTTGGAATCAGTGATGCAGCTATATGTAGAAAAAGTTCTGAAACCTCATGCAACAGAAAATGAAAAAAAAATTGTTCCCCAGTGTATTATATTGTTAAAGGAAACTTTAATAGTCAAATTTAACTTTTACCAAATACTAATGTTATATGCACATTAATGCCAGCTCAGCATTTAAGTTAGAAAATTCTTCTCTTTAAACAGTTAAAGCTACACAACCCTGTTTACCACAGGGTTAAAACAGCCACTGCAGTGTTTTTGACTTGACATAGGAAATGATTACTCGGGTACAAATATTTTTTTTTTTGTTAAGGGGAAAATACTGTGTGCGGAAGATGAGATTGTGAAGGAAACTTGAAACCACTGAATTGAAGGTACCAAATGATGACTTTTCCGTGGTCACATGTACATCGAGATGAAAGACATTGGCAGCCTTTCTTGTATTGTCTGAGCCTTCATTTTCCCCTGGAAACCCAATGTCCTCACTGAAACAGGTTCTCATGGTATTGTCTATTTTGGCAAATAAAGGATGAGATTATTAACCTATAGCCAGTTCTGTAAAAACTTGTTATTTATAAAAATGACAAATGCCTTTTATAAATTGGATAGTCTTAGTGTTAAAAATAAAATATGAGCTTCTTCTCACAGTAGTTATGACTATTATCTGGATGCTAAAACTATTGATCTTGACCTTCAAAATATATTTACTTGGAAACAAACAAATAAAAAAGGTTTTGTCATGAGGCACAATGAGAATGTGATATTTGCAGAATATTTTTTTTTATCAAGACAGGGGAAGACATTTTTAATTTTTTTTTATTTATTCATTTTAGGGAGGAGAGAGAGAGTGGGAGAGAAAGAGAGAGAGAGAGAAAGGGTGGCAGAGCGGGAAGCATCAACTCCCATATGTGCCTTGACCAGATAAGTGCAGGGTTTTGAACCAGTGACCTCAGTGTTCCCAGATTGATGCTTTATCCACTCCGCCACCAGAGGTCAGGCCTACAGAATAATTTTTTTTAAACTTCTGTTCATTAATACTGTCTTTTCTACCTATTTTCCCCTTATAATGAAGCATAAACAATTTCAATGTTTATTGAAGATGCATTTTTGTAACTCTGAAATATATATGAAAAATCTAAATACATTTTAAAGTTTTTCAAAAGAACAACCCACATATATTCTAATTCCATTATTAAATAGAAATGTAATAAGTAACAAAATAAAGTAAGATATATTTTTTAAAATCTTTAAAAAATACCCATATGATTTTTGTTATATTTCTTATATAGAGAGAAGATATATTTTTCATATATTAACTTAAATTTTATAAAAAGAAATACAATATATCTATATTTTTAAAGAAGAAATAGATAATAAAGTTCCCTGAACTTAATTAACAAAAGTCATGGACTCCAAAGTAGATGCCTTGGCTGTAATGGAAACTTCTATTGGTTCTTTATTCAGATGAAGAGAACAGATTTGAGTCAGATGCAGAAGTTTGGATCACTAGTTCAACCTCTTTGCATAAGTCATGATTTCTTTAACCTTGATTTTTTCATGTGTTAATTGAAGATGAAATTTGATAAAGTCATAAGGTGACTGAGTTTTAAGTGAAATAATAAGAACATACTTTGCAAACTCTAAAACACTACACATGCAAAGTTTAATTAGTCGTGTTAATAGTACTTAATGTATAAATCAGGTGTGGATTCTAATGCAGTTATTAGGGAGTTCCACCGATGGTAAGTTGCTATTTACTGTGGTTGGAGGAGGTCCTGAGATATTTTGTCAACAAGGTGGCTGGTAAAATGGCGTGTATTATGCTTAAACTTCATTTGACATTGAAGGGAGTCCTGGGCAAAAATATCATCGTGAGAAAAGAAAGAGATCTAAATATTATGGGTTACCTTGGGAATTGGATGTCTAGATACTGAATTATGGATGAGGGAGGTATATTAAATCGTTATTGGTAGGTAGGTTTGGATCATATTCTGACACACCTATGATGCCAAGACCAGGGGTTTGTGCTTTAATCCAAACACAATAGGAAACTGTTGAATGATGATCTTTTGTTTGAAGTCATGTTTAGAATGAAATAAAAGAACAGGAATTTGTTGTTGGGCAACAGACGCTTTATATAACTGAGTTGCATGGTTCATATCATTATTCCAATTTTAAAGATTAGAAAACAGAGCAACAAAGAGGTTAAAAAATATGCCCAGTGACATTCTGCCAAAAATTCTGGAGCCAGGACTCAAATCCAAATCTGTCTGGCTTTAAATCTTTCCATTACTCCTCGGGACCTTTGTGATTAATCTGACAAGTGCATGTTGAGTGTTTTTGGAATTAGGAGGCAGTCAAATCACAATGGAAGCTTATTTAAGATGCAACAATCACCTAAAAGGACATGAGGTGAACTACAAATGTTTCATTCTTCATATTGCAATATTTTAGGACCCATTAGTATAATTCTTCTTTTTTCTAAACATTCCCAGATGGGTGTATTTATTTATTTTTATTTTAAAATTAAAAACATAAATTAAATTTTCTTTGTAATTTATGCAAAAATCATAACATTTCTAAATTGTACCTTTCTAAAATGTACCAAGTTTAATGCTCATGGCATTGTATATTATATGAGTCAGACAAACATGAAAGGATTCACAGGAGAACAACTCACTCATGCAGTAGGTCGGCTGCTAGGAAGAAAAGCTATTTGAAAATGTTCTCTGTGAGTTTCCATACACTTTTCATCTGTCCTGACATATAAAAAGATGTTTCCTAAACAAAACTACTCACACTTTTAGGGTTAGTACCACCTTAGTTCTTAGACGATACTGATGCTGGTGGAAAAGGGCATCTAAAATGACCACATTCCCTCTGTTGTGATTGTTAATATTAAACTACTTCCTGGGAAGACTAATACACTAGTCAAAAGGCAGCACTTGGTTTCTGTTCTTCTCCCAAGTCCTCTACCCTATTAGCCAAGCCAAACATCAGTGCCTCTGGAATTAGCCCTGCTTTTCAGAATTGCTTCTAGTCACGACCTTCCTTTGCTTTCTAGGAGATCCAACAGACTGTGCTGAGCATGTGTACTAATCACCTATCCCAAGTATTAAACTAGCTGTTTAAACCTGGCTGTCCAGCACTGCAGTTGTCAATCCTGAATGCCAGACATTTGTTCCATTGCTGATATGTATGAACTGTGAAGTGATCTCCCAGCTTACATCTGCTTCCCTGACTGGCGGCTTGCCCAGGTTTCTCAGCCTTGCTCAGCCCAGAATCTGTCACTCTGCTCTTGTACCGGAAGCTCCAATATTAGCTGAAATATGACTGAGACTGTCTTTCACTCGTCTACTATCTATTCATCCAGGCATCATTTCCTTAGTATCCGGCTTCTACCAGAGGTGAGGCCAGATCTAGTTGTGATCTTTTCTCCTTGCCACTGCCCCATTGTTGTTTGGAACAGGCATGATTTAGGGTTGACATAATTAAAAAGAGAGAAATGTTTATGGTAATAAATAGTAAGAATCAATCCATAAAAGTAGCTGATTTACAAAATAAGTAAAGGTGTATTCTCCTATGAAGGTAGGTGGAACACAGTAGAAGATTTCCACAATCTAGTGCAACATGTAAGCAGATATGTAAACATTTCACATATGGAATACTGTTTAAAGGTTATGGAACTCAGGCAGGATATGTGGGAATCACTGGTATCCTACACCCAAAACCCCATGGATAGAATATTAGCTGGGCAAGTCAAAAACTCAATCTTAGAGATACTGGGCTCCAGAAGAAACAGGAATAGAAGAACAAGATAATGTTCCCTTTTCAAAACTATATTGTGATATAGGGATAAGGGTGTGGGTAAAGTTCAGATTCAAAATATTAAAAATGGAATTTGAGATGGCAAAAGGAGCAAACTGAGTTGACAGTGATTAACTTGAATATGAATTAGAGAGCCTTAAATTGTCTCAGATCAAGATCAGCCTTGGGTCAAAGTTCATGGAAATGGCAGTCACAGATTTTAGCTCGTGTGTGTGTGTGTTTGTGTGTGTGTGTGTGTGTGAGAGAGAGAGAGAGAGAGAGACAGAGAGACAGAGACAGACACAGAGACAGACAGAGGGACAGATAGGGGCTAGAGAAGAGCAAGTGACCCTTTGCTCAAGCCAGCAATCTTGGGATTCAAGCCAGCGACCTTTGGGCTCAGGCCAGCGACCTTGGGTCATTTCTTTGACTTCATGTTCAAGCCAGCAACACCATGCTTAAGCCAGTGGCCTCAGGGATTCAAACCTGGGACCTTTGTGTCTGAGTTTGACAGTCGATCCACTGCACCACCACCTGGTCAGGCAGATTTTAGCTCTTAATTTATTAACTTATTCCAGATAGTTACCTTACTAAGAATATTACAATACAAATGACTCATAAACTAGTAAAAAATGACATGAATAATTTTAAGAGTTGTCTTTTCTGGGCATTTATAAATGACTACGGAAAGATTTTTTTTTTTACTCCTATGAAAACCTGAAATGGGGGAAAAAGTCCATTTTCAGGCAGTTCTGTGGAAGACATATGTATAAAAAACCCAATATTTTTCTTCCTTTTTTATAATGGGGCTAAGATATGGTTAAAAGAAGCAGTCTATTAGGTTATATTATCCTAGAATTCATGTAGCTGTATATATATATATATATATATATATATATATATATATATATATATATATATATGTATACACACACACACACAGTGATAGGATTCAGTTGGTTTGCACCAGTTCAGCAGAACCTACACCTAATTTGTTGTTGAGTTGGCAAACCAGTTGTTAAAATGGTTGTAATAAGGGTTTTATCTAAGGTAGGCCCCTGGGCAGCCACCCAATGTGGAAATCACAAATTTACATTCCTTACTCTTTTTTTAACATTCATCTATGCAACAGTGTTTTATTCTAAGCACCCGTATTCAAGTTCATTCCGTCCATAGGTGAAAAAAAATTCAGTGGAACTATGCTTGTAATATTTACTCATTTCAAAAAACTGATTATACCTCTGATGAAATACTACATTTTAATTTCCATGTGTTTGTTACTTCAGTAAACAAACAAATAATATAAAGAAAAATAGTATCAAACAACCAGGGGGTGACAACTTGGATTGTTTGTGTCAGGTATTATTTAATATTTTTTCATATTTTAAAGCTCTTATGACATAATCTAGTTTTGTGTACCTCTTTTATTGTTCTTATTTAAGAATTAAATGCATAAAAATAATAAACAACCTTTTGGTATATTGCTTTTTTTAATACATGAAACGGTCATTAGAGCAGATAACTGGTTCATAAATTATTTGAATCCCATGACTATATATATTTACATCCCTAGGTATGTACAGAATGGTCTACATCTATACACAAGAGGAAGTAAAAGGCATTCTGCTACCTTAGAGTAGTGCCATGTCATCCACAAAGAATTTGGGAATAGGGAATCAGCTTCATGTTTCTTTTCAATATACAACCTGGTCTCTAGAGTAATGTAAGTTTCCACTAAGGGATATATTGAAGCTATTACTGTAATTTGTTGTAATGTAGGAATAACTGATAAATTTAATCTCAATATTTATTACAATTCTATTGTTTCAGCTTTGTAATAAGTTTGAATGCAGTGCAAAAATTAAAATGTACGTTTTTTTCCCCGGAGCCAACCTATAATCTAGCAAGGGACACTGCATAACATATTAATTCTGATCACAGTGTTGAAAGTGATAGCAAAATACATACTGAAAAAGAAATATATATGAAGTGGTGTAGGCTTCCAGCATGTTATAGCTTAAACACACACACACACACACATACACACACACACACACACACACACACAATCTCAAAAGCAAAAACAACCTAATTAAAAAATAGTCAAATGACTTCAAAGAAGATACACAAATGGCCAGTACGGACATGAAAGGATATTGAACATTATTTGTCATTAGCAAATGACTAATCAAGTGCATATTAAAGCCATTCATATCCAATAGGATGGCCATAATAAGAAACAAAGTAGGACAGAGCTAGTGTCAAGAGATTTAAACACTCATACATTGCTAGTAGTAATGTAAAATAGTATAGTCCTGTGAAAATTTGTTTGGGATACCTCAAAATGTTAAACACTGAGTCAACCATATGACACAGCAATTCTCTTCTTAGGTATACACCTAAGAGATTTCAAACATATACCGTATTTGCACAAAAATATGTATACTTGAATATTCATAGCAGCACTATTCATGAGAACTGAAATATGAAAACAACTCATTTACCCCAGCTGATGAATGGATAAACAAAAAGTGGAACATTTACAAAATGAATTATTTTATTACTATATAAAAGACGAAGTACTAATAAATACATGCTAGAAGATTCAGGAACAGGAATCTCCCACTTTTGAAAAGTTCTCTTTAAGACATTTTGCTTTTACAAAAGACCTACGTTAGTACTGCTTTTGCTAACTAAAAGAAATCCATAGAGGGTTTTTGCTTTTAAACAACTGATAATTTCTTCTTCACTGTAGGGCCATTTTTGTATATGTCATATTTCATAGGAACACGACTCTCGGTTAGTGGCGGACACCTGAACTTGGAAGACACTGGTCTGAGTGAAAGAAGTCAGGTCACGAGGGCAATGTATTGTATGATTCTATTTGTATGACATGAAGAATATGAGGATTTTTAAGGGATTCTGAAATTAGATAGTTGTGGCGGTTGCACAACCTTGTGAATGTACTAAAAAAACAACAATCTGCTGAACTGTATACTTTAAAGCAGTTAAAGTTTGTATTTATGTTATGTAAATTTTGTTGCAATAAACAATACAGTCCCACAGATAGAACAGCTTGTAGAATTTACATTAAAAAGATACAAAATTGTATATTCCAAGTGAAAGTTTAAATCACAAAATCTAGGCCAGTATGATGTATTCTGTGACATCTAAAGGTGACTTTTCTAACATGGTGTTTCAAGAGTTACTTTGTAAATTAGTTCTTTGGAACTAGGAAATTCTTTATAGTGGTACAGATACCCCAGAAATTTGGGGAAAAGCAGGAAGGATTATATTCAAATTTTAAGAATCCATATCCATTTCTTCTTTCTAATAAAAAACTAAGGATCTTCTGCTTGTAGCCCAGATTTAAATTTCAATCTTTTTTAAAATCAATGTTATTCAACAGTGATTGCATATTAGATGACTTACAAGTATTTGTTAGCTATTGTTCCTCTAACTTAAATATATTATAATTCTGAGATTGCTTGGTCAAATATTTTATTTTTATAATTATGGGAGCATTGTATTAGATTAAGTACATATATTTATAATTTTTGTAGTTTAATAATATTTGTTCTTTCATGACAGTTTTTATTTTGATTCAAGACTTTTGTCGTCTCTTTTTACCTTTTGTTTTGTTTTGCTTTGTTTACAGGAACAGAGAGAGAGTCAGAGAGAAGAATAAATAAGGATAGACAGACAGAAACAGAGAGAGAGAGATGAGAAGCATCAATCATTAGCTGTTTTTTTTAAAACTTCTTTTTTTTATTATTTATTTTAGAGAGGAGACACAGAGACAGAGACAGAGAGAGAGACACAGAGAGAGAGAGAGAGAGAGAGAGAGAGAGAGAGAGAGAAAGAAAGAGAAAGCGGGGAGGAGCTGGAAGCATCAACTCCCATATGTGCCTTGACCAGACCAGTGCAGGGTCTTGAACTGGAGACCTCAGTGTTCCCAGGTCGACGCCCTATCTACTGCGCCACCACTAGTTTTTAATTGCCGTTGCGACATTTTAGTTGTTCATTGATTGCTTTCTCACATGTGCCCTGTCTGCGGGCCTTCAGCAGACCGAGCAACCCCTTGCTGGAGCCAGGGACTTTGGATCCAACCTGCTGAGCTTTTTGCTCAAGCCAGATGGGCCCGCCCTCAAGCTGGCAACCTCAGGGTTTTGAACCTGGGTCTTCCACATCCCAGACCAACACTCTATCCACTGTGCCACCACCTGGTCAGGCTCTTTTTTCCTTTTTTAAATTGAGAGAGAAGCATCAACTCTTTGTTTCACTTAGTTCCATTTTGTTGTATACTCGTTGATTGCTTCTCAAACATGCCCTGATTAGGAGTTGAACCCTTGACTTCTGGCTTACCAGTAGAGGCTTAATCCACTGAACCACCTGAAGAAATTCCTAAAATTGAAATAAGTAATTAAAATACTTTTGGTAATATATTTTAAATTGGGTAACTTTTTGGTATGTAAACTTTGTTCCTTTAATTTTTATTTTTAATTATTGATTTTAAAGGGAGAAGGAGGGAGATTTAAAATAAGCTTTAGTGTTGAGCTTTATATAAATTTCTTTCTGAAAATACCTGCAAAATACTAAAATGTGTACTATAGCTTGCCTCTGAACAGATTCACCACTGAAGCTTAACTACACATTTTATTTTTCTTTTTTATTCGGCAGGGTTATTTTGTTAATAAAGTAATACATGAACAATGCACTGTATAAATTATAAAGTTTAACAAATGCCTGTGTTTCCTTTTTAAGCTTATTTTATTAATTTTGAAGTTATGTTATCAAAAAAAATATTACCTAATCATTGATTTGTTCATCAATTCATTTAATATATAGTCAGTAGTCCCATTCTTTGTTAATACACTTGGGCAAATCATTCTCTTTTTTCCGTTCCTTTTTTGTGGTTGCTTTTTCTAGTTAAATCGCCTTTCAAAAATGGTTAGAATTTTTTATGTTCACTTTAAAATTTAGTATCTGTTGGTGATTATTTTATTTTAAGGTGTCTTCTTTTCTGGACTAAGTTTCATAACCATATTAGGCATATATAAACAATTTGTGTGTTTTCTGTTTCCTTTAGATTCTACAAAGAAATTAAAAGATGTTCTTGAAGAATTCCACGGTAATGGTGTGCTTGCAAAGTATAATCCTGAAGGGGTAAAACTTCCTTTTTTCTTTTTTAAGTTTATATAAGTGTTTGGAGGAGGAATTTATTAATGAATAGTTCTTGAAAATGTATATACTATATACCATATAATATAACATAAACCAAATGAAATTTACAATGAAATGCAATACTTGGAGATACATTAACTGTTATTCTTACTACCGTTTTTATCCAAAAATATTTTGTGAATTAAAATAACATTTCTATATTCTGTGCATGAAAGAGTATAGATAATCTACAATATAATTTTAGTTTCTTTTCCTAAAAGTCAAGAAATAGAATTAGATAGAGACAGAAAGAATGCCTGATTCTCACAGTATGACTTAAAAATTTTTATCCCTATTGAACTCTGACTTAAGGCAGAGAGGTTACTCTTTACAGATAATTATTCCCTTGACTGAAAAAAAGATATTTATGAAGGATATAATTTATCTATCACTTTAAAGAGCCAGCTTGGACAAAAAGAGGGGAATTTCTTCCCCTTATCTTGTTTTTTACCTATTATCAATTTCTGAAATTCTTTCCTTATAAAAACTATGACCTGTCAATTGCTTTTGAATACCATGCTTGTGCTGGAATAACTGCTTTTCCCTTCCTAATTACTTCTTAAAGAACCTTCTGTTTAATGTTAGCTGAGAGATTTTACATTTTAAATGTTTGATTATCATTGCTGTGTGTTTTGTACCTTCACCAAGTCATAGGTGGGTTTATGGGAGTCAAAACAAACAGCCCTTTGCAAAAGACCCTTTGGCCCAGATGTATTATCCAACATATAAATAGATTTGTTTTGCTGATTAAAAGTGATTTGTTTTTTGTTATCATTGTCATTGTGGTTTTGAATGTTTGGAGGAGCAGAGTTCTTGGTTGTCCTTCAATATTGTACTTCTCTGGGATTTCTGCAATTTAAATTCTAGTTAACACCCAATCTCTAAATTTCAATATTAAAACTTTCATATTGTTTTACATTTTTCTTTGGTATTTAAAATAATGAGCTATTTTTATGCTGTATTTTTTCTGTGTAGATTTTGATACATTACTGTACCTTTTACAGCTTTTTAACCCAAGAATTATTTTATTTTTTTAAAAAAAGTTGATATTTAGTGCCTATAATTTATGGGGAAACTAGGCAATTGAAAAGCATTCCCTTTTCTCTATTTTCAGGAAAGAAGCAGACATCTGATCTATATTTGCTCAAATTTTGTTTTCCTCGATGCTATAGAGCAGGGGTCCCCAAACATTTTACACAGGGGGCCAGTTCACTGTCCCTCAGACCGTTGGAGAACAGACTATAAAAAATACTATAAACAAATCCCTATGCACACTGCACATATCTTATTTTAAAGTAAAAAAACAAATGGGAATAAATACAATATTTAAAATAAAGAACAAGTAAATTTAAATCAACAAACTGACCAGTATTTCAATGGGAACTATGGTTGTGGATGCATCCTGTGCTCCTCTCACTGACCACCAATGAAAGAGGTGCCCCTTCTGGAAGTGCAGCGGGGCAGATAAATGGCCTCAGGATGCCGCATGCAGCCCATGGGCCATAGTTTGGGGACCCCTGCTATAGAGTGAGAGAAAAAATGTTGGCAGATAAACTTGTTGAACTGAGAATCTCAAAGACTAAGAAAGCAGGGAGAGAAAGTTAAAGATGTCAACATTACTGAATTACTATGGACCTCTAAAATTTTTACATTACCAAATATACTTGAAAACATACATATTATCTAATCTATATACAGAGGTGAAACCAGTTTTATTTTCTCCCTAAAGATAGCTGTTAGCTATAAATTCAGATAAAATGTGAATTTCAGTTGAAATGAAACTCAGTTTACATAGCAGTCTTTTTACTTCATTTAGTTCTTATTTAAAGGACTCAGGAAACTTAGTCTTACTGATATTAAATATGTAATGAAGATTATCAGTCACTGTATACTAGATTTATCGAAGTAATTGCTAAATTCCTTATTGGACACACATATGATGTCAGCTTTTTCAATAATGTAACACCTTTCCATAAATGCATGAATCTCTTCTTAAGTTAGATATTGAGAAATGACAGTTGAAAAATAAGAAAAGTTATTTCTCATTATGATTCAAAAATAACTTTTAAGTGTTAAACCATTTTCTGATGATAACACTAATACATATTTTCTATTCAGGAAATAATTTGAAGTTTATATGATTTTTTAAACACTAATATGTATTTCACAAAAGCCCATAGGAAATAATTAGAAATATTTAATGTTGAGAAATAAATCTATAAGGCCTTAAGATTCTTTTCAGTGTTTGCCTCTATTCAGTTTATAAAAGGTTGTTTTAACTGTGTAAAAAAAAATTCGTAAAGAACTCATGAAAAATGCATCCTGGCAATTCACATGTGAAATTTTCATTCTCTATTGACTGGTCAAGTTGAGTTCAAAGTTATTTGGCATAGATGATAATACTAAATTACACAAGAAAAATTAGAAAAGTGACTAGTCTTCCTTTAGAATAAATAACGAATCCTTTGTTTTCTAAATGAACATGGCTTATATCAGCTATACAAATTGTATTTACAAAGAGATAACTATCTAAATATTTCTAAAATCACTTCTCTTACAAAGTAAAGTTGCTTAAATGTTAGATTTTATTATTTTTCTAATCATTCATTTGAATTACTGATTTATAAAAACTTAATCCAATGAAAATATGGCGTGTTTAAATCTATTTTAATAGAGCATAAATATTAAATATAATGTTTGATAATTTACTTATTTTTAGTTTCTATCTTTAAAGTTAATTTGATAATCATCCTTTGAAGACATTAATAAAATAATCATAAAATATAAAATTATGGCTTTCAAGATTCTCTAAGCATAGAAAGTTTTAAAAGGTCTTGAGATTCCCAAATATGATTATAGAGTATTTAATTAAAGAAACTCATTTGAAGAAAAGAACCTTTTCAAAGTTAACTAGCTAAGTTCATGACAACAGCCATAATTAAAACTTAACTATATATGGAGTCTCCATTTAAGACCAATGCGCTTTCCTCTTCACTTCATTTATTAAGCTTCATTGATTCTATAGCTTCATTGATTAAGCCATAGATGAGAGGGAAGGCGTTGTGACATGAGAAGAATAAGGGGATGGGGAAGGTGTTTCACATAAGCAATACTGTTTAGTGCATGTAAAATAATAGTACAGTAAATGACATTCTATATGTTATGAGTATGGCGTATTCCAGTTCACACAATTATAAGGTGTGATTATAACTAATTTATGGTAGCCCTGCAATCTTAGATTGTTCCCAGTAAAAGAGTCAATACATAAATTACTCATGAAAGCAGTATAATTTGATAACGAGAAAGAACCAGTTTGGCACTGAATGCATCTATCATCTATCTATCTATCTATCTATCTATCTATCTATCTATCTATCTATCTATCATCTTCTATCTATGCCCTGTATTTCAAATTAAATTCTTAATTGTTTCATTAACAACTAAAGTGATGGGAGAAAGTGGAGTAGTGGCATATGAATGAAAAGCCATCTATCTTTAAAAAGGCATAGAGAGAGCCTAGGCATGTTATTCTCATAGATGGGAACAGGAAGAGAGGGGGATAAAGTGTTCATTAATATATTGTTATACATACTGTTATATTTTATAATATTTAGAAAGTTTAATTATATTGTATGTGTTATTCATTATATTTATCGCATATCACTTACAACTGTTTATTACTTCAGAGATTAATTCAGTTAGTGATTCTTAAACTTTAGCTTGCATCAGAACCACCTGGAGGTCTTAATAAGACTGATTTTTGCCAGCTCCCTCACCCTTTCCTTAGTTTCTGTGTTCCTGGGTTGGGGTTCAAAAATTAGTATTGCTATCAGTTTCCCAGTTGACTCTGTTGCTGCTGCTTTGGAACCACATTTGGAGACCCATGGATCTAGGGCATGTTTTAAAGTCAATCTGTAAACTTGAACCTTTCAGTTAAATGATCAGTGATAATGAGATAATGAATATAAATTATCTTAAATTAATACATGTATTCTTTCTTTCCTTGCATGCACACACAGAAACAAGACATTCTTAACCAAGTAAGACATTTTCCTTTCTATTCAAATCTTTCTTTTATTCTGATGTGAGCTATGAATTTCATATCTATACCACTGAGATATACTTCTGTACCAATAATATATAATATGCAAGATTACCTATAATACTTGACTGATAGTTGTTCAAATCAAAGTCTCAAATGGAGAAACTGATACATTAAAGGAGTCTAAAAGTGTCCAGAGTGTGGGCTTTAATTTTACCAATGTTTGAATTTTATTTTCTAATATTGTTGAACATAATCAGGCTCCGATATAATAATTTATTTAATATTTATTAATGTGAGGTTTAAAAATTGCCTTTGAATATAATTGATAAGTTTTGAAATTTGGTTGATAGTGCTGTTAGAATCTGAGGGAAATATAACAAAAAAGCTATTGAATTTTGTTCTTCTGGGGAAAAGAGTTACCTATCTGTTGCTTTTGGCACTCTGTCCTAGAAAAATCTATTTTGTAAAGCAAGTTTTAGGTTCATAGTTCAGTTGGGTGTAGAAAATTGCAACCCATTTTGGAGGTTCTCTAACTAGATTCTTCTATCACACAAGGAATATATCTTACTAACACATGTTTGTTGTCTAAAACCATAATATTGTTTCTTTGGACAAAGTTGATGATGTACTAGCTTTTTATTCACAAGGTTCCCTGTGGTTTCAGTAAAATATATTGTAATTGCATCCTAAAGTGTTACAATCCAATTGATTACATCAGAATAATCTTGACTGACTTTAGATAGAGGTCCTACATAGTAAAATCCTCTAGAATAAGGCACAACTGGAATGTCAACTTAGTGACTACGATTAATTTTACTAGCCTCTTTTAGAGAATGGGAGTTCCTGATCTCATCTCTGAACTTTGTGAAAGCCTACTAGCTACCCCAAAGATGGGCTTTATGGGCTTTATGGTATTAGGAGGCATCACTGCAGAGTATAAAGAGTTGCTCTTATGAAGCAGGATTTAGGTAGTAAAGACCATCGGTTAAGCACCTTATTCAGCAAACATGCCTTTCTACACAACCTGCACCCCTACTAGAGGCTGAATGCAAATTGGTGTCAAAGTTATCTCTGTATCTTTTTGAAGTTAGCAAAATAAGTTTCTTCCTCCCTCACTCCCTTGGTCGGTCTTTGCTCAATATGCAGTTACTTAGTAGGCAGGCAATTCCAGTTGCAGAATAGAGAGAATGGGAGAAGCTGAAGAGAACTAAAGGAAAATGAAGAATGACAGCATGGCCTGACCAGGCAGTGGTGCAGTGACGGAGCGATGAACTGAGATGCAGAGGACCCAGGTTCGAAACTCTGAGCTCACCGGCTTAAGTGCTGGCTTATCTGGCTTGAGCACAATGGACTTACCAGCTTGAGTACAGTGTTGCTGGCTAGAGCATGAAATCATAGACATGACCCCATGGTGGCTGACTTGAGCCCAAGGTTGCTGGCTTGACAAGGGGTCAATCGATCTGCTGTAGTCTCACCCACCCCCATCACGGCAAATATGAGAAAACTAACAACTAAAAGGTGCCGCAGTGAAGAATTGATGCTTCTCATCTCTCTCCCTTCCTGTCTATCGGCCCCTTTCTTTGTCTCTCTCTGTCTCTGTCAAAAAAATAAAATAAAAAGAAAGAATGAGAGCATGCATATTTGTTGCTCTATATGTGTTCTTTGTCTATCAGTTTTCTGCCAGTGTAGGATTTTCTCTTTACATTTTCTGCCAGTATATGACCTTTAGCCCAAAGCTGAATTATGTTTTCATAGCTCCCTGGGCTTTCCTTATCCACTCAGAATTCTGTACTATAGTTTTCTTAATTTATATACTGTTTACATTCGGACAAGTAAATTGCTTCAATCCTTTAATAAGTAACCTGGAAATTCAGAAGCTATATTTTGTACTGCTACTGCCTAGTGTAATATCTTAAATGTTTTTAACAAGGATATTGACACTAACATAATTATTAGTAATGATATAAACATCCTTTTATTGTAAGCTTTAATTTTATTAATTTAGAAGTTATGTTATCAAGAAAAACAATATTACCTAATCATTGATTTGCTTATCAATTCATTTAATATATAGTCAGTAGTCCCATTCTTTGTTAATACACTTGGGCAAATCGTTTTCTTTTTTTCTGTTTTTGGTCCCTTCCAGAACCCAAACCAACATTTTCCCATTAAAGAAATCGTCTGGAAAGTATAACAGAAAATGTAGTCTTTGGAATTCAACTGAACTGATTCAAATTCCACATCTGCCACATATTAGCAGGTCTTAATCAATTTATTTAATCTCTCCTAGCCTCTGGTTGTTTACTTATTAAAAGAAGACAGTGTCTGGCCTTGTTGATCTGTTAAAAAGGTTACAATCTACATTAAATAATTAACTTTGTATCTGACATATAGGTATCACTTTGATATTTAGAAGAAGCAGTGGCCCTTGATCACACTTTAGCAATCAACATGATTTCCTGCAAAAGTTCTGGAGTGTGTATACAAGGTGAAAGTGAGAATATTTGAGACAAATTCCCCAAGCAATCTGATAGCCCCAATTTTCTCAGTTTTACTTTTCTCATTTTAAAATGAAAAAATATAACCCTGATGCTTTTTCCAACTCTAAGTCCCTTCTACCATGTGATGTGATTTGCCTCTTTTGCTGGCCATAATCCAGAATACTGTTCTGGTAGTAGAGTTATTGTGTTGGTTGTATTTGCTCCACCTACCACAACTGCACAAATACGAGGACAATACATTAGCAAGGAATGGAAATAACATGTTAAGCAGTGTTTCTGTGTCTTTTCCTATTACTATCAATATACTTCCAGTCATCTTCCTCCACTTATTAAACCTACAACCAGAATATAGTTTTGAAAACATACCAACAAATCAAGTAACAAAATGCCCACCAGAATTCTGTGCTATTAAACTGATATTGACCATGTACTAATTATTATTGAAATATATAATATGTGGCTTAAGTTTTTGCACCTTGATACTCAAAGAATTGCTCTAGCTTACTTAGAATAAAATTATGTCCAACAATTTGAGAAGATATTTAAATAAATCCATAAGACTAATTAGTTATATCATAATTAAGCAAATTAATTTTAATTGCTTCTTGCAGTTTTCTAATAATTGTACTGAGGATCAAATTTCAACATTTCTGAAAAAAAATACACTATCTTTTATCTATGGAAACATTGAGAACTTGAGAATGGATCATCTGCTATACTTTATGCTAAATTGAAAGCTTAAATTAATAATTTGATTACTTCATGTAATCAGATAATATTGATAAAAATTGATCCATTTCTCTTACACTTCTATATTAAACATACAGAAATTTAAAAATGAATATTTACAATACTAATTGCTTCAAATTATTTTATTTACAAATGAGGTTTAAAAACAAACTTAAGTAATTTAGAAAATAAATTAATAACTATAGTTTTAAAAATAACAGCCAACTTTGAAATGTGGAGTTTAAATACTCATAAGTATATTGTTCTTTTATAACTGATTAAATATCTTATATAGGAGTTAAAATCCAATTTTGAGAAAAAAACGATGCTTGGATCTTCAGGTGATTTTTTTTTTCTTTTACATTTTTCCAAGGATGAGTACAATAAACACTTTAGGTGTTTTCTACACCTAAAGTTTAGTTTTAGAGTTGTTGTTTTTGTGTGTGTGCATTTTCGTCCTCAGGAATAGCTTTTTTGAGTAGAGCAGTAAAAGCTACTAGGAGAAAATAAATAGAGAGAGATTTAGGTAGAGAGTTTTAGATTGTCTAAGGGTTTTGAAGGTTTTTTTAATAGGTAAAATAATTAAAATAACATTTATAGAATCAACAAGTTAAAATTTTCATTTACAAAAATACATACAAAAGCAACGTGGACAGTAAACTTGAGTAGAAGAGCAGACCAGGTACGAGTTATTAAACCAGCATAATTAAGTGACGAAAACTGGGATCACAGTGAGAATTATAATGGAGGTTGGGGCAGATGTAGAGTACGTTTTTCTTATAAGGTTAAAACTAATGGGCCATGCTTAGAATGCCAAAGGGTATGAAAAGCGTTATTGTCCACTCAGATATTTCAAGTTGGGTAAATAAGTAGATGATAATAACGTTAGTGGTATTTATTTATTTATTATTTTTGCTAAGGTGTTTTGTTTTTTTTTTCCCCCAGTTACAGTTGACCTGCTATATTATATTTTAGGTAAACAACATAGTGATTAGATATTTACATATTTTACAAAGTGATCATTATTTTTTATTTTTATACTTTATTTTATATCTTTTTTTTTAAATGGCAAGATTGTTGGGAGCCTAGTCAATGCATTTGATAGTGATTAAGCAGTGGCAAAGTATCTTTAACTATGTGTGAATATTGGAATATCTGTCCTTAAAATTATACTTTGGTCAATAATAGTAACATAGTGAACATTGAATTAGAAATATTTGCATCCTTGATACTAACCCAAAGATTTTAGACCTTCACAATTTATTTCACTTTCTAAGCCTCAGTTGTATAGGAGTGATAATAGCATCTACTTACTGGGTTATTGTGAGGATTAAAATATAGCACGTTTGTAACAAATTTAGCATTTAAGTAGAGTAACATCTAGAGATTGTTTGCATTTTATGCAACAAACATTTTAATCAGATGTCTAATATCTTTCTAGCTATGGATAATAGAGCATATCACAGACTATAAAGGTTACGAGGAAAGATTAGAAGCTTTCAAAAGGAATTTGATATAAAATGAACACCCATGAGAAATAAGCATATAGAGAGTGAGACAAGCATTTGGAACAGAGAGAAGTTATTGGATTGCATCTCAACTGCATTTATTGCATGTGTAATAAACACTAACTATTGTGTTTGGTCCTGTGGGAGAAACATAAATGGTCAAGCCGATCTTTGCTACCAGAGAGTACAGTATCACCTAATAAATCTATTTCTGACAATGCTTCAACTCATGGAATTATTAAGCACTGGAAATAATTACTGGACCCCCTGACCCAGTTATAAAATCCCAGTGTCCCACTCTTGCATGTTGGCTCTTTCCTGGTCTTCTAATCCTTCTCAACTTGATATTGCTCATACTAACCCTGGTAGATTTGGGCCCTGATAAATTAAAAAAAAGAAACACAGAATTTGTGGGATAGCATATATTTAAAATCCTTTCAAAATTTTAATTATTTTATCGTTAGTACTATTTATTTCTTTTCTTTTAATCTACATTAATATTAAATATAAAGCCATACACTATTATTCTTTGAAATAATCTCATTTGAGATTTATTAAATAAAAGAACATATTACTGCTGAGAAGATTTTTATATTTATTCTATGTAACAAATTCTTATCATCCCACCCAAATCACTTTTTTTTCTTGCTAGATTGCCTACAAAGAGGTATTTGAACAAAATTTTACTTTTTCTATTTCAGTGTCCATTCCTCAAATATATAATGAGGCTCTGCAATGTAAAAGAGTTGTGTTGAACACTATGTGATGCAAAGTCGTGCTGGATCTCATAGTCTAGCAGGAAAGAAGATAAACATACATCTGCCTGCACACACATCTGCATTAAGGGACTTCCTTTTTGAAATTCTCATTAAAGGTGAACTTATGCAAGTAAGCAATTAATCATAGACTAATAGTATATACACATAGTTCTTCAAGAAATTCTTATTGAGTTTTATTTTTAGAGGAGAAAGTAACTTTAGACATGTATGTGTGTGCTTCAGTAACAGCTCACACCTGTCCTAGGGACACCACTCAAAAGTAGATAAGGCAGTGTCACACTAAATTAAAATGGATTCAGCTAAAGTATAAAACTTACCTGGATACAGATCACTGATTATAAGATATACTGGAAATCATGCTAAGAACGCTCTGCTTATAATTCTTCTAATTCTTTATTTGAGTTTTGTAATTACGCACTGAAATAATTTGGAGTAGCTTTGTTTGCTATTCTTGTTATTTACCATCTTTTACAAAAAATGCATTACTAATTTTTCTTTCTACCAAGTTTTAATAACTGCTAGTTTTATGTGAAGCTACAACTAATTGGTTATGTGTTTCCAGGGGATAAAAAAATTTTCCAAAACTAATGTTAAAAAATTTGCAGTATCCACACTTTTCACTCTTTCTCTAGAAAGGAAGTTTCGGCATGGCAGTGTTAGGAAGCTATCATGCAACTCTCTGATATTTCAAGTAATGAATAATCAATTGGAGTATAAGATAAGCATAAGAAATAAGCATTTAAAATGCATTTTAAAAGTTTTAATATAAAAAAACCTATATTTGAATTTTTAGGAAGTTTGCCATGCTACATATGAATTTATATACTTTGGTTCTGTGGCCTGTATATTATTTTTTAATTTAACATAGTTATATAATTTTTATAGCAAAATTGAAGTAGAAATGGTAAAAGAAAACCTCTGGCTAAGTTAAGTTCTTGCCTATCTCATTTGATCAGTGATCTTTAGACCATAACATGGTATGATATACAAGTAGGCACTCAATCAACACTTATTGAAAAATGAGTTCAAGTCCTTTCTCTGTTCATGGGTTTAGCTAATAATGTAATCTATAATAGTTAAATGATTCCTTTTTGTCTTTTAAAGATCATTTGTTAATTAACAGATATATGACTATAATAACACTCCTTTAGACCAAAAAGGATCATCACTATCAGTTTTCACATTTTCTAAAAGATTTATTTTTACAGCTAATTAATAAGCATGTCAGATCATGTGATTTCCTGCTGCAAATGCTACAATAACTATTCCTCTCACTCTACTTTAGAGCCAGAAGGTTGATCATTAGATATCTTTCATGATCTGCCCCAGTCCTCTCACCACCAAAGATCATATCTTTAACTTTATCTTCTAACACTCTAGTCCTCCCTTCTTATCCTCTTGCTCCTCTTCACTGATTCCTATGCAAGTTCTTCTAAGAAGGACTACATTTACACCTCAGGGCATTTGCACTACCTGTGTATGTGCAAAGCTGTCTCCCTTACTGCCTTTAAATCTTTATTTAAATAACGAATTCTTATTTTCTGATCATCAACTTTAAAACTACAAACATCCTCTCCAAAATATATAAACCTCTGTCTTCTTTATTTTTTCCTACAAAACTTAATACTGTCAGACATTGCATATTTAGCTGATTGATTGATTGATTTTCTTATTCTATTCAGTAGAAGATAAGCCCTTGATAAAAGGAGTTTTACATATTCCAGTAATATCTTTATCCCAGCACCTAGAGCAAAACTCAAAACAAAGTGGGTGCACAGTGAACATTTACTGAATGAACACGAGCCACTCTCCATCTTCAAACTGCCACAATAAATTAAAGTAATGACAATATGATGACACTTCTTTTCATTCACTTTGAATCTACTTGGATGAGTACTAGTGTTATTTGTTTGTATTAAGAGGGATGTAAAAACAAAGGCTCCAGATGGTCAGATATCATAATGAAAAGCATATAGAAATGGGTTTTGAATTCGTGCCAGTCTGGCAGCAACATCTGAGCAGCTCCATCAGTCTGTATTCTCTACAGATTCTCTGTATCATCTCCCTAAATAGTCTGTGTATGCTCCTTGGAGGAGGGTGGGGGACGAAAAAGCAGTTCAAAACTTCAAGAATGATTTGGTGTGCCTCTGAGCTTACAGCCAATTCAATTAAATGGGCCCCAACTTTTTCTCATCAGTGTTTCCAGTGATATGCATTTAAATGATCTCTTTCTATGTAAAGGTCACAATCTTCAAAACCAAATCCTAGTACTGCTACATGACCATGATAAAATATACAATATCTAAATTTGGAAATATTCCGCTAAATCACGAGATAAGGAAAATGTATAGACTGAGGACAGGATTCACACACAGAACTATTTGATGTTTTGGACAGCACAGCATTTTAGAAGATATTTGAAAATCTTTTATGGGTTAATCAAAAAAGACAATGAAGAATAATTCTTCAATGAATTGGAAAAGACTCAAGCAGCTAATATTTCTCGCTTTGAGGAAGTTTTAGTTTTTCAACTTTTTAAGTTGTGTATAATGGCAGGAAATGGAAGAGAAAGGAAATCTATTCCCTTTACGTTGTAATGGTTTTAAAGAAACAAGTTTACGTCATCACTACAACTTCGAAAATATGTAGGATGACATCATCTCATAGAAATCATTTAGAAAAGAGGAAATTTATATTCCATTTTGTCTGTAGTAGGCTTCTATTTTTTAAAGTAAGATAATCTTTCTAAATGCTTGCTTTCTGAAAGCAGTAATTTGCCAACATTGTCTGATATAGAACAATTTTGGTAAATGTCTAAGATAAAGAACTTCAGGTTTGATGTGGGAAGATGCAGTGAATTTTTCCTTTTCTTTTGGAACAATAAAAGAATAGAACTGATTAAGATAATAAAATATCCATCTAACCATAAAGTAATGCTTCCTTTTATTTCTCCATTTTATTCTGTTTATTTTTCAAACAATGTGCCCAAGTGTGCATTAAGTACCCTTTACATCAATTTATTACATTCATACAACAACCCTGAATGGTTTATTTTATTTCTTAATTTTTTTAAAAAAAATTAATTGATTTTAGTGAGAGAGGAAGAGTGAGAGAGAGACAGGAACATTGATGAGTTCCTGTATGTGCCCTGACCAGGGATCAAATCGGCAACCTCTGTGCTTTGGGATGATGCTCTAACCAACTGGGCAATCTGGCCAGGGCCTGAATGGTTGATTTTATATGCAGACAATTAAGGTTTAGAGTTGTTAGAGAATAAAACAAACTATTGTTAGCTTGCTGAGCAAGGGAGAGCTGAAACACCTGAGAAAATTCAGTTTTCCTTATAATTAAAAAACAAAAAGGGACTAAGAAGTAATGTATGCACATGGCCCACCCTCATCAGATATAAAGTGTTGGATCCAAGAGTGATACAGGTAGTCTGACTTTAAAGCATGCCTATACCATTTGTTGTAACCCACACATTGCTGACTATGAAAGGTTTATGATGCAAAGGCTGAGCAAGTATAAATAACCTTGCTTCTAACCACCATGCTTGTGATTATGTTCATCACTCAAACTTCCTATAACTTTGCAATGAAAGGAACTATTGGGTTACTATGGGTCTTCATACATGTCAAGGGTTATTTCTCACTGTTGGTTGCTCATCCAACCAAAAGTATTCACTTCTCTTTTTATATGCCACCTCTAAGAAACCTTTTTCATTAAGAGAGGTAACAGTGCCCAAGAGAATGTGTTTGTACACAATGGTCTGGCTGTTGGTTTAATCTGTGTTTTAAAACGTTGGCTTCATTCATGCGGCAATTTTCTTTTTGAAAATATTTCTGTTCTTTGAGGCTGTTCTTATATTTTTATATTATTTATAGTTTTTAGTAATGTGGTCAGTCTATTGCTAAAATTTACAAAAATTGTGGTAGGGGTGGTTTATTAAAAATGGAAGAAAGTAATGACTTTTTACTGCCACCAATAGAAACATCTGAAGTGCTCTCCTGAGAATGGCTAAGCAAACAGACTGAACTAAACCACTGGTGTCACATTAACGTGTAGACAGCGTCTTAGAAGCATTTGTAAACAAAGTAAAGTTTTTGGCTTTGCTTTTTTATTGGCTTGAGGTTATATTAGGAACAAAAGCATACATCAAGTATCTATACTGAATTTACCCATGATCTAATCAACAGAGACTTACTTTCTCTAATGATATCTCTGAATGTCATGTTCCATTTTAGGTTTATTCAAACTAACATAACAGTAAAACTGGTCGTTCTCAATGACCTGACCTCAATATTATTTCATAGGAAAAAAGAGACTTTTTCATCCAAAATATCAGTTTAAGGAATTACTTTTTTCTCATCTGCCAGAAGTTTGAACAAAATTATGAGCATTGGCCTGCCAAATTTTATTTTGCCCTATTTTAGACTCATCTCTGTTATATTAAATTGGGTAAGGAAAAAAGCCCTTCAAAGGCTTCCTCTGTGGCCCATAGTCCTTGCACTCTCTTGATCTGGATAGACATGGCTTTATTCCAGCTCCTTTTCTGTAGGTCTCCTTGTCTTTCTAAATGGATTACTGGCCTGACCTGTGGTGGCGCAGTGGATAAAGCGTCGACCTGGAAACACTGAGGTCGCCAGTTCAAAACCCTGCACTGGTCTGGTCAAGGCACATATGGGAGTTGACCAGCGTCCAGCTCCTCCCCCCTTTCTCTCTTTCTCTCTCTCACTCTGTGTCTCCTCTCTAAAATGAATAAAATAAAAAGAAATTAAAAGTTTCAATGGATTACTGGATGGGACCCAGCACTGCTTCACGGCTCTTCTGTGCCATGCTGTCTAATCTATTTCGAAGGAAAGAGTTATTCATTGTTGTCCCTGTGGTCACAGGGCGTGCTGGCTAAGCATGATATATCATATTGTCCCATTGTATATGATGCACCGTTTACTAAAAAAATTGGGGTCTAAAAACTGGGTGCATCTTATACAATGATTGTCAAGACATTTAAGAACTGTGGAATTTCAAATGCCATAGATGGAACTGAGGACAAGACAATATATGAAGACAGTGAATCTTCATCAGACATAGATGAGCATAAGCTAATGGATGGGAGTTTTGACAGTGATGAGGAGGTGTATGAATTTTATGATGAACAAAACTTGAGTTTAATAACTTTATGTAATACATTTCTTTTTCAAATTTCGGACCCCAAAATTAAGGTGTGTCTTATACATGGGAGCATCTTATCCATGAGCAAATGTGGTAGTACCAGTTACTTGCCTTTGTCCTCAATTTTCCAGACTAGAGTCAGATGTTGGCCTGCCACCCTCTGCTTGGAGACAACAAGCTTTCTGAGTAGCCCCTGTGAAATGTGCTCATTAATTTGAGACTAAAAGGAGGCTTCTATCACCATTTCACCAAGTGGACATGGGGACTTTTAATGCAGTAATGGTTGTCTCCAAAAAATGTCTCCTGTTTTATAGACATTCAGTGAGTAAGTCTGGGCAAGGATCTTGAAAAAGGTTACTTGAAAGTCTGCACAGAACATTTTAAATTTTCCTTTGGATTTTGTATCTACTGATCTTGGTCTTAGGGTGAAACTGTAATATGAACCACTTCTAACTGTTGAAGATAATATTCACTATATAGAAAAGAAAATGAGTGAGATGAGATGAATTCCTTTTTTGGGGGCGCATTTATGAATCTATTGGCATGTTCACTTTAGTGGCATGATTCAATCATTGCAACAACTCTGTGGAATTGACAATATTAACCCCAATTTACAGAGGAAGAACCTGAGTTTCAAAGAGTGAGTTTTTAAGGTCATCCTGGTGCTGTGGAAGTGTCTGATGAACGCTGTTCCTTTTGCTGCTGCACTGCCACACGTAAGATGTAAACATTTAATCACCAGGGTCAGCCTGGGGCTGTACAATCTAGTTCTCGAAGAGTTACCTTTTCCGGACTTGGCTATAAAAATGAGGTCATTTCTATTACTAAAGATTTTGAACACAGAACCAAATCTTATCATTGGCTTACTCTTAAAAATATATGTTAACCCTTTTTCTTTTCAGACAATAGATTTTGAAGGCTTCAAGCTGTTCATGAAAACATTCCTAGAAGCGGAACTCCCTGATGATTTCACAGCGCACCTCTTCATGTCGTTTAGCAACAGATTTCCTCATTCCAGCCCAATGGTGAAAAGTAAGCCTGCTCTCCTTTCAGGGGGTAAGTTTAATTATTTATTTTAAAACTTAAATACAGTAAAAAAAGAAGAAAAAGAAAAAAAAACTTGAAGGGAAAATCTGTTTCAAGTTCTCTATAACAGAGATGACTTGCTTTAAAATTACTTTTGTTGAAGGATTTATACTTTCATACTAAGATTGTGCAAAGTATTTAAAATTTCTCTATAATGCTAAGTAACTATTAGGGAATATATGCTTTATTATTATTTATCACTTGCCATATAATGTCTTAGAAACCTATGTTTAGGTAACAATTTTAAGAGATATTTTTATTAAATGTGAAAATGCTCTCTTTTAAATGATTGGATTATATATAAATGTAGTCACAAAGCAGTTATGTCTAGAAAACATACTATTTAATATAAATTGCGCAAAGTACCAGTATGCTCTTACATTGTTATATTTGTAATTTCAGAAAAGAGTTGATTTTTCTCTTAGATATTTAATTAAATTTTTTGTTACCAAAGAGATGATTAGTCCTTTCATTATATATAGTTTTTTAGAGATGTCTAGTCCATTCATATCATTTGCTAATTATATCATTCTCCATCCAGTCAGGAAAGCCAAAATCTCACGTTATAACTCTAGAGAATGTGGAATAGGAAATTGTTAAAATGAAGTTGGGGAGTTGAAAGGCAGTGAGGAACACCCAGGTCATTCAGAGACAGAACCTCATGCTCCCCTCTGGGTTGAAGTAATCAAAACCCAGAAGCTGGAAGAAAAGACCTCTTTGAGCTGAGATTCAAAATTCTGGGGGGAGTGCTGTCTGGTGGATCTTGTGTATGACTTCTGTGGAGGGGCTCCTTCCTGACTGGCTTTGGTAGCTGAGGAACTCAAGGAAAGGCCCGCAGCCCTGGGTGTCAGCCCTCATGGGAGCATTACCAGGGTCTGTGCAGGGCCCTAAAGGAGAGCTCACCCTGCCTTTTGTGGTGCGGAAATAAGCAGAGACTCCAGCCTATGGCTACTGGAATCACGTGCTGTGAGCGTGCAGTCCTGGAGAGAACTAAGGGAAGTGCAGGTAGACAAGCGGGAACCAGCCCCTTCTCTTTCCTGCGTTCTAATCACTAGAGCATCCTGCCGGCTCCACCGGTGTCTAGCTGGCAATGGAGAGATGTAGCCGACTGCGGCATTGCTCTCACACTTCCGTCTTTGGTCTCTTTTGGGCCCTTTAGTATCATTGAGGATCCCAAGGAGCTTTTGTTTATGTCGGTGATATCAATTGCTATTTACCACATTAAAGGTGTGAGACATAAAAATAACATATTATTATGAAAAATGACTTAACAAAATACTGAGAGTGGAATTGTTTGATATTGTTTCAGTGACTGATATTTGGCTTTATAGAACTCAGTTAAATAACCATTCTTGTTTCTCTGTTGCCATATCATGTTATTGGGCCGCTTGGAAACACCACCATACCCTTGCGAGAGAATGGGAGTGGAGAGAGCAAATGGTATCTCAAATCATCACTGACATTGTTTGGACCATACAGATCCCCTGGAAGGGGCCTAGGGAATCCCAGGGGAGCCACGGGTCCAGAAATTTCTGAAGCATCACAAAATAGAATATGGAAGTTTAAGGATAGAAACAAGAAGTTTATAACTGGCACTCAGCCTGACCGGGCAGTGGCGCAATGGGACTGGGATGTGGAAGAACCAGGTTTGAGACCCCGAGGTCGCCAGCTTGAGCGTGAGCTCATCTGGTTTGAGCAAAAAGCTCGCCAGCTCGAACCCAAGGTCGCTGGCTCCAGCAAGGGTTGGATTAGTCTGCTGAAGGCCCGTGGTCAAGGCACGTGTGACAAAGCAATCAATGAACAACTAAGGTGTCACAATGGCAATGAAAAACTAATGACTGATGCTTCTCATCTCTCTCCATTCCTGTCTGTCTGTTCCTATCTATCCCTCTCTCTGACTCTCTCTCTGTCCCTGTAAAAAATAAATAAATAATAAATAAATAACTGGCACTCAAATAAAAAGTTTAAAACCTATAATTAAGAAATAAGTGATCTGGCCATCAACAAAGCTCTGGTAAGCTGATGAAGAGTCCACACTGTTAAACCTTATGTTGTGCTTGCTGCCTCCCCTTCTGTTAACAAAGTGATACATTTTTCCTAGAGCAATTTTCGTCCAAGATTTCTGAAAACTAGTATACACCTTCCACATGGTATACTTTGATCCCTTCAAAATATATACAAATTAATATTTATCCTAATCTTCAACTACCCATAAACTCTTTTTAGTCCCTAAAATAATTCCACTGATATCATGAATTGTGAGAACTCCCACATGCTGTTTTTCTATTAATCAGTCTATCCTGTTTGGTCTGTCCTTAAAATATAGTGCCTGTGATTACCAGTGTTCTGGGCTGCACATTTTAAAATGGGACAATTGCTTACTTTGATCTAGAAATTAATACTTCCTACTCTTTCATTTCATGCTTTCAATGGATTTCACATACCTTAGACATAAAAAAATAACAACGTTTTTCTTATTTAATTTTGCTCAAAGCAATGCTGCCCTTGGGTTTTGAGAAAGGAGAAGGGGGCAACATTTTTTTATATGTTTTCCATCTGAGTAACTGTGTCAGACAGGCTGGAGAACATAAATGACTTGGGTAGTGTTTCCAGAAACTTGAATCCCCGACCCTTCTTTTTTCGAAGAGCATACAGTAAGTACTACACAGAAGATGCCAAATGTACAAGGAATAGAAATCAACTCAGGTCTCAAAATAGAAAAAATTCAATGTAAGGAATAATAGCTTAAGCCTCACTTGAGGCAGTCACATACGCAGCACAGAACTACTTGAAAGGAATTGTAAGGGAGGCGGTGTAACCCTCATGAATCAATAACAAACTAAACTGTGGTTCTTTTTCAAAGGTTGGCCTCCACCTCTTAAAACAAGTGTACAGTGTTCTTTGTGGGACTGTTTCTAACCTATATACTTTTCAGACTTTGACACATTTTTTTCTTTTCTAAGGAATGAGGAACACAAAACAGCAATAAAATTTTCAAGGCCTGATTATTCTTGACTCAAAACTAAAAAATAAATGTTATTATTCCTAGAACCTTTCTTTCCAATAATCTAAGTTATCTACCCAAGATACATTTGTGGTTGAAAAAGTCACAGATTATTTTTTAATAGAGAGGTGCTATAATCTATATTGTTTGTCCCCTCTGAGACCTCACCATATTTTATTAGCACAATATCATTAGAATATGATAGCTATTCTTGACTCTATATCAACTGAACAATAAGGGCTTTTTAGTAAAAAGAGATATTGAGAAGAAAAACAAAATGTTACTCTTGTTAATGAACAATAATCAAGTATAGGAGGTATGGTAAGAGTAAAAAATGAGTTTTTATAGAATTAAAATGTTTTTAATAACTGTAAATAGGTGTAAAGGTTATGTGTGCAATTCTGTTTTGTTGAACTTTTAATATCTAGTGATCTATCTGATGTTTTGTGTAGTGGATGATGATTATTATTTTTTGTGTGTGTGTGACAGAGACAGAGAGACAGCGACAGAGAGAGGAACAAATAGAGACAGACAGACGGGAAGGAAGAGAGATAAGAAGTATCAGTTTTTCGTTGTGGCACCTTAATTCAGTGGTTCTCAAACTTTTGAAGTCGGGACACATTTAAAATCCTACAAATAATTGTAGGTGCACTATATACAAATTTCTGAGAAATATGTTATAATAATTAAGTCAAATATTAAAGAAAAAATATATAAAGTCCAAGTGTGCTTTTATGGTAATTAAGCAAGGCCTGACCTGTGGTGGTGCAGTTGGTAAAGCTTCAACCTAGAACTCTGAGGTTGTCTGTTCAAAACCCCGGGCTTCCCTGGTCAAGGCACATGTGGGAGTTGATGTTTTCTGCTCCTCCCCCCTTTTCCCTTTCTGTCTCTCTCTCTCTCTAAAAGGAATTTAAAAAATCTAAAATATGGGAATTAAAATAAATACGACAAAATTAAATTTATTCTGACATTAAAAAACATTTTTATGTTACATTTTTTGAGTTATGCTTTTTAGAATTTGTAAAAAAGAGGGGTTAAAAATTAAAAAATGACAGAAAAGTTATCTTTTTATATATATAGATACATTCTTAGTAAGATTTAGTAAATTCAGCAGGTTCCAGCGTGAATGTGTTACGTTTTTTTTATTCTTGTGTTTATGAGAAACATGAGCCTGATGTGTCCTAGCGATTTCTTCAATGTTTGGGCATATATTTGAAAGACAAACTCTCATTTTCTTGTCAATACATTGAAGAATACCTCTCTTTTTATTCTTAATTGTGTTGAGGGTAGAAAACTCTAATTCACATAAATAGAATGTTGAAAATTGTAGTAAAATGTTCAAAGCTTTTTTAGATATTGCCACGTTTTTATAGAAATTCAAAAGACTTTAAGAGACAATTCCTTATGTTTAATCATCAATCCACAATCAGTAGATATAGCTGCCAGTTCTTCTTCTGTTAATTTTAAACAAAGTCACTTGAAGCTTCCCTGAAAGGGTTTCAAATCCAATCATATTGTTCAGTGTTAAGTGATGGAAAATGCTATAAATTTAATTCTGCCCGTCAGCCTTCATGTCCTATTTTATTTCCACTTAACTTTTGCTCACTTCCAGAATTCAATTCTTCAATATCACGCTTCTTTTTGGGAAATCTATCCATTTTATTTGGGTGTATTTATCTAAAAATAATATAATGATTTGTTAATAATTAATATAATAATGATGTGTTAACAAAAAGAGCGGTATATTCATAATAAAATGGTATAATAGAGTAACTATTTATTTTTATATCTGGGCACATGCTACGAACCAGTGCAGCTAGTAATTCCAGGTCCTGAGTGGGAATGGTGCGGAATTAAGAAAATATGCAGAATTAAGAAAATACGGGGTTGGGAGGGTCCTGTAACTGCTGCTGGCAAGAATAATGTGTACCCAAAAACCTCATCTTGCTTTATTTATAGGCAAAGTGAGGCCATTAGCAAATCAATGGTCTCTGATCACATCTCCAAGGCAACCCAAGAATTTTACCAAGTACAGAAAACACCCACCATATATATAATACCTTAACTTTACACCAAACAGAGGATGGAAAAAACTTGCCTCCAGTCTTTCCGGGGAATATGGGGGGTAGTGTAAACAATCCAGCACCACAGCTTAACAGCCTTTTGCAACCTAATCAGGCAAGTGAGGTGGGGGGTGGGTGGGCAGACTCTCAGCTTACAGCCATTCCCACACCTCTGTCCCCCCAAAAATCTAAACTCCAAAAACCCCGTTGGTTTTTTGGTCCCCAACAGGCACATATTTCTCTGGAATACCATAAGGCACACCTGGAAATCTTGTAGGGTGCACACTGTGAGAACCACTGCCTTAGTTGTTTGTTCATTGATTGCTTTCTTATATGTACCTTGACTGGGGGGCTACAGCAGAGCGAGTGATCCCTTGCTCAAGCCAGTGTCCTTGGGCTCAGGCTGGTGAGCCTTGCTCAAATAAGAAGTCCCAGTGCTCAAACCAGCGGCCTAGGGGTTTAAAACCTGAATCCTCTGTGTCCCAGTCCGACACTCTATCCATTGTGCCACTGCCTGTTCAGGTGATGATGATTATTTTTTTGGAAAAAAATATAATCCAATTTTACTTTGACTGCTTCTTATCACCTATTTACATATAAGATGATTACTTCTATTATTCCTGTGTCAGATTTTTCAATTTTGAAGATATCCCTAGTGCACTGTCCTTCTACCTTAGTCCTAGTCTCTTCTGCCTCATTGTAAATGCCATGTCCCTAATTCCTCACTGTTTTTTAAGTCTGATGACCAATTTTTTATCTTAACTTCAACCCTAAAATCTATCACTTGAACTATTCTCATTATAGAACTGTCCAAGCATTTAGAACCTTGTTTTTCTTAAGTGACTCATAAACCCTTAACTATGAATCAATATTATGATCTCATATTTTGGTTTCTACAACTTGAACACTGACAATTACCAGAGAGAAACTTGATAAATTTTCTTACTGTTGCCACAACAAGTTCCTAGTGCCCTGTATTAACATGGCCTTAGCATCTTTTAATTTAAAATAAAAATGATCTATTGCAAAATGTATTTATTCTTGATATTTTCTGCTAGAATAATTAGGTTAAACTTTTCAAACCTATTTTAGCTTACTCAAATATTTCTCCTCGTTCTCAACAGATGACATTTTTTTCCACATCATACAACAAATAGGCACTAACATAAAATTCCTAAGTTATTTCCTACACAACCCAGAACTGTTACTTCAGCTCATAGAGAATATGTATTAGGTATAATCCAGATGGAGATATTCATATGGATATTCCATAAAGAGTCAAACTAGATGGGTTTGAAAGTCAAATAATGGCCTGCTACACAAACTTGCTTCTATTCCTATTTTCTCTCTCAGTGAATGTAACCCATTATCTATCAATTTTCCAACACGAAAACCATGGATTTTCTTTCCTTCCACTGCCTCATGTTTAGTTCATTACAAAAGCTTTCTATTACTCATGGTAACTACATCTGAAACATTCTGCTGATGTCATTTGGATTCATCTTACTTTTGTATTCTAGATGATAATATACATGCCTCCCATCTCCAAAATGTCCTTTTTAACACTGAAGCCTGATTATATCACTCCTGGCTTTCCAAGTTTTTGTACTTCACTGTCACATCATGAATTTTTTTTTAAATTTCACTTTCCAAAACAACTTAAATCTTTGATATGTAAAACCAAATAAAGCAGAGCTGCTTTGGTAAAAAGATGCAGTACAGGGGAGATACTGATCCAAGGAGTCTGAGACACTTTGGCTTCCTCCCCTGTTTTAGACACCTCCTTAATTAACTAAGAAGATGTTCAATCTAAGTTCTATAGCATCAAGCCCAATGTCATGCAGCATACAGAGTGTGACTACAACCCCAAAGTCTCTTGTCTCCTTCTTGCCCCATGGACTCCGACCTCTTTCATGTCCCACTGTTTGCGGTGACTTAACAACGCACTGCTTACTTACTGAGGACTCTGTACTCTCTAATTCAATAGCATATGCTGTGATCCCTGCTAGAAATGCAATGGTCAGTAAGATAGATAACTGGAGGGTGCAACTGGAAGCAACCCTGGAACCTTTGTAAAAGCCACACCATCTTCCTCTATTAGACTAGCTGGTACATCCTAGCCCGTCCCCCACTTTTACCTATACCAAATTGGCAAAAACTCCAGATATTTACTATTTTCAGCTAAATTATCATTTTTTTGTGTGTAGGGTAGCAATTATTAGCAGTAATTGATAACTGTTACTTTACCTAAGAACATAGTAATTAAAAGAGAATGTAATATGACTTAACTGGTTCAGATACTTGTACCATATATTCCTGTTGGGCTCCATAATGTTGAAAACATTGACTGTGTAATAGTAAATACCTAGTATGATCTGTGAGTCAGTTTTAAGAGTTTTGTTATTTCTTTTATTTTGTATTTTTCTGAAATGAGAAGTGGGGAGGCAGAGAGACAGACTCCCACATATGACCGACTAAGATCCACCCCGCATGCCTACCAGGGGGCAATGCTCTGCCCATCGGGAGTGTTGCTCCATTGCAACGGGAGCCATTCTAGCATATGAGGCAGAGGCCATGGAGCTGTCCTCAGTGCCAGGGCCAGCTTTGCTCCAATGGAGCCTTGGCTGCGGGAGGTGAAGAGAGAGATAAAGGAGAGGAGGAAGGGTGGAGAAGCAGATGGGCACTTGTGCCCTGGCTGGGAATCAAAACTGGGACTTCCATACGCCAGGCCAACACTTTACCAATGAGCTGGCCAGCCAGGGAAGTTTTTATTTCTTACTAGTTTCTTTATAGGTAGAAAGATAGAGGCATGAATTAACAAATTAATAAAATTTGTTAATTGTTCCCTCCCTCCCTTCCTTTTTCCTTCCTTCCTTCCTTACTAGAGGAGGGGAGACAGACTGAGTCCTGCATGAGCCCCAACTGGAATCTACTTAGCCTACCCCATCTTGGGCCATATTCGCAACTGAGCTATTTTTAGTGCCTGAAGCAGAGGCTCCACAGAGCCATCCTCAGTGCCCTGGCCAAAACGCTCAAATCAATTCAGCCATGGTTGTGAGGGGAAAACAGAAAGAGAGAAAAATGGGGAGGGGTGGAGAAACAGATGGTCACTTCTCCTGTGTGCCCTGGCCAGGGATCAGACCTGAGACTTCCACACGCTGGGTCAACACTCTACCACTGAGCCGGCCGGTCAGGGCAGTTTTTGTTATTTCTTACTAGTTTCTTTATAGGACAGAAAGAGAGAAGATTTTTTCTTATACCCCTTAAATCAAATTATGTTGTGAATGGAACAGTTTTGGTTTTAATTATTTTATTAATTTGTTCATTCATGCTTCTAACCTTCCTTCCTTCCTTCCTTCCTTCCTTCCTTCCTTCCTTCCTTCCTTCCTTCCTTCCTTCCTTCCTTCTTTCCTAGAGGAGGGAAACAGACTGAGTTCTGCATGAGCCCCAACTGGAATCTACTTAGCCTACCCCATCTTGGGCCATGTTCATGACTGAGCTATTTTTAGTGCCTGAGGCAGAGGCTCCACAGAGCCATCCTCAGTGCCCTGGCCAACACACTCAAATAAATTGAGCCATGGCTGTGGGAGGGAAAAGAGAAAGAGAGAAAAAAGGGGAGGGGTGGAGAAGCAGATGGCCACTTCTCCTGTGTTTCCTGACTGGGAATCAAACCCAGACATCCAGACGCTGGCCAATGATCTACCACTGAGCCAACTGGTTAGGGCCAGCCAGACAGACATTTATTAACACATTTTGTGCCAATAATTTAACAGAAAAACTAAATCCTTTAGAGTAAAGCAGAAAGACAGATCATTGGGTGATCAAATACATTACAATAAAATAAATGATGTAATCTATTTATTAGGATCAATTGAATGAGACTTTAATTCTAAATTTAAATTATCTGGTTAAGTATAGGTAGGGGTAAGTGTGGGTGAGGAGAGTGGGAAGCATTCCAAGAAAAAAGGCAACATGTACATTTCTATTCATTGATAAAGAAAATAATCCATCAAAGAGTTATACACATGCTGTAAAATGCTCAGTATTTCTTTTTAATTTTTAAAAATATTTTTTATTAATTTTAGAGGTAGAGAAAACTTGATTTGTTGTTCCACCTATTCATGCATTTATTGATTGAAGCCTTGTGTGTCCCCTAACCAGAGATCAAATCCACAACGTTGGCATATTGAGACAACACTCTAACCAACTGAGCTACTCAGTCAGGACAAAACATTTAGTATTTATTCAATTAAAAATATTTATTGATCACTTACAGTTGGCTACATACTATTTAAATTGTTGGAATATATCAGTGACCAAAATGGAACAGTACTACCCCATAGTCTTACATTCTAGAGGGAAGAGAAAGACAAATAAGTAAAAATATTTAGCATGTCAGATGATAATGAGTGCTGTTGGCAAAAATGTATCATATATAAAGCACAGGTTGGAACTGTGGGTGGTTGACCAAATTTGGACTAATGGTCATAAGGAGATAGTCCCAGAGAGGTTATAGTGATAACCTGGGAAATTATATTACAATCTGATGGTGGTTTTAGAGGAATGGCCCTGGCAGGGTCAGAATCCTCATGGCCTTAGGAGGTCAGAAGAAGGTAGGGTTATTGGGAATACTGAGAAATAACAGGTCTGTGCCTTGGCTCATTTGGGCCAGGATAGATCAAGTAACTAGAAGAGAATAGCTGGAAATGGGGCCAGAGAGGTAGCCAAGACCATATGGTAAAGAGTTTGTCTGTCATGCTGTTTTGAATTTTATCCAGAAGAAATTGGAAAGCCATTATAAGGATTTAAGCCAGAATATAATCATACTACCAGTGGTGTGGAGGCTATCCTAAAGGAAATTAAGGATGAAGGTATGTATATCCAAAAGGTATTTAGGATTGAGAATAATAACTATTTCAAAAAGTTGAGGTACTTTTTTGTTGGTCCCCTCTCACTGTCATGAATACTTGATTTGTGCTGAAAAGCTACAATATCAATAGGGAAATTTTACTTTATTCATGTTTTCTATACAAACAAAGAATCACAACACCAAGTGTTTCTTTATGTAGAAACTAGAAACAATTCTTTTTTGTCCATAAGGAAGTTAATCAAATTAAGAACAGAAAATTGCCCTGTGAAAATGAGGTACTTGAATCTTTGGGAATTATTTTATTTATTTATTTATTTATTTATTTATTTGGCCAAATGACTTTAGTGAATGTTCTTGCCAAAGACACACTTCATTAATTGTGCTGAGAAGAAACTATTACTCTTATCAGAACTGTGTGGAGGATATTAAAATTTGTTCGTGTGTGTGTGTGTGTGTGTGTGTGTGTGTGTGTACTTTTTTGCTGTACGTAGCCTTATAGGTCTTTTGTGTCTAAGAAGCTACTTTAGTTTCCACAATGCTAAAATGGACAGCCAAGGTCCCGATGAACACAAACTGATCAGAGTACAGGGCTTATGTGACAATAACATAGAAAGATTCTTGGCACACAGTAGGCATTTAAAATATATTTATATATTTATTAATGTTGATATACTTTTACTCTTGATAATAATGATTCTTATATAACTACATACAAAAGCTCTAGAAAGAAGGAGAAAAGAATTTCTAACTAGTGGCCACTTGGCATTTATTTATGCAACCAAACCATTTCTTAGGGCCCTTAGTACCAAATTCACACTTCTAATTATTATTATTAGTGTTTATCCACAAATTATTTTATTCCAATAAATCTCTTATTGTGAATCCATGAAAACCCTTCACTGAAACCAGAAAAAACTTCTCAACTTCCAGTAGTTATTTTAGACTGTCAGTAAAGGAAAAGTTGCCCCATAATCTCCCCTTTAATTATTAAATAGTTTTGAATATATTGGACTCGATTATTCATGTTGTTTATTATTCTTTCTGAATATTTCAAATAGAATTGTGGTGTTAAAATTTTTCATTTTCAGTACTAGATTTATTCACTGAGGATAAAGGGGTTTCTGTTAGATCTTAATAATTGCATATTATATGGTAGTATGATTTTAAGATTATATAGGGCTGTCATGGTCAGAAATACTTTTACAGTTTATGAGAATCTAATAAAGGCGAATACAATATGCAGCACCTTGCAGAGTTGCATAGTAATAATAATGTTATTTAATTTGTGATATGCCCTAAAAATGCCAAGTAATAGCCAGACAATATGCAGTATTATTAAGCATGTACTCCTAGCCACTAGACAAAAAGCCCTTCTAGTGGGGCTTTATCGGGATGGTTCCATGCTTTATCCCCAATGCCTGAAACCTATTTTTACATGACTAATATTAAAGATCTTTAATATTTATTTGAGTTTATGTTTATACAGGGCATGCTAGTTGTATACCTATTAAAACAGATATTAATAAGAAAAATATTTATAATCTATATTCCTATGAGGAATAGTAGTAAAAGATCGGTAACTGTGTATATATGTATGTGCACGCTTACACATGCAAGCAGACCTGTGCACACGCTCCTCACAAGCATGTATTGTAATGGATGCAAGATGAACATCCAGAGCATTCAGCCAGGTCTGGAATTTCTAATTTCCTTCCAAGGGCTTATGAAATAATCAATGTGAGCACATTCAAGAACCTTGAAACCAGACTCTTAAAACACAAGGTCATTTACTGAGATGCGAGAGACAGATTCCTCTAATCTCTCTTTCTCTCTCTCGCCCCACAAGATTGCACTTAAAGCACCAAACCCCTGTTCAGACTGCCTTTTGGATTGTGGTTGTATTGCTTGTCTTTGCCTCCATTTGGCTGAATGTGAAATGGAGATAATAAATGCATCTATCTTTCTGGGGGTTATGGGACTGAAAAACATAATATATTAGTTACTTTATAAGTGAGTGCCAACGTTTACCATTGTTCATTAAAAAATATTACTTTCCAGAGTTTTAGTTTTGTAGCCATAATACAAAGGTCAAATTTTGTGGAGTTTCTTTTTTTCTAAGATGTCTTATATTCTGAAAGAATACAGTAAAACTTAAAGTGTATTATTGGTATTACTTGATAATGTGGCAAAATAGAAATGTTGGTATTTTACCTCTCTTAATATGCAGTCATTTTATCCCCATACTTAGATATAATCAAGGAACTGAGAGTAATTCAGTAACTTTCTGTTCTCAATCTGGAGATAGTATGTTACCTGCAATATACAAAGTGGTGGACATTACTACTCCAATATAGTATTTAATTAACATTTAAATGAAACAAAAAGCAGATTTCTCATTCACACCAGCCTCATTTCATGTGCTTAGCAGTCACATGTGCTTAATACTGCTATATTGAACTGGACATATACTGTATAACATATTGCTATCAGAGCAGAATAGTCTATTGGACAGGACTGATGTGGACAGATATTGTTTTAACTGCTTTTGAATAGAGTTTACCATTTGGAATTAGGTGACACATCTTTAGTTCTTGATTCTCTGATTGCCACCTGACCGTCAGCCAGCTATTTTCTGACTTTCCATCTCCTTGTCAGTAACATAGGTGTGTAGAGTCAAATAAAAGCATGGAAGAGTTGTTAGCACAGAGCCAGAGATGTGGTTGTTGTGGTTTTTAGTCCCTCAATTATAATTATAAAGGTCTCTAGACCTTTACCCGCAAAGATCTGACGCTTCAAGTCCTGTTCCTTGTAATTGCTTGGTTGGGATTTTTGGCAATGTCCACGCATGAAACACAACATGTTCTTAGAGGAACTTTTCTGGCCTCAGTTCCTTGTCAGGGACTATATCCCGCTGCCTGTCCTCACTTTTTGAAGCTTCACAGTATGTTGTACATTCCTTGTGAATTTGTACCCTGTCTTAATCATTTTGCTGCCAGTTTGCATGGGAACAAAAAAGAAGTTAAAAAATTATAATACTATCCTAAGACAAACATAATTGGAAGAGTAACTCTAAAAATCATGAAATGTATAATAAAACTAAACAGTTTTCACTTTTACTTATGACTATTAATATGAGTATGGGAAGTAGGATTATAGCATGTGACAAATTGCTTCATAAGCCCTGATAAATGTCTGCAAATTGAAATAGCATTAAAAAAGTTAAAAAGCCAAATTGCCAGACTGTTTTATCGCCTTAAAGGTTTAGGAATGTACTTTGTTATTAGCTTTGAATATTTCATTTTAATAGTTGAAGGCAAACTGGATGTGACACTACAGTTTTCAGTGTCTGAAAGGCTAGTGTTTGAAATAAAACTGGAGCAGAGGCAGTAATTGAGCAGGTATCACAGAATTATTTGCTAAGAGTTGTACCTTGAGACTGGAATAAAGAGTGTCTATTACAACAAACCTTTCCAGGCTACTGTTTGCAGAAATGAGGTGCCTAGATTGGAGTAAAATGAAAATCATGTGCTTGAAGAATGTCATAGTAAGCAGTGTTCACTTTGACTATTTGTAGTTAAACTGTAAAGATAAAAGAATGTTTACATATATATATAAAACTTTCAAGTATATTTCATTATATATAACTATATCCATTGTAGTATATATACTAAAATCATTGTAAAAACAAAAAAATCTCAAAGTACAAGATAATTGTTCCTAATAAGATAATACACTCTAAATGCAATTCTTATTTTCCAATTTATTTAGTACCTTGTTGTACACTGTAATATACACATGTGTGGGTATATGGGTAAGTGGATGTAAGTGTGTGTGTGTGTGTGTGTGTGTGTGTGTGTGTGTGTGTGTGTGTGTGTATACTTGCTGTACTTTTGTGAGAAAATATTTTATAAAGCATAACCTTAGGCAGGTCAGAAAACTTGCAATCTGATTGTCAGTCAAAGGCATGATCTTCAGAGCTAAATAGTGAGCCCTCTAGGCAAGAGAATTTCATTTTGCCTCACATCACGGTCAGTTCCAATTCTAAAGAGAGAGTTTAACCAATGACCAGAAGGGTTAAAACAGCATTTGTTATTGGGAAGTAGATTTTGAGCATCTTTCCTTTGTTTCTACAGAGGAATGCAGAATTCTTTTTACCATCTCACTGAGGAGCTACCAGCCAGGAACCAGACTTGCAACGTCTTGTTTGGCATTTCTGTTGTTTCCTGTGTTCTGGATAATCATTAGTACGATCTGCCCAGAAGAAAAATGACTTTTCTTCCAGGCGGTGCATTGTCACGGAGGGCAAGAATCAGTGGGAGACACCTCCAGCCAGATTGAGGGAATTAAGAACAATTGTAAATGGTAGAGTAGTGTAAAAACGTTCTCTACAAATCAGGTTGAGGCACAGGGCCTGTTTTTTGAGAACTAAGTGAAAATGTTTAGTACAATGTTCAACACATAAAAGAAAGTGGGCTGCCTGACCAGGCGGTGGCACAGTGGATAGAGCATCGCACTGGGATGCAGAGTACCCAGGTTCGAGACCCCGAGCTCGCCAGCTTGAGCACGGGTTTATCTGGCTTGAGCAAAAAGCTCACCAGCTTGGACCCAAGGTCACTGGCTCGAGCAAGGGGTAACTCGGTCTGCTGAAGGTCTGGTTCGTGGTCAAGGCACATATGAGAAAGCAATCAATGAACAACTTAGTTGTCACACAAAAAACTGATGATTGATGCTACTCATCTCTCTCTGTTCCTGTCTGTCTGTTCCTATTTATCCTTCTCTCTGACTCTCTCTCTGTCCCTGTGTTAAAAAAAAAAAAAAAAGAAAGAAATTGAGCTGATCTTGGGGAGAGGATGGGAGCAGGAACAAACCAGTGAGCTTTTCACCAATTCAGTTACCAAACCTCAAGTTTTAGTAAAGTTCTACAAATTATTTCGTTAAAAGTAATTGTGAAAAGTGTCTTTGATATTGCATTTTTTTCTTTATTGTATCATATAATTCATTGCAAAACATAAATATTTAACCTCTCTGATTGGCTATTTTTGGAGTTCACAAAGATTTGATTAGTTCTTCATTGTGTATTTTCATATATGCTCATAATTTTGTTTATAAACACCTATGCTATGAATTTTGTTTATAAGTTCTTTAAAATGCAAAATTATGACACAATTATATACAGAATACAGCTTTTGGTTCACAACATGTACTGAACAGAAGTATTTACTCATTTTGTCAAATACAAAATGAATTTTTGTACAGTAATAGGTTTCTTCAAAAGGTTGGGGCTAAGTATAAATTACATGGGTATGTTTATATTAAGTATTACATGTATAATATATATATATATATATATATATATATATATATATATATATATATATTACATACCAGAAAGGCAAACAGAAAATCATGTGGTCTTCACATTCTCTAATTGTTTATATGAAATACCAATGCCTCTTAGTTTTACAAGCACAAACAAATGATCATAAAGTGTTTTAAATAAGTGAAATGTATAATACACTTGGCATTCTTTCAAATGAATGTAACTTGGTCTTTTTACTCTTTCTTGTTTTGTTCTGAGTTTTTGTATAACAGATTTAAATCAAGCTGTTTAAATTATTTCAGTACCATAGGAGGAAGTTTAGAAGAGAGGATTAGCTCATTAGGCAAGAAGAGTTAGGTCATGGTTTATCCAACCATAATTCAAGGACTTTGTTCTCTAGGTTGGAATTATGGTCATGTCAACGGTCAATGCCAACTTGACTTTTTTTTTAAATTTTAATGAGGTTAAATTAATAAATCAGGGTATATATGTTCAAAGAAAACATCTCCAGATTATCTTATCATTCAATTATGTTGCATACCCATCACCCAAAGTCAAATTGTCCTCTGTCACCTTCTATCTGGTTTTCTTTGTGCCCCTCCCCTCCCCCCTCTCCCACTCTCTCCTCCCTCCCCTACCCCGTAACCACCACACTCTTGTCCATGTCTCACAGTCTCACTTTTATGTCCCACCTATGTATGAAATCATGCGGTTCTCAGTTTATTTCTGTTTTACTTATTTCACTCAATATAATGTTATCAAGATCCATCAATTTCGTTGTAAATGTTCCAAAGTCATCATTTCTTATGGCTGAGTAGTATTCCATAGTATATATGTACCAAAGCTTTTTAATCCACTCGTCCTCTGATGGACACTTGGGCTGTTTCCAGATCTTCGAACAATGCTGCCATGAACATGGGGGCGCATTTCTTCTTTTCAAACAGTGCTATGGTGTCCTTAGGGTATATTCCTATAAGTGGGATAGCCAGGTCAAAAAGCAGTTCGATTTTTAATTTTTTGAGGAATCCCCAAACTGTTTTCCACAGTGGCTGCACCAGTCTGCATTCCCACCAGCAGTGCAGGGGGGGGGTCCTTTTTCTCAACATCCTCGACAGGACTTGTTCTGTGTTGTTTTGCTGATGAGTGCCATTCTGACTGGTGTGAGGTGATATCTCATTGTGGTTTTAATTTGCATTTCTCTAATGATTAGTGATATTGAGGATTTTTTCACATGCCTATTGGCCATCTGTATGTCCTCTTTGGAGAAATATCTATTCATTTCTTTTGCCCATTTTTTGATTGGGTTGTTTGTCTTCCTGGTGTTGAGTTTTATAAGTTCTTTATAAACTTTGGTTATTAACCCCTTATCAGATGTGTTGTCGAGTATGTTCTCCCATTGTGTGGTTTGTCTTTTTATTCTGTTCTTATTTTCTTTAGCTGTGCAAAAACTTTTTAGTTTGAAATAGTCCCATTTGTTTATCTTGCCTTTTATTTCATTTGCCCGTGGAGATAAATCGGCAAATATATTGTTGCTACAGATGTTGGAAAGCTTGCTGCCTATGTTTTCTTCTAAGATGCTTATGGTTTCATGGCTTATATTTAAGTCTTTTATCCATTTTGAGTTTGTTTTTATGAATGGTGTAACTTGATGGTCTAGTTTAATTTTTTTCCAGGTCGATGTCCAGTTTTCCCAGCACCATTTGTTGTAAAGAGGCTGTCTTTACTCCATTGTATGTTCTTTCCACCTTTGTCAAATATCACTTCTCTTTAAGCTGTGGTTTTATTTCTGGGTTCTCTGTTCTGTTCCATTGATCAATGTGTTTGTTCTTATGCCAGTACCAGGCTCTCTTGAGCACAATGGCCTTCTAGTAAACCTTGATATCCGGAAGAGTGATACCTCCTGCTTATTTTTTCTTTTTAAGATTGCTGAGGCTATTCGTGTTCTTCTTTGGTTCCATATAAATTTTTGGAATATGTGTTCTATATCTTTGAAGTATGTCATTGGTATTTTAATTGATATTGCATTGAATTTATAAATTGTTTTGGGTAATATAGACATTTTAATGATGTTTATTCTTGCTAACCATGAGCACGGTATATGCTTCCACTTGTTTGTATCTTTCTTGATTACTTTTATCAATGTTTTATAATTTTCTGAGTACAAGTCCTTAACCTCATTGGTTAAATTTACTCCTAGGTACTTTATTTTTTTGGTTGCAATAGTGAAGGGGATTGTTTCCTTAATTTCTTTTGCTGACAATTCATTTTTGGTGTATAGAAATGCCTCTGATTTCTGAGTATTAATTTTATATCCTGCCACCTTGCTGAATTCATTTATCAGGTCCAGTAGTTTTTTGACTGAGACTTTAGAGTTTTCTATATACAATATCATATCATCTGCAAATAGTGACAGTTTTACTTCTTCTTTTCCAATTTGGATGCGTTTTATTTCTTCTTCTTGTCTGATTGATGTAGCTAGGACTTCCAGAACTATGTTGAATAAGAGTGGTGAAAGGGGGTACCCCTGCCTGGTTCCTGATCTTAAGGGGATTGCTTTTAATTTTTGTCCATTTAGTATGATGTTTGCTGTGGCTTAGTCATAGATGACCTTTATCATGTTAAGGAATGTTCCCTGTATTCCCACTTTAATGAGAGTTTTGAGCATGAATGGGTGCTGGATTTTATCAAATGCCTTTTCTGCATCTATTGAAATTATCATGTGATTTTTGTCCTTCCTTTTGTTTATGTGATGAATCACATTGATTGATTTGCGAATATTGAACCAACCTTGCCTCTCCAAATAAATCCCACTTGATCATGGTGTATGATTATTTTCATATATTGCTGGATCCGATTGGCTAATATTTTGTTGAGAATTTTAGCGTCTAAATTCATCAGGGATATAGGCTTATAATTTTCTTTCTTTGTGTTGTCTTTGACCGGTATCAGGATCAGTAATATGCTTGCCTCATAAAAGGAGTTTGGAAGTCTTCCTTCCTCTTGAATTTTTTGAAATAGCTTGAGCAGGATAGGAGTTAGTTCTTCTTTGAATTTTTTGTAGAATTCACTTGTGAAGCCATCAGGTCCAGGACTTTTCTTTTTTGGGAGTTTTTTGATAACTGTTTTGATCTCATTTGTTGTAATTGGTCTGTTTAGGTTTTCTGATTCTTCCAGATTGATTTTTGGAAGATTATTAGATTCAAGAAATTTTTCCATTTCATCTAGGTTGTCTAATTTTTTGGCATAGAGTTCTTCATAGTATTTTCTTACAATGCTTTGTATTTCTGTTGTTTCAGTTGTTATTTCTCCACCCTCATTTCTAATTTTATTTATTTGAGTCCTCTCTTTTTTTCTTTGTGAGTCTAGTTAAAGGTTCATCAATCTTGTTTACCTTTTCAAAGAACCAGCTCCTGGTTTCATTGATCCTCTGTATTGTTTCCTTAGCCTCTATGTCATTTATTTCTGCTCTGATCTTTATTATATCCTTTCTTCCACTGATCCTGGGCTTTATTTGCCATTGTTTTTCTAGTTTTTAGATTCAGGGTCAGGTTGCTTTATTGAGCTTTTTCTAGCTTCTTATGGTATGCCTGTAGTGCAAAGAACTTCCCTCTCAGTACTGCTTTTGCTGTGTCCCATAAATTTTGAATTTATATATGCTCATTTTCATTCATTTCTAGAAACTTTTTATTTCTTCTATGATTTCATAGTTAATCCATTCATTATTTAATAACATGCTATTTAGTTTCCAAGTGTTTGAGTATTTTTCAGTTTTTCTTTTGTCATTAATTTCTAGTTTCATGGCATTGTGATCAGAGAAAATGCTTGATATGATTTCAATCTCCTCAAATTTATTGAGACCATTTTTGTGTCCTAAAATGTGGTCTATCTTAGAAAATGTACCATGAGCGCTTGAGGATAATGTATATTCTACTGCTTTAGGTGAAAAGTTCTGAAAATATCTATTAAATCAAGTTGATCTAGTGTATCCTTTAAGTCTGCTGTTTTTTTATTAATTTTATTTCCTGAGGATCTATCCAGTGATGTTAGTGGGGTATTGAAATCCCCTACTATTATAGTATTGCTGTTAATCTCGCCCTTTATATCCATCAAAGTCTGCTTTATGTATGTTGGGGCTCCTATGTTTGGTGTGTAGATATTTATAATGGTTATATCTTCCTGTTGAATTGTTCCCTTTATCATTATGTAGTGTCCTTCTTTATCTCTTACTACACAGCCTTTGTTTTAAACTCCATTTTATCAGATATAAATATTGCTACCCCAGCTTTTTTTTATTTCAGTTTGCATGAAATATTTTTTTTTCCATCCTTTTACCTTCAGTCTATGTGCATCTTTTGTTTTAAGGTGTGTCTCTTGTAGACAACAGATGCATGGGTCCTGTTTCCTTATCCACACAGCTACCCTATGTCTTTTGATTGGATCATTTAATCCATTTACATTTAAGGTTTTTATTGATATGTAGTTGTTTATTGCCATTTTATTCTTTAAACCTGTATTCTTCTTTTGCTATATTCTTTCCCCTCTTTTTCTGTTGACTACAGGCCCTTTAACATCTCTTGCAGAATTGGTTTGGTTTTAATGAATTCCTTGAGGCTTTTTTTTTTTTTTTTTTTGCCTAGGAAGCTCTTTATTTCTCCTTCAATTTTAAATGTTAGCCTTGCTGGATAGAGTAGTCTTGGTTGTAGGTTCCTGTTCTGTATTACTTTGAATATATCTTGCCATTCCCTTCTGGCTTCAAGTGTTTCTGTTGAGAAGCTGGATGCCATCTTTATGGAGGCTCCTTTGTAGGTGATAGCCTTTTTTCTCTAGCAGCTTTTAAAATTTTCTCTTTATTTTTTAGTTTTGGTATTTTAACTACTATGTGTCTTCGTGTAGATTTCTTTGAGTTTCTCTTTAATGGAGTTCTGTGTGCTTCTTGAACGTGTGAAATGTTTTCCAGCCTTAATTTAGGAAAGTTTTCTGCTATGATTTAATTAAACAAAGTTTCTATTTCTTGTTCTCTGTCTCTTCTCCAGGCACCCCTATGATGCAGTTGTTATTTCTCTTCATGTTGTCACAGAGTTTCCTCACATTTTTTGAGTCTCTTTTCCTTTTTCTTCTCTGCTTCTGTGCCTTTGTTTATTGTGTCCTCTAACTCGCTGATTCGATCGTCAGCGTGATTCATCCTGCTTTTAATTCCTTCCTTTGTGGTCTTCAGTTCTGATATTGTATTTTTCATTTCTGTCTGATTTTTTTTTTTTATTTCAATTTCGTTTTTTATACTTGTTATCTCTTTATTTAGGTGTTCGTAATGACTATCCATTGTTGCTTTAATCTCTTTCAACATCCTAACTATCATTATTTTAAATTCTGCATCTGGTAATTTGCTTCTATCTGGTTTATTCATGTCCTTCTCTGGGGATTTCTCTTTATTCATTTGGGTTGCATTTCTCTGCCTGCCCATTTTTTCTGTGTATAAGCAAGTTGTGGCCACTGGAGTCTAATGGGTGTTGCCTTTGTGTTCTCTAGGTGTCGTCTGTCTGCAAGCCCACCACCCCCTCTGCCGCTGCCTAGGGCGGTTGGGTATGGGTGTTGCCAGTGCCGACCCACTGCGGCTGTTGGTATGATTTTTGCCTCTCCTCTGCGGGAGGGGCTGTGTTCTGGTGCCCGGCTCTACAAGCCTCAGCCTGCCTGGGCCTTCACCTCACCCCCACAGGTTGGGTTGTGCACTGCACTCAAGCCATAAGCCTCAGCACCAAGGGTAGAGGTGAGCACCTTTGCTCAGCTGCAGACCCAGCCTGTTCCTGGGCTTCCTCCCAGCCCCTACAGTCAGAACCTGCTTGCCAGAGTTTCTCGGGTTGGATGGGACTGCTGGCGTATGCTCAGCTGTGAGCCTCCGCTCATCTGGGGCTCTAGCTCCGCTCCTGCATTCACAGCCAACTCGCCCACACAGGATGGCAAACCGGGTTTCTCGGGCTGGGCGGGGCTGCTGGCATGAGCTCAGCCATGAGCCTCCACCTCTCCCTTGGACTAGCCCCGCCGCCGCGGTCAGTGCCAGCTTTCGCAGGGTCCAGGGTTGCAGACCAGATCTCTGACCGTTCCTGGCCTTCCACTTTTCCCCCGCAGGTGGGGCTGCAGGCGGGCCCGCAGCTGCCGGACCGCTTTCGCGCGTCCCCTCAGCTTCTGCTGGGCTAGACCAAGCTCACACTGGCTGGGCCTCCGCCCCCGCTGACAGAACTGTATTTTAGCATCCCGCCGCCACCATTCCTCCAGCAAGCCCTCAGCAGTGTGGGTAGGGGCACTGCAGCTCCGACCCTAACACTCCATACTGTAGTCCTGGAAGCTCCCTCCGTCTAAGCAGCTCTGCTTTAAGTGCCACGGGAGAGCTTGTTTGGCTCGTGTCCTGTCTCCCTTTGCTGGTATTGCTATTCCAGGGGAAAGATTCGTTTTTAATTAGGGAAGTGACTCAGCCCTGGGGTTAGGGTGGCTGTCCCTCAGAGTATTTGTCCCTGTGCCTTCAGTCCACATTCTCTTCCCGCTGCTATTGTCCTCTCCTCTGTCCCCGTTCCCCAGAGCCCCAAGTGCGTGGTTGTGAGAGAGGTTTTCTGCGCTGTCCCTTTAAGAAGGATCCCGGGTCTGAGTAAACTCTCTTTTTCTCCCAAACAGTATCCTCACTTGTTTTACAGCTCAATACTGTCCAAACGCCTCTTCTAGGCTCTGGGGCTGCAGGCTAGGGCTTTGTCCTGGGACCCAGGTCCCTCCCTCTCCGCCAAACTCTCCTCCTGCCACGCGGGTCTTTCCGGGCTCCCATTAGCCTGAGAGCTGGGCAGCCCTCTTCGCGTTTTCGCTATTCCTACCAGTCTCAATGTGGCTTCTTCTGTGTTCCTTGGTTGAAGAGTCCACCTAATTTAGTTCAAAGTTGGTTTATCCAGATGATGGTTCTTAAAATTAAGTTATAATCCACTTTGGTTCTGGGAGTTGGAAGTTGGTACGGCCACCTACTCCATCGCCATCTTGCTGTCCCCCTCAACTTGTCTTTTATTATATGTTGAATGTGCTTATTATTGCAGCTGTTGATGCGTTAGTTAGTCAATTAGAAATAGTAAGGTAATTTTTTTAAAGCTTAGGATTGTCTTCAATTATGTGCCTTCTTTGTCTTATAAAATACATTAGTTCGTATTAAATATACAGTAACACTTCTGTTATGAAGAAAGATCAATTTATTAAATATACATGTATTTAAATAACTATAAATTACAGACTTTGGAACATAGCAATGTTTCTGAATTAAATAAGACTTTCATTAAAAAAATGAAGGAAAGATATAAAGCAGTATTTTTCAAACTGTGAATGGTGGCACATTAGTGGATAATAAATTCAAGATAGAAATTTAAGAATGGAATGGAATAGTAGAAAAGAGAATAGGGTAACATAAAAAGGAAAATATTGGGCCAGTTAGTGTGTGTGTGTGTGTGTGTGTGTGTGTGTGTGTGTGTGTGTGAGAGAGAGAGAGAGAGAGAGAGAGAGAGAAAAGGATTATCCGGATTAAAATATACAGTGTGTCTGTAAAGTCATGGTGCACTTTTGACTGGTTGACCAGTCAAAAGTGCACCATGACTTTACAAACACACTGTAGAATTATATTTTTTTTTCCTATTGCCACTTAAACCAACAATAGTCTATGAACCATTACTGTAGAAAAAGAGAATGGATTTGCTAGCTATGAAACTCTAGGGGAGTAGTCATCTGTAAAGTGTTTCTCATCTGTAAAATGGGAGTAATACAATCTACCTCATCTGTAAAATAGGAGTAATAAATGTACCTCATAGGGTTAATGTGAGAATTAAGTGAGATGATACATGGTAAAGCCCTCAGCATGGTTCGTGCCACACATTCACCACTTAATAATGGTACCTCTTGTTGGTCATAGCATTGTAAATGATAAAAACTATTTTATAACTTTTAATAATGCATTAAATAATGTGCAGGCTATCTTGAGATGGCTGCAGGAGATGATAGTTATTGAATCCAAGTTATTGATTAAAGGAAACAGAGCAAGGGATATGACCAGGCAGACCTGCACTAAGGAATGGTCGACTTGTAAAACTGTATTTGGTCGGGATTGCTCCCGCTAGTTCAGCAACTCCTGGTCGATTAGCAGCACGGTAGCCATCTTACCCAAACACCTGTTATATTGCCAAATTTACCTCAAAGGAAAATTGGGGTTTACCTTCAACTCTAACCTGGTATATGAGATCTGGTTTCAGAGGCTTTTGCATCAGATGGAACTAACCACTTATTATTAATGAATTTCTGATTGATTATCTCCAGTCAGATAATCTGCAATTGTCAGCTGTTGTGAACAGGCATTAAAATTCTCCACCTTCTTGCCTGACCAGGCGGTGGCGCACTGGATAGAGCATCGGACTGGGATGCGGAAGACCCAGGTTCGAGACCGCAAGCTCACCAGCTTGAATGCGGGCCCATCTGGCTTGAGCAAAAAGCTCGTCCGCTTGCACCCAAGGTTGCTGGCTCCAGCAAGGGGTTGCTCGGTCTGCTGAAGGCCCGCAGTCAAGGCACACGTGAGAAAGCAATCAATGAACAACTAAGGTGTTGCGACAGCAATGAAAAAACTAATGATTGATGCTTCTCACCTCTCTCCGTTCTTGTCTATCTGTCCCTTTCTGTCCCTCTCTATATCTCTCTATCTGTCCCTGTTTAAAAAAAAAAAATTCTCCACCTTCTTCTTAGAATAGGCACAGTGAACGGGTTTCAGAAATTCAGTATGGGCCACATAAACGTCAAACTATAGTTGTATGTGATTACCTCCCTAATGGAGTGTCTGTGTTGTTTATACAATTTTTTTTTTCCCTTTCTCTCTGACTTGTGGGCAAGATCCTTGATGACAAAAGGATGTCTTGTTTGTGGCGCTGGCAAATATTTGGCATAAATGTTTTTATGAATAAATGAGTCTTGATTATCAACATATAAATCACATTGTGACAGAGCCAGATGTCTTCTTCAGTTTTGGGGTATGCAGAGAAAGGTAGAATAGGAAGGTAATGCCTGGTATGTTCAAATCTTTCCACCAATTCACCGTGGACAATAGGGTTCTGGTCCTAAATCCCTCCATTGGGCAGCTAGGGTGGTCCGCAGGGCCTCAAATTCTGAGAAACTCTATTGTATACAACAGTCATAGAATATGTCTGGTTCTGTTCTACCAGAGTTCCAGAGAGCTGGGCTATCCTAAGTGTCAAAGTGATACCTCTCTACATGGTCTATGTTTTTTATTCTTTATGTGTGTGTGTGACAGAGACACAGAGAGAGAGAGGAACAGAGAGAGAGAGAGACAGGCAGGAAGGGAGAGAGAACAGAACTATCAATTCTTCATTGTGGTTCCTTGGTTGTTCATTCATTGCTCTCTCATATGTGCCTTAACGGGGGAGAGGGGGCTACAGCAGAGCGATTGACCCCTTGCTCAAACCAGCGACCTTGGGCTCAAGCCAACGACCCCTCGCTCAAGCCGGGTGAGCCCCTGCTCAAGCCAATGACCTCAGTGTTTTGAACCTGGGTCCTCCATGTCCCAGCAGGATGCTCTATCCGCTACGCCACGGCCTGGTCAGTCTACATGGTCTACGTTTTAAGTCCCTATTTTCTTATTTATTTTTTTGTTTAAAAGCACTATGACTATTTTCAAGAATATGAAGACAAATTTTATTTTTCAGGCCTGAAAATGAATAAAGGTGCCATCACCCCTCCTCGGACTTCTCCCGCAAGTACAGGTTCCCCAGAAGTAATCCATTTGAAGGACATCGTCTGCTACCTGTCTCTTCTTGAAAGAGGAAGACCCGAGGACAAACTCGAGTGTATGTGTTTCTTCGTTTAGTTTACTTGTCACAGTTGTGCTTCGGGAAAGGGGCTACTTTATTTATTGATTAACTTAAAATTGCATCCACTGTGGTTTTATACATTTTTGTTTAAGTGATCTTAATGAATAAGAAAACATCCGTCCAATTTAAAATCAAACAGTATGTTAATAACTGATTGATTTCAGGTTATTTATCAAGTTTCATTTATTACTGAGTACTTCTTGAACATGTTTGCCTATCAAATGACTTTTTTTTTTAATGTTGCTCAGTGTTAACAACAAGATGATATTGGAAAGTATCCTTTGAGTTGTTTTGAAAAAGGAAAAAAAAAAACACATGCATTTCCAGTATATGAAGACATGTTCCTGGTAGTCAGCAAGAGGTTCACAGGACACATACAGCCTGAGCATTTCTCCCTTGGGAATCTTTCTTGAAAACTTTAGTTCTAACACTTTCTTTGCTAGGAACAAATGATTTCAAATGCCAAACATAAGAGTTTTCATTTATAGAACTTGGCCTTGGATATTGTCGTTAATTAAATAATAGCTACTCTTTGTTTCTTCTACAACTTAGCAGGTATTTCAGAGGAATTTATAATTGAAAGGAAGTACTCTCTCCAATAAAATATAGTGATTGGCCTCCCTCTGGTGGCCAACTGTACTCATTGCAATAAAAGAAAATATTTTTTTAAACATTAACTATAAGCCTATAGGGTCATTTATTTAGTGATCTATTCTGTATCCAAAGCCCTTGCTAAATATAGAGCTGGTAGTTGGTTCAGTAATCTGATTAGATTGATTACATTGGATATTATTAAAATGAATTTTTAAAATTTGTTATTGAAATGATTGTGAAGATAATGATTCCTAAACTTGGCATTTCTAAAGCCAATCTAGAATATTGTAATGTCTCAGAATTACAACTAGAAAGTATGTTTAATTAAATTAAATAATAGTTTGTTGGTAATATTTCTCTTACTAATAAGGAATTTAATATGATTATTTGAGTCACATCTGCTTAGGAATAAGCTTTTTTAACATTATTATTTAAATAAATATTTATTATTCCTAAATGTTGAATATTTATATTTCAAGACTTATTTGTATTCCTAAGAACTTACAGGAGTCTCTCTCTTTCCAAAATAAATATTCTGATTCAGTGGATTTCTACTGAAGTTACAGCCAGAGAAAAAGTTTTCTCAGGTGTTATCAGGACCGTGTTAGTGATGATTTAAAAATACAAAGGCACTTTTTTTTTCCAGCTCTGAGACTGAATAGACAACGTCATGCTTCCCCAACACAATCTTTGTGTTGCAGTTTAATTAAATTTAGGTCAACTAGATGTATTTTTTTAAAGATAGAATTTCTAAGAGGCATGCTTTTAAGTTCTCAGTTTGAGTCTATGAATCAACAATCTTTGCCCACAATTACAGACAGTTGGCCCACACTCATTCAAAACACACCCAATGAGTCTCGGCAAACCTGGCCTTCCACTTCCCTCTCTCCAGTGTGACTGGCCCCATTCCCTCTGTTCTGTCTGCATTTTACAGCTCCTTTTGGAGCCTACCAGATATACATGTCTTGCTTTTTTCTCTTAAACATTTCCTTAGACCAGTGGTTCTTAACCTTTTTTGAGGTACCGAACCCACCAGTTTCATATGTGCATTCACAGAACCCTTCTTTAGTAATAAATAAAATATGATTTTTTTCCAACTTCAAGACATAGGTATATGTTTTTTTACTGGTGCACAAAATGAGCCGTGCATGAACATCACCTTGCTCAAAGAACAAAACCAACAAAGTGCGTGAACTCACAACAAATTACGGTATTACTTTATTCTGGCTTCTGCGGCAGAGGCTTCTCCGAACCCCTGAGACCGACTCATGGAACCCCTAGGGTTCGATAGAACCCAGGTTAAGAACCACTGCCTTAGACTGTTCCTGTGGTTTTCACCAGAATATGCAGTCAACGAATTTTAACCTCAGAGGCACATTGAGGTATACCTGTGGTCCAACGGTGCCCGATATTTCTTTTCTATTGGGTTATACTGGAGGGACCTTCATGTAGACCTTACCATCCGGAGCTTGAATTTGTTTTTGAATGCCAATGCCGAGCCCCTTTCTACATCAAGTAAGTTAGAATTGATTCCTCTCACTCACTTTCTTAGCAACATGAAGTACTACACAGTTTTATCTTTCTATAATGACAGCTTTATTAATTTCTAACATTCATGTATTCTTTTGCAATTACAGGTTTTTAATTTTTATCTTGTAAGACTTTAAAGGAATGTAATGGTTATTAACTTAATAGATAACTCATTTTCAAAATACTTATGACTTATTAAATACCATATAAACTAGAGGGAAGAAAAGGAGAAAAAGAACTAAAATTAGCACAGAAATATATATGATAAAGCACCTAAAATAATTTACATTTGCCTCTGTATACTCAACTTTGATCTTGATTTCTGTAACTAAAAATTTATCTATATGGTTTGTATCTTCAAACACCTGCCTGTTTAATGATTTTTTCACCTATGAGGTTTGAATTCTTACAACTTCCTCTCATGTTACCTAAAATTTGTCAACATCTAGACTTGTTCTTTCCTCTTTCTCTTCTGACTTGGGATTTATAAGTGCCATATTGATAGCTCCCTATTACTGAGTCATAGAGAAAATTCAACCCTAACCTTGGTACCCATAAACTGATCTGGCTCCACACTTTGACCCCGACCTATGTGGCCAGTCTTGCGTTTGGCTTTAACTTGCCCCCCCACACACAAATGTTACCCTAGTTACATGGTTTATTTTCAGCCATCAGACAAACCCTGAGCATCTCCACCCTTGTGCCTTTGCTTATAATGTGCATTTGTTGGGGGTCTTCATTCCCACTGTCTATCAGATCCAGTCCTAGTGTGTAATCGTGAGTCCTCTTTCTACCTCTAAATTGGACTTATTTTGCTCCCTCTCCATGTACCCTTGCACTGTGTTTAACATCCTCCCTACCCCCTACCACTTGTTTGTTTGTGTGTGTGTGTGTGTGTGTGTGTGTGCGTGTTAAACAGAGTTGCTCAAAATGGTAGATTAATGAAATTGTATCAAAGTTAATGAGAAGTGAAAAATAATGGAAATACATAAGTCATGAAATAATACTGTATTAAGTTCATTTATACTATGACTTTAAAATACATGGGATCGACATTTGGGTTAGTGTTTATAATTTTTAATGACTTGACTAGAATAATATTTAAGTTAGCTTACATTTACTGAAAAATATATCACTAAAGAGAAACCAATAAGAAAATAACCAGAACCTAGATAATTGACATGCAGATAATGAAGACTAATCTATATAGTAATTAGATAATTAGTACTATGTGTAGGGTGAATCTTAGAATCATTAAAATTTTTCACAGAGGAGCCCCTAGAGATCTTGTAGTCAACATCCCAAATAGTGTCAATGAAAAAAACCCAGAGCCTGGCCAGGCAGTGGCGCAATGGATTGAGTATCGGCCTGGGAGACAGAGGACCCAGTTTCAAAACCTGAGGTTGCCGGCTTGAGCGTAGGTTCACCAGCTTGAATGCAAGGTCGCTGGCTTGAGCGTGGAATCATAGACATGACCACATGGTCACTGGCTTGAGCAAGGAGTCACTTGCTTTGTTGTAGCCCCCCCACCGCCCCCCCACCCCGTCAAGGCACACATGAGAAAGCAATCAATGAACAACTAAGGTGCCACAACAAAGAATTGATGCTTCTCATCTCTCTCCCTTCCTCTCTCTCTCTCTCTCTCTCTCTCTCTCTCTCTCAAAAACAAACAAACAAAATACTGAGAAACTGGGTATTAATTATACCAACAATTGATCTAGTTGTGACTAAAACCCTAAATTTCTGACTTAACTCTGTAAGTTTTTTTTATTAAGAATAAATCTTTGCTTCATCGTTTTTATTGTTGTTTTTCTTGTAAAAGCAGGAGAAAGTGTTGCCCCATGGTTTCAGATATCACAGACTCCAAGGAGCTAATTTTTGTCACCTCAGCCCTTAAGGTTTTTAAGTCTTGAAATATATAAAATGGTAAAAAAAAAAAAATAGTGAATTAAAGAAATTTCAGCCTAATTGCTTTTAAAAATATATACTTTGCAATGTTTAATAACTCATTTTGTATTAATTTTTAATATCAATAATATAATGCAAAATGTAAAAATATAGAGTATATTAAAATATTTAAGGAAAAAAAATAGATAAAAGCCTGAAAATCTTTGGAAGAGAAAAATTCTAGAGCTTACCCTTATATTGTGTATAAGCCTTTGTTTAGTCTTTTAACCAAATTTCTGCCTGGGCACATAATTGTTTCTGTATGAAGTGTAATTAAAGGAGCATAAAAATAGAAAATGTAGGTTAAAGTAGCTTGTAACTTTGTAACGGGTACTTACCTTTATAAGTTTTCATGTTGACAGAATAATTTTAATATTGGGCTCAAATTATATTGCACCTAAAAATCTATAGCCTTATTATGTTAGTTTTAAAAATAAGGTTCTTTTGTTCAGTGATTCACTGGATTCTCGGTCTAACTTTACTTTATTAAATACCAAGAAGAAGCAGTCTTATTATAATACTTGATGATGGGTATTATTTTTTTCAATATTATTCAAATATGATTTTAAAAGGGAAAGGTTCTATATACTTACCAAACCAAATCAATCATGCTAATAATTGCCTTTTTTATTGAATTAGTTTTCCTATTTCTACATAGAAAATTAATTTCCAGATTCTCCACCCTAAATTTTTTATTAGAAACCTGTGCTCTGTATCTGATTTTTAATCTATTCACTGTAGTTACCTTTTCCTTTATTTTACTCATTCAGTCTTTCTTGGACCACGGTTTTTGGATGTTGAAACTCCAGGAAAGAACTTTGAATGATTATTTTTCCTTTATTTCCCAACTTCTTTTCTCATTGCTTTCCTTCATATCTGGGACATCTTCTACATGTATGGTGATATATTCCCCCACTTTCTTCTAACATACTTTTAACTTCACAGAGAATCCATATTGTTCTCAGCACGATCCTTACATGCTCCTCTTCTTATTCCGTGGATTAAAATTTTTCTCTATTTTTATAACATTTCACCCCCTCCCTTCTGTGTTTTTGTTTGCCAGCCTGTTTGTTTGCTTTTATAGATTACTTCATTTTGAAAGGACTTTCTGTTGGTGATGGATATAGGTAGGTGGGTGGTTGAGGTTTAAGTCCGACTCATTGGAGATATGGAAGGGGGATTACACTCTCAATATGCAGCACATAGAGTGTTACATCATCACCCTAGCTTTGGTGCTGGACCCCCAACATCAGTCAGAATTTCTAAGTACTTTGAGCTCAGAATTCCCAGGGTTGGGCTGCTACAGAGCTCAAAGGTCCAACTTCGGCTGGAATAGGGAGCTGTCATACTCTCAGGTACAAGGGGTGAGGGTGAGAATTTGAGGGTTTAAATTCTTTCCATGAAGATTATAATGAGTTTTCCAACTCATTATCTTTTCTGAGCAAATCTTTGCCTCCTCTGCTCTACCAGCTTTAATTTCTATTTCTCAAGTTTCTAAGTCATTTATTTCCACATGTTTCCCAGCATGTAAAATTGGATGGTTGTTTTCTCCTCTTATATTTTTTTGTGCTTGTGGATTTATCCCTCTTTGATCTCTAACTATAATGGCACTTCAATAGAGGGCCAAGATAAATATGTGGGCTCAATGCTTCATATTCTGCATGACTCTACTACTGTTTTAAATTAGGAAAGGAGACTTTCCTCTGAAAATTAAATCCTAGAATTTTGTCTCTTATCCAGAACCAAAGAAAACATTAATCCTTGATTTAGACTTAGTGAGCTTTATAGTGTATGATACTTAGTGCTCCATGTATGTAAACTACTTTTATTATTGCTTAAAACTTAAAGTTCTCCAACTTTCTTCCTTCATGATTTAGAATTTATGGACAACCATTAATTCCTATTAATATATTTATAAATTAATTTTATAAACCATCTTAGGGCTTCTTCATCAGACAATAGTAAACTAAGTGTTTTTAGACCAGGTTTCTTCCTGGAAATAACTAGAAAATTTGGACACAAGATTTTTTTTTTTTTCACGATTGATCCAGACCACCGCAGGCCTTCAGCGGACCGAGTAACCCCTTGCTAGAGTCAGCAACCTTGGGTCCAAGCTGGTGAGCTTTTTGCTCAAGCCAGATGAGCACACGATCAAGCTGGCAACCTCGGGGTCTCAAACCCGGGTCCTCTGCATCCCAGTTTGATGGGCTATCCACTACACCACCGCCCGGTCAAGCTGAACGCAAAATTTAAAAATAATCTGAAATTTCACTTCTGGGACCCAGGTCCCTCCCTCTCGGCCAAACTCTCCTCCTGCCATGTGGGTCTCTCCAGGCTGCTGTTCGCTCCGGGGAGCTGGGCAGCCCTCTCCACATTTTTGTTTTTCCTACCATTCTCAATGTGGCTTCTTCAGTGTTCCTTGGTTGAAGAGTCCACTTAGTTTAGTTCAAAGTTGGTTTATCCAGATGATGGTTCTTAAAATTAAGTTATAATCCACTTTGGTTCTGGGAGTTGAAAGTTGGTACATCCGCCTACTCCATCGGATCATTTACAACAAAATGGATGGACCTTGATAACATTATACGGAGTGAAATAAGTAAAACAGAAAAAAAACTGAGAACAGCATGATTTCATACATAGGTGGGACATAAAAGTGAGACTTTGAGACATGGACAAGAGTGTGTGGTTATGGGGTGGGGGGAGGGAGGAGAGGGTGGAAGAAGGGAGAGGGGAGGGGCACAAAAAAAACCAGAGAGAAGGTGACAGAGGACAATTTGACTTTGGGTGATGGGTATGCAACATAATTGAATGATAAGATAACCTGGAGATGTTTTCTTTGAACATATATACCCTGATTTATTAATGTTACCCCATTAAAATTAATAAAAGAAAAAATGTATAATAGAAAAAAAGAAAAGAAAAAAATCTGAAATTTCAGGATATTATCAAGACAAGTTGGATTAGTGGGCCAAATTTCTGGGAGACAGAAAACTGGTTAATGCCGCTGTTTTTGAATTGTAAAGTCTTTAAATTACAACATAGAGGCTTAGTAGTGAGGAAGTTTTGGTAGACTGGTCATGGAGGAAACATTGAATTCCAGATTCTTTTAAATAGATATTTCTTTCTGGAAAATAAATGTATGAAAATTAGCTCAATATCACTAGCAATCAGGAAATGGAAATTAAAACCTCATTGGCACATGATGAAGATATAGTGAGTATATTTCTCTCCTGAAATATACTCACTATCACTATATCTTCATCAGAATGGCTTAAATTAGCATGACAAGAACCAGTGCTAGTGAGAGTGTAGAGAGACTCACACTCTTATAGACTGATTCTTAGATTCTAATTCGGTCAAATCCTTTTTGAAATGTTTGGCAATATTATTAAAGACAAACATTTGCAAATCCTGTGACCCAGGCATTTCTTTTACCAACTGGCAAATGTTTGTCTAAGCGCAAACTCCATTTGCAAGAAGCAGAATTTTTTGAAATAATAGTGGCATTACTATTATAGAAATATCAAACTAGAGACAACCTCACTCTCTCTTAAATTTAGAGATTGTGATGCTTTATACATTAGATTAATAGGTCGAAAAAAATAAATGAGTTAATGGTTCATACAACAATACAGATGAGGATCAGAAACATAATATTCAGTAAATGATGCTAAAATCAAGAGCGCATACAAAAGTCCAAGATAGTAGTTAACTTTGTAAAGAGGAGAAGAAATAATGACTGGAGACCATGAGAGGATTTCTGCTTTGTTGGTAATATTCTATTCCTTGACTTGAATCGTTACATTGGTGTGTTTATACTGGTAATTTATTAAGTGTTATATTTCTCTGTTAATGTAATACTGCAATAATATGATTATATTTTAAACCAATGTTTAATTCATAGAATTATGAAGGGAGACAGAGAAGCAGATTACTGTTTAATTAAGTTTATGTTTAATAAAACAGGTGATTTTTTAAAAATGATTTTGAGGAACACACAGGATGATTACGAGAGGAAGAAAACTAGATTTGGAGAGTACTTCTGTAGGAACAGTGATCAAATTAAATGTCAACTGGACTGGAGTAAAAAAGTCCATTGCTCTCTCCTTCTGAGCTCAGACAGTGTACCTTTCACTGAGAAAGTCCCTGGCACATCTGGGCCTCTGATGCTCTCTTTTCAGTCTCTGCTACTGCTGCTGCTGACCCCATCACCTGAATGGATTCTGAGCAGCACTTCTTCTCTTCGGTCACTAGCGTCTCATTGATTATCTGGTCCTATGCTGTGCTTCTCATTGGTTGAGCCTAGGGCATGTGTAAAGTCAACCTTCCAAACAAACGAGTAAAGAAAGGGTATCTGGCATTTCAGCTTTGATTGTGTTTTGTGAAGTGTGGCTCTCAGAACATAACAAAAAGCTTCAGATGCTGCCACAAATGAATGATGGTTACACATATACTCACTCCATTGTGTGTATGTCTGCGAGCTTGTGTGTCCAACAAGGTTTACCAACAAGCATAGGGTTTCCATGTAGCTGAATTACTAAAGTGGTTTTGCAGTCATTTGCACCAGTAAGATTAACTAACAGAGTTACAAGTGTCTTTCGTTCTAAAATATACTTAGGCTTTTCTAAGTCTTTGCCTTGTTCCTGGTAATTTACCCCTTCTCTGAGTGCTGAGTGAAATCTTTCCATTCACAAAATATTTTTACCTTTTTCTTCTGTACTAGAAAATCTTGAAATATTTAGTATTTCTGTGGTGATAGGCTTTTTTATTTCTAAATTTTATTCTCAGCTATTGAGTATAAGAAATATAAAAAGTATCATGGTTTGCAAACAGAACACATTTACATTTTTTAGCCAGCCTATTAATTCTCTTAATTCATTGGTCCACATATTTTCTTTGTGTTTTAACATCTTTAAAAGACTTTGCATTTTACCATAAATTGAATATGATAAATTGACAGCATTTTTTTTCTTTTAATAACAGGTAGGCTATCTTTGCATCTTAAAAATAATCATATCTTAGAATTGGTGAGATATACTAATGATTTTAAATACAAAAATAAAAATTACTTATGAATATATGATCAAGGTCATTGTACCATTATGCCTCCTACTTATCAATGTCTTTGTTCAACATTATAGATTTCAGACATCAAGATTCTCCAGGAAATTATACAATCCCAACACAAACCCTCACTTCCACTTGTGTATTTTTACAGCTGGGTCACTCTTCTTTGTTTATCTCAGTGCGACACCTGCAGCCACTTCCGCAGTCCCCTAGTGATGTGTGAATTATACAAGGGAATCCTCCCTCCAGTCACAAACTCTGTCATCCTGCCTTCCTAAATTCACTACCACAAAGCTAACACTGTCCTTTTCCTTACTTGACTAGTTCAAAGAGTGGCTACCCTATAAAACTACATCTCAGATTTAAACAAATACACCATTCTAGCCATGATAATAATGCATTTTATGTCTCCCTTCATCAGAAAAAAATACCTTATTTTGCACTAATCCTTCCTTTCCCACATTGCTTGGGGATCAGTGAAAACCGTAGCATCTGTTTGTGTAGTGCCCTAGTGCTTTTGATGGGCATTCGTGTGTATAACTTCACTGTCACAGCAGATGTGTGTCTTATGGCAGAGAGCTTATTCTCATTTTACAGTTTGGAAAAAGGGGTTTGAGTAAGCTTACATAAAATCACATAATAGTGGGTGGTAGATTCCAAATTATAATAGATGTCCTGTCTCACAAATTAGTTGTTTCTTATTGTTCATTTCATATCCAGACTCTGAAGGTCTAATTTTCTTCTCTTCTGTTAGTTTTGAGTTTCCATTTATTGATCTTGTAATATAAAATTTGAACAAATAGTATTTTCCAGATATATAACAAAAATTGATAGATTTTTTAATCTGATAACCTGTATTTTTATTAACTCATTAACTCATTTTCAGTTTATCTTAAGAAATGATATCTCAAATGAATTATTTTGTGTAAGGGAGGGATTTAGTATTGTTTTTCATTAGAAAGTAAAATTTTGAATAATATGCCTTATAATAACATAATCTTATTTTTCAACATCTCTTTTGTTTCTAGTTATGTTTCGTCTTTACGACACAGATGGGAATGGCTTCCTGGACAGCTCGGTAATTTTTTTCTTCAAGTATTCTGTGAAAATGTTAAAGTGGTTTGTTCTGAAAAATGTAATGAATAAATTTATAGCTATTACCACAGAAGGCACACTTAATATAATTTTCATGTATTCAAACAGCATTTTTATCATCTGAGTTTTTTAAAAGAGAGTGGTCTGAGGAAACTGTTAGGACTCAATTTTTTCTATTGAATAATCTTATTGCATAAAAGTGACTTTTTTATTCATTGGAAGAGAAAAAAAAGAATTCAACCTTATTTGCTTAAAACACGTGAAATTTGAAAAACATTGATCTATAAAGAAGAAAAAGTTGAGAAATTTGACACTATCGATAAAATTGAGAGTAAAAGTAGAATTTAAAGGAATTATAAAGTCAGTTTAATCATTTTATTATTTCCCCACTTTTATAAGGTATTCTTAATCATTTATGCTGTTGAAATAGCTAAATATATTTATAAATTGCTTTGGTAAACTTCCTTTTTAAAAATGTCTCATCTAATTTTAAATGCAACTTACATACTCTGTAGTTTTAATTATAAAAAGCAATAGAAGAAAGTACCATCCATGTATGATTTAAATGAAAGAAATATTTAAATGTTTGTTTTACTTTTAATTCATGCAAACCATTAATAGTTTTCAGAAGAGACTCTTAGTTCTACTGCACAAATCAGTGCCTCATACATCTAGCTCAAGTTTCATCTAATAATAAATTTTATATTAGCTAATAACATGTTTTGCATTATTTTGTTTTGTAAATGGACTATAAAATATATATTAAACTATAAGTGTCAAGATTGTGGAACTTTTGAAGTGTGCATGTACCTCAAAAATCAAATGTGTGCCTGACCTGTGGTGGTGCAGTGGATAAAGCGTCAACCTGGGAACACTGAGGTTGCCAGTTCAAAACCCTGCACTGGTCCGGTCAAGGCACATATGGGAGTTGAGGCTTCCAGCTCCTCCCCCCTTTCTCTCTCTCTCTCTCTTTCTCTCTCTCTCTCTCTCTCTCTCACTCTGTGTCTCCTCTCTAAAATGAATAAAAATAAAATAAATTTTAAAAAAAAGAAAACGCCAAAAAAAAATCAAACGTGTAATACCGATTCAAATAAACATCGCTTCTGATAGCTTCTTTCATCAGCTGGTGTTCCTCCCTATACCTGAGCTCAAACAGATGTTTACAAGCAAAGCAGTGAAGTTGGAAACATCCTTCTGTAATGTGGAATAGGATAATGGTACAAAAGTTTCTCCAGAGAACTATAAAAAGATATAGTTCCACTCTGGGAAATTGACAGCCATCTGAATCAATGTTATGACTGTGGGATTCCTTATGTTTATGTCTATCTTTTCAAATGCTATCACTTTTGTGTGCATAGTAAAGTTCATTTTTTTATTTAGGAATATTAAACTACATGATATTTATTGTTCATTTTCTGGTGACATTTCACAGCTAGGAGTTTAGATTATTTTCTAGCTATTTCAATATGCTCATTGTAGCACTTTTGATTATGCAATTGCAATTAATTTTTTAGTGCAGATTTGTTTTATTTAATGTTTCTTTTTAATTACATTATAAGGATGTTTCTTTACTAGGCTCTTAGCCATGGGTTAGCAGATGATTTAAAAATTTGATTAAATGTGTGTTTTTCTTTTATCGTTGCCATTTTTTGTTAAAATATAGTAAATTGCTAGTAATATATATGAGTATAGTTACAATGTTAAACAATGAGTTGAGGATACATTTGTTTAGGGTTAAATACATAGTCTTTTTTATAATTAAAGATCTGGATTTAATTTCTATAGTTTTCTCCACAATATTTACTATCCCAGTATATTTCCTTCAATATTAGGATAAAATACACCTTCTGATGTCATCGGTCTTAGAAATTAGAGGTATAGCTGTTCACATACTGACGTCAAAACAAAGGAAAATTGATACTTTGAAAAATGATTACTGTGTTTAATAATACTAGCTAATGTTTATTGATCACTTGCAATATGGCAGACAAGATAAGTAGTGCATTTTATGCCTTTTAAATAATAGCATGTTTAATCTTTGCTGCAACTCTACAAACTGGGTACGATTGGAATATTAAAAATAATATTTTTACTGATTAAGAAACTGGGTGTAAAAGAGCTTAAATGACTTAGCTAATGTCACAAACCTACATAATAGTCCACCAAAAATAGTTTCCATTTCTAAAAAAATATCCAAGGACTTAACCATTCTAAACAATTAAGGCATACATAAGCAAAAATATTTTAAGTGAAAGATTAGTAAAACGCATATAATTCTAGCCTATAATTTCAAGGGACTTGTGTTTAAAATTTTTCTTATCTGTAATAAATAAACACATATTTGTATTACAGTTTCTGGGGCAACCTTTGTTACACAGATAACTTATACATGACTATAGCTTTTCTTGAGAAAGAATATAGCTTTTATCAAAGGGATCCATGACCCCCCACAGAAGAAAACCTCTCTACCATATTTCCATCTTGATTCTATAAATATTAACTACATATATTAGGTCAGAGATCTGAATAGAATAATCTTTAATTAATGTACTTTCAAGCCTTATTCTTTTATACTTTAAACTGTACTATATAACACCACTTTTAATTATGTCATTGACTACATTAAAAATTACTAGCATTTACAATATATCTTTAATCTTTTCTGGAGTTGGGTATAAATGAAAATAATAAATAGGTATGAGAAAAGGTTTTAATTTTTATTAGCAATACCATGTACATTTACTACAGTTCTTCAAAGAGTTGACATTTGAGTAGAATAATATGAAAATTCCAGCTAAAATTCTATTCCCTCATAAAATAAACCATACATGTACTTAACCTCCCAGTCTTGACCCTGAAGACTCCTCTAGGAAAGCAAATTATCCTAATAAGTGGAGAGAACAGTCAGTATATATTCTTGGTGTATCAGAATAAAAATAAACCTCTCAGCTGACCTCAGACACTTCCTTCCACACCTGCTTTCCAGCCAGAAGGTCAGAATGCTCAGTGACTTTCCCAGTTTGTGAAAATACGCATGCTCCTACTTTCATCAGATGCTCCTTGCCAAAGAGTTTCCTCATTAAAGGTTTTCTAGATGAAGAAACTCTTTCTTGGTAAAGTTGTGCCCTCTCCTGGTGAAAATTTCCAGATAAAGTATGAAATGACTTATATTTTACCTCTTATTTTATGTATAGTTTATATATAGAGATAATATTATATATAATATATAATAGTATATATATATAATCATATAATCAGAGGCAGATTAAGGTCAGTTGAGGCCCCAGGCCAAGAAGAAAATATTGAGCCCCTTAAAGAGAGAGACAGGGAAAATAAAAATACATGTTAACCATATTTTTAAATAAATAAAAAATATTATGTACTATTAAAGTTAAAATTGCACATATGAAACCAAACTTGATGTCATTAGAAAATGTAAAGCTGGGGTTTTGTGGGGTCCTTCAGAAGTCGGGACCCAGGCTGATAATCCGGTGTATTTGGAGTGAAATCCACCTCTGGCTATAACTCTTAATCTGGGGGCTACTTGTTGAACAAACAATTCCTGTAATCAAAGTTAAAGGATTTACTAAAACTTTATATTGCTTATTTCTCCTTCCTTCCCTTTATCTTGTTTCTTCTTTCTGCTCCAGGAACTAGAAAATATCATTGGTCAGATGATGCATGTTGCAGAGTACCTTGAATGGGATGTCACTGAGCTTAATCCGGTAGGTATATGAATGATTCAACTGTTGGCTAAATTCTAGAAGTCGCCTTTCTCTTTTGCCTTTCTTTGAACCCTGATAGATTACTATCATTTGATTTTTTTGATACCTCCTAAGATATTTCTATTCAGTAGCCAAAGCAGATCCTGAACAAGGAAGAGTATATGTGGTGTTCTGAAACTCACAGCAGTAACTTTTGCATTTTTTCCTTACGGAAATTAATGTGAATGGTGGTCTTACATACATGTAGATAAATCAAAGCTGATGATAGACACTGCCACTGTCATTCCATGACATAAAGATGTCAGAGTTGGTATGGTTCTTGATCTATGATTTTCCTTCTATAGAAATTGATAAAGTAAATTAAAAGATTATTAAGGTGATTAAGAAGATGAAGATAACATTTTACTGTGTACAGTGTCTTGTGCTATTTTTTGTCTGTATGTTATTTAATCTTGCATAAACTCTAAGCAGATACTTTTCTGTTTATTGTACTGATGAGGAAACTGATATCCCAAAATGTCAAAATTATTTGTTCACGTATAGAACTAGGGTTTTATATCAAATCATTTAAAGAAAATACATCTAACAACGCTTATAAGAACAAAATAAAATTCTTATTCTTAATAGATTTATACCAAAGTTACTATAAAATTTAAATGTATATTAAAACATGTTTGATTAAAAGCTGCCTTTAGCCACAAGTAATATTTTGAGGAGAGTTAATGTGTTATTGATTTTTAGTATTCTCCAAAACAACTAAGTTTAGCAAATAGTGCATGAATTAAGCTAATACAAAGTAACTTTATTTAAATGGTTTATATTTTATTTGAATTCAAAAAGCCTGTTTTTTCAAGCACTATTCATAGGTATGCAGTTATACTAGCACGCCACTGGCATGATTGTGTGCTGTGAGAGCTCTGCTTGCCTTTCCCTTGCTTTGCAAACTCTTCCAAGTAACGTGCAAGAAAGTCACATGCAATTTCATGTGCAAAGGAGGATGCCATTCTTACTGGGCCATTGCTTTCCAAGTTTTAAATCAACTGATTTCTTTTTCTTTTTTTGGATGTGGAAATGCACTTGCTATGCATAATAAGTTCAGCTCCCATAACAAAGTTGTAGTCTGTATAAGTAAAAATACGAGAATTTATGCTAACATATTTAATTCTAAGAATGCTGCTTAATTCATTCTAATACTATTTGCACTGATATCAAAGGACTTCTTAGAAGTTCTGTTGTCATTTTCGCTGTTGTGAATCTAATACAACTTTCTCCATCCTACTTGCCTTACTACCTGTGACCATTATTTATCTAGCAATAAAGCCTCTTGTCCTCACTGGCGTGCTAGAGAGAGGATGGGGTCTTTTTCTATCGGCTTTCAAAGCAGAAGTGGGCTCCACTGTTTCCAAAATATATATTTGGGGGGCATGGATTTGAGAAAAGGGGGATCTGGATGTTCTAAGGAAGGAAATGGTTGGTGGTTAGAGAATCTAATGATGAAAAATACCTACTGGAGAAAACAAACTATATAGCACGATTTGTCTTTGGTGGCACACCCAGAAAAGTCTGCCATTTCTACAGCTGGTATTAGGAGTAGAAGGTCAAGATAAAAGACTTACCTTGTACATTGTATTTGCTGTTACAGGAACAGCCTCGTACTGCCTGAGGATTCAACAGCTCTCCCCATTTTAAACAAGTGTGTGCATTTATACATGTAGATCCTTGACTAGAGTGTGTACATGAAAAAAGTGTATTGAACATATGAGGTTGATGCTAAGGAGTAGGGGAGACTGAGATGTTCTTAAAAAGAATTTTTTTAAAAACTTACCCAGACTTAGGTCTGACCTGTGGTGGCGCAGTGGATAAAGTGTCGACATGAAAATGCTGAGGTCGCCAGTTCAAAACCCTGGGCTTGCCCAGTCAAGACACCTATGGGAGTTGATGTTTCCTGCTCCTCCCCCCTTTCTCTCTCTCTCTCTCTTCTCTAAAATGAATGAATAAATAAAAATAATTTTTAAAAAACTTACCCAGACTTTAACATCAGAATTCTTAGGTACAAAATGAAAGCATCAGTCATCTGAATCAGATGTTTTCTGTTTTAGTTCTCATTTATTCATTTCTCCTAGTTCACAGGTGTGTCCTCAAGGGGCAGGAAATGTTATAGGATGCTATGCCATTTGCCAAATTTTAAATATTTTCTCATATTTTATTTTGAGAAAAAAGAAATAATTAATCCATCATCATTTTGTTTAAAATTTCTCTTCTTCCCAATATCTATTAGTGTGTTCTAGAGAAAAATAATCTGATTTTCACATAGTTTTTGAAGGAATACACCAATAAACCAAGTTCAGGAATTTTAGGCCAACAGCACCTCTATCCAATTTTTGTTCTAATGCTCTCTGCGTTTCTTTTTCCGAATTGATGAAAAAGTCCATATTAGATAAAGATGATGACTTACTTTGAGACTCTATTCTGTTTGTCATTGTGGTACAGTTAGATGGAAAACACTTACCCTTCTCAGAGCCAATAGTAATATATTTGGAACTTCCATATAATTTCTGCTAATATAGCACTAACAACTATTTCACACTTACTATATATGCTAGATGCTCTTTGAAGATAACTCATATATTTAACCCGCACAATGAACCTTTGAATTAGATGCTGTTATTACTGCTCTGCAACCAGGGTTATTACCAACACAGATGGTAGAAAACATTTTGGGATACTCTGTACAAGTCATCTTTAAAAACAAAAAAAAATCTAATCAAAATGACTTGATTGTTTAACTTCTTGGCTCTATTAACTTCTGAAAGGCAATTAAAAGCAGCTTAATCCCCATGCCTCTTACCACTTAGCAAAGAATTATTTCAGCTTTTTGCCATGAAGTTAATTTGCTCAGACATTATCTGGCATATATTTGAATTTAAAAAATAATCTAGAAAAAGCAATTAAAGACCATTTTTACTCTTAAAGATACCTTCTTATTTTAGCTGTACCTTTCAGCGGTGATATATTAAAAAGTTAAGTAATTATTTTTAAAAGTTGATCAGTGAAAGTTTTTAGAAATCGTAACAAAGCCACTGTATTCTCAGTAATAGAATTAACATTGAACAAAGTTACCTAAATATTTATGTCAACTCTCTCCACTTAGCTGCTAGTTGCAGTTATAAGCAATCTAATGCAGTGCTTTGTTGTATTATAAGAAATGCACTTTATTGATTTATTGCAAGGTTCCCTCTCCTTCTCTACTTCAGATCCTTCATGAAATGATGGAAGAAATTGACTATGATCATGATGGGACAGTTTCTCTGGAGGAATGGATCCAAGGAGGAATGACCACAATCCCACTTCTTGTCCTCCTCGGCTTGGAGAATGTAAGCATTTCCACAAAGGCGTCCGCCCTGGTGCTAAGTCACTGGCGTTTTCTATCACACATTTTGATTATAAATTGACCTGGCTGTTTTCTACCAGTAAGCATGTAGTGAGTGCCGGGACCATTTAATGAGTATGTCATAGTATGATTTAACAGTAACTCCGTGTGTAGCAATACTTGTCATAATATGTAATTTCTCTCTTCCTTCTCTTTATTTACAATGTATAATCTGTTTTAATACATTAGTGTCTATCTCATTTTATTTAATGCAAGAAACCCAGTATTATTGTGTTCTGTGGCTCTTTGTCCCATACAATATATCCCCTTCCTATGAAGATAACCTATTTAATTGATGAGCGATACTTGGAGGAATCAATTATATATCAAGATGATTAAGAGGATACACCCACACACAAATTTTTTTCTTACATATGAGCATATTAGCCAGGCTTTTGTTCCAAGATATCAAAAGTTTTCTTATACCAGTGCCGCTAGTGGTAATTAAATACTGGTTTAGGAGAATCAGCTAGATCAACCTAAATTGAGAATGTAATATGATAGTGACTTTGAAACCAAATCTTACTTCCCAGATTTGATATGAGTTTCAGTAAGAGTTAATTTAAAAATCCAAGCCAATACTAGATTTTTGTTTTCGGCATTAATAGTCAAACAAGAATTAAATATGAAATGTGTATTGTAAAGTTCAAATAACATTACTAATAGTACCATGGTACATATGATATTTGGAGTTTTGAGATACAAAAACATAGTGTCCACCACTTTGTTGCTGAACCCAACAGTTTTCATACTTTTTACTTCCGATAATAACAATTTTGCAAATTGAAGACCATACCACCATTATTCAAGATACCAAAATTTTAAAAGTCAACCTCAAGGAATCTTACAATCTATGTTTGTAAAACATGTGAGAGTACTTACAAGTGTGTTTGTACATAATTACTTATTTGTTTGGGACTGTATCAGTGGAGTTTAAGACAGTAATAGTATGTCTCTTTTTTACCTGGACCTTTAAATTCTTTTACATTCAGGTTAATCTTACCCTTTTATGGAATTTTTTATGTGTTCATAGGAAGAACAAAAATTACTAATGGATGATATATAGGAAATTACCCTTAAACCAGATAATTGATTACAATAATAACTATAAACATAAATCTTATTGTTAATAGATATTTCCATCTTTTGAAAATTAATAAAAATCTATTTGCTTTTTTCTAAGTTTCTTATAGTATCTTTTCCTAATAATTATATTTCTTTGTATTATGAATATTTGCTTAATTGTTAGAAATACCTTTTGACAAAAACATATTGGGAGAAAACAAAAATAATATTGAAAGAATGTTAAAATTTTAAAGTTTCTTATATATTCATACTGAAAAATAATTGTCATATGACCAGCCAAGAAGTTCTAATACCCTGGCTGGATAGCACGCTTGGTTAGAGCATCGTTCTGAAACACAGAGGTTGCTGGTTCGATCCCCGGTCAGGTCACATACAGGAACAGATCAATGTCCATGTTTCTCTCTCTGTTCCTCCCTCTAAAAATCAATGAAATAAACATTAAAAAGGTAAAAATAAAAAATTCTAATAGTAATGATTTTCTGGGGAAAATGTTAGATTTTTAAAGTTGAAATTTTGTTTATTCCAACATTTATGGAAATTCTAGTATTGTAGAATGGGGGAAAAACACAAGAATGATTCAAGAAACCATTTGGTAGTTGTGGGTTTAGACATGAAAGTGCATAAATGAAAACTATGTCATCTGTATATAAAATATAACAGAAAGATTTTGAAATGACTTTTTAAAACTACTCTTTACAATTTGATTCATAGATACAGATATTTATGAAGCTATGAAAGTAGCATGGGTAAATACAGTCCACAAGCTATATGGATTTAACTGAAAATATTTTAAACAAACACGTAAGTTTCTAATGTAGCAATAACTATTTCAGCCGAATAACCGTTCTTTGCCCTTAAGTGTCCACCGGGTTAGTAATATTTTATTTATTTTATAATCCTGCTTTTAAATTTTTATTTTGTATCTTTAGTAAAAAGGTATTTTTTTTTTAGCTTAACAGGAGAAATCAATTTAGTTTTTCTAACTAACCCAGTGTGTTCCAAAGCTGTGTTTCCAGTGATGGCCACAAGATGGCAGAGCTACATTGTTTAAAATTTATAAATCTGTTCAAGATTAGATTTTTCCCTCTGTGCAGAACAATTCCAAGAGTAATATCCTTTTTCTTTACTTTTAAAAAAAGAAGCCAACGCTCTTTTAAATTTTTACTTAATAAGATGCAGAATTCACGTAATTAAGATTACAAAACAGAGCATCTCTTCACTGGAAACAGCTTTTTAATTCCCAGGCGTAGTGTTTTACAAAGCAGGAATGACACAGTGACAGCTGACTACTGAGGGCCTTTTTTTTTTCTTTTGTAATTGAGATTTATTTCACTTTCTGTAGGCAGTTAATGTGTTATGTTATTACCTGGAGAAAATTTGATTTATGGTGTCATTTCCCCCCAGGTCCCCCCGCCCCCTCACCATCCACTTTTGCTTATCAAATTGGAAATCTAGAAGCTTTAGGTTGAATTCAGCCATTATTGTGGGGCCAGTCTTGTTATGTTGTCCTATATATTCTTGTCTGTTGTCAATTATGAGCTTGGGGAGTAAATTCTAATTGACAGGGCATGTTAAATCCCACTGTGTGTTTGAAAATGACTGTGGTGCACTAGCCAAATTACACAGATAAGAGTCTTGTCCGGGGAGAGTAATCCTCACTTCTAATATAAGGCAGAACAGCTGTGCTTTCGTTGTGTTTTATTTATCTCCATTAACAAGAATTTTAAAAGCTACTCCACTTTAAATAATGTCTGTTTTAGTGCCAGAATCCGAAATGTAGTTTTGCAGAGCACATCTGGATGATGTGATAAAGACTAAGTCTTTTCCTTTCTCTTAGAAAAGTCTGACAAACTTGAGCATCCTCAGTATGAAGTGGTACCATTTCTTATACTCCGTGGCGTATGCAATTTTGATTACAATAAAAATTTATACCTGAGGCTTATTCTTTCTTCGGTATTTATCTCAATGAAAAGTTATTATGGCAGTTATCCCAATTTGTCTGACCAGGCAGTGGCGCAGTGGATAGAGCTTCGGACTGGGATGCGGAGGACCCAGGTTCAAAACCCGAGGTCACTGGCTTGAGCGTGAGCTCATCAGGGCTCACCAGCTTGAGTGCAGGGATGCTGGCTTGAGCAAGGGATCCCTCGGTCTGCTGTACTCCCCCCACCCCAGGTCAAGGCACATATGAGAAAATGAGAAAGCAATCAGTGAACAACTAAGGAGCTGCAATGAAGAATTAATTGATCCTTTTTGTCTGTCTATCCCTACCTGTTCCTCTCTCCGACTTTCTCTCTGTGTCTGTTAAAAAAAATACCCAGCAAGACATGAGGACTAATGAAGAGATAGTGTAATAACAGTTAACTTCAACAGTTTGCTCTCTACCCTGTCACTGTTATTAACAAACTACCTCATTTTTTGCCTGCCAGTCATTCTTTCTGGGTATACAAGAAGTTAGTCAAGAACATCTCTTTTCTCCCAATATTCTTTCAGTACAAACATTCCTTTTCTTAGAAAAAACAAAGATAATTAATAATGCATAAATTCCTGAAATCTGTAGTGTTAGCTCTTTACTAGGTTTTTCAAGGAAGATTTCTAAATTCATATCATTACATAAGCAAGAATACACATCTAAGTAGGCGCTTGCTTTAAAATGAGGTTACGCTAACTTCTTAGCCTCGAGTTTTTGTGCCCACATTTGACCTGTATGATTTTAGAATGGGCTATATATTTTGATTTTGCTATATGTGCTCACAGAATCTTGGCCTTTAATCCTCATAGGTTGTTTAAACCATGCCATTGATTCAAATATTTTAGGACTTTTTTTTTTTTTTTTGCCTGACTCAATAAAGTAAAAGTAATCATTAGGTTGGCCTCCTGATTGCTGGTGGCATATGATCCCTGATGAAATTTTTGAGTGTGATGATATTCTTCATAGACTCGGCTATATTTGGAAAACTAATGTTCTAAACTCTATTTTGTACAATTTAATTTGGTTGAGTTGTTGTTCTGTTTATATATTGCTTAATCTAGAAAGGAATTAAAAGCTGGATAAAGTCAGCAGTTCTTGAGATTCCAGATTAGGTCACTGAAGGAAAATGACTAGTGTTACGTACTATTCAGTTGGCATTTGAACGTCAAGAATGGCAGCGTCTGAGCCTGTCTTCGGAAGTGTGGTTTGAAGACACGCAGTTGGCTGAAACTCCACTCAGAACTTTAATAGTTCTCTCTGCATTCCTTTCGCCCAAGCCTACCAGAGCTTTTCATTTTATCTAAAATGACGTCTTTCATAATTCTAGAAAATAAGGTAATTTAGTGGCGCTTACTATTTAATGAGTTGGAATTAATTTGCAGCATTAGATTTCCTTTATGTTAGTTATATCTGAAATCAGCTGTAATAGGGATATAAGGCTGGGTGTGAGGTAGGGTCATTCTGGCTGTGGCATCAGCGACGTTTCTCCTTGAGGTCTTTTAAAAAAATAACATGTTTATAGTAGTTCTAGTTCAGTTAAACACTGTATGTCATCCGAATGTGTACATATTCAGAGAGAAAACCTAAAACTTTAGAAAACACTATTTATAATGAAATAGATTTCCAAAGTTCCGAAGGACATTTTTATTTTTATTTTTTTTGAGATCTCCTTTCACTTTTAGGGGATTAAAAGGAGAGGAAGAACCTGGAGATTCTCTGTGGAATCTGCCTGCGGTTCATGAAACATTTCTCTGTCATAATCCCATCACTGAACTGCTTCGTTATGAGATACATAGTTCTCTAAATATGAGGAGTACACATTTCCATGGGAAAAATCATGACAACAAAATTTTGATGAAATAAAGTACGATAAACCTCCAAACAGTTTTCTGAAATCTTTTGGCTAACACATTGGAATGTTGCACAACTCAACCCAATGACATTAATAATATTTGCTGTTTATATAACACCAGTATTCTGAGTAGCTAAATTAACTTCGCAGGTATTATATAATGAAAACACCCACCATGGTCTGGTATTGGAATGTGGGTATTCTCATTTTATTAAAGAGGAAAATCAGAAGAGAGGTGAAATGACTTATCCCCATCTCAGAGGAGGCGAGCCTTCCAAATGTTTTCCCCATTTCTTTCTTATAAAAATGAACTGCTATGCCCGACCTGTGGTGGCGCAGTGCATAAAATTTCAACCTGGGAACACTGAGGTCGCCAGTTCAACACCCTGCACTGGTCTGGTCAAGGCACATATGGGAGTTGATGCTTCCAGCTCCTCCCCCCTTTCTCTCTTTCTCTCTCTCACTCTGTGTCCCCTCTTTAAAATGAATAAAATAAAAATAAAATAAAATTTAAAAAAATAATGAACTGCTGTGACAATAAATATTCCTTTGCAATAGAAGTACTGATAGGAATATGCTTGACTGGCTGAGAGAATATAGCACGAGACAGATCCTCGCTCTTCCCCCACCAAGTATACAGTTGAAATAAGACAAACAAGACGAGACATGAAAATACAGAGTTGGAGCATAATTTGCACTGCTGAGAAGCAGTTGGCGCCTGGTTTCAGTTTCTTCTCCTGAAGCCACATACATATTTCATCTTTTGCATATTTTGGCAATCCATCCGGCTAAGAGCTATAAAGCTATTTAATTTCTTTTTCTTTTTGGTAAAACATTTTATGTCTGGGTAATGGATTTGTACATCACTTACAGCCTGTAACATGGGTAAGTGTTCTGATTGACAGGACACCCACGTTCAGACTTGTTTATTTTTGATAAAGAAAATGCCAGCTAATTTTGCCCATATGCGCTCTGCAACAGGATGAGGCTTATTCACATTTAATGGACAATCATTTAAAAATAAAATGACAAGGATTATAAGAACAGTAAACATAGGAAAACTGGATTTTTCCTCTCTCCTTTTTCACTTAAAATATCTTTTAAGCGTTAAACTTTTAACCATATCAACACACTTTTAAAAAACTAACCTTACTTGAACGTTTCACATCAGGATGTTTTGTTCTCAAATGAAGGAATAGAAATTTGAAAATATAGGCAGTTTGGAAAACATAGCAATGTGAACCAGTTATATAAAGCATTCTATTCATATAGTAAACATACTGGAAAATTTGCAACTCAACTCAAATCAGAGCTAAATCCAGAAATTACTACAAAGCCTATTTCGTAAGTTTTGGAAGAAAATTAAAACACTATATGTCTTCTGAAGTCTTCTCCATGAAACCTTCTGCATAGCTGCTTTTGTTGAGAGCTTGCTACTTCTTTGTCAGAGAAATGAATCTGAGAACTATCAAGTACTGTGAAGGGTCTGAAATTTAGCCTAATTACAGGTTAACAGGTTAGCTTGCCAGTTTCATTCTGAATGCTGGTAGAGATCACGAGACTCTGGGTTAGAGACCAAGAACTCTTCTGCTCGCAGCAAAGTGAACAAGAGCTTCATGCCTGAGCCAGTTTTCTGGACCCATGAAGTGTCAGAAGAGTGACAGAGTATGACCCAAGTCATTCCTGTGCAGACCATCAGAGCTTGGAACCCTGATTTAGGGAAACTTAATTTTTTATAATGTGTTTAACCTTTTGTGCTGTGGGAGAGGTTTTTACTTTACTGGAGAGATTTTATTTTTATCTACTCTCTGCTCTGGAGGTATTTTCTAAGGCTGTTTGTTATTCAAACATCTTTGAAAAGATAGCCTGGAAAAAACAACAACAAGTTCTTTGCTTACAAAATGTGCAGAAATTTAAGAGACCCATGGAGAATTACCTCCCAGGAAGCATTTCCACTAATGTTTCATATTATGATGCAAATTTGACATTTCTGGTTCTAATGTAAGAATTAGTTATTATGGGTCTAATCTGGTTCTATAAATCTGGTGGCTAAGAATAAGCAAAAGTGTATAGGAAACATTTATTTTAATAAAAAAAATGATCAAGATACATTTATATTGTTCTACTACTATATAATTAGTGTTAATGCCCCACTAGTAGGTGCTCAAAATGTTTTAGGTGAATGTATTCTAAGAAATAAGACAACTTGGCTAAACGAGACCTATAATGGTTTTGCTAGAATACCAATATTCTAAATGTCTAAAATTAATTGAATTTGATATAATTTGGTGAATGATACAGGAGGACTAGATATTAATGAGAAAATAATGAAAACAAAAGTAATGATATATAATAACTATATTTAATATACTTAAACTTCTCATAAGGAGTTCAGGACATTCATAAGTATTATTTCATTTTACTTTAAACTTGAACAATGCAGATGTTATTAAATACCTATTAGTGAAGTAGCTATTATGATATTACATAGAATTTTACTTAGAACAATAACTAATAATTACAGTTGTTTAGTAAAATGTGAATTAATTTAAACTTAGGGTGTTTATTGTGCCTTATAACTATAGTGATTATAAATAGATGCAGTAATACAGTTTTAATATTTTAAGACCTTTCTATGTAATTAAAATAATGTATATTTTACCAAAAAAGGAAGAAACAAAATGGTTTTGTAATTTATGTCACTTAAAAGTTTATTGTTTTTAAAATTTACTATATGAGACATACAGAAATATATTAATATAAACTATAACATATTGGGAATTCCCAACAGAAACCGTATAATATCACAATAATAGTTTTTGTTTTTGTTTTACAGGGACAGAGAGAATTAGAGAGAGGGATAAACAGACAGGAACGGAGAGAGATGAGAAGCATCAATCATTAGTTTTTCATTGCCATTGCGACACCATAGTTGTTTATTGATTGCTTTCTCACATGTGCCTTGACCACGGGCCTTCAGCAGACCGAGCAACCCCTTGCTGGAGCCAGCGATCTTGGGTCCAAGCTGGTGAGCTTTTGCTCAAGCCACATGGGTCTCCGCTCCAGCTGACGAGCTCGGGGTCTCGAACCTGGGTCTTCCGCATCCCAGTCCGATGCTCTATCCACTGCGCCACCGACTGGTTAGACAATAATGGATATTTAAGTATTATTCCTTCTCCTATCCATCAGCCTTCTGATAAGACCTAATCACCATCCTAAAATTTGCATATTTTGACTACTAAGCAAGAGTAACATTTTCTTTCCAAGTTGCCATTTGTAAGTCTGCTCCACTCATTTTCTTTTTCTTTATTCATTTATTTGCTTATGGAATTGTGCTAGGGATAAAGTATTCCAAGGCGAGGCAGACACGTCCCTCATTTTGGCAGGTCATCATGATGGTTTGGGACACACTGTTGAACTGCTGACGTTAGATAAAAAGTTGAGAGTTGCAATAGCATCCGAGATTTGATCGCAGGGGCTCATTCCACTAGAGCACATGTGTTTTTCTAGACTCTGTGGCGACCTTGGAGAAAGCCAGGGATGAAATAACAGATTGCCTTCAAATGCTTCAGTCCAGCTCTGAATTTTATTGGCAGTTGCATATTCTGCTGTTTATTTCATTAAGTGCAACCTGTTTCTCTTACGTCCCGTGCAGAACGTGAAAGATGACGGACAGCATGTGTGGAGACTCAAGCACTTTAACAAGCCTGCCTACTGCAATCTCTGCCTGAACATGCTGATCGGGGTCGGAAAGCAGGGCCTCTGCTGCTCCTGTGAGTATGCTTATTCTGCCTGGACATCAGCACCCTCTTGCGGCAAGCTTGATATTAATGGAATAGTCCAGCTTATAGCTGGAGATCTAAGAAATGATGCTCAACCTCCCTGTAACTGTGGCTTATACTTCCCTGTGCGATGTGTCTGAATGTTTAGATCACTGTCATTTTAATGTTCTGCAGTTTAGGAAAACCCTCACTTAGAAAAGCTAAGGACACGTCTCATTCATTAGCCATTTTGTTTCCACTGTAGTTTGATTTATTCATTATTCCCGTTTCTACTGAGGTTATCACTAAAAAGTTCCATTAGTTTCTCTTCTTTATATCTACTCATATTTATCCTTTTTTCTTCTAAGTTAGGTACTTTTTCACATTGATATCTCATAATGAGTCAGTTCCTTCAGGTTATTAAAAAAGAAAAACCAGTTAAATTAATTGTCAATTTGCATTCAAATTAAAAAACTAGAAAAATACAAACTCATATTACAACTTCGGCACATTAATTTGAATGCTGCGATGAAGACACTCTTCATCTGTGACTAATGGACTTGGAACCCAATGTCTTCCCAACTCATGGCTCATGGCCATTATTTTCCTTCCAGCTCATTTATCTTTGCAATTTTGATTGTATTCTATTAAGTGAGCACTGCTCAGTAGAATTTTCTAATCGTTTACCTTCTAATTAATTAATTCATGAAGTCACCTGTGTTTAAATCTGTACCACATATGCCAGAAACCTTTTACATCCCCTGACTTCCTTGTTAAAGTAGAGGGTACATTGTGTCTTCCTCAAACATGGAAGTTGTCTTGGTCCAGCAATTTGTCCATCTGCACCCTTTTCTGCTACAAAACAGTCAAGTTTATTAAACACATCACCTTTTGTGTATTTGAAATCTAATTTCTTACTTCGCTTCCACAAAAGATATCATTTTCAGACATTATTTTTACCTAGCAGCTTCTTCGGTAGTATATTTGGGAACTGACTTTCTCTCAGATGTATTATTTGATATTAAAAACCATGTTTCAGTGCCATATTTAAGTGACTTCTTGTTTAAGGATTTTAATTAAGTTACATGAAATTGCCCGATTTTGACATTAGAGGGAGATTTCTGGTGGTTTCATTTGAAAGGCTAGTTATAACTAGATCATTCTCCATGTGCAGGGGAAGTACTTTGTTTTTAAAGTTCTAATATTTTTAAGGAAAATAATTTTTCCATGGTAGATTTTATTGATGGGAACATAAAAAATAACTCTCAACTAAGGTGAGAGATGTCATACAGAGAGAAAGAATTTTTGCTCACAAGTTTAAAGTGATTAGTGTGGCAAATGGAAGAAAAGAGAAAATATGTTTTCTTATTCAATGTTTCCCAAAATAATCACAGAAGTGGATAATATGGAAAAGTTTTACTGTATAAGTATCATGTGGGTTCAGTATTTTTCATCCTAATTATATGTACTAGTTTTGTTTGTTTTTTATTAAAAGGGCATTAAACGGTAGTTTTTATTTTATTTTATTCTATCTATCTACTTAGAATTTATTATTATTATTATTATTATTATTATTATTATTATTATTATTTAATCAAGTGAGAGGCAGGGATGCAGAGAGACAGACTCCTGCATGTGCCCAGACTGGGATCCACCCCATAAACCCCATCTGGGATTGATGGTCTGCCCATCTAGGGTCGCTACTCTGTTGCTCGTCAACCGTATTTTACCTCCTGAGGCGATGCCGTGGAGCCATCCTTAGTGCCCAGGGCCACGTTGCTCATTCAAGCCATGGCTTCGGGAAGGGAAGAGAGAAATAGAGAGAAAGAAAGAGGGGAAGGAAGGGTGGAAAAGCAGATGGTTGCTTCTCCTGTGTGCCCTGACCAGGAATCGAACCCAGGACTTCCACACACAGGTTGATGCCTCTACCAGTTAGTCAACAGGCCAGGGCCTAGAATTCTTAATTATATGGAACTTTATAATATGTAAATTATACCTGAATAAAGCTATTAAGAAAATCTGTATAAGTTATTTTCAAAATTAAACCATGAAATAATTTGAAAATACCATTGAAATATATGTTTTGATTTTACAACACAATTTTTATGTAACACACATACATATATATGTTTATGTATAGATACATATCTGCATATTAATATGACTTTTGCATTTCCATATACATATATCACAGGCTGCCTGGCAAAAGTTGTTCCTTTTGGACAAACAGTGCCATGATGACAGTGAGGGATGAATTGTTCCTAAAGGCCTGGCATATATGATGACATCTATTCTCTGGAAATAGACTGATCAGCTATTTATGGTTTAGATAAATCAATAGACAAAACAGCATAAACTCATGGGCTTTTATTCTTATGTCTGCCAGCTGCTTTCATGCCTATACTTTGTAAAATATATATCTCTTTTTCTAGCAAATGACACCAAACCATTTGGCAGCCATCAATTTGTCTTTAATATTTTTGTCATCTGGAAGTTATTGTGAAAAATTTGAAGGAGGTCTGATTTAATTAAGCATTTCCTGCTATGCCATGATAGAGGAGTCTTGGTTTTTCACATGCATAATATTTCCTGTACTAATTGGTCTTTTGTATTCCATGATAAAAACAATCCAACTTGGACTTTTCCTGGATGTGGTTGATTGGATTGATTAGGGAGCAGTGGATATGAAATGAGATTCTGTTAATGTCATTCTTTTTTCTATAATATGCAATCAGGACCAGGATTAGCTCTGAATTTGTGTACATGTTTCCTTGCAGTTTGTAAGTACACCGTGCACGAGCGCTGTGTGGCTAGAGCACCTCCTTCTTGCATCAAGACCTATGTAAAGTCCAAGAAGAACACTGACGTAAGTGGGTGGCGGTACTGGCTTTCTGAGGGTGGCGCTGCTGGCTGCCTCCTCTTACCATCATGCCCCTGTTCTGTTCCAGGTCATGCACCATTACTGGGTCGAAGGCAACTGCCCTACCAAATGTGATAAGTGCCATAAAACCATCAAATGTTACCAGGGCCTGACAGGACTGCATTGTGTCTGGTGTCAGATCACAGTGAGTAACACTGGAAAACAAATCCCGAAAATTCAATCACATTGAAGACTGTGTATCGCATACTCTCCAAGAATCCAACCCTGGAAGATCACCCTCTATTGAGACTAAGCATAAAACCATGGAAGTTTCTTTTTCATCTGGCTCCCAAAAGAAATAGGGATTGAAGTCAGATTTGTCCTCAAAGAATCCAGAATTTTAGAGCTAGGTACAGCCTTAGAGATGATACCATCATACAATTTTTAAATTGTGCTCTATGGTGCTGTAGGAATTACCAGGAAGTTTAGCAGAATCCACAGTGAGGTATTGGCAATAAGTGTCAGCTACTGCACTAAGTGGCTAGAGTTCAGATCTCCCTCTACTCCACACCCTATTTTGGTTGAGTTTTCTGCTGTACATATGCAAATTTTCTTTAATCGCAGAATCTCTGGACTAGAATAGGGAAGAAAAACAGACAATGTGATGCAAAGATTTAAGTATACAGTAAAAGATAATAAGACCAAGGAAAGCTAAGCAAATTGAGCTTGACAGCATTGCAAGGTAGGTAGTCAAGTGAGTTCACATTTATCTCTGGCTGCTTCCAAGAACTCACGTGTCCTTTCTTTATAACCTGTTGCCTTGTTCCTTCAGTTCAATCGTAAATTGAGGGATAAGAGATACAGAGACAATTGAAAAAGAAGAGGCAAATTAGTCCTTCCTGGGAAACTTTAGAACTCTACCTAGTTTGCATGGTTGTTAAACCCTTCTTCAAATGACCTAGGGAATAAGCGTAGTTATTAGATGGTACTTCTAGTGTTTCATTTCTAATTTCTGGAAATTAATTTGACTGTACATTTTCAATAATAGCCATTTTTGACAATATAGCAAACAATCATTTATAGAAGTAGTTTTTAGTTTTGTTTTTCAATTGATTTTGTTTTGTTCTAGCTAGTGTTTTTGTCCTCTTGTTATAAGACAAATTGCTCTTGCTTTTGTAAGAAGGAAACAGTAGGGAGTCCTGTTTCAGTTAAGCAAATGAGTTTCTCTAGTGTCCTTCACCTCCCCCACACCATTTAAAATATTTTCTTAAATACACATACACATAGGATAATGAGAAAAACAAACTGTAACTTGCATTTCAAAAATAAAATAAAGTACTCTTTAAGTAAGCACATTTTCTTCAATCTTTTTTCAGCTATTAGTTAAATTGTATTTACGTTTGAAATTTTCTCAATTATGAAATAGTTTTATTTTTTGTAGTGTTGAGTTATAACAAAATGTCTAACAATGACTTAAATTACATGTATGAGTTACTCAAATGTATTGAGTTCTCAGTTCTAAGAAAATCACTGCTACTTTAATTTTCAAAAATTCATACACATTAGCCTGATCTGTGGTGGTGCAGTGGATAAGGCGTTGACCTGGGAACACTGAGGTCGCCAGTTCAAAACCTTCACGGGTCTGGTCAAGGCACATATGGGAGTTGATGCTTCTAGCTCCTCCCCCCTTTCTCTCTCTCACTTTTACTCTCTTTCTCTCTCACTCTGTGTCTCCTCTCTAAAATAAATAAAAAGAAATAATAAAAATTTATACGCATTAAAACTAGTCAATATTTTTGCTACACATCTTGTTGGGCAGATAAAATATATTATGCTCACTTTGTTAAAGATGGCACTGCCCACATGGAGGTTCATTAATATTAATGTGTGTTCTGGAACAGGCTGTGGGCAGGCCGGGTCATTGTAGCCTAAGGCTTAGTTTAAGAGTAAGCTCTTCCCCACACCCTTGACTGATTGGATGATGTGGGGTGGTGCACTCTCTTGAGGAATCCCATTATACAGAGACTTCCTTGTTTGTATAATTGGATTAAAGGTTTTGAGTCTATGCTATAAAGTGGGAGAGAGCAGTAGCTTGATCTCTGTCTTGGTTCCTGAGGTAGAAGAGAGGAGAGCAGATTAAGGCCACATGGAGGCCAGGAGAAGCAGTCAAGATGGCTGAATGCTGAGGGAGAAGCCAGTTTGTTAAGAGTTTGTGCTGGAGGAGATGGGGAACAGAGGTGAATAAGTCTGGTGAGCTAGAAACCTTTGATTCTAGGAAACTCGGAGAAGTCAGTAGCTTTGTGAGCACTGAATGTGGGGGTTTGGGAGCCCAGTGTGTATTTTTGCTTGCTCGCCAGATGCAAGCTAGAATTAAAGCTGATGGCTCACCAGTTTTTGGCTCCGTTGTTTCATTACCGACTGTTCAAATCAAATGCGAACCTGCATGGGTCAGACGGCTGTGATCCTGACCGTGACTACTGGCTTTACACATCTATAATGTACAATTTTTGTTTCAGGTCTGATAGGATCATGCTCCTCTTATTTTTCCTGTATAGTACATCTTTTACTAGTCATATTTTTAACATAAACAGGAAGTTAGAAAATATCAGAATTCATTTCTTCTTTGTGTTTTGTTATTTTCAAATTTTTCCTAAATTTCAAATGTTTTAAGCTTATTATTTTTCATTTTTTGAAAAATATCAGTGTGTTTTGAATGTAGACTCACCCACTCTAAAAATATGCACTGTTCCCTCTGCTAATATAAAAGCTTTTAGAATTTTCTTTGACTCCTCTCCACTTTTTTCAATTTAATCTTCCTGAAGTATATGTTCCACCCTCTCCATTCTATGAGAATTCCTATTCTCAAAATTTTTGTTGCTAGTTGTCTCTTACTGATATGGCATTTTAAATTTTGTTTGCTTGTTTTATATTCCATTTTGCTTTTCTTCTTTTTCAAAAAAAAAAAAAAATCCCTAATATGTGATTCCAAAATCTACATCTCTACCTCATCCATCTGCAAGGTATATATACATTTAAACTTGGTCTTGATCTTGGCCCTAATCTTGCAAGAAATTAGGCCCTTCCTGCCTGACTAGGCAGTGGCACAGTGGATAGAGCATTGGACTGGGATGCTGAAGGACCCAGGTTCGAGACCCTGATGTCGCCAGCTTGAGTGTGGGTTCATCTGGTTTGAACAAAAACTCACCAGCTTGGACCCAAGGTCTCTGGCTAGAGCAAGGAGTTACTCGGTCTGCTGAAGCCCCATGGTCAAGGCACATATGAGAAAGCAATCAATGAACAACTAAGGTGCCGCAACAATGAGCTGATGCTTCTTATCTCTCTTCCTTCCTGTCTTTCTGTCGCTATCTATCCCTCTTTGTCTCTCTAAAAAAAAAAAAAAGAAAGAAAAGAAAAAGAAATTAGGCCCTTTCTTTTATAAGAGAGTTATACTTCAGAATAAATTATACTTTTTAAAATCCATGCATGTTTTGGTTAAATCAATTCAGACAACAGCCACTAACATCTTATTCTTAACTAAAAGTCGATGTGTACATGAAGACAATTTTATTTGTTCACTATGGCAGAATACGGTATAAACTGTACATGTCTTTATATCCCTGAGTTCTACGCAGGAAGCAAGTCAACCGTGAGCACTGCGGTTTAAGGCGACGTCAGAAAGATATGACTGCCCTCTTTCTTTCTAAACTGTCTCAATACTAAGGTTTCCAGCCCATCTCAAACTTATTTGCTATAAACTTTGATTTCTCAGGGTCCCACCAGTATTTGGTTCATGCAACAAGACTTGCACAATAAACAAATGAGTTCTCATATATTCAAAAAAAACTGCATAGCTTCCTAAAGTAACTTTTGCCTCTGTGTACTTTTAGATTTTTTATTTTAAGCGATTATAAAAACTCATTAATATAGTGATTTTGTGTTTACATTAAACAGAGTAGTTTACCTCAGTCCATTTATATATTTAATATAATTTATAGGTTCTTCTTTAACCAACATATGAAAATTTTAGTGCAAAGTTGATTTGCTCTTAACTGATACTTACCTGCTACTACTGATTGCCTTTAAACAAACTGAATCTACTTTCTGATAGCCTTACTTACTTACTTCCCACAAAGTGCTATTAATGTAGCAAAGGGCAGCAGAATTTGTGAAATAGACGGGATGTGGCCTCATGAATGTGGAGCTTTAAGAAGGCCTATCCCAATGAAGTCGAGGAGGAATAAATTGCTGAGAGAAACGAAGAGAATGAAAGTTTACTTCATTTCAAAGTTTTTCAGATGCTGTCACTTTCTTTCGTTTATTACTTTTGGAAATGTCTTGAGTCTTAGAAGTCAAACTTACCAGATTCTTAAAATCGTCTTTCTCCAACAACTAGGATCGTAGTTGTGTAATCTTGGGCCAGGTATGTAAAGGTTGTAGGCAATTTCTCATTGGTAAAATAGTGTTAATGAGACCTGTATTGTAGGATTGTCAATAATAATTAAATGAATAGATGTGTTTAGGACAGAACCTCATACATAATAGGTATTCAGTAGTTGGTAATTGTAAAGTCAAGAGCCAAGGCCACTATCAGCTGCCCGGCAAGTGTAGGTTCACATTAGATTCGAACAGACGGTAATGAAACAACGGAGCCAAGAACTGGTGAGCCATCAGCTTTAATTCTAGCTTGCACCCTGCGGGCAAGCAAAAACACACACTGGGCTCCAAAACCCAATCATTCAGTGCTCAGAAAGCTACTGATTTATCCAAGTTTCCTAGAATTAAAAGGTTTCTAGCTCACCAGATTTATTCACCTCTGTTTCCCATCTCCTTCTCTACACAAACTCTGCACAAACTGGATTCTTCCTCAGCATTCCGCCATCTTGGCTGCCTCCTCTCCTCCATGTGGCCTTATCTGCTCTCCTCTCTAATACCTCAGGAACCTAGAGAGAGCAAGTCCCGGCCTGCCCCACTTTACACTGTAGAAATCTAAACCCTTAATCCAATCTACAAACAAGAAAGTCTCTGATACAAAGTCACTCATCTGAGGCACAATGGGATTCCTCAGGAGTGTGCACCACCTTACATCATCCAATCAGTCAAGGGTGTGGAGAAAATCTTACTCTTAAAACTAAGGCATGGGCTATAACGACCCAGCCTGCCCACAGCCCATCCCCCAAAACACATTAATATCAACGGACTTGCATGTGGGCAGCGCCATCTTTAACAAAGTGAGCATAATATATTTTATCTGCCCAACAGTAATTATTATCATAGTGAAACCTGAGTAAAATATTATATGGGGTCCCAAAACCCAACTCTCAACTCTCAGAGGACACTCCATAAATGTTACTTATCCATTTCTTTCTTACTTTCGGAGGGACTTATGGTTGCCCAGTCAAAGTCAGAACAGTATTTTTATGTTCTGAAAGCATCCAGAGACATGTAATCCTGAATCTTACTCTATCTTAGACAAAGCTGAATTATTTATAATTCACAAATAGCAAGTATTACAACTCTCTTCTCTACTATCAGACATGGTAGCATCCTGCTTGTAGTCATTCAAAATAGAGTGAGAAGTCAGTTTATTTTAATTTTGTCTTTCACCTTTATCTCATATAGTCAACCTATCACCAAACTTGAAATTATCTCCTTAAAATATCTCTCTCTGATTTGAGTTTTTGTCTCTATCGTTCACAGCCCAAGTTCTTAGCACCTCTTTACTAGATTAGATCAGAATCTCTTGGCATATCTCCCAAACAGAAGGTACTTTTCCTATAGTGCAGGCTGCTAACCACCTCCAGAATCATCTTCTGAAAATACTAGTTTGATCATCTGCCACCTTCAGTAACCTATAATAGTTCTGTGATAGTAAATGCAACCCTCACCTCCCACCCCAACCTGATTTTCAGTTCCTCAAATAACAGACTCTAACCTAGGACACCTGACATATATAATATTCCCTTCTACACACAGCTTCTTATATAGCTGTGCATACTTATTGATGGTTCCTTGTCAAGGCCATGTACCACTCTCCCCTCCACCTGATATTTTGCTTACTCTGTTCCCTTCAGTGCACCTACTTTAAATGTTTACAACACCTTAAGAGCAAAATTAAGTTCCATAGCTTCCTTGAAATTTTCCTTGACACTAATATTTCTCTGTTCTGAATACTATTTGTACTTTCATTCCACACCAAGATAGAGGCTAAAATGCTCTCCAGTGGTTCTATGTCTGCATGCTAATATTGTCTACACTGCTAGACTACAGTCTGATCCAGATCTGGCCCAATGTACACATTTTTCCACTAACTACCCAAAGGTCTTTGTGGAATGCTAAGTTTATACAAGGTCCTCAATTAAGTTCAATTTAATGACTGATAATACTATTCTCACTGTTAATGTATATTTTAAATATATGTGACTTAAATTGGTTTTTTTTTAATTCTGTCATAATATTCAAGTTAAATCATATATACTTGTAAGTTTAGATAAATTCTTAAAGATATAAACCCATTTTAACACCTTTTTTTAAGTCAGTAATTGATTTCTTGATATGATGTTACTTAGCCATCTTGTAGTTATAAAGATTGGCTCTTAGAACCGAGTTCTGTCTTCAACAAATCTAGCCTGTTAAGAAGATAAAAACAGAAAAATCCTAAGTTATAACACTGTTTACTATGCTCTAATTCAGTGGTTCTCAAACTTTTGAAGTCGGAGCATATTTAAAATCCTACAAATAATTGTAGGTGCACTATACAAATTTCTGAGAAATATGTTATAATAATTAAATACTAAAGAAAAAATATAAAGTCCAAGTGTGCTTTTATGGTAATAAAATAAAATAAATATGAAAAAATTAAATTTATTCTGAGATTAAAAAGTTTTTTATGTTATATTTTTTGAGTTATGCTTTTTAGAATTCATAAAAAATGGGTTAAAAACAAAATAATGACAAAAAGTTATCTTTATATATATATAGGTATATTCTTAGCAAGATTTAGTAAATTCAGCAGGTTCTGGCACGAATGCATTAAGTTTTTTCATTCTTGTGTTTATGAGAAATATGAGCCTCATGTGTCCTAGTGATTTCTTCAATATTTGGGCATATATTTGAAAGGCAAACTCTCATTTCCTCATCAATACATTGAAGAATTCCTCTTTTTTCTCTTAATTGTGTTGAGTGCAGAGAAAACCCCACCATACATATCATCTTAACTTTACACCAAACAAAGGATAGAAGAAACTTGCCTCCAGTCTTTCCAGGGAACATGGGGGGTAGAGTAAACAATCCAGCACCACAACTTAACAGCCTTTTGAAACCTAATCAGGCAAGTGAGGTGGGGGTTGAGCAGACAGTCAGTTTACAGCCAATTCCCACACCTCTGTCCCCCAAAAATATAACTCCAAAATCCCTGATGGTTTTTGGTCCCCAACAGGCACATATTTCTCTGGAATACTATAGGGCACACCTGGAAATCTTCTACAGTGCACCAGTGAGCCCTGGTGCACAGTTTGAGAATCACTGCTCTAATTTTTAAGCAACCATTTTCCTGTGCTTTGGGATTCAGTCATCCAGACTAAATGTTCTCATTGGTTCTCCATTCTTTCTCTTGCTTATATCTCTTGATCCTTAAGACCCTGTTGTTTATATGTGTTCATTTCTTCTGTGGGTGTGGTTCCTTGACATTCTATTTAAAACATGTAATTTTCTTCTGGTTGTAGTAAAGTGTCACTCTCAGGCAGGACTCACTAGAATAGGAGGTAATACATTTTATTTGAGTTTAACTAAAGAGAGCCTATATTAATGGCTATGAATTATTTACTTTGGCTATCATGTATGGCTACTACTTTTATTAAAATATGAAGCTACTAAGAGTAATTCTTAAAAGTTTTCATTGCCCTTCCTATAGAAGAACTTATGCTTTAATAAATGCCAGATATATGAGAGCACCCGGAAATTGCAAAATGTTAGAGATATAAGAATATATATTATAGATGATAGTTCTATAATTTAGATGTCATTTCAGTTTGGCCCTGGAAGGAGGTGAGTGTAACTTCCACCTACCTCACCACCATTTTGGATCTCCCAAATTCTGCCTTTGTTCCTCTTGATTTGTGAACCTCTTTTTAGAGTATGTTATATTTCAGTTATTTTTTTAAATCGGCTCTGATTTGTATCACAACTACTTACTTCTCTTTACTTGAATGTTACTATCTCTTGTGCAGTTCTTTTACAATATTTTCTAGGAGATAGAGAGATATATATCATGCCACATGCCCACATAACCTTACAGATGTAGCCTGTGGAGAGATGAAAGCTGGCTGATTTCTTCCCCATTGACACAGAAGATTGCATAATTCAACAAATGTTCCTTAACTCTAGTCACTTAGTTATTTCTTTTAGAAAAATTACTTGTTTTTCTTTTTTCCCCTCAAAATTTGAACAAAACCTCATTTTATATATTTTGTCCTGTTGACTTCTTAAATTCCACTTCTTCCTTCTCAGTAAAATACCCCAAGTCTTTTATCAGCTCCATTTTGTAGACCACACACACACACACACACACACACACACACACTTTGGCTTTTTCTTCTCAGCTTGAGATAGCTTTCTCCAATAAATTTATCTGGCTCTAAATTAGATGCTGTTTGAAATTTCATGAACTCTAAAATTATTTCCAAATGTTTAATTCACTTAGAGGGAAAGATACTTTATATTTTATAGATTTCCTAGAGTAGGACTGATTCCTTTAATATGAATGGGGATTTTTGTACATAAAATAATAACATGGGGATTTCTGTGTCTCACTCTGAGAAATTGCAATGATAACTGAACATTTTAAAAAGATAACACTTCCTTTTCTCTGGGGATCCATTGGCAATTTTATCGAAGAGGCAGGATTCATCACTGCCGTAGTTTATTTCTGTTCTTGGTGAGGATCTTTGTGTTAACACTCGTACTGATTTGGAATCTGGTTTATCTTCAGGACAATTTTCTTCCACATCTTATTGACACTGAGAAGAATTCAGATGTGTCTTTATTTTGCTTGAGAAATGTCATGTGACAATATTAGCAACTTGTTATTGCTAATTCTGTTCACGTTTTTATCTTTCTAAATTATTATTAAAAATACATGCAAAAAAGTGTATATACTTTAAGGGTCAAGTGCAAAGAATTTTGTACAAATGAACCTCCCATGTTAACTAGCACCTTACCGAGAACAGAACATTAGCAGTAACCCAAGATTTTTCAGAGGGTGAGTGGTAGAGACAGTTAAATTCTAGTATATCGTTTCTATATTGCTCACAAAAATTAGGGGATATTTCAAATTAAATATAAAGCAATCAAATATCTCCTAATTATTATGAGCAGTATATTTTGTTGATATTTGCTCTCTTTTTAAAATTTACTTTATTTTTTAGAGCACTTTTAAGTTAACAGAAATATTCACTTTTTATCTTGTTAAATATCCTTGGGAACTACAGCATAAATATTTTTCTCACGGGCTTTTACATTTTATATTTTGTCCTCAAGTATGTCTGTGAGAAGTATGGTAAATAAACTACATTCACTATGCAAATTTAATTCACAGTGTTTAGAATGATCAGTGGTTCTGGCATGGTGCCCTCAGCTTTGACATTTCTGCTTACAAACAATGTCATTATGTAGATGGCCATCCAAATATATTTGGCAGCTACCAATTTCAGTCTTAATAAAAGTATAAGGTATCTTTATACATTATTAGACAATAGAGACTTCTTGGGTTGTAGAATTCTCTTACATGTATGTTCCTGTTTCATTGATGATGATATGGCTACTGACCTCATCGAGCATGCTCCATTATGTTCCTGCTGGATTCTGCCTGACAGCTGCATAGACAGTCCTCACAGATATAGGCCACATGGAAATCATACTGGAAAATCTCATTCTAGTTTTATTTAGTTCTGCAGAGATCAGTATTTCATGGGACCAACTGCTAGTCCCTATACTCTGAAATCCTCAGCCCCCAGTATGAAGAGCTATTCCTTCTCTCTCTCTCTCTCTCAGTTGGGTTCATTTATTGTATATTTTACCTGAATCCTTGGTTCTTTCTTTTTGACTAGGAAAGCAGTATCTCTCCTTACATCTAGTAACCCTCAAGTAGCGGGATAGAGAGGTACATCATTTCTTACCATATTAGTTTAAAATTGTTAGAAACATCTGGGATGGAGATCTGGAGGTCGCCAGGCCCTCAGACTCGTCTTCTGTAGTAAGTGCTAGGAAGATATTCAGAATGCCCCACCTCTCTGTCCTTCAGAGTCACATGTGAGGCTTGACAAGCAGCGGCCAAGGGTAAAAATCAATACTTTCTCACCCTGTTGGCACAAGAATTTTTATCTTGGATCTTGCTCTTAATAGGGCTTCTTAAAGTCTGCGTTCTCAGTTTTAAAGAGGTTGTGCCAAATCAAAAAGCGAAATCTTTTTCTTGGTGATCCTATGGTTCAGAAGAGCCTTATGACATACAGCCAGTCCTTGATTTTGGATCAGTTTTAACACTGCTCAGCATGCTTGCTTCCTAGGACTACCATAACAAAATCCTACACAATGAATGACATGAACAACAAATTTATTCTCTCATTGTTCCAGAGGCTAGAAATCCAGTAGCAGGATGTCAGCTGGGCCATGTTCCCTCTGATGGCTATAATGATGACTTCCTTGTCTTCTTGGTATTCCTTTGCTCACGTTTTCTTCAGCAAATCTCCAACCCTATTGTCACGTGATCTTCTTTCCTCGATGTTTCCAGATATCTCTCTTTCTCTAAGGATACCAGTCATTGGATCAGGGCTGAAACTAATCCAGTATAACTTCATCTGAACTTCAATACATCTACAAAGGTCTTATTTCCAAACAGGTTCACATTCATAGTTATCAGGATCAAGGATATCAATGTCTTTTGTGGGAACCCAGTTCAACCCACAGTACTTAGTAATCCATTATCTCTAAATTTGAAATTCCAGGGCCATGATTTATTCTAAGAAATAGATTAAATTTAATAAGTAAATGTAATAATTAAACCAGTCACTAGTTTTAGTTTGAAGAAAATATGCATTTGCTAGATCAGAATGTTTGTTTAATTAGTTCTGGGTTCTGTTTCCTTTTTTCTTTATGTAGCTTCAGCTGCTTCTTTATTTTCAACACCTCTTGCCTCTTGACAAAGATCAGCGACTTCTGATTAGGTAAAACCACATTTTTGTAAGGAGTTTACATGCTGCTAACTAGCAGAGCTGCTCATTATGAATGAATGTGTCAAGGTACTTTTATTCTATATAGTGTAGCCTAATGTACATGATTGCAGTACAAGTGGCCTTAGCTCCAAGGCAGGCAGTTAGCACAGCAGACATTTTAGATTGGAGGAAAAGAGAAATATCCCTTCCATAGAGATCTATCACCAACAGTGAATCAACACTCATTAGACTCCTATCGTTGGTCACTAATTAACTGTTACAAAGGGGAGTTTGTTGTGAAATTTAATGTAACCATGACTTAAATGGGATGGCTTTTGGGTCAAAACTGAAAAATGATGTTGTTACTTACTTTGTTTGGAACAAGATATGCTATTTTATTAACACATATAATTTTTCTAAAGTCAGAGACTTCCTATTTAATTGATATGGAGTGGGAGCAGAATTCCCTAGTTGTATTTAAACAACTGTTACTTTAGCAAATCTGTATGATTTCAAAAAAACAACCACCTCATTTTTTTAAAATAACTATTTAATGTACTATGTTATAACATCTCAATTTAATTGTGACCAACATCAATAAAAATATCAGTTTAGGTTTATATATGTTGAAAAGTAAATAATACATTGTATAATTATGCACTCAATTGATGAGGAGCTTATAAATACAATATAAAGATACATTTTTATAATGATAATCATCTTCTTATATTTATATCCTGCTCCTACTGAGATGAATCTCTGGTTACATTTACATATTGAATTACAAAATTAAAACTAATGATGGGATCAATTATGCCCCATACTGAGCTGTGCACTTTGGAATGACTTTGAGAAAACAGGAGGGTCAAAAAAAAAAAAAAAATGAAAGCCTCCACAGTGCACTGTGGTTTCAAGATTATGCTAAAGAAGGATTTTAATGGGCGGTAATGTCTGTTTGTCAGAGAAATCAGGCTTTTTGGGTGTAAAACCTAAACTACATTTTTAATGTAAACATTGCTGAGAATTGGGTAATATATATAGGCTGGGTCAAAAAGTTGCTAAATGGTTTAAGGTAGATATATAAGGCCAATATAATATGAAGCTCTTTATGATCTTGTTTGTTCTTATCATTCTTTTAATGTAATTTTAAGGCATTTGCTGCATCTGAGTTGAAATATAATCTGTCCTGTGTTTGTTGTTGTCACGCAAAATTCAATAGTGTCCTCTTTCTCCCTCCCTAGCTTCATAATAAATGTGCTTCTCATCTGAAACCTGAATGTGACTGCGGACCTCTGAAGGACCATATTTTACCACCCACAGCAATCTGTCCGGTGGTACTGGTGAGTTTTTCCTCCTCCTCGTGCTGCTGTAACCCGGGGTTCCTATGACTGACTGGTAGACTATACCGCGAAATGCTTCCGGAGCTAATTGTCCGTTGATCAATGTAGAACTGTATGGATATAAAATGCCTCATTACTTTGGTTCAGACACCTTGGCCCACCGTAATTCCTTCTTCCTTCAGGGCACAATAAACATTGTAGTAAGGAATGCTCTAACCAAAGCTGACTCAGGTTTTATCACTTAGTCATGCTGTACTTACCAGAAATTGTATAAGCAGACCTCGTCGGCATTTTACATGCTTTATAGATCTAGCTTCCCAGAATAATGAATTTTTTCTTATGGGGCAGTTTTGCTAGGTATGCACGTTATATATCTGCAATGTTTAGGTTTCTCATCTAGGTCAGAGGCTACCTAGAACGCAGACAAATACCTGGAAGAAAGGTATGCATTGCCATTTGGAGTATTTTATTTTTTATTAGTGAACAAGAAATTGAACTACCAGAAAAAGTAATTACTTTATTCATTAAGTATACAAGTGAAAAATGTATATGGAAAATAAGGTAATTCTAAAAAGAACAAACCTTGGTAGAAAGAGAATCAGATATTCAAGTATTATATCCATAATGCATTTCAAAATCCAAACTCTTTCTAAAGTGAAACAGGTTTTTTGGGTTTTTTTTACAAAACAAACCCTTTTATATCCATCATGCAGTTTTCAACTTCAAAAATAACATGAAAATGCAGTACTTAGAACTTTAGTTGGATATAATAAAAATACAACTAAAAAATGTTAGACAAATACTTTTCTAAAGGTCAATTTAGAAATTAATCAAAGTACTCAATTTGTACCCACTTATGATTCATTTTGTAATTATCCATAAAATACTGGTTGTATTTCAAATGACCTTATTTAAAAATCACTAAAAACTCTTCGTTTTCTCAAACTACAAATACAGAACAAAGGAATAAAAAACCTCCACATTGCTGAAGCTAGCAACATCTAATTCTATTGATAACTTTCTTTTTTTGTCATGTAAAATATATTAGGCATCCTGTAGTATTTAATTAAAATTAATGAGAGCTTATAAAAATGCTTTTAATTATGATGAGTTTTGGCATTATTTTTATACCTTTAGAGCTTTCTCTTAAAGAGAAAAGACTTGTAGAGTTTTTATATTTTTTCACTCTTTTTAAAAAGTGGAGTACTTTAACTAGTTTAGATGCATTTTTCATCTTAGATTTTTAACTCTAATAACTAATCTATTACATCATCCTGTCATCTGATGGCTTTTTGTAAGTTCTACTCAATTCTGTGAGCCCGAGGACTATTTCTGTGGCCCACTGATGTCAACTTCTGGTCATATATAAAGTCAAACATGAGATAGATTCTTTCTTTTATTCTTTTATTCTTTGAGAGAATCAAAGGTAAAGAACATGTGTCATATGAATATTCTTGTCTCTTAACAATCTTGCGAACCCTTTCATTGCTTTTTTTAGAAACTTTTGATTTTAAAGATTTATTTTCAATCACTAAATCCTACTGCAGTTTTAATCATGCTGTGCATCTCGTTATTTGCTCTTTTATCATTTTCTTGGTATTGTGTACTCTGACGTATTAGGCACTATTGATTATTTCATCCTTTAGCTTCTACCTTAAATTGACTTCCATTACACCACAGGATCCTGGTTCCCCTTCTGTTTCTCTGGATACTTCCTTTCAGTTTCTTGCCTGCCTCAGTTTCGACCTGCCTTATGTTGGTGAGCCCCTGTGCTCCTTCCTACCTCAGATTTCACGGCTTTGCACATTTAACTGCTTCCCACCTTTACTTCTTCCCAGTGGGCTCCTATTAATTTAGTTGATTTCATTACCCTGTTCATTTATATTTTGTCCAGTGGTAGTCAACCTGGTCTATACCGCCCACTAGTGGGTGTTCCAGCTTTCATGGTGGGCGGTAGCGGAGCAACCAAAGTATAAATAATTAAGTTAAATTATCAAGTTGTTTTATAAAGATTTATTCTGCCAAACTTAGCTATAATTGGACATAAAGTACTTGGTAAGTAATTATTATTATATGCTTTCACTTGCTATAACACTGCTTTATAAATTTTATAAAGTAAAGTTACTTCTCTACTTTATAAATCACCATTACTGTAGAACCAGTGGGCGGTTAGAAAATTTTACTACTAACAGAGATACAAAAGTGGGCGGTAGATATAAAAAGGTTGAATACCGCTGATTTAGTCCATCCTCCTCTTTTGAATCTCAAACTTATTAATCTGCAACCTGCAGGTCCCATGTTGTTTTACATGCCCAACATGTTATTATTACTTAATGCAATCATAGTGACTTATTTATTGAGCACATACATTATGCCACCTATTATGATAAACATTCATTTAGCAAGTATTTATTGAGTGTCTAGTATATGCCGAATAGTATTACAGATAGGAGAAAATAGTACTAAGCTAAATAAAAGCTTTGCCTTCATAGAGTTTTCATTCCAAGGGGTTGAAATAGACAATAAACAGTGTGATGAGTAAATTATTTAGTGCCTAATTATATTATATTACTGGTTGTATTTTAAACATAAAGAACAAAATTAAAGCAGGAGAAGGGAAGAAATGGTAGGCCTGTGATAAAAGAGGTGGTCAAGGAATTCACCAAGGAGATAGTTGAGTATACATTTGAGGGTTGAGAGAGAGTCTCCCATGTGGCCCTCTAGTGAGCGAATGTCACAGGCAGAGGACCCTTGAAGGAAGGACTAGGAAAGACACAGAAGTAAGAGAAACCTAACATACCTAAAGGCATCAAGGATTGTAGGGCCTGAGTGAGCGGGGAAAGAAGAGTAGAAGAGAAGGTCAGTGACATCATAAGCATTTCATATACTACAGAGCAATTTAGGCCATAGTAAGATTAGCATGTACACAGAATAAGGTTGGAAGCTGTTAGAAAATTTGACTTACACTTAAAAAGAATAACCTACCTCTGTGTTGAGGTGGCAATAGTGGAAAAAATATATATGACATTTTGTTTTCTCAGAGACATAGGAACTTGGTTATTGCTGAGAACAAAAATGATAAAAGGCATATGAGAAGTTTGAGAATTAGGAAGAAGGTACACACATTTACCTAGAAAAATAGGAACTTAACAGATCAAGGAAATATCATTAATTAATGATGAGTAATGAAAAGTCACTAGCTGTTAATAATTACAAATTCAGAACAAGGCCAGTAAGCTTGGATGAGTATATTTCTTATTATATTCAGTCATATTTCTCCAATTACTTCCCAGCTCTAGAAGTGGAATAAAGCTTAAAGAGACTATGTTTTGTCAAATATGGTACAAGAAGAGTGTAGCCAGGAAGTTTGAGTGTATGCATGAGTGTGATTGTAAGGACTGACCAAGCAATTTAAACTGTGACACGAGGTAAATTAGGATAGAGGAGTGAAGTTCAGTAATGGATATTTGAAACAATGCATTGTGAATTACAGTTAAATCAAAGTTTGTTGGACTCATGGCTCTTGGTTTCAGGTTATAAGAGTGAGGTAGCAATCGACATTAGGAAGAGGTTGCAGTTATTGGTAATGGCATGCATCAATTTATTTAATCATCATAGTGTCATCATAAGACTATTATTCTAACTATTTTCATTTTACATAGGAAGAAAATGAGACACAGAGGTGAAATCAGTTTCCTGTGTCACAAGTCTGTGACATAGCATTTCAGGATTGGAACCCAAGTATCGCACCTGAACTTGTACACTAAGCTCAGTATTCTCACCCTTTCTCTAAATAACAGAAGAGGCCTGCTCCTTCTAGAACCTTAATACCCTAACATTCCTAGTCCAGAAACCTAAGAATTATCATCAATGCTGTCTCATCTTAAATATCAAATTAATCATTAGGCAGACCCTTTTTAATAATTTTAATTAATCTATTTTTTTCTTCAGCCCAACTGTACTGGCCTCATAGGTCACCCTCATAAATTGATCCCTGGACTGTCCTAGTAGCATGATTATTAAACCTCCTCTTTTCACGTACCTTCCATTTACTTCCTGGATTCATTTTTGAAAATGTGGCAAAATTTAGTTCTGCTTAACTATATTAAGATATTTTCAGTAATTCCTTATTTGAATTCCACATTTGCTAGCCTGGTGAACAAGGCTCTAACTAGATCAACCCAGACAATCCTCACATAGCACCTGGCATACTAGATAGATATCAAGAATAATTAAATTTACTTGTTATTCTCTAAGTATACCTGCTCTCTAAAGCCTTTGGGATTTTGTATATGTTATTAAGTCAGCCTACACTTTGTTTTAAAATTTCCCTTGTCTGGTTAAGTGGACACTAAAGATTATTTTCTAATCATGGAATAACTATGTTGACTGTTAAACCCATTAATACTTTAAATGCTAATAATTTAAACAAATTAATAAAGTTTTTCTGGCCACAAAATTACTTAATTTGCTCTTACTGATGGGCTTTGAAACTTTTCAATTTGTGAACTCTCATAACATTCCGGAATGATTCACACCACATCACTGCTTAAATTTTTAACCTTTTGTTTGATAAAAATTGTCAGCATTCACAAATAATATAACCTGTTTTGTTTTTTATTCTTTAATAAAAAAGCCATTCTTAAAAATTATAAATCCCAGTTTTCCATCCTAATTTTCTCTAAGAAAAGCAGGTGAGGTTCAGTCTCAGTTATTGCAAAATAGCAATAAATATCATATCTATCATGTTTCAGAAAATATAAAATAAAAACATAGGATATCTACTTTTATTTATATTTTGCTTTGAATCTTAGTTGGGAATTGGTTATAAAATGAGTATATAAGCTCAATATATATTCCTAATTCTTAGTTAATGTGCCAGAATGATACACTATAAGGTTAAGCAGTCTTCTGATATTTTAGAATATCTTCTCAGGTGTTAGTTATATATTTTCAATATTTATGTATTACCCTTCTCAGCCTTTTAATCTCTATAAAACATGTTATTAATTTTAAGTGAATAATTCAATAGATATGTGCTCGCCTGTTATGGGAATTAGTAAAGTAAGCATCTTTTTTGCACTGATGACATGCTTTTATAAGCATTGCCATATGAATGGCTTCCATAGACAGTTGCTCTTGATAGTGCCTACTGCCATAAAAAGGTACTAAAACCAGCTGCTCTGAAATTAAGATCAAAACGTAATCATCAGTGATTTTATATATCAGATATAATCACTATTTTGGGGGATTGCAGTTGGCATCTAATGTATTTTGAGGATATTATCTTAAAAAATACATTGCTTAAACTGTATGTATTGTAGAGATTTTACCAAGATGTTTTTAATTATTCTATGTATAGGTACTTACAATGTTTTCTTTGAAAAATTTTCCAGCAAAAGTGATTACAACCCATAGTCCAATTACTGCCATATGAAAGTGAATTAAAAACTATTTACAAAGGTAGATTTCTTGATGACCATCCCTCATTTCATCTCCAAACAAATATAAAGACAATACAATGTATTCAATTAGTTTTATAATTTTTTTTTATATGAAAGGCAGGTTGACAGAGAGACAGACCCCCACATGCATTCTGACCAGGATCCATCTGGCAAGCCCCCTACTGGGGTGATGCTTTGCCTATCTCGGGCTGTTGTTCCGTTGCACAGCAACTGAACTATTTTAGCACCAAAGGCGAGGCCATGGAGCCATCCTCAATGTCCGGGGCCAACATTGCTCAAATCATTCAAGTTATGACTAAGGGAGGAGTGGAGAGACAGAGAGAGAGAGAAAAGAGGGAGTATTGGAGAAGCAGTTGGGAGCTTATCCTGTGTGCCCTGACCGGGAATAAAACCTGGGACTTCCGCATACCAGGCATACCAGGCCGTCACTTTACCGCTGAGCCAACGGGCCATGGCCAAATTATATTTCATAGGGTGACATTGGAAAATAATATATTGGTTTCAAGTGTATGTCTCTGTGATACATCATCTGTATATTGTATTATGTGTTTATCACCCAAAAATCAAGCAATCTTCCATTTATTTGACCCCTTTTATCTCCTACCACCACTCCCCACCCCCTTTCATCTGGTAACCATCATAAACTTGTCCATATCTGTTAGTCTCAGTTTTATATTTCACATATAAGTGAAGTCATATAGTTCTTGCTTTTTTCTGACTTACTTATTTTGCTTAGCATAATATTCTCAAGGTCCATTCATGCTGTCACAAATGGCAGTATTTCATCTTTTCTTTTGACTAAATAATATTCTATTGTATATATGTACCACATCTTTATCCAGTCCTCTGTTGAAGAACACTTTGGTTGTCCCCATGTCTTGGCTGTGAATAATGCTGTGATAAATATGGGGGCTCATATGTCTTTGCAAACAAATGTTTTCGAGTGTTTTATGTAGATACTCAGTAGAGAGATTGTTGGGTCATATGGTAACTGTATTCTTAATTTTTTTAAGGAACCACCAGACAGTTTTCCATAATGGCTGTACCAGTTTACATTTCTACCAGCAGTGAATGAGAGCTCCTTTTCTCCACAGCCCCTCCAACACTTGTTATTACCTGTCTTGTTGGTAATAACCAACCTAACAAGTGTGAGGTGGTATCGCATTCTATCTTTGATATTTTTTTCTAATAGCTAGTGAAGTAGTTGAGCATCTTTTTCAATATCTGTTAGCTGTTTGTATGTCTTCATGGGAGAGATGTCTGTTCAGGTTCTTGGCCCATTTAAAATTAGATTGGCATTGAGTTTTATAAACTCCTTATATATTTTGGATATTAATCCGTTGTTGTGCTGTTGTTTGCAAATATCATGGTCATGTTAACCAAAGCTTCATACTCATTTAATGTAATCCTCATTAAAATACCAATGTTATTTTTTAAAGAACTAGAACAAGAAAACATCATATTTGTATGAAACCTTAAAAAGCCCAGAACAGCCAAAGCAATCCTGAGAAAAATTAATGAAGTCAGAGATATCACACTACCTCATTTCAAATTATACCACAGAGCTGTGATAATCAAATAGGTATGTTTTTGACAAAGATACAGACACACTGCCAAAGGAACAAGGTGAAAGCCCTGAAATAAAACCATGTATATATAAACAAATGATCTTTGACAAAGAAGCCAAAAACACACAGTGGAGAAAAGAAAGCCTCTTTAATAAGTGGTGCTGGGAAAATTGAAAAGCCACATGAAAAAGAATGTAATTAGAATACAGTTTGTCCTCATGTATTAAAATTGAATCAAAATGGATCAAAGACCTAAATATAAGATCTTAAACAATAAATTACATAGAAGAAAACATAGGTACTAAATTTGTGAACCTTCTCCATAGAGAACATTTTATAAAGTTGACCTCAAAGTCAAGAAAAGTAAAGGCAAAAATAAATAAATAGGACTCTGTCAAACTAAAAAGCTTCTGCATAGCAAAAGAAACCAACAACAAAACAAAAAGCCAACCAGTTAGGTTCTTAGTAAGCAACATAATTACTATAAAAGGTCATTAAACTGTATTAATTGATTGTCAAAACAGATGTTCTGTCTTTAATGGACTTCCTTTAAAAAGCCATTTGTGATTCTTGTTTTAGATCACATTCAGAATTATCCACTGTCTAATCCCAATCAATCAAAGTAGCAATGCAAAAACTATTAATTTCATATGGAATATAGCCTGCCTGGCATGAATTTTACTCACTCTTTTTTTTTTAATTTTTTTAAATTTTTTTAAAACTTCTTTTTTTATTTTATTCATTTTAGAGAGGAGACAGAGAGAGAGAGAAAGAGAGAGAGAAAGGGGGGAGGAGCTGGAAGCATCAACTCCCATATGTGCCTTGACCAGACCAGTGCAGGGTTTTGAACTGGCGACCTCAGTGTTCCCAGGTCGACACTTTATCCACTGCGCCACCACAGGTCAGGCTACTCACTCTTTATGTTCTAAATTTTACCCCTAACACAAGACAAACTTGGTTCCCATTCTTTTAATCCCTTCCAGATATGCTTTAATTAAATTTCTACCCACTATTATGTCTATAATAAGCATCAAAAGATACTTGTTTTTTAAAACACATAGAACACCCTATTGTAACATAGAAAGATAGAGTGTTGGAGATGCCTTCATCATCTGTTAGCTCTTTATCCATAAAAAACAGAGTTAAATTTATACCTGTTTTAGTCTGTGATGTTGGTATAAATAATATTTACTTCTACATGCTAATCTATAGCTGTATTTCTGTTCTATCCATAATTTTTTTCACTATTATAGTCTCATTTAGTACTGTAAAATTATTTTTGATTGCACATAACTTTGGTTGTTCACAGAAGTCAATGAAATAGGCTAGATAAAGTCTCTTTGATTCTTTGAGTAATTTCAGAGAGAAAGCTTTATATTTAATCAACTGCTATAAAATGATGGTAGAGTTTTACTTTCTTGTCAGATTTTATAAATATATCTTTTGTGAACATAAAAATTGGGTATCTAGGAATACACATGTTTTTATAATGATTCTTCACTTTGAAGGGGACTTTTAGTCAATTTCTTCTGCCACTATCAACAAAAGAAGATGAGAGTCTTGTGAGGAGTGGAGTTTAAACTTTATGTTTAAACAGTCACATAAGGCAGATCATTAAAGTTATTTTTGTCATATTTAGTTCCTTGATTTGTTTCCTCTTTACATAAAAGGATTAGGTTCTTGTTCTGTAAATAAGAAGTTGATTATTTTAATTTTTTCTTTTATTTCTTTTTAATTTCAGTTGACATTCAAATTTTTATTAGATTCATGTGAACAGCATAGGGGTTAGACATGTATGATTTATATAGTGATCTCCCCAAAATTATTACAATATTATTGACTATATACACTCTGTTGTACTTTCAGAGGTTAATTATTTAGCCATTTTTCATACCAGTATGTCTTATTAAAGCTTATACATTTAAATAAAGGGATGATAAAATATTGATTATTTAAGCTTTAGTTTATATTACAGAAAACTATTCACTGCTTATATACTGTTATTTTATATCTTAATGTATATTTAAGATTATTACTAATTATCAATATATATTATTTTATATACAATATCTGTAGAGCTAGATACATTTATTTATTTCTCTCTCATTTTCATTGTCTTTTATTAAAGTCATTGGAGCTAAAACTTTAGATAGAACAGTTTTTTTTATATCTCATGTATAGATTCTGTTGGTCAAGGCAGAGAAGGGGATTACACTGTTCCTTCTTCTATCATGGAGGTGAGGTTCTAGAACCCCCTTCAATAGGCAAAAATCCACAAAGTAGCAACCTTATATTTATTTTATTATTTATATATTGTTTAAGGCTTTATAAACCCTCCCAAAACTCTTATTAACCTTTCCTCCACTCTTACACTTCCTATGATTATTTTACAGGCAAAATAATTAAAATAATAAATACATAAAATACCTATATACCACAAAATCCCATGATATAGCAAACAATCTGCAATACAAAATTAGATATATACAATTTAAAAATTTGCAATACAGTGAGATCATGAAAAGTGAACCGCAATATGGCAAGGGATGACTGTATATATTATGATATGAAAATATTTACTTCCAGGGGATCTAGGGGAGAGACCACCTTAGTCCATCCTATGGATAATTCCAAAAGTAAATGAAAACTTTTCTTGAAGAAATAGTGCCTGAGCCAAATCTTGGGTAATATATAGGGGTTTAGCTATTAAATGCAAAGTGAACTATATGTAAAGCATCTCAGCAGCAAAAAGGGTAGGATGGGATCTTGAAACTACAGAACGTTAAGAGTTAAGAGTAAAGGTGAGGCTTAGAGAGATGGACAAGACAAGGTCTGAGTTTGTGAAAAATCTGGCCTGTGTTTTCAAAGAATTGGGATTATCCAGTATAAATAAAAGACACATAATCAGGTTTGTGTTTTAGAAAGATAATTCTGCTAGCCTGGTGATTTAAAATTAGTTTAAAGTAAGGAACAGGGGATATATGAGATTGTAATTATAGGATTGTAATGTGAATAATCAAAAAACATTGAGAGAATAAGAAAATGAAGGAACCAGGAGAGAGGATTGTAGCAGAGTAGAACATGAGAGTTTGATTTCAGGTTAGATTAGTTTCAGAGGATGATCAAGTCCAATATGTAGCCATGGATTGGGGCAGTTCAACTGTGTGTAGAGGAGTTTCACTAGATGTTAGAGGTCAAGGAACTCAGGATAATTGCAGTATCTTGATGAAATGCTTGCTATATGACAGTAACGAATATGGTAGAAAGGAGGACTTTTAGATTACAAGAGCCTAAAATGATAAGAGATTTCATTTTGGGGCTAAAGAAATATTGATTGTGATGGAAAACCAAGAGATTCCCATAAAACTATAGAACCAGTAATGGTTGAGAGAATGAGCAACCTCTTTTCAGAAGTGTTATAGGGAAAATGGCAGACTTAAAAAAGAAAATTGTTTATTTTATGCAAAGATTCCAGAGAACCCAAGTAAAGTTTTGAAATGAGGTGATTTATGGAAGATCAACTGAGGAGAAATAATGGCAAAATAAGTTGGGATAATAAAATCCAGAAAGGATAGAGTACTAGAAACTTAAGTTTCTAACATCAACTGTGGATCTGTGAGCAAGTGATTTCTTTCAAATGGTTACAGAATGGGGACCAAGGATATGTATCCAGAATATCAAAAGAATCGATATGAATCAAAAATAAGTAACCAACAATCCAATTCAAAAGGGCAAAAGACTTAGTCATTTGAACAATATGTCCATATACATATCACCTGTAAACATATTGAACATGTGCTTACTATCATTATTTATCTGGAAAATGCTTAATCTCAATAAATAACACTACACACCTATCAGAATGATTAAAGTAATTAAAAATTTTAAGCTTTGGAAAATATATATAGCACTTGATTATTTATATCAGGGGTCCCCAAACATTTTATACAGGGGGCCAGTTCACTGTCCCTTAGACCGTTGGAGGGCCGGACTATAAAAAATAACTATGAACAAATCCCTATGCACACTGCACATATCTTATTTTAAAGTAAAGAAGACAAAACGGGAACAAGTACAATATTTAAAATAAAGAACCAGTAAATTTAAATCAACAAACTGACCAGTATTTTAATGGGAACTATGGGTGCGGATGCATCCTGTGCTCCTCTCACTGACCACCAATGAAAGAGGTGCCCCTTCCGGAAGTGCAGCAGGGCCAGATAAATGGCCTCAGGGGGACACATGCAGCCTGCAGGACTGTAGTTTGGGAACCCCTGATTTATACATTGCATGTGGGAGAGTAAGTTGGTTCAACTGCATTAGAAGATTTTCGCACTATCCTTTCTGTATTTAAATCCTGGGTTTTATTCCCATTAATTTGTGACATGAGGCAAATTATTAATATTTTGTAATTCTGTATTCCATTTATAAAGTGGAATTAGATAAATTAATTTATAAATATCACTTAGAAGTATGCCTAATGTATAGTAAGTGCTCAGTCAATAATCTAATATTACTGTTATTTTAAGTATTATGTTGGAATTAAAAGAGTAAATTCTAACCTTTTAGCATAAAAGAACAAGAACTATATATTCAGTAAATAAGTTTGTAAATACAATATAATTTGAGAAAAACTTAAAAATCTGTAATCAGTTACATAAGAATGAATGTTAGCATATAAATAGAACAGCTATTAAAATTTTCCTCTTGATTTTCAAGTGTACATTTTTGAGAGTTTTTTTTTCCTTTTATATTTGAATTTATTTTGGTGGCACTAGTTTGCAATTATACAGGTTTCCCGTGCCCAATTCTACAATACATATCTGTATGCCATATAGTGTGTTTACCTCACCAATCAAATGTCCATCCACTTATATCATATGACTATTTTTTACACTTAAGCTAATGTCATTAACTGTTTATTTCCATGTACTGTGGGACATCACTATTGATGACTGTATAATATTTCATTATGTAAAACTATTATAATGGAGTTGAAACAGTATTTATATCTAGCATGTGTCAATTTCTTATTTTGTTTATTATAAATAACATCTTTAGGAACAGTGGCTACTCTCTAGTCAATATTGCAAAGTACCATTTTTCCTATACTGTATTATTTTGTTCTATAAATAAATCTAATGTCACTTAGTTCTATCCCTACTGTAAATACCTTTTCAAATCAGTATCAGAGTAATTGGATTATTTTCTAAAACCAAAATTAGTTTCCGTATAAATGAATTGCACTTTTACAATGATAAGAATTCTACTGAAGTATGCATTGTAGATATGGTGACTAAGTCTTAAATAACATAGTGTATGTTAAATCTTTCTTAGAACATATTAAACCAAGGAATTGCAACACAGTAATGTTGGAAGTCTGTTAAGGACCAGAAGTTTAGAGTGTATTTCTTTCTCACAGTCCAAGTATTATGGGCTCTTTCTGTTCTATGACTTATCTCTTAACAGCAACAAATGACTACTTAAAAATGTAACATCAGCTAATTAAAGGAGGGAGGGAGATATTTTAATTCTCTGTGATCCTAGAATTTAAATTTTGAATTCTCTGTAACTTTATGTTAGTTACAGAGTTTTAGAAGTACAGAGTCTGGTGGAAAGGTGTGAAGAGTTGGACAAGAATGTGACTTGCACTGAGCTTTATTTTTTATTAACATTTCAGCTGCTTCCCTCTTCTTTTCCATTTACCTCTTTAACCTTTAACCACAGTTACTGAAGTCATCAATTTTCTTAAAATTCTTTACGTAATGTACATGGATTTGTGCCTTTGCAATTTTCTTTTTTGTCTGAAGAGTTGGACAAAGCACATTGGCAGTGCTCAATAAATGTTTCATCAATGTCATTTTTTAATATTCATTTAATTAATATTCATTATAGATCAATTCATAATTGTCATCATAGTAATGATAGGCAAAAAAGGAATCTCATTTTTTCATATTTTGAAAATCTAACTCAGACTCAGTTTCATGGTATTGTTCATAAAGGATAGCTGCTTTTCATTTTTTATATTTTCTAAAATATATAGAATTAAACTCTTTGTTCTTTTATTTGCCGATTGTTTTATTATTTAAATTCTAATGAGGAAAGCATTAAGTACTAGATAGATTTAATGTTTACAAAATGTGTACACCTATTTTGGTTGGACATAGTCTTCACGTACATATACTTTAAAGGGGCATAGTATCAGAAATGGGAAAAGGACCCATTTTTACTTAGTGATGATTCTGTTGTATACTTGTGAGATGGACCATTTATCTTTCATGTTATTTTAAGTAGACTTGTTTTATTTGTTTCCAAAGAACCCATCTTTATGTTAAACTAAGTTCTATTATATAGTATTTGAACTATATACAGGGTCTAAACTTGAGAATAATTTTATGTATTATGACTAAATTTATTTCTTTCTACCAAAATAAATGTTATAGTTCTATTTTTAAGACTCTCAAATATTACTTTTTGTTTATTTTATTGTAGAGTTGCAAAAGTATTCCTACACATTTCTATGACATTTTATGCCTAAAATATAGCTGTATCTAGAGCATGTTGTAATAATTTTCTTTATGGAAACAAACTTGTACCTTGATGGTTTTGTCCTGATTTATAGAATACCAAAAACAAAAAGCTCATATGACATAACAGGACATTCATTTAGTTTAAAATCTTATGAAAATCTAAAATGTATAGCCAGAAATTAGCATTATTTAAAGGACTGAAATCTAAAATCTGTAAAATAGATTCAAGCAAATGAAAGAATATTATACATGTGTCTCATTGAAAAGTGTGGCTGTGGGTTTATGTTTTAATGAATTAAATTATTCTACAACTTATTACCAAAAATATTCATGGCCACTTATATAAATATGTAGTAAGCATTAAAACAAAACATAAGTTGTGCCAGAATTATGTTAGACTTAGAAATTCATGTCACAATTATCCAAAAAGTTGATAGAGGCAGTTTGCAAATTTGTCTGAGTTTCTTAGTAGTCTTAAGAAAAAGGGGAGAATATAAGCTTGACAGTATTTGCAGCACATAAACATAGCATTCACGTAGAGAAAATACTTTTTATTGTTACTGTGTTACTGAGACCTGAGATTAATTTCTTTCATATGAAATTGTGTTGGTGTGGGACTGCACCGCAACGATAATGCTGTACTGGATGTAGTAGCATTTGTTTCCTTTGTTTTTGCCTTTTGATAACAAATGTCAATGCAGACTGATGGCTTATGGCCAAATTGCATGTTAGTATACATATGTTTACCTAATGCCAAAATAAAATAGTAATAATTTTGCAACAAGAACACAAGCATAGTAGTTAGAAGTTTGGTGGATGTTGTGCATGAAGATTTATTGCATCTAGAGGAGGAAAAGGTTAATAGAAAGTATTTTACATGATCAAGAATACTAAAGAAAACAGCCAATTTATAATATACTGACATACAAGGTAAAACTGGAAGCTTCAGAAAAGATGTAGAGAAAAATCACTGCCTATCAGAAACTAATAGATCTCAGTGTCTGCATAAGGAAAAAAAAGATCAACATTGAAAACAACTGAATTAGTAATTTCCAGCAGAGGATTAAGAAAATCTACAGTACAAAGAAGTATCACAACAATGTGGAAAGAGATCATGCTATCCCTAAACAAACAAACAAAAATGGAAACTAAAATATGAGGTCTCTTTATACTGAAGAAAATCAAACTTAACTAAAAAGAACCTACATTTCTTCAAATTCCTTCATTTAATGTAATTTTCATGGAACTTATTTGCGTGACAAAATGATTCCAAATTTGGCTGGGCAGAATTAATGTTCCACAACAACAAGATAAATTCTGAGACAGAAGAGTAATAAGAAAAGATTTGTCTTAAAAAATCTTTAGTGTATATTTATACAAGTTATAGTGATCAAAATAATTTAATTGTGCTCTAGAAGATGTAAAGAACCGGTAGAAAGTCTAACACAGAATGAACTATGTGCAATAGTGTATATGGTGAAGTTTGCATATTAAATCTCGCTGGGCATAGAGGAGATCAGTGGTGTTGAGATAGTGTTTAATTATATGGAATACTAAATTAAGATAAATTTTACTTTTATCTATTATAAAACAATGCATACATATATTAAAGATTTAATTTTTGCCTGCTGAAAGCCCCTTTACCTTTTCCTAAAACGGAAAAGATAAAATGCTGACAGACTTGAAAAATCAAAAATTTGCTTAAAAAATGGTTAAAGATCAAAACTCACAAATTAAGATAAAAATAGGCATTATAACAAGAAAATCCATTATATAAAATTAATGCAAATAATTTTTAAAAATTAAAAAATATAAACTTTATAAATAATCAAGAATGTAAATTAAAACAATGAGATATACTTATCATTTTGGCAAATATTTTTATATTTATAATGCTCAGTGTTGGCAAGGATGTGCAGAATTGTCTATTCTTACTGAATATTGGTTAGACTAAATTACTGCAAACTGTGGCATAGTTGTTTCCAAATACAGTACATGAAGCTCTGTGTTGGTACCTTTTCTTATGCCCTCTACAGGAAGATTAGGGTTAAGGCAGGACAAATATCCAAGTCTAATTGCATTACAGTGGAAATAGTAAAAGCTTTATATCATTTCTGTCTTCTAACTTTTAAAATTTGAGTGCAACAAAAATCAGAATCCCTTCACCACTAGACAATTAAGAATAAACTTCACCTTGCATAGGTGATTCCAGATGAAGTATGGTAGTTAGTGACCGTAAAGTATTTTTATTCATGCTTTTCTCTGTTTTATTATTAACTATAATTTGTCTATTCTCAACCTTCACTTGAAACCAAACCAAAAATAGATTCATATATAATTTTCTGTCCATGCAGTCATACTTCTGAGATATTGCGGGTTTGGTTACAGACCACCAAAATAAAGCGAGGTACGTGAAATACTGTGTTTTCAGTTCCATATTACTATAAGAACTGTATCACACCAAAGCAAGGCATGATATCTTTGCTGGCAGAGGGTTTTGCCTTCTGTTTGTTAAAAACACAACACCTGTGAAGCTCACTTAAGCAAAGCGCAATAAAATGAGGTCTGTCTGCATATCAATTTTATGCATATACGCAAAAGTTCTGACTCAACTTTGTCATGTGTGTGTGTGTGTGTGTGTGCGCGCGCGCGCGCGCGTATGACAGAGAAAGGTACAAATAAGGACAGACAGACAAGAAGGGAGAGAGATGAGAAGCATCGATTCTTTGTTGTGGCACCTTAGTTGTTCATTTATTGATTTCTCATATGTGCATTGACTAGGGGGCTACAGCAGACTGAGTGGTCCCTTGCTCAAGCCAGTGATCTTGGGGTAAAGCTGGTGAGCCTTGCTCAAACCAGACGAGCCTGCACTCAAGCTGGTGACCTCGGCGTTTCGAACCTGGGTCCTCCACATCCCAGTCTGATGCTGTATCTATTGCGCCATTGCCTGGTCAGACCTCTTTTCTTTAGTTAAACCTACCTGTCCCATTTAAGTGGAATAAGAATGGTTTAGGTCTGTTGAGAACTTCATGCCCACTCCTTATGATCCGATTTGATGATAAAATCATTTCAAATTCTGTTGCTAATACTCACAGGAACTTGGATCAATTCAGCCTCATTTGTCCAAGGAAAGCGAAATCCTGAAGTAATATAAAATACTACTCTGTGTTCTATTCCTTATTACATAATTCTTGTTTTATCCCAACCACAAAAGTTTTCAAGTATTTTTATATGGTTACTATTTCTCCAACATCTTTGAGTGAACTAATACCTATATTCCTCCTACTTCATTCTTTCTAGCATTTTCTGCCTCTCTTAGAAATCATTTTTGCTCTTTTATGCTCCTTTACAATGGAAACACTTAAAGAAGGAGTAATCTGCTTCTGTTAGGTAGCACTTGACAGCACCCTGATTTGAGTCCAGCACTTAAACTTCTCATTTTTACTCTTAGTTGTGTGTCTGTCCTGGACCCACACCAGAAAGGGGTGTTCTTTCTTATGTGCATTGTGGTTATCTATATTTATATGTGGATGTAATCTTTGCCTCTTAATGTAGCCATGCATATATGCAAATGTGAAGATACAATCACTCTGTCAAATTCCTCTCCTCCTTCTTAATCAAACCACATAATTCAAATTTCTGACTGTACAATGGTCTAAAACTGCCATTGCCATCTATTTTAAATCCAGCAGTACTCTTCTTGGTTGGATTCCCAACGAGTAGAGCATGAACCTGTGATTTAGCTGTGTGTGATCTATAAAACATCTTTGGGGGTGGGGGAGGCAGGAAAGTGAAGGGGCATACTTTGAAAAATAAAGTGGTCAAGAGAGACTTGTAGCTTTGCCTCGAATCCTGTATGTCTGGGACAACAATCATACCAAAAGATTATTCTTTATTTAGCAAAAAACGGGCTGGCTTTTTCTAAGTCATAACTTAAGGCAATGGGGTGGTTTTTTCTAACCCATACCTGTCATTTAGTAGCAGTGATTTTCTCCAGATAGGAGTTGCTCTCCGGAAACCTACTCCTGTAGCAAATGGTAATTCTTCAGACAGTGGAACAGTTGGGATGTTTCCAGCCATTAGCACTGATAGCTGTTGGGGCACGTGGACTGGCCAGGAATCAAGGGATCAGCCTCGGACTACCAACAGGATTACTTGAGTCTCTCTCCAAGACTGATCATTTTTTAATCCCCTCCAGCATTTGACAGTATTTAAAATGCTATGTTCTCTTCATCTGTAACATTTACCTAACATATTTCTACGTGTTTTTCTTCTACTACTCTAGCCACACTTCACTGATACTTCTAAATTTCTAGTCCTCCTTTTGTTTGAAATATGTGTATGCTTCTGTTTTAAATTGCATTCTCGTGTAACTATGCTCTCCATAGGGAATCTCATTCAATTCCATGACTACAACCAATTTTGAGTATGTTGTTATTTGTATGCATGATTCCTCTTATTCCTCTAAATCCAAATGTTCAGCTCTTGTTGTAAATCCCCCCTTAGATGGCCTGAAGAAGACTCAAAGGTCACATATGAGTAACTGAGCGTGACTTGTTTCTTATAAAACTGCTTCCTATGCTCACTGAAAAGCACCATTATCATTCCTCACACTCACACGGAAATCTCTTTATTTCTTGTACCTAATTCAATTTGACATGTAGTAGATGCTCAGCAAGTATTTATTAAATTAATGAATAACATTCAGTCAGCTCTTTATAATTCCATCGGTTATTACTTTTTCCTGTATCATGGAGAAATACATCAGACAGTGACAAATATCAAATAAAAGTTACAATGAATAAGTGACAGAATTTAAATTTTAAAATCCTGAATATCCCATAATTGAATTTTATTATTAGAAGCTAAAGAAATTCAGCTTAAATTATGTGATGATGTGGTAACATTAGTGAATGTCAAATAAGCATTGTGTTTAGTCTCTGGAGTGGCACTTGAAATATTTTATAAATATTATTAAATTTTGAGAAACTAGTGATTGTCACATGGTTGTAGTTATATAAAATATCCAATAGATGGTACTGTGAAATGCCTAATATTTCAAATAAAGAAGTAGAGAACTTACGGAGAACATTGCAGAATTCAAAGAGAATCAAGAAGTTTTTCTCTGGCTATCAAAATTATACTTAAAATCTAATTTTTAAAAATATAACCTAAGCAACACAGAAGTCCATGTAAAATTATCATAAACGTTCATTCCTACTATAGTTCAGAAAATGAAAATTGGTGTTTATTGCTAAATGAAACTTTAAAATTGTTCAATTCTATTAGTAGAATTTTAATGTTCTTTTTTTGTAGTGATTGCCCTTTGTTTCTGTGGTATTTCAGATAATGTGACTTAAATCACAGCTTTTTCAGGAAACAACTGTAGCTGCATATCTTTTTTTGCAAAATTCTGCAGAAACTTTTATGCTAAAAATTTAACACACTGTCTAAGATAATCTTTCTTCTTGCTTATCACGAGTAGGTCCATTATTTCTTTCATTATTTTGTCTCTTACAATTTTGTAAAAAATTACACACATTCCAAACATATAAAAATATATACTGTGGAGTTAAAACTTCTTTAAAAAGCACAAAACAGCAAAAATTTAAAAGTTGGTTAGAGTTTGCTCTTAAAAAGTATATGAAAAGTTGCAATTTGTAGATGGCCTCATTTTTCTTAGTGCTCATTTGAAATTTTCATTATAAAATGGTACATGTCTGTTTGTATGAATAATGCCAAATTGCGATGACCAGAATTACATTTCATAAAACCTATATATAAAGCTAAACTTGTCTAAGGAATTTTCTGATAATGTAGAAAGCTTGAAAATTTTGGAGTATATTACCAGAAATATTACATACAGCTTCTTTTTTTTTTTTTTCTTTTTGACAGAGACAGAGTCAGAGAGTGGGACAGAAAAGAACAGAAAGACTGAAAGGGAAAGAGATGAGAAACATCAGTTTTTTTGTTGTGGCTCTTTGTTGCAGCTCCTTAGTTGTTCATTGATTGCTTTCTCATATGTGCCTTGGCCAGAGGGCAACAGCAGAGCAAGTGACCCCTTGCTCAAGCCAGCAACCTTGGGCTTCAAGCCAGTGACTTTTGGGATCAAGCCAGTGACCATGGGGTCTTGTCTATGATCCCACCCTCAAGCCAGCGACCCTGCACTCAAGCTGGTGAACCTGTGCTCAAACTGGCCATCTTTGTGTTTCGATCCTGGATCCTCTGCATCCCAGTCCAACACTCTATCCACTGCGCTACCGCCTAATCAGGCTGCATATAGCTTTTAAAAATTTTTGCTACTATTTATAACATTGTTCTTGAAAACTGCTGAGTATTCTTTTTGCATTAGGGTTATTTATTTTTTAATTTATTTAATAAACTTTTATATGACAATATGCCAGATACTAGAGAAATTAAGATAAATAGCTTATAGGAAAAATGTTTTTGCATGAATCAGCAGCTTCTTGTAGGATATGCATCATATATCTCTCAGCTTCTCTACACATTAATATTTTTTCATATTCTATATAATCTGAATGAGCATTATATGTATATATATTATATATTCTCTTATAAAAGAACATATTTTAGGTACATAGAAATATTCTGCTTAAAGAAAATGTGTTGTTTCAATAACTTGAGCTACCTTAAGTAATTGAAATTATTTTCTTTAATAAAAAAAGAATATTAATTAGTGCTTTGGTAAATCAAGACTTTTCCAACCCTTATCTCCTGAGGCATATCAGAATACATATGTCAGATTTGTAATAGCAAGGTGTAGGATGAACAACTAGTACCTTGGGAACTTTGAGTAAAAATAATTTCTGCCCACCATGTGTGTTGATAAAACCCTGTCGGATTCATCCGGAAGTAACAGGGCCTCTAAAATCCTAGGTGAATTCTTTAGATTTTGCATTTTATACTATGTTCCTTTCAAAAACAATGACACACAATAATTCATTTACTCAAATATTTTAAGTATACTGGATATACATGACCTTACATGAAACAGTTGCTACTCAAGTCAAATGGGTTTAAATATAAACTGTGCATACAGATCTCAAGTGATAGTGTCTAATAGATGTCAGAATACTTGTTATTGCTGTCCTCTTTTATTTCAGTAACATTTTAATTAATTCACACTGATTGAATAAATGTACATTGAGACTTGTTTCCTAATGAGGGTGCATTTAGAGGAAAGGTTTCGCATCATTTTGATATCCTGTGGGTAATTATATTCTAATTATATGATCGGGGGAAAAGAGTCTATAACACAGTACTGATATTGTTCATTGGACCCAATTAATTACATGCACATAATGAAAGTTCATGATAAGGTTGACTGGCAGTTAGTGTAAAATTTTAAGTCAATTGAATCTTAGTCTAATGTGAGTACAGAATTGGACTTTAACCTGGTTAGAAAATGCTTTGGTGTGAAAATAGAGGATATTTAGAGGGGCAAAGGATAAGAACACATTTTGTTATAACTTGTTTTTTGTTTAATTTAAGGACTTTTTTCAAGATTTATAAAAATGAAAATTTAGCAGCCAAATGATTTAAATCTTGTTATCAATATTCTTTCATTACCTACAGGGATTTTTCTGAATTTTGGAAAGCAGCAGTACACTACCGATGCAATGATACATTTCAGAATGGGTTCATGTACTGTTGGAGGCAAGAATAGCCATAACAGGAGGTATTACTGACTAGTTTTATGAGCATAAAATTTAGTAGGTACTTTCTATCATGTTAGGTTCTTTTTCCAGGGTGTTTTCTTTTTTTGAATTCAAAATCTCTGTTACACTCAGAACCCTGTCCCAAACATTAACAAACATATTAAAGCATTTATATACATACTCATAAAGAGGCATTTATTGATTATCTATATGTAAAGTAAGAGTAATTTGAAAAAAAGTAAGAAGCCATGCATGTTTTCTTTTGCAATGTGCTTTGAAGATGGGTGAATCTGAAGTTTAAGAATTTTACAATACATCAAACAAAACACAGAAGCCATGCTCTAATTATCAGCTCCTATCCCTCCCTTGTTTAATTTTATTGTTTTCTTTGCTCAACTTTTAGAAAGGACAATCTTCAGGCTTGAGGAGAATATTAGGGAGGATTTTCTTTTCTTTGTCTAAACCTCTTCTTTCTCTTTTTCTTCATTGCTTTCTCTTTGGTTTCATCTCTCTTCCCCTCCCTCTTGACTTTGTTCTATTTTAATAGCCCTAGCATTGATATTTTATTTAAAAAAATATGTCCATTGATCTTCATGTTTATCAACAATAAAAAATAGTTTCAGATGAAGAAAGGACTTAGCTATGAGCAGGCAGTGAAAACTAAGGGAACCCTGTAGGTTCTAAAGTTAGAAAGTTACTATTTATTGAAAATTTAACTGTGCTGGAAATTCTTTTAATGCTAAAGGTAGGCAGAGTTATGACACCCACTGAGCATTTCAAGAAAGTGAAGCTTAGAGAGATTCAGAAATTTACTTGAAGTCACATAACATGCAAGTGGCAGTACCAATATCTGCCTTCTCCAAAATCCCTATTTTAAACCTATTTATGCTGCAGAGCTCAACAATTGATTGAAATAAAGGTAGGGTGTCTAAACCAGCATTTCAAAAAGGAAGGTAAGAAAATCAATGAAGTAAAGAACATTAGAACAGAAATGAAGAGAGAAGAGAGTTATTTCAGAGAGTGGTGCACACGAAGTAAGTGTTCTTTGTGAAATGATTTTAGAAGTGTGTAAATATACAACTATTCTTATTGTGGATCAGAGTTAAAAAAATAATTGAAGAAACTTTCTTCAACCTTGCTGGCTTCTGATGACTTTATGAGACCTAACCAAGTAGGCTAATGTTTCTAATGATTTGATTTCACCAGCTAATCAGTACACAAGACAATCACAGTAACATTAGAGAGGATTTTAGTTATTCCTGCTGATGGTGTTTATATGTAGAAATCTGTATGTTAAATAATTTGGATATCTCTATAAAAATGCAGTTTTAACATTTTCAGTGAAAGATTTTGTTGCCCCTTAAGTTTCCAAATAGCTGTTGCCCCGGGTGTACTTTCCCTGACGGGTCAGTGTACTTTCCCTGACAGGTCAGTGTGCTTCCTTTGTGGACACAGGTACACACAGAGACTGAGGGAGCTCTTCAGAAGGGAGTCTCACACACTTATACATTGTGTTCAATATCTCCTTACCAAAACTCTACAAATAGCATAAATAAGCACATTTACAGAAGTAAGAATAGACTATTTTTATGAGTGATTATCAGGGTAGTAAAATCATTTCAGGGAAAAATAATTACCACTAAATTTATGTTGGTGCAGCTTACAAATTTGGCTCAAGTGAGAAGTGGTTAGGTACGAAATCCAGTATAAGGTTATAGCACGTGTATTTTTTGAAATATTTTATCCTTGCTAGTTATATTTTATTAGATATCTCAAAATGCCACCAGGGAGGAAAAATCAGTTTATAAATTTTCTAATTGACCTACTTGTCATACATGAAATCATCTTTGATGAAAGATATTAATAAAGAGGACTGTAGTATTTCAAATTATTTTTATCTCACTTGGTTTTAAAATTTATATTGTGTTCATACGTGTGAATGTACACACTTAAGGACCTGAAAAATCATAAGGGGTTAAACAAATTATGAACCAGAAATGTGGAAATAAAGTTCATGGAGACTAAATGTGTTTAGTTTCTCTATCTTAGAGTTTATGTTGATTATTTTATTATCATCTGTGAGGGAAGAACAACTTTACCTCTGAGGCTGAGGCAGTGTACAATTTTAGGAAGACAATTGTGCTTTTCCCAAATCTGCTTTCCTCCCTGTCCCTCACTTCTTCTTTGATGACAGAGATATCCATCTGTATGTAAAGAATACAAGCTATTGAAAATAGTTTTATTTGGTCTCTTTAATTTACTACTGTACTGGAAGTTATTCTGGTCAATTAATTCATATCAATACCTAATCCAGTTTTTTTCAGAAAAAAACAGATATACATTGTGGTTACTTTATACTTGGCTGTGTTCAACAGCATTTTAAAATTATTTGGTTTGCAAATCACTTAAAAAATAGAGGCATGGCTAAAAAAATCAACTTAAGTTTTAGTCAAACATGCTGTTTGAATGAATTAAATTCTTGGACAAAAAAACACTCCATCTAGATTCTGTCACTAACTTTATTTTCTTAGGCTGATCATTTAATCATTCTGATTTTC